>CM061132.1:105532434-106132434 GCA_030789695.1 Scilla litardierei
TGGGCTGGTGCAATCTGGGTCCGAGCAGGGCTCGGGAGAATCATGTAGTCGGCACCGTAAGGGCCGTGCAACCAGACCCAGTGACGCTCACCATGCGGACGAAGCATCTTCATCCGGGCCATAACGTCTATCGACAGAGAAGTGGGGCCCGGGACGCGTCGCAAGTAGTCAGGTAGGTCCTCGCCGGTCATCATGGTAAGCAGGGTGATCAGACCGCCGCAGCAGATCGGTGAGCGAGCGCCCACCGATACAATGATGCGGTCTAAAAACCAAGCCGCAATGTCGATCACGACGGCGGGGACAAGCTCGTGTCCATCCCTAGATAGAGCTCTGGGACGCGTCATCGCATAGAGCATGTAGAGCTCTGGCGTAGACATCGTGCCCGGCTCATATCTGGCCAAAAAGGTGGTCGCCATGAGGCGCTGGGCAATGCGTAGGCAGGGGTGGACAATGGCCGAGGCCTTGGCCCTACTAGGGTCAAAGGCGGCGTGGTGGCCTATAATCCGGGCCCAGAAGGCACCGGCGTCGAAGGAAGGTGGGGGGATATGGGTGGGGCCGTAACCGCGATCGGCTCCAGGGACGGCGGGCCACGAGAAGAATGCTCTCATCATATCGAGAGTGACCTGGCACTCTCGATCCATGAACCAGAATGAGCATCCCTCATCGGTCCGGGCGATCGAACTCAAAACCTCAAGTGTCGGGCGGGTAAAAGTATCCGCCGACACCTGCAGAAAATCTCGCCAGCCCACGTTGTCGTACAACGTGAGCATCCCCTCTAGTACCCCCAGGCGTCCTAGGTCAGCGAGGTGTGCAAACCTGGAGGGTACGATCGAGCGCTGGGAGATACGCTCGAAGACGGCACGGTGTGCGTCGTCTCGGAACGTAATCCCGAGCGGCCCGACCAGTGGAGCCGGTGGTGGTGGCTGTGGGTCGGCGGGGAGAGGCTGTGCGGGCTGTGGGTGCACTGCAGGCTGTGCGGGGTGTGCGGGGCCTGCAGGCTGTGCTGGGTGTGCGGGGTGTGTGGGGGACGGTGGAGGAGAGTCCTCCAACTCGTGGGAGGGGCTGGCATCATCCGACCGCTTCCGCTTGGCGGAAGCTCTCTTCGACCGCGGCCGTGTCCGGGGCGGCATATCGGCCCCGAGCGCGCGCCGAAAAACGTGAAAAGTGTGGCGTGTGCAAAAAGAATGGAAAGAGTATACCCAAACACGCCGCGAGTGCTAAGCAGTGGAAGCGTGCGAAGTCCGCGCCTCCACGAAGTCCAAAACAGCCCGTAGAAGCTCCCCTGAGCTCCCCTAAGCTCCAAAAAGCAACCTGCGCATGAAAAAGCGATATCAGCGAGTAATAATCAAAATGTATGGAGCAATAGGGGTATAATGGATAGATATAGAAATTGATTTGGGTTAGGGGGGCGTTTAGTACATGGATCCTTAAGAAATACACGAAAAGAGGAGAAAATGGCGAAAACAGGGGTACCGGAGGTGATCGGACGGTCGGCCGCCGGCGGCGACTCGGGCGAGGCGTCGGCAGGTGCTCGGCCGGCGGTGGCGGGCCGAGCGGCGGCGGGGCAGCGCTGGTCGGGCGAGTGAGGGCGAGAGCGAGGGGGGTTCGGGCGAGGGGAGCTGGAGCGTCGGGGGGGGGTTTGGGGTTTTTGCGTTTTGAAATCCGCGCCCCCCCTCGGCCCTTTATATAAAAAAGTTACGACTCGGCCGAGTGACGTGGTCACTCGGCCGAGCGAGGCCAATGAAAATTTCCTCCCCGCTATCGCTTCAGCCGAGTGGCTTTGCCAGCTTCGGCCGAGTGGAGTAAGTCCATTCGGCCGAGTGACTCAAGCTACTCGGCATGACTCGCCCTAGGAGGGTATCCGTTTCACTCGGCCGAGTGAACATATATACTCGGCCGAGTAGCAGTTATATCGAAATCAAGAAAATAAACAGAGAGTTGGGTACAACAGACTTCCCTCGTTCATGAGTGGCTCGGCCGGACGAACTTGTGTACTCGGCCGAGTGACTAGTATACTCGGCCGAGTGAGCCTTGTGTTCTGCTGTTTGTCTTCGTTTTGGCTCTAAATTCCGTCTTTCTTCCTCCAATCGATTTCATCTTCCTCCTAAGCGTCGAGCGCCTTCTTGGGGCGCTCCTCGTCGACTCGTTCATCCTCCTCATGATGGATCTACCTATCTCCTCTCCTGTCAAGAAAAATAGGACCCGTTATCACAAAATTTTTGGGCGAACGACTCAAAACACCAAAAATTTCTAAACTGAAAATAAAGAAAAAGTAAAAATAAAGCAAAAACCGTCGGGTTGCCTCCCGACAAGCGCTCGTTTAAGGTCGTGAGCTCGACCCCCTATAATTTTCAATCAATGCGGGATGTTTGGTGCATATGAGATGCACCCATCAAACTTTCCGGGGAGCGCGCTTGGATTTGGATGTGGCGGCGGCGCGTTCTCCCTCGGTGGTCTCCTATCTCAAATAGTGTTGGGGGTGGCTCCCCCAAGCTAGCATTTGCTCCGGTCAACGGCTTTGCCGGTGGTGCCGATTTCCGTGCCGGCGGAGATTTCTTTGGAGACTTTAGTTTCGAGAGCTTGCAGAGCTCTCGAATCCTTGTGACATCAGCGTCGCCTTCATCTTCTTCAGCGGAGAAGTCGGGGGAATCATCTTTATTCTCTTCATGGCCTAAATCCGGGCCTTCTTCAAATTCTTCATCAAAAAGAGCGCCAATTGAGTGAGGAATCGCCTCCTCTATCACCTCATCAAGGAGGTCCGAGAGATCATCCGACCGTTCCTTGAGCAAATATACCCTATTGGTTTCGCCCGTCGGGATGCCTTCGGAATAGTGCTTGAGCCTTTGACCATTTACTTTGAACGTGGAACCGTCCTTGCTCTCCAACTCGAAAGCTCCTCCCGGTTGTATATGCTTGATGGTGAAAGGTCCGGACCAACGTGACCTCAACTTACCGGGAAATAGTCGGAGCCGGGAATTGTAGAGCAAGACTTTGTCTCCTACTTTGAAGTCCGTGACGGTTATGCGGGCATCGTGGAGAATCTTGGTCCTTTCCTTGTAGATTCTCGAGCTCTCATAGGCGTCTCTCCTTATTTCATCAAGCTCGTTGATGTCCAAGAGTCGCCTCACCGCCGCACTCTTGTAGTCGTAGTTAAAAGTCTTGATGGCCCAATATGCGCGGTGCTCCAACTCTACCGGCAAGTGGCAAGCCTTCCCGTAAACTAGTCGGAACGGTGTGGTGCCTATGGGAGTGCGAAAGGCCGTACGATATGCCCATAGAGCATCGTTTAGCTTCATTGACCAATCCTTTCTAGACCGATCCACGGTTTTCTCGAGAATTTGCTTGATCTCTCTATTTGAGACTTCCACTTGGCCGCTCGTCTGGGGGTGATAGGCCATGCCAACTCTATGGTTTACTCCGTACTTCTTTAGCATGGCTTCAAACTTGTTCTCTATGAAGTGGCTTCCCCCGTCGCTTATCAAGGTACGAGGCACTCCGAAGCGCGGGAAGATATTTTGCTTGAAGAACTTGGAGACGACCCTTGCATCATTAGTAGGGGTGGCAATTGCTTCCACCCATTTGGAGACGTAGTCGACGGCCAATAGGATGTATTTGTTGCCATTGCTCGATGGAAATGGTCCCATGAAGTCCACTCCCCAACAATCAAAAAGCTCAATTTCTTGGATGGGCCTCATTGGCATTTCATTGCGCTTGGAGATATTTCCGGTCCGTTGGCATCTATCGCATCCCTTTACAAAGTTGTGGGTGTCTTTAAACATTGTCGGCCAGAAGAACCCGCTCTGCAAGATCTTAGCGGTTGTTTTAGAGGCGGCATGATATCCTCCGCACGGTAGACCGTGGCAATGCAAAATGATCGATGTCGCCTCCTCCTTAGAAACACACCTACGGATGACACTATCTTTGCATATCTTGAAAAGGTAAGGATCTTCCCAAAAATAGCTACGGACCTCATGCATAAATCTCCTCTTTTGTTGCGTGGACATCCCATGCGGTTTGATTCCGCAAGCCAAGTAGTTGACGAAGTCCGCGTACCAAGGTACTTCACCGGTCCTTACCGCATATAGCCTCTCATCAACAAATGTGTCGTCAATAGGTAAGCTCTCATCATCCTTGTCGCGAATGAGCCTAGATAAATGATCCGCCACGACGTTGTCCGTACCCTTCTTATCTCTTATCTCTAGGTCGAATTCTTGCAACAAGAGTATCCACCTAATCAACCGAGGTTTGGCCTCCTTCTTGTTTAAAAGATACTTCAATGCCGCATGGTCGGTGTGGACAATCACCTTGGAACCGAGGAGGTAGGAGCGAAACTTCTCTATGGAATAGACGACCGCTAGAAGCTCTTTCTCGGTAGTTGTGTAGTTTTTCTGCGCGTCATCCAATGTCTTGCTCGCATAGTATATCGCATGAAGCTTCTTATCTTTTCTTTGCCCCAATACCGCTCCAATGGCTTGGTCGCTAGCATCACACATTAGCTCAAAAGGAAGGCTCCAATCCGGCGGTTGTATGATGGACGCTGAGACTAGTGCTTCTTTCAAGGCGTTGAAGGCTTGTAAGCATTCACCTGAAAAAACAAAAGGAATATCTTTAGCGAGCAAAGAAGTAAGTGGTCGGGCAATCGAGGCGAAATCCTTTATGAAGCGGCGGTAAAACCCCGCGTGACCAAGGAAGCCTCTAATGCCCTTGACATTAATAGGAGGAGGGAGTTTCTCGATTACCTCAATCTTTGCTTTATCTACCTCAATTCCTCTCGAGGAGACAAGATGTCCGAGAACTATACCTTCCGTAACCATGAAGTGACACTTCTCCCAATTGAGAGTGAGATTGTTTTGTTGGCACCTTTTTAGGACTTTAGTAAGATTTTCCAAACAAGAGTCAAACTCACTTCCGTAAACCGAGAAGTCATCCATGAAAACTTCCATAATATTTTCAATGTAATCGGAAAATATGGATGTCATACACCTCTGAAAAGTAGCGGGAGCATTACAAAGGCCAAACGGCATCCTGCGGTAGGCGTAGGTGCCATAGGGACAAGTGAAAGTTGTCTTCTCTTGGTCATCTTCATGCAAAGGGATTTGGAAGAATCCCGAATACCCATCTAGATAGCAAAAGTATTTATGTTTCGCAAGTCGTTCAAGCATTTGATCGATGAAGGGCAACGGGTAATGGTCCTTTCGGGTAGCTTTATTGAGTTTCCTATAGTCAATGCACATTCGCCATCCCGTGACGGTGCGCGTAGATATGGGCTCGCCTTTTTCATTTTTTACGACAGTCATCCCCCCTTTCTTGGGGACGACGTGAACGGGGCTAACCCACCTACTGTCTGAAATAGGATAGATTATACCGGCTTCTAGCAATTTTAGGATCTCCTTTTTAACCACCTCCTTCATATTCGGGTTTAACCGCCTTTGAGGCTCTATGGAGGTGGCGTCGGTATCCTCCAAATGGATCCTATGCGTGCAAAGCCTAGGGCTTATCCCTTTTAGATCGGAGATAGTGTATCCCAAGACATCTTTGTGGCTCCTAAGAACGTCTAGGAGTTTTTCAAGTTGGTCTGGCGTGAGGTGGGAGTTCACTATCACCGGGAAAGTTAACTTGTTCCCCAAAAAGGCGTACCTTAGATTCGGAGGTAATTGTTTAAGTTCTACCTGAAGAGGCACCTCTCCTTCTACTTCATCGGCTCGCATGAGTTCCGCTCCTTCCTTACCATCCGGGTCTAGCTCGTGCTCATGTGGCGCGCTCTCTTGTGAAGAGTCAGACTCGCTGCTTAGCGAGGACAATGCATCAAAATAGGCGTGCTCCGATTCTGTGCTAGCATCGTCAGAGTTTTCATTCAGCTCCGGTTCGTTCCTGGAATCAAGAAGCACATCAGACGATTCATAGAAGCAAGAGTAAGTGTCATGGGGTGTAACTCCCTGAACATTGGCTTGCTCTGAAGATCCTTCCGAAGTATAGTGATCCTCGACACTTGCTCCACCTCTTTCGAAATATAATTTGTCGTCGATCACGTCAACTCTGACATTGCCCCCGATAGTCCCCTCCGGGGAGATCTGGTCCATCATGAAACTAGCAAATAGCTGTTCGTCGGGGTCCTTGACATCGATAGTGAAAGCTTCGGTAGCGTGGACCTCGTCGACAAGCTCCTTGAGGAGGTCTGTGAAGGAGTCATAATCTTCCTGACTGAGTCCTATTGTTGACATTGCATCCTCCATTCTTCCTGCAAAGTCCTTATGCAAAATACAGGGAGAATGTGCGAACAGAAGAAAGTAAAGAGAGAGAGAAAGAAAAAGTAACCGCTTGGCCCGCCGTTTCCCGGCAACGGCGCCAAAAACTTGATCGCTCCGGATATACACCCAAAGAACGGTTGTAGTTTTACCGCAAGTGCACGGTGTAGCAGCGAGCGGGTATCGAACACAGGGAGGACGAATGACTGTGCTTGCTCCGAATCAACCTGGCTATTTGAGAACAGAGAAAATTGCCTTGGGCGATCCTGTCACAATCGTCAGACAAATGTGCGAAATATCAAATCAAATAAAGAACGTCTAGGGAATGGGGAATTCCCGCTACTCACCGTATTTCATAAATGTGGTTCGTCGGTATCAAAATTGCTAGAATGAGAATTCGGATGAACTAGTTGCAACTGAATGTAGAACCAAGCTCACGCTCTCGCGCTGTTGCCGGTCTATAGCTATCCTAGGTTTGGGTCCAATCTCTTGCAAACCCTAGCCTAGGGAAGCTAGCATTAGGATCAACATCATCGTCCAATTGCGCACCGAGCCCAATCTCTTGCAAACTCGGTCCACAATCTAAATTAGGATAGTTTCTACCCGTCCAATCTCTTGCAAACGAGTATTGGCATGGAATTGCAATCGGAAATCCTGGTATCGGTCCAATCTCTTGCAAACCGATACTTCGAAAATCCGACTCCAACCCAATTCGGATTTCTAGGGCTTCCTATCAAATTGGGATCCAATCTCTTGCAAATCCCAATTGATATGAATTCCTAGCTATCCGTAGTAAATCGATCCCAATCTAATCCCTAATAGCAATTCTAGCTCAATTTCTACCAATTCATCACAAATAGGAAATAGGGCTTGTAGGGTTCATCCCCACGCCCCCAAGACGTGGAGACTACTCATAAATCATAGCAATAGCACAAAAATAATCAATGAAATAAGCAATAGAATTCATCACAAATATTGAGATAAACAATAAAAATAGGATTTTTAGGGAAGAGAGATGCAAACCAATGGAGTTCTTCAATTTAATCCAACAAAAATCCAAGTTTTTCCTCTTCTCCAATCACAATAATAAAGCTAAAAAGTAATCTAAAAAGCTGCAAAAAATCTAAGAGATGGCTCCCAAAACTAGGGTAAAAACAGGGCTTAAATAGCCCCAAAAATCGTCCAAAAATCGTGACCAAAATACCCCTGCACAGCCTGTTTTCCGCAGTTTTCGCTACAGGCAGCGCATCGCACTCGGCCGAGTGACAAAAGTCGCTCGGCCGAGTGAAAACCCTGCAATTTTCCAGAAAGTCGGGGCTTTCAGGGGTCTTCAGTTCGGAGGCGGCTCGGCCGAGTGAGTTGTCGTCACTCGTCCGATGACTTCACTGCACTCGGGCGGACGGGATTCTCCACTCGGCCGAGTGGGTCTTCTGAAGTTCAGGCAGCCAAAAAACAGAAACTTCGATGTTTTGGAAGGGCTTTGTCTGGGCGCCACTCGGGCGGACGTGGTATCGTCACTCGGCCGAGTGGGTCTTCTGTGCTCGACCGAGTGCACAGGTAACTCGTGTCTGAACTGGTCGGCCGAGCAGTGTCTCGCTGGTCGGCCGAGTGGCTCCTCCACTCGGCCGAGTGGGACACAAAGAATGCACAATCTGCTTGTTTTGGCCTCCTCGTCGCTACTGCGACGTCCATTCTTCTTCCGCTCCTCTCCAACAGCAAAATACCCCTCGGGGAGGTCGTTGGTGACCGCCTAGAGTAAGCGCATCTCGGGATCACTCCAAATCGCGCCAAATCACCTGAAATGCGACAAAAACAACGAATCGTGAAAAGCATCGCAATATCGTCGATATATCGTGAAAAAACATGATTTGGGCGATCCAAATGACATGCAAACATGCGGAAAAAAGGTGTAAAATAAGGAGTGATCAACACCCTAGAATAACTTTCCCTACACTTGTGATGTCGTGTCCTGTTACACAAAAAGCCTGCGGGCGTTTCGGATGCTTCCCTCCGCGGAAGTGATCCCCGTGATACAAAAAGCCTTCGGGCGTTTCGGATGCTCTCCATGCGAGAGTGATCCCCGTGATACAAAAAGCCTGCGGGCGTTTCGGATGCTTTCCTTGCGGAAGTGATCCCTGTTATACAAAAAGCCTCCGGGCGTTTCGGATGTTTCCCTAGCGGAAATGATCCCTGTACTTCTTGTCCTGAGTTCCTGGGTTGGGGTAGGGTTGAGCGTGCGCACGGCAAGAGGGTCTGATCCCCCTCGAACCGTAAGGCGTGAACCCTTCGTGTCACACTTGTCTTGTCTTATCCTGTCCTGTTTGTCCTGTCTTGTCCCGTCACGTCCCGACTTGTCTTGACACCTGTAGGTTAGTCCCGTAGTTGGTAGCACACGCTACGACTACTACTTGTCCCGTTTTACTTTCCTGCTACATTACTTCCTGTTGTGTTACCCTGTTATAACCACAGCATGCTAATCAACCAGTAAAATGTTGTGTAAAAGAACCTCAGCATGTTAATCAACCAGTAAACCGTTGTTTAAAGTTCGGTGCACTTGCAGTAAAGTCTAACTCTTCTTGTAGACTTTACCTGACGTACAGTTCCTTTTCTTGGGTGCTGTACGTCAGGTGTTCAGCCAGAGATCGTGGACGAAGCAGACTCGCTGGAGTACGAGGAGCCGAGGATGCTGAACCAGAGTCCGTGCCTGATGAGGACCAGACCTTGAGGTCTTTTAGTCGCCACTTCCCGAGGGTACTACTTTTCGGTTTGTCTTGGAACTTGTGTCGCCATGCTTAGGCTTCTTCTAGACTTTGTACCAGTTGGATATTATTTCTTCATGTAAGTGAATGCAACTTCCTTTCCGTACTTTTGTTGTTTCGAACTATAATAATGCAAGAACCTGAAATAATTTTTAAAATGGTACCTCTACAGACGCTTATTGGGTCCGAGCTTCTAAAGCTCTGGCCTAAGCGGGCCTCGTCACGTTTCGCTTCCGTCCAATTTGGGAAGCAGGGCGTGACAGGTTTTAGTGGTGGCCCATGCAGGTCTTGCAAAAGTTCGGAACAATAAAAGTACCGCATTCATTTGATGTCCACGTACAAGTCTGAATTAGTTTCCCAGTTTTAGATAGTAGGAAGACTTAGGTAGACGTCCCAGGTTGATAGACGGACGCCTTGGTTAAGATTTAGTCGTACTCGTCCTAGACTATCTTAGCATCCCCATTTGATTCTGATCGTATTAGATTTCTAGAGTCCTTCTTTTAGTTTAGTCGCTCGCCCAGCTCCATCGACTTCGGGCCCAGCGGAACATAGCCTTGATTCTCTTAGGAACCTTATCGTTAAATCCCGAATATAGACCCGCTCATTAGGAAGTCTTAGAGCTGAGTTATCCTAATCCTTAGACGACCCGATGATTAGAACCCTTGTCCTCCAGCATCCCTCTGATCCTTGCAAATTTTGTGCTACCGACCATAGAGTCCCATCGTAGCTCTTCACGATTCATATCTTACGCGTAATCTTCCTGCGATCATTTTTCTTTTCTCTCGATTCTCGTGATCATTTCCTGACGATCATCATCAATCCTTCGAATCCCTTCCCTGACCAATTCTACCTCCTCTAAAACTATTTTCGACTTTCCTTATTAAGTTTTCGCCCAGATTGATTTCGTTGAAAACCCCTATATTATATATTTAAAATTTGATGTTTTGGATCGAGTTAAAACTTTTAATTGACTTGGAGATTTCTTGGACGTAAATGTTTTAAGTCAATATCTCGCATTATTTGCCTTGTTTCCAAAATATATATATTACTTTTATAAACTACACAATATATTTCTACTATCTTGTATTTATTTTCAAAATTTCCCCTTTCCCAAAACCTGCTTCCTTTAAAAGTATTTTCGAAATTCATTATTAAATTCTCCGCCGAATTTGACTTCTTTGAAAACTTTTATTAATTATTTAAAATTTCTTATTTTCTGTTAAGTTAAAATTCTTTCGCGAAATTTTGAAACCTTTCGATCGTAAAAGTTTTAAGTTACGACCTCATACTTATTTTCGAATCAGTATCCATCGTATTTTAGTTTTAAAACTTTGTTATCATTTCGGGAATTCAATATATCATTTTTCTACCTACGAAATTTATTTTAACCATTTACGTACGTACCTTAGAATATTTTTCTAAAACAAAGGGGGATTTTAAATTTCTTACATATAAACATCTCTATGTTCATCGTGCTCATACTTCAAGAACCTTGTTTAGATTCATTTTCATTTACAAAACAATCGCTACCTCATCCCACTTTTATTTCCTTTATTTCTTGTTTTCGAAACCCGTTATTAAATTCTTCGCTCGGTTTAACTTCCTTGAAAACCCTTTATTATATATATTTAAAATTTATTGCTTTTCGATTAAAAGTTCCTTCTTAGATTTTGAAATCCCCTTGGTCGTCAACTTTCAAGTTACTATCTGGTAATTATTTCAAATCGGTATCTTTCATGTTTCCATTTTCAAAACCGTGTTAACATTTTGATAATTCAATTTATATTTTTCTGGGCTACAAGATCTATTTCTAAATCACTTACCGTGCATACTTTTTTTTAAAATATTTTTTTAACTAGGGGGAACTTCAATTATTTTATTATTATTATATCTGTTCTATGTTTCTCGTGACCACATTTCAAAAATCTTTGTGTAAACTTATTTTTTTCATTTGCAAAACAATCGTTTTACACCCAACCAACTACATCCTTATCTTGCCTTATTTGAAATCGTTCCTTCCGATCTTATTTCGTTCCGCTTTTGATTTAGTTTTCCTTCCTTCTTTTATCTAGACATCAGACCTTGTAGATATCCATGTGATCTCCGGTTTAGGAGTAGGCCCTCTGGTAAGTGATGTCGTCGTAATGCTTGAGTATAGGTAGAGTGCGTAGACCTGTATGAGTGTGTATTCTTTAGGATCCCGATGATTGCTCTTTTTGTATCTTGAATGTGTACTCAGCGTTAACCATGGTATGCTTGGAGTTGTCTGGATGACAGTATTCATACTTAAATGAATAGTGTCATAGCAGGCAGTTCCTTAGACCTAGTTTTAGTTTTAATGAATGGTTTATCTTGGCTGTATGTGACGGTATCAAGACTTTGTTTTCTTTAAAACCAAAACTTTAAAGTTTTTGAAACTAGCTCACAAGATCACAAATCACTTATCCTCCCTCATCCATGACCGAAACACCACACGTTTTTTTTCCAAAAATTTTTAAATTATTTCTTTGGCCTTAAATCCCTCTTTCCCTCCTCTTCTTTCTCCCTTAAAGAAAATTTTTTTTTGTATGTATGGTTGTTATATTAATTGGGATTAGCTATTATAGTTATAGGGTTTTGTTTGCGGGTAGGCTTGGTGTGAGATGAGTTTTATTATGGCAATGGTTAATTGACTTTGGAACAATAGGATATTGGAATAGGTTTCTTTCGGATGAAAATAATGGGCTGTCCAAGACTTATTTATAAAACCGAAGTGTGGTGGACTCAATGGAGAATTCTGGTTGAATGAGATTATATGGGAGGAGATGAGAACTCATCAGACTTGAGGCTTAGACGGGTAGTAGATAGGAGTAACTGCGGAGAATAGTAGGAGTTGGGGTGATCATGAGATTGAGTAGAGCTTTTATTAGCATCGAGACTTGATTGTTGAGTTGACGTGAGAAGACATTGGGGGTAACACGGCGCGTTGAGATAAATGGATGGTTAGGTAGTCGGACTTAATATTGCTTGGGATTAGTTATAGAAGGTAGGTTGAGACGTGATTTTGATAGTTCCATTAGTTGGCGGGTAAATTTATGGGAAGATAAGACGAAGAATGCATTGGGGACACGACGGTTATTGATTTGCGAAAGGTAAGATGAGATAGACAAATGTTCGTCTTGGATTGGTGATCGACTAGGACATAAGTTTAGCGATTGATTAATATTGGGATGAGATTGAGAAAAATTTAAAGATGTTATAGAGGGATGATATTTAGTGGAGTGGATGGCATGAGAAGATGATCATTATCCTTTTATGAGAACCTGGGGTTGGAATTTGAACAGCAGTGAGGGGAAGATAGTTAAGAGTTAGGATGTGAGATTAGTCGTGGTTTTATCCAGTGAAGAGACGAATTATGATGAGTTATTTGAGGAACGATGTTGAAGCTGTAGGATTAAGATGGTTGTGTGGAAGATGAGAGTTATAGGCTTAAGTATTTATAGATATTATTATTACTACTAATAGTATAAGCGATTCCGTGGACGGAATCATTTCTAAGGTGGGTAGAATGTAACGGTCACTTTCTGACCGTTCGTATTTCCTGCGTGCACGTGCTTTATCGTGCACGTATTCTATTTGGCTATTTCTGAGCTCCGGCATATGCGATGCGATATGCCGTTGCGATCGTTTCGGGGTGTTGGATTTTATTGTAATTTTTGGGAAGGTCGTTTCACGGCTCGTTTTCTCGCAAAATGACTTTGAACGATAGGGGCGTTTAGGTCATTTGACACAAAACACCGTTTCCAATTTTACGAAAAATCTTGGTAGGCGTTACGCACGATCGGGCTCCGTAGATCTGTGCGTCTCGTCTCCACGATCGCCCCGGTATTTTCGGATTATTTTTCCGACGCCCGGTTTGAGAAATATCGCGCGGATTAGCCTCGACCGTTGATTTCCCGAGCAATTCAAATTCAAATTGTTGCCAAATCTGATAGTATCTGATTATTAATTCGTTTCAACCTTTACTAAACTACTTCTCTAATCATCTCTAGTTTTACCCAATTTTGCGCACTCCTCTATCCATATACCCTAACCCACTAACCAAAAATCATATGGCTATATATCAAAAAATTGGTTATTAAAAACCCTAACCTATTATATTTCTGTTCACGTGTAACCAAACCTAGGCCTAGGGCAACTCGAATTCCCAGCCGCCATCGCAAAACCCTAAGTCATTTCTCTCTCCTCCCCTCTCACATTCTCCCCTCCCCTACTCGCCATCCCGACCCACACCCCGACTTCCGACCGTCACCCTCAACCCACCGTCGCTGCCCCGAGACGCCGGAGGACCGCCGCGGCTCCGCGACCCCGCCTGAAGTCGTCGCCGGAGCCTCGAGCAGCCGCAGGCGCCCACCCCGACGCCGACACAGCCGCACGGGTCGTGAAACCGCCGCTCGACCGCCGTAGGCCGCCCCGACAGCGCTGAACACCCCCCCCGCCGTGCTGCTCTCCTGAGAAGGCCTCTGTCGTCGGAGTTAGGCCGCCAGCGACAGCTGCTCCGCAGAAACTGTCGATGTTTGCCTTGCCGACGCCGTCCAACAACCGGGAGGCCGACGGGGACTTCCCGAGTCACGGCCTGACTCCCCCAAAGGCCGGTGAGACACCCCGAGACTTCTCCTAGGCCGGACAGCCTTGGCCGTGGTTCGACGACGCTGCACCGACGTTTTCGTGACGTTGTATCGACGTTCTTGTTTCCGTAGCGCGCTGTTTCAGCGACGAACACGCCGTTGACGCTGTTTCGCATCTGCTCGCTGTTCACGCGTTTCGTCTGCTACCAGAACGTGTCTGGCTACGCTGCCCGTAGCCGAGACACCGCTAGAAGACGATCCGTAGCAGTACCAGTCAGATCGGTCGCCGTTCAGACTCTACGTCCGCTCTACCCCAGACTCCGGACAAGTTGGTTACCCTATCTCGTAGCGAAACCCCCACGGTAGCAAAAAAAAAACTGAGAACCTAACTAAAACTGGCAACTTAACTCAGTAAATTTATTTTCTGCTCTCTTAAATCGATGTGTAACCGTAGACCGACGTTTGGACTTTTGACTGTGTACATAGGATAGAATCGTCGGATAGGCTGATCGGACAACTTGACTCGTGACGGTTAGGGTAGCCACGTTCAACCTAGAAATGAACTTAAATAGGATTTGACGAAATTCGCGACTTGACGCCGTCGTCGTGATCTCTTTTCGGACGGACTACCGCGGACGCGACGACCGGACGAGACGCCCCGGACAGACGACGCACCCGCTATTTCAGGCAAGTGTACCCACTTGTGATTTGACTGTGCTTTAGTTCTAGTCTGTAGAACTGTTAGATTGTGTGTGATGAGAACCGGACGTGAAATGATAGCGTCCGGGACGACCCGTGACGGCTCAGACTTGACGACGAAGTCTGAGCCTGACAACAAGGAACTGCTGACAACATAGGACTATCTTGTGTGTGCGTGCGTGTGGACACCCTAGAATAACTTTCCCTACACTTGTCATGTCGTGTCCTGTTACACAAAAAGCCTTCGGGCGTTTCGGATGCTTCCCTCCGCGGAAGTGATCCCCGTGATACAAAAAGCCTGCGGGCGTTTCGGATGCTTCCCTCCGCGGAAGTGATCCCCGTGATACAAAAAGCCTTCGGGCGTTTCGGATGCTCTCCATGCGAGAGTGATCCCCGTGATACAAAAAGCCTGCGGGCGTTTCGGATGCTTTCCTTGCGGAAGTGATACCTGTTATACAAAAAGCCTCCGGGCGTTTCGGATGTTTCCCTAGCGGAAATGATCCCTGTACTTCTTGTCCTGAGTTCCTGGGTTGGGGTAGGGTTGAGCGTGCGCACGGCAAGAGGGTCTGATCCCCCTCGAACCGTAAGGCGTGAACCCTTCGTGTCACACTTGTCTTGTCTTGTCCCGTCCTGTTTGTCCTGTCTTGTCCCGTCACGTCCCGACTTGTCTTGACACCTGTAGGTTAGTCCCGTAGTTGGTAGCACACGCTACGACTACTACTTGTCCCGTTTTACTTTCCTGCTACGTTACTTCCTGTTGTGTTACCCTGTTATAACCACAGCATGCTAATCAACCAGTAAAATGTTGTGTAAAAGAACCTCAGCATGTTAATCAACCAGTAAACCGTTGTTTAAAGTTCGGTGCACTTGCAGTAAAGTCTAACTCTTCTTGTAGACTTTACCTGACGTACAGTTCCTTTTCTTGGGTGATGTACGTCAGGTGTTCAGCCAGAGATCGTGGACGAAGCAGACTCGCTGGAGTACGAGGAGCCGAGGACGCTGATCCAGAGTCCGTGCCTGATGAGGACCAGACCTTGAGGTCTTTTAGTCGCCACTTCCCAAGGGTACTACTTTTCGGTTTGTCTTGGAACTTGTGTCGCCATGCTTAGGCTTCTTCTAGACTTTGTACCAGTTGGATATTATTTCTTCATGTAAGTGAATGCAACTTCCTTTCCGTACTTTTGTTGTTTCGAACTATAATAATGCAAGAACCTGAAATAATTTTTAAAATGGTACCTCTACAGACGCTTATTGGGTCCGAGCTTCTAAAGCTCTGGCCTAAGCGGGCCTCGTCACGTTTCGCTTCCGTCCAATTTGGGAAGCGGGGCGTGACAACATCGTTGCTCTCTTTTACTTCGTTGTGCACATTTTATATTCGTTTCAATGTCTATGATGTTCGATTTCTTCGCTCGACGAAAATGACTTGGTTAAAAAGAATTTATTTCTATGAAAACATGGAATTGTTTTCCATGTACTAATTTAACGAAAATGTTGAGATTGGAGACCACGTTCCTTTACTCAATAAGTGAATTATATTTGGTATTTTGATGATTTCATTTTTCGCTTTTGGATAATGGTCAATTTGGCACACCTTGATTTTCTTCATGTATCTTATCCTTGGTGTCTTTTGGACCATCGTCGTATTCTTCGACTCCCGATGTTGGATTTTCTTTAGCCTAGTTGTTGTCGTTGTATGCCCCCCACTCTTTTTGGATAATGCCAAAGGGGGAGAGATAGTAATAATGACAAGGGGCAAAATGAAAATTTAACTCTATCTTCCATGAATCTAATTTGTTATGTTAGATTCAGGGGGAGTGAAGATATAAAAATGGATTACGATCCTAAATTTCAATAATTGGATCATGTTTTATACCTCTCACTTCTGCTTGATGCGTATTATATTTATTCAATTTGGAATTAACGTGTCATCAATGCAGGGGGAGTAAGTATTTTACATTTGAATCATTATTTTTGATTATTATTTATGTTGGTTTGTCATCACCAAAAAGGGGGAGAATGTTGAGTATTGGACTCCCCGGATTTGGTTTTGGATGATGAGCAAACATAAATAAATCGTGAACTAACACTTTGTGAGCGCAGTTATGGAGATCGTCGTCTAATTCACGTGAACATCCAAAGCGACGTCTCAAGACTTCTCAAAGCACGTATTCATATGCCTAAAGCTTCGTTGAAGCTTTTGGACCAACTTTGAAGTCATGAAGATTCGATCGAAGATTTTGAAGACGGTTTGTCTAGATTTATATTTAGTCTTCTAGCTTTGTTCTTTAGAATGTTAAGCCTTGAGTAGGTATTATCATTTGATCTTCATATCCCTCCTATCTTAGAGCTAGAATCTTAGTAGAAGTCCATTCAAACTTTCCCGAAGAATTGCGCTTCGATTCGGGACTTCTTGTGCATGTTAGTTGGTTCAAGAAGAAGTACTAACCGACTAGATAGTGATCTAGTCGGTCAGAAAAGCTTCTTGGACCGACTAGTTTGTTTCCTAAATTCCAAGCTCTTTACTGTTTACAGTTAGTCGGTCTATGTTGACTCACCGACTGACTAGTTTGTGAACTAGTCGGTCAGTGATGCTTCTGTGACCGACTAGTTGAGCTTTACTGTACATGCCATTTTTCACCTAAGCTATTGTTTATCGTTAGTCGGTCTAAGAACGTTTGGTGACCGACTAGTTTATGATCTAGTCGGTCAACATTTGTTCTTGGACCGACTAAATCACTTTGTATTCAGACTAATTGTTTTCAACTCGTAGTCGGTCTAAGTTTACTGACCGACCGACTAGTTGATGAACTAGTCGGTCAGAAAGTCTTCTTGGACCGACTAGTTATCTAGGTCTGAAACTTCATCTGATCATTGTTCACTCTTTAGTCGGTTCATGTTGTTTCACCGACCGACTAGTTGATGAACTAGTCGGTCAGTGGTTGTTCTTTGACCGACTAATTGCTTCAGATTTCCAACCGTAGGGATTTGACCTAGCTCGTTTTTATGGGACCCTATAAATACGAAGCTTGGTCGTTTCTCTCAAGGTTAGAGCTGCTATTGAGAGCCTTATTCAGATTGAAAGAGTTAGAGATTAAAACTCATTTCCAAAGCTCTCTTCCTCACAAGAAATCATTCTCTCCCTCATTTGAGATCTAGAATCCATCTTGAGAGAACTTTGTTCTTGTTGAGCCATCCAAGCTATTGCTTGAATCAAGTCTCCTACTCATTCCTAGGCACCCATTACTGCTCATATTGGTGGTGCTAGGTCTTGGTGACTTCTCCTTCCTCAAATCCCTCCTTGCCCTAATTTGGTAAGAATACTCAAGGTATAGGGTTTGTGGTAAGTTGTTGTTTATTTCATATAAACTCATTCATTGCTTTTGATTCTCTCGGTTGTGAGAGAAGGTAGTGATCCCGGGTTGTGGGATTCACTATTGATATTGATTGTATGATTTGATCTTGTGAAGGTTTTTCACAAGGTATTCATAGTGGAAATCTTGGGTTAGGGTTTCTAACCTAAGTATCCGGAGGGGATCCGGGTGTATTGGGACGTAGGATCACCGGGAACAAGTCGGGGAGACTTGGGTGGATCCGAACCCATTATATCAATTGTTTGCATTGAATATTTGTTGTTGTCAATTTTAGCTTCCGCATTTGTTGGTAGTAGTTTGCACGATAAGTAGGAATTATACTCCTTGTTATTTTTAAAGTACTATTCACCCCCTCTCTAGTACTTGTGCAGTAGCTTTCAGGGCATTACAAGGAGGTTAGACATATCTTGGGTAGATTTCTCACACATTCACTTTGAAAAAATTATGCGAAAGAAGATTTTGGGGAAGGTGATGAGTGTGGAGGTGCCCCGAGACCGCAAGATTGTCATTCGAACATGGAATCCAGAAGTATTTGTAAGAATATCGGAAATCATTAACATCTCTGATTCTGAATCGTCTGTATCTGTTGAGAAGTCTGAGACTGAGGGGGCTGATGATGCTTCATCTTGCCCCAATGACACTGAGGGTACAGATGTCCCATATTTTGAGAAGTTGGATGAGTATGTGGATCTTGGGGAAGGGACCTATGCTGGAGCTAATCCTGTTGACCCTGTTCTGGAAAAAGAACATGTTTATGTGTGTGGATGATAATGTTCAGAGTGTGCCTGAAGGTGAAAATGAGTCCATAAGAATGTCTAATGATGATGTCGGTAGTCTTAATGACTGTGTGGTAGATGCTCATGTCGGTAGATGTCCTTCAGAACAGATCTCACCTTATGATGGTGTAGATGCTCATGTTCAGAGTTCTGTTGATGGAGATAACATTGGGGAAACTCTGAAGTCTGTTGAAGTGGAAAATGTTGAAGGCTGTGCGTTGCCAAATACTTCTTCTGAGGCTGGTGTAGATCATGCTGATACCAATGTTGATGTTGTTGTCGAGACTGACTCTTTGCAGTCTAGAGATGAAGATCATAATGTTGCACAAAATGTTACAACAATGAATGCAACATGTGAGGCTGCTGCTCCTGATGATACTCCCTTATCATCGTTCATGCGGAAGGCTCGGTCTGCCCCTAGGAAGTGCTCTGCTCCTTCAAGTCATACGGCTGCTTCTCCTTCCAAGAGGTCCAAGAAGTCTGCATTAGGTCCTTCTCGCTCACCTTCGTTTACTTCCTCTGATGCTTTCAGTAAAATGTTTTTCGACAAGGCATGTAAGAACAGATGGACTTCGTACTCCGAGAGGTCTCTCCTTCCTGAGAAAAATCTGAATGTGTCATCATTTGATAAGACACAGATGGTATCAATTCTTAAAGACATCGGTTTGTTTCATGCTGCCACTTCTTCAGTGTTTACTATCCGGTGTTGGTGAGTGAGTTTTATTGTAACTTGCCCAAGTCTGCAAGTGATACTTCTTCACGATGGGGTTTTAGAAGTTATTATTGAGTATTGATTCCCCGGATTTGGTTTTGATAATGAGCAAACATAAATATCGTGAACTAACACTGTGTGAGCGCAGTTATGGAGATCGTCGCCAAAAGTCTACGTATATCAAAAGCGACGTCTCAAGACTTCTCAAAGCGCGTGATCGTGTGCCTGAAGCTTCGTTGAAGCTCAAGGACCATTATTGAAGTCAAGAGATTTGGATCGCAGCGATTGAAGACGGTTCGTCAAGTTTTATTTATAGTCTTCTAGCTTTGTTTCGTAGATTGTTAAGCCTTGAGTAGGTATTACGTTTTAATCTTCATAACGCTCATATCTTAGAGCTAGGATCTTATTAGAAGCCCATAGAATCTTTCCCGAAGCTTAACGCTTCTTATCGCGGCTTCTTGTGCATGTTAGTTGGTTCAAGAAGAAGAACCAACCGACTAGATGGCAATCTAGTCGGTCGGCAATCCTTCTTGAACCGACTAGAATGCCTTGTTCAAATTCAGCTCTTTACTGTTTACAGTTAGTCGGTCCAAGAAGGTTCACCGACCGACTAGTTGTTAAACTAGTCGGTTTGGAATCCTTCTTACACCGACTAGTTGTGTGTACAGTTTTTCAGCCTGAGCTACTGTTTATCATTAGTCGGTCTAAGAACGATTGTCGATCGACTAGTTGAGAAACTAGTCGGATGGAATTTGTTCTCAGACCGACTAGTTCAACTTGTATTCAGCCTATTTGATTTCATCTCTTAGTCGGTCAAAGAACACTCACCGACCGACTAGTTGTGAAACTAGTCGGTTGGCAAGTCTTCTTAGACCGACTAGTTCTCTATCTTCTGAACTTTACTTTTTGGCTGTTCTCCAGTTAGTCGGTTCATGTTGAATCACCGACCGACTAGTTGAGAAACTAGTCGGTCAGTGATCCTTCTTTGACCGACTAGTCTGCTTCAGAATAGAGCCGTTGGAGCATTAAATGCCACGAATTTTGCTCTCTCTTTCCTGTATCCGATATATACTTGAAGGGCTGCTTTCATAGCATTCAAGGCTGATATTCTAGAGGTTTAGAGAAATCAAATCGGAGCCATTCAACTCTATTCCAAAGCTCTCTCTTCTCACAAGAATCTCTCCCTCAACTTCTTGAGCCCTAATTCCTCAAGAGAGATTCTCTCCATTGTGAGCCTCTCAAGCTAAGAGCTTGATTCAAAGTCATCAATCTCTCCCTAGCCATCTATTGCTGGTTATCTTGGTGGAGCTAGGGTTTGGTGTCATCTTCTTCCTCAAAATCCTTCTTGCCCTAATATGGGTAAGTTTACTCAAGGCATAGGATTTTGTTGGTAAGTGTTTCATTATTTCATCTCATTTGTTATTTGAGTTTGTCTCTCGGTTGTGAGAGAGGGTGTGATCCGGGGTTGTGGGAGTCACATGTCATTTGTGTATGATTTGGTCTTGTAGAGGTTTTTCTACAAGAATCTCATAGTGGAAATCTTGGGTTAGTGGTTTTCTAACTCAAGTATCCGGAGAGGATCCGGGTGGTTGGGACGTAGGATCACCGGGAACAAGTCGGGAAGACTTGGGTGGATCCGAACCCGTTACATACTTTGTTTGCGTTGTCTATTCTTGTTGTTTGTAGTCTATTCCGCATTGTTGTTTGTGTGTTTGCACAATAATTAGGAATAACACTCTTGATTATTTTAAAGTACTATTCACCCCCCTCCAGTACTTGTGCAGTAGCTAGGCAGGGCATTACAATTGGTATCAGAGCCAAGTTCATAGCTATGACAAACAACGACTACAGCGTTTTCAAGAACCGCGAAGGAGCTTCTTCGGTGATGGAAGGACACTCCTCAACTAGGCCTCCCTTCTTCAACGGTACCAATTATGGGTACTGGAAATACCGGATGGAAACGTTCCTCCAGAGCACTTCACTATGGAGAGCCACGATGACGGAGTATGTCGAGCCCACTGAACAAGATTTCGCGAAGTGGCACTACTACAAAATGGACCTTTAACAGCGCTTAAATAAGGTCTTTGATAGCGCTTTACAAGCGCTGTCTATCTCACCGCTGCTAAAGGGGGGGCTGGTTTTAATAGCGCTTTACAAGCGCTGTTAAAGGGGACCTTTAACAGCGCTTGTTTGTGCAAGCGCTGTTAAAGGCCCCCCTTTAAGAGCGCTTGCACTAACAAGCGCTGTTAAAGGCCCCCCCCTTTAACAGTGCTTGTTAGTGCAAGCGCTGTTAAAGGGGGGGCCTTTAACAGCGCTTGTTAGTGCAAGCACTGTTAAAGGGGGGGCCTTTAACAGCGCTTGTTAGTGCAAGCACTGTTAAAGGGGGGGCCTTTAACAGCACTTGTTTGTGCAAGCGCTGTTAAAGGGTGGCCTTTAACAGCGCTTGTACTAAAGAAGCGCTGTTAAAGGTGGACCTTTCATAGCGCTTGTACTAAAGAAGCGCTGTCTATTGGGACCTTAGATAGCACTTCTTTAATACAAGCGCTGTTAAAGGTCCACCATAGACAGCGCTTGTACTAAACAAGCGCTGTTAAAGGTCCCAGATAGACAGCGCTTATTTCAATTCATTTTATTGTTTCTCGCTACGTTTTATATTTAAATAGATCCATTTAATGTTCAAAATGCTTAAATAAACCACCAATAACATTAAATTACAAGAAACAATCAAATTAAATTGCTTTTATTCAACGACATAAATTAGACAATGTACATTGATATTGGAAGATGATCCGTAATACAAATAAGAAACATTATCGCATATAAAACTTATCAGTCATTATCCATTAAATCACTCATTGAACAATACATTTTCCGACAGCAGTAATATACATCCCAGAGCAGGTTCCATCTCAAAAATCTTTTCTGCTGCCTCTTCTACTAATTTGTTGTTCTTGTGTATTCTGCTCGCACCTAATAAAGCAACACATATGATGGCATCTACTTCCATCGGCATCTCCCTCATAAGAGCTCGTGCATCCGCCAATCGTCTTGCTCTCCCCAGAAGATCAATCATGCAAATATAATGCTCTGCCTTTGCAGACACGCCAACAATTTTTCAGGTTAACCACGATTCGTATGATAATGGAGACTGCATAGATCTGTATGGATGAAAACCAAGTAAATAATAATAATAAATAGACAAAAATTTAGAATATTGATGGGATAATTGAGAAACTAGAATAAAGATGTTGGAACTAACCGTGTAATTCTTCACATTGTAATTAAGCGCGGCGTACTAGAACGTTAGCGTTCCCCTTTACTAATGCCTAACAATAAGAAATAATTCAAGAAATTATCAAATTAGACACATTGCATTTAAGCATCCAGATGATGATCCATCAGACTACCATGTGGCATAATCAATTAACAAAATACTAAAAACCATGCCACGTGAAAATATTTATTTGATCTTCAAATAGAAACCTGAACCTAAGTACCCAAAACCCGGCAAGTGGAATTATAGTGCTTGTTGAATGGCTATTTAGGAATATTTGCACAGCATTCAAGGTTTTAATGCACCGAAAGCATTATAATTAATTAGGTATTTTATGAGGTAACATGTACTGGTTACATATTCATCTTGCATAGAAATATAGCTGAAGAGCCAAGCCCATTAACAAAACCTGGCATATCTAATAAATGGATACAGAGCACAATCAAATATTGATAATATGCTGTTTAGCCCAAGGCCAAAAAAAACCTAATTTCATGAATTTCTGGTCCGTTTGCAGGTTAGGTTTGAGATTTTGAATTGCCACCTCCGTTTACAGCACGTGAATTCCCAAGGTCGTTACAGCAGGGCTTGCTCCATCTGTTAAGAAGATATCATCTACATTGGACGGATAACCATCACGAGCAGCAATTCCAGCAGCAATTGCATCACGCAATCCTCTGATGCCCTGA
The DNA here is from genome assembly GCA_030789695.1 of Scilla litardierei. Classification (NCBI taxonomy): domain Eukaryota; kingdom Viridiplantae; phylum Streptophyta; class Magnoliopsida; order Asparagales; family Asparagaceae; genus Scilla; species Scilla litardierei. The sequence goes on from CM061132.1 coordinate 105,555,567, forward strand.
AGCAAAAGAGCAATCAGAAAAATGCTTCTACTACATGAGATTGAAAAGAGAAGTTGATTCTGATCTTAAACACCCTTAATGAATGCTAAACAGAAAAAAATGTAGAAATTAATCAAGACTAATCCAATTCATACACACCCTTAACGAAGCATCAGTGGAATCGTCCAGTACTTGAATTATCAGCTTGTCCGATGGCCACTCCAGCATACATGCTGCCCTTATTGACAACTTGTACACCTACAAAAATACAATTAACAACACAGTTGATAATACTGTATAGAGATTAAGAGGAATGAAGTAAGGGAGATAATGATTGCTGACCTCCTTCTCATTGAACATGGGTATCTGTATGAGGACCTTGGGATAAGCCAGAGTGCTGCCCGTCTCCAAATCTGGCCTTATGGGCTCCCCCCTGTATCGCTTCTCCGGTCTCAACCGAAACATCTTATTTTTATGAATCAATATGATGAACTAAAAGGGCCAATCTAGCTTACTTTGCCAAACAATTGCTAGTGCATTAGCACACATGACATAGTTCAGTCAATTTGTGATGCAATTCACTAATGCAGATAGCTCCCCCCATTGGTATGCTTTGTTTATTGATAGTAGCCGCAGCAGTGGAGGATTCTACAAGTGTGCTTTGTTTAGCTCATCAAAATAGATTTGCTCCATAGCTTTCTTTACCGATATTCTCTTCCCAGGCTCGTACTGCAGCATCTTCTGCATTGATCAAAGCAAAAAAAACAATTTCAGATAAGTTCAGTATATATCAGAATCAGGGGATACACCCCACAAATCACAAACTCACCAATAGCAAATAAATGCCATTCAAGAATATGATGAAAAGAAACAAATTGATATACATCATTAGGATAGCAATTACTACTGTTCACATAACTGATTCACCGACTCTATCAAACGTACAATGCCATAAAGTGGAAGTACTCACAAATCATTTGAAAAATGCTAAGCAAAAATGTAAACATATACAGATCAGAGCATAGAACCTAGTCTTTGAGTTACTAGAATATATGATAAGAAATTTGGTTAACCTTTCATATTCTCAGGCATACAAATGGGAGGTCAGCAATCTCTAATAACATATGAAAGAATGTTGTAAAAATCAACCGTAATGCAAGTAACATATCCATCAGAGCAAGACTTCAGAAAAAGGAGTTACTAGAATAATAATTATCCTCATGATGTGTAAAATAGGCATAAACAAACATGTCAGATGTTCTACACTGTTAACATATCAATCTCATCTTTCTTTATGAAAAATCCAACTGATGCAAAATAGATTTATGAACTAAAGATGATATGCTGGAACCAAACTGCAAAAATATATATTCAATATGCAAAACAAGATTTTAAATATCACTTCAGCTCTTTAATAATTCATGCTCATCACCACCAAAAGATTGCCTAAGTTTTTCATTAACAAAACAATGTTAAAAAACCAAAAGCATCTCCAAAAGAATGAACTTATGTGCATGCACAAGGAAAGATTGATATAAGTATTTAAACAAGTTCACTCACTCAAACCCCAAAAAGACACAACAAAAAACTATGATGAAAAGATACAAGGCATAACATAGAAACTCATTAGCAATGAAGTAAGAAAGCCCACATCAGATTAGTTATTACCTCCCTCTTCGGGAATGTCAGAAGTCCACAATGTTGGCACCCGCTCTGCTTGAAGAGAGACTTGGCCCCCTCGTTCTTCAGAATCTGCTGGAATGCTTCCAGAGAGCTCTTGTACTTGACGGCCTCTCCGGATGTCATCATCATTCTTCTACGGATCGTGTCAATTGGATAGGATGCAAGGCCAGCACCGTTGGTGATGACCCAACCCAAAGCAAAGCTCGCGAAGAAGCTATCCTGTATCACCAAAACACAACACATGCTACAGTTTCGGTACAAATATCAAAAACATGTTTTTAAAAATTAGCTAGGTTCGACCTTGCACGAGGTTCCTTAACAAGTAACTTTTTAACAAAATCTTTGGCGCTTTCACTGATGTTTGGCCAAGGCTTCCGACGAAAATCTGGCTTGTTTCTTAGAACCAGGCAATGAACACCATAAAAATGTTATAGTAACTCTGCTAGGACATTAAAAATGTCACAAAATTCACAGGCAAATAAATGATGATAGATCGAACTTGATGAATGAAACTATGAAAAGAAAAATATATATGCTTACATACGGATAGCTATTTCCAGGATTTTCTTACATACACAACTATTTTCCAAGACCTTTTTGTAATTTAAACGAGTTTGATGTGGTAACATACTGTTACTTATTTGTAAATGATCTAGTGATGGTTAATCAGGCGGTGAAGGATTGGACGTGAAATTTGAAGTATAATGAAAACATATGATAGAGGACTAATAGTTTTTTTATGTAATTAATAGATGAATAATGGTTTACCCTCAAAAGTTCTCGCGTTATAGGAACTCTGGTGAATTATATTACATGTAACAAAACCACTGAACGAGGGGAATTGTTGAATAATGTATATCTAATGCAGTGTGCATGAATGTTACCTACACCCTTACTACCGCATTCCAAAAGCTCTTGCCCACAATATGCTTTAAGAATAACAGAACTTTGTGACAACTGTTAAGAAAGACCTCAACCAACATCTCTTGGCTATATTTGAGATTCTTCCAGTATTTTCATAAAACTGTCACAGCTACCTTTCTTAAGTCAATTGCTTCAGCAAGGCTTAAATATACGACTTCCTTTTGTGTGTGTGTGTGTGTGTGTGTGTGTGTGTGTGTGTGTTAAATATATGCTCAAGAATAACAGAACGTAGTGACAACTGTTAAGAAAGACCTCAACCAACATCTCTTGGCAAGGTTTCAAAAAACCAGCATATCAATAAACAGAACTGAAACAATCTCCTTGAGCATCTGGCAACCAGGAGATGGGAAAGGACAATTGTGATGTGGATGTCTACTGTTTTAACAAAACAGCTAATTTTATCCCGTCAATATGGAAGGGTGATCAAAAGTTAGGTACTCTATCTCATGGATTCCATGATCTCTATATAATATCTTTCACTGCCTAACAAATTATTGCTATATTCTTTTAGACAGAAATATCAGCATGTACCCCTAAATGTCTCCAACAATTTTTATTTAGGACAAATATGTAACACTGCATTTGCCCCCAAGACCTTCCAGTACGAACTAAATTAAAAAAAAAATCAATGAACAGACATTTAAACTAAATAGTTTCCTCTAAAGGGGGCTTATATGCTCAAAAGTTACAAGTTGAGCAGCCAACAACCAGACTTTGCCTTTTAAATATTCCATTTATATTTTCCATTTATTTACTCAAATTTTACTCTCACAGACTTCAAATATTCCCAAAAAAAATTTGTTTTCACTTTTTGAGTTCAAGATAGGAAACTACTCCAAGTAAAACAAGGATGAATAAAAGTGTCAAACACACTAAAATCCAAGGAGCTTTTCTATTTTTGAACTGTTTACAACTCATTTATTTATTTCAAAGAATGTATGCCACCATGAATTATCATTAAGAATTTTATGCAGAGAGATAGCAACAAAATAACATACCCAGTGGTACAGTTACTCTTGTAGATTCTATGTCAAGTGGACACTAATAATTGATGGTGTGAAAGTGACATCAAGCAATTTTTTTCTGATAAATTTATTTCCCCATAAGAAAAGTATACTAGAACTAGTTGTCATTGTGAATTTGAGAAAGAGAGATTGCAACAAATTTAAATGAGCATAGGACAGAAGTAAGCGATAATGAGCATCATATGCAAATATAGTCACTTCACAAGAAGATACACCTGGCAGAGAGTGGTGAAAAGAACCCAGGCTCATTTGAAGCAATGAACAAAGTACGTCGTGATGGAATCCATTTTGCGATTCTCAGTCGAATAAATTCAGGACGTGTATATCTGCCCAGATGGGGATGAATAGACCTGTCAACACCATGTCTATCTTTCCTCATTTTTATCTTATCACCACGGCGCACATGAATAGCATCATAATCACCAAGATGCCCCTTAATCTGTTCAGATAGTTACAAAACTCCAAGAAACGTCCCATAAGCCTACTAGAAATCTTTTCTATTTATACATTTCAAAAGGCCAATACTTCCCTCAGAGCTAAAGCATTTAAATGAGTAACATCAAAATAGTGTAATACAAGACTACATCTTGAGAAAATAGATGCAAAAAAGCATTCGATATTTTATATAAAAGAAAAAAAGAAAATTCTGTCAATATTATTAACTTAACTACAAGTACAAAATATTTACAACAGGATAGAAGATTACCGTTGATGGTTATAGTATGAACTGTGAAGCAATTGTTATGATTTCTAGATACACACACGAGTCTCATACTTCGCCACGAATACAGGGTGTCTTGTAAGGACAGAATTAAAGAACATAATGGAAGGGAACTACTGATTTGACATGCAACAGCTGATCAACTCGATCTCCAAAGTCATTAAAGAGCAACTCTCTATTATTTAGAACTCTAAAGTAATCCCTGTGCACGACAGTCAGGAGTCCTGTAAGGACAAAAAGACATAATTTACCATAAGCAATGATGTAGCCCAATACACCCCCACAAACTAGTTAGAAGGAAGAGATTATTTACACATAATGTTAACCTTTCAAATCGAACGCCTCTCTAATTCATGTGGAAACTAATGCAAAATTCGGTGCATGCATGAATTGGAAAACAAAGAAACTAGCTTATACATTTTCATTATAAAAGATGCCCATAACAAAATTTGCATGATAAGAGGCACAATATAATCCCTGTTCTTCATCATTTTTCTCTGAATATCTTCTCGTCGTTATAAGTTTCGACCTGTGTTTCAATGTCAGTCTCTATTTACACTGGAGATGGCATTACCTTTACAAAACCATCTAGTTGCTGGTTACTAGAGACAAGAGAGATGCAAGAGACATGATCTTAATTCTTAGGAAGTTAGAATAGAATAACAGTAACATAACAAATTTAATTCGGAAAAAACAGAGCATGAAAAGTTGAAAAGTGCAAAAGAATTGGAGTGCAAAAAGGCAATGCAATCTAATCAGCTACCAAATTAAAAATGATAACTATCAAAAGACAACAATAATCAAAGAATAGATCAGATTCATCGAAAGCACATACCATCGCCTCGATTGTTCGTGCAGGCAAGCTTCAAACTAATGTAGCCGGCATCTCCGAGCCTCTTCTCATACATATCAACCAGTTCTTCGTTCCCCAGCTACACCTCCTACATTCACAAGAGATTTGAGAAATTATGGCCAAAAAATCCCAAAAATCGGATCTTTAAACGAGCAATGGGTCCAAATTGATCCATACCTGAAGGCAGATAATCGAAGATCGCTCGACGAGCAACCGATCGATGATGCTCTGATTCCTGCTCAGCCAGTAAGCCCTGTAAAGGCTCTCCCTACAACTCTGATCCTGCAACCAACCAAAAAACCCCCACAAAAATCAATCAAAAACTTAAACAAAAATAAAAAACAAAAACTACCCACCATTTCTCTCTCTCATCCCCACCTCCTTGTCGAGTCTCTTGTAGATTGGCACAAGATGTTGAAGGTTGTGCAAGAGACGCAGGGATCCGCCATCGTCCCGTAACCCAAACCCCCTCCTTCTCGTCTCCCCTGTGAAAAACCTCGTCCAACTGCCTACCAGCTCTCCTCACCAATTCGGCCTTCACGCTAGCCAAAGCCCCAACCAGGATGGCGATCTTGAGCAATCTCATTAAGAACCCTCCCGAAACCACCCCATCTTCAGCCGGGACCATGCTCGCGACCGCCTCGAGGACTCTCCAGAGGTACGGCGAGCTCGAAGCTCTGATGGCGGCCCAATCGAAGATGATCCATAGTTCAGTTTGCTCGGTTGGAAGCGATCGAGGCTCGGATGATGATCTCGGTCAAAGCACGGAGGTCGGAGTCGAAGCTTAGAGCTAATTGACAATTTGGACCTCTAAGTTCCCCAAGAATGTTGTAACGAGGATGATGACAAGAGGGCTGTCGATATGCCTCATTGTCCAAATTAAACTCCTCAGCCTTCCGATCGATGGTCTCGATGCTTTGTAAGAGTCTGAGAGATGTCGATCATTTGGATCTCACTTGAAGAAATCTCTACATGTCAAATTCTAGTCAAGAACAGGAAAATTAAATATTTTAAAACTCGAGAAGAGATAAATACCTCGAAAGTCCGAAGCTTGGTCGGATCTGGGAGGTCACCAAAGCTTGATGGAGTGCATCAGGCTCACCAAAGCTTGGTCGGAACTATAGAGGTTCTTCACCGTTGGCGTCCTGGGAGGAGAGGCGCTGCGGGAGTGGGAAGGCACTGGCGTCAGAGGTCGAAGGGTTACCGTGAGCGAGGAGGGACTACCGGCGATGCTACTGACCGCTCAGTCCGCGGCGACGCCAAGGCAGTGGCGAGGTGGGGTAGCGGGGAGATCGCCGGAAGTAGGAGGAGGGGCTTGGCGAGATGGTGGTCGGAGCGTTGAGTTCAATGGGAGGACGGCATGTGACGGTGCAGGTGGGCACGGTGGCTTGGATGCGTGGCGAGTGGCGTCTAGGGGGAGTCTCCGACGGTTTGTGGGGTGGCTGGAGAGGGAGCAAGGAGAGGCGAGACTGTCGGTGTCTAGAGGAAGGAAGGAGGGTCGTTCCAGAGGCAGTCAGAGATGTGGGCGGTGTTGCTGTTTGTAGGGGTGTGGGCGGTGCAAGGCGGGTGATCGGGGGAAGAAGATGAAGGGAAGTGGCGGGCTTCGGGACGAAGGGAAGGTGGGTTCGGTGACGACGAGTTTGCCCGGTGGCGGAAGAGAGAACGGGGAGGAGGTGGAGGAGGCTAGAGTCACTAGGGTTTAGAGGGGGGTGCGGGAGAAAAAAAGCTTTGGGCGGGGGGACGAAAACTTTGGGGGGAAAATTGACGAGGGGCGGAAATTTTTTACGATGTTTTAACATCGCTTCTTTTATGGAAGCGCTGTCTTTTAGTTGATATTTAACAGTGTTTGTACAAAAAAGCGATGTCTATTATCTGACTTTTAACAGTGCTTGTAGAAAGAAGCGATGTCTATTATCTGTGCCTCTAATAAACAGCGCTTGTAAAAAGAAGCGCTGTCTATTATCTGGCCTTTAATAGCGCTTGTAGAAAGAAGCGCTGTCTATTATCCGACTTTTAACAGCGCTCGCAAAAAGAAGCGCTGTCTATTATATGTGCTTCTAATTAGCAGCGCTTATAATTGACAAGCGATGTTAAAGATGTGCTATTAAAGGTCCTTTTTTAGTAGTGTGGACTACCGCGGAGGTCGTCGCGGAGGTAAACAATGCCAATGCAATGAATGCCTTGCAATGTGCGTTGGAGACCGAGGACTTCAACAAGATATGCACATGTAAGAGTGCATATCAAATATGGAACCAACTCCTCATCTTGCACGAAGGAACGAGTACGGTAAAAGACTCTAAACTTGTTGTTGCTAACAAAGAGTTCGAATTATTTCACATGGAACATGGTGAAAGTATGAAGGAGTACTATGCTCTCTTCGTGGACATAACCAACGAATTGGAAGCTCTTGGGAAGAACTATACTCAAAAGGAGAAAGTCGCAAAGATTATTGAAGGACTTTCTTCTTGTTGGGAAAAGCGTACCTTCGCCATCGAGGAATGTAACGATATGAATAAGTATACTGTCGTACAACTAATGAGTACCTTGTTGTCTTATGAGGTACGCAAGGACAGTAAGATCAAGATGCAGGAAAAGATGAAGTCGTACTTGGAGCAAGACGTGCCAAAGAAAAAGACGATTGCATTCAAGGCCGCTCCATCTACATCTACCGATGACGAAGAATCGGAAGACGAGTTGGACATAGAAGCTTTGGCCGAGATCATGGCAAAGAAGTTCAACCGATTCTTCCAAAAAGGTAAGTTTAGGAACAAATCTAAATTTAGTTCTACTAATGCCTTCGCTCCTGTGTGTTATAAATGCAACAAGCCAGGACACATCAAGCCGGATTGTCCTCTCAACAAACACAAGGAGAAGTGGAAGGCCCCCAAGTACGACAAGTCAAGAAAGTACAAGAAAGGGTACAAGAAAGGACTTGTCGGTTCATTCACCGACTCCGAAGAGGACTCCTCAATTGGAGAGCCGGATGATGAACAAGTGGAGAAAGCAAACATGTGCTTCATGGCGAGAGAGGACCATGATCAAGAGACCTCTTCCGATGAAAGTAAGGATGAAGGCAATGAGGTAACGATGGATAAACTTAGATTAGCTAACGAACAACTTTGGTCTAAGTTTTCTAAATTGGCTAGTAGATATATTAAGACTAAAAATGAGCTAACTAGTCTTCAAACCTCACCTAAGCCTACCATCATCAACAACGACACCGTTGTTGAATGGTTAAGAAATGAGATCGTAAATCTCAAATCTCAACTTGAGCATGTGCATATTGAGGATTCGGATGAACACGAGATAGCGGATTGGATTTCTCGAAACTCAACTTTGAGTATTAAGAATGAGAATCTCAAGTCTCGTGTTTATGTACTCACATCGCAAGTGTCCACCTTGGATGCTTCTATGCATTCTCTCACCAAGAAGTATGAGTACACATTAGACCGAATTAATGAATTCAATAAAGGTAAGGGCCATTTGGATAATATCCTAAATGACTTACTTCCGGCCAATCATCACATTGGCTTGGGGTGTAAGATGGGAGACTCATCCAAATCGGTCACGACCTTTGTTAGGCCATCTTCCGAAGCCTCAACTAGTGGGAGTAAACACCCCGTGGGTAGTTCTTCTACCAATGGTGCTTCCATTAGGTACACACACCCATTTGGAAAGAAACCCACTTTGGGTGGACCTCCAAAGAAGGGTCATGCTTTCATGTATACCATGCAATGTAGGAACACACATCCTACTCCACATGTTCACACATATGATGATTTTTATGCTCCACATCCACGAGCACATGCACACCATGTGAGACACACTCATGGACGTGTTCCTCCACATGCGTATGTTCATCCACATCATCATATGAACATTTATCATCATGCACCATTTCATCATGTGCCATATGCTTATCCACGACATGCGTCACGTAGAAATCAACAACGAATGCATGCTCCCAATAGGAATAGGGCACCCAAGAAATTTACCATTTAGGGCCCAAAGGACACAAGCATGCATGAAAAACAAGCTTATATAAATTCGTATTTCATGAATGTTGTGCACAATGATGATTTTGTTGGGAAGTCTAAGTCCAATTGGACTTGGCTTCCAAAGGTCTAATCTCTTAGGACCCAATGTCCTTGGGTACCATGGAAGGATATTTTTATCTTCAGGTACTCAAGAATAAGAGAAGGAGCAACAAATCTATATCTTGCTCCAAGACTTATGTTTTCTAGGTTCAAGCCCGGGGGAAACCAACCCTACCAACTCCTTGATTTGCAAGGATTTTCATCCTAATGGAGTTGATGGTGCTTTAGTGATGCACCAAAGTAGGGGGAGCTTAATGTTGTAAGTATATTCTTACATTTGGTTTCCATATGTGTTGAATGCATGTAGATCTCTCTTCGTATTTTAGACTATCTCATGCATATCTTGATGCTTGTTTTGAGCTTGTGTTATAATTCTTATCTCTCTCATGCTCATGGCATTCCATGCTTATTATTGACTCATTTAGTAAGTATCTCTTTTGGAATGCATGCTAGTACTAGATTTGTGTATGCCATAAATTTTACGAAGTTTCTATCTCTATTTTTGGCATAACATTGTTGCATGTTATTGATTGCATATTGTTTTTAATCATCTTGTCACCTCACATCGCACACTTCACTTAGATTTGGAATGCTTATTCTTTGTGATCCTTTTTGATCGATGTTGTGACATTTGGTGTTGTATGATGTGTACATCTTGTTTCCATTCGTTTCCTATGCACATTGTATTTATGTCTCTTATATTGACTTCGTCGCCCGACGCTTATATGGATTAAGTAGAATTGTTTCTATGATAGCATAGAATTGTTTTCCATGCACTAAATTCATTAAGAATGTTGATATTGGAGAGTATATTCCATAACTCAATTCGTGAGATTGATTTGAGTTTTTGATGATGTCGATTTTCGACTATGGTCTCGTTGGCACGCTTTGATTTTCTTCGGTATTTTACATTTGCTATTTTCCATTGGTGTCATTTGGACCATGGTCATATTCTTAGACTTTCATGCTTTTATTTTTAGCCATTGTTGTTGTCATTGATCTCCTCCCGCTCTTTTTCCTAATGCCAAAGGGGGAGAGAATTAATAATGACGATGTGCTTAATGATAATTCAAAGAATTTTACCGTGAATCTAATTTGATATGTTAGATTCAGGGGGAGTCAAGATATAAAAATGGATTTAGATCCTAAATTTCGATATTTGAGTTCACATTTTATACTTTCCCCGTTTGCTTGATGCGTATGATCATTATTGAATGCGGAACTAACGTGTCATCAATACAGGGGGAGTAAGTAAAATTCATTCGAATTATTATTAGTGATTATTATTTATGTTGGTTTGTCATCACCAAAAAGGGGGAGAATGTTGAGTATTGATTCCCCGGATTTGGTTTTGATGATGAGCAAACATAAATATCGTGAACTAACACTGTGTGAGCGCAGTTATGGAGATCGTCGCCAAAAGTCTACGTATATCAAAAGTGACGTCTCAAGACTTCTCAAAGCGCGTGATCATGTGCCTGAAGCTTCGTTGAAGCTCAAGGACCATTATTGAATTCAAGAGATTCGGATCGAAGCGATTGAAGACGGTTCGTTAAGTTTTATTTATAGTCTTCTAGCTTCGTTTCGTAGATTGTTAAGCCTTGAGTAGGTCTTACGTTTTAATCTTCATAACGCTCATATCTTAGAGCTAGGATCTTATTAGAAGCCCATAGAATCTTTCCCGAAGCTTAACGCTTCTTATCGCGGCTTCTTGTGCATGTTAGTTGGTTCAAGAAGAAGAACCAACCGACTAGATGGTAATCTATTCGGTCGACAATCCTTCTTGAACCGACTAGAATGCCTTGTTCAAATTCAGCTCTTTACTGTTTACAGTTAGTCGGTCCAAGAAGGTTCACCGACCGACTAGTTGTTAAATTAGTCGGTTTGGAATCCTTCTTAGACCGACTAGTTGTGTGTACAGTTTTTCAGCCTGAGCTACTGTTTATCATTAGTCGGTCTGAGAACGATTGTCGACCGACTAGTTGAGAAACTAGTCGGTTGGAATCTGTTCTCAGACCGACTAGTTCAACTTGTATTCAGCCTATTTGATTTCATCTCTTAGTCGGTCAAAGAACACTCACCGACCGACTAGTTATGAAACTAGTCGGTTGGCAAGTCTTCTTAGACCGACTAGTTCTCTATCTTCTGAACTTTACTTTTTGGCTGTTCTCTAGTTAGTCGGTTCATGTTGAATCACCGACCGACTAGTTGAGAAACTAGTCGGTCAGTGATCCTTCTTTGACCGACTAGTCTGCTTCAAAATAGATCCGTTGGAGCATTAAATGCCACGAATTTTGCTCTCTCTTTCATGTATCCTATATATACTTGAAGGGCTGCTTTCATAGCATTCAAGGCTGATATTCTAGAGGTTTAGAGAAATCAAAGAGGAACCATTCAACTCTATTCCAAATCTCTCTCTTCTCACAAGAATCTCTCCCTCAACTTCTTGAGCCATAATTCCTCAAAAGAGATTCTCTCCATTGTGAGCCTCTCAAGCTAAGAGCTTGATTCAAAGTCACCAATCTCTCCCTAGCCACCTATTGCTGGTTATCTTGGTGGAGCTAGGGTTTGGTGTCATCTTCTTCCTCAAAATCCTTCTTGCCCTAATATGGGTAAGTTTACTCAAGGCATAGGATTTTGTTGGTAAGTGTTTCATTATTTGATCTCATTTGTTATTTGAGTTTGTCTCTCGGTTGTGAGAGAGGGTGTGATCCCGGGTTGTGGGAGTCACATGTCATTTGTGTATGATTTGGTCTTGTAGAGGTTTTTCTACAAGAATTTTATAGTGGAAATCTTGGGTTAGTGGTTTTCTAACTCAAGTATCCGGAGGGGATCCGGGTGGTTGGGACGTAGGATCACCGTGAACAAGTCAGGGAGACTTGGGTGGAACCGAACCCATTACATACTTTGTTTGCATTGTCTATTCTTGTTGTTTGTAGTCTATTCAGTATTGTTGTTTGTGTGTTTGCACAATAATTAGGAATAACACTCTTGATTATTTTAAAGTACTATTCACCCCCCTCTAGTACTTGTGCAGTAGCTAGGCATGGCATTATAGTTATGTGAGAGGGAAGATCATTTCCTTCTCTCCCTCTGTCCTGAATAAACTGTTAGAATGGAAATGCTCTCAGTCTGTTCCTGCTTTTGGAGAGTCAACTGGAGATGGCTTTGACAAGTTTATTCATGTTGTGACTGCTGGAAAATTCAAGAGCTGGCCCAAGAAGTCGCCCACATTCCCATCTTCTTCTCTTACCGCCAAATATTTTGTTATGTACAGGATTGCCACAAGAAATTGGCTTCCTACTTCCAATGTTTCTGTGGTCACGAAGGACATGTGCAAGCTCCTGTACTCTGCCAGCACTACCCAGTCCTTCAATTTAGGAAGAATCATTTTTGATTCGATTCTGTCTTTCTCAGAGTTATCCTCCTCTGCCACATCATTGCCCCATGGATGTCTCATATTTATGATGCTCTTGGCTTAAAGAGTGCCCTTGTCCCCATCTGATCTCTCTACTTCGTGTGACAGTATATCATATACTGCGAAGTCAGTGGCAGGCAAAGTTGATGATATCTCAAGGGTGATACCCTCTATACATGATGCTCCGTCGTCACCCTCCCCTCCTCGGGCTGCTGATCCCACATCTACTGTGCATCCTGAGTCTCCGTCTTCACCTCCTGGTCATGCTGCTGTTGCCAGATCCTCCTCATCAATTGTGGTGGATATTCAGTTCTTTGAGAATGCAATTCAGAATGTCTATAATCAACTATTGGTTCTCGAAAGTCAGAAGGTTCTTTTGAATAGTCACAAGTTGATGCTGCAGAACAAGCTGTCTGCTCTGAGGAGTAGCCTTTCTAAGGAGCAGTGATTCATTCATCTCTCTACTCTCTTCCTAGGTATGTCTCTGTCCTTAGTGGCTCAAAGGGGGAGAAGTATGATATTGTGATTTTGTGATTGGTAGTGGTGCTTATTGTGAGGGGGAGAATGGAGAATGTGTGCTGCTAATGTTATGTTGTTCAGGGAGGTTGGTTTTGGCTTGTTGTAGTTGGTGGTATGGTTGCACATTTTGTGATACAGCAATACCGTTATGTTTTGGGACACAGCAGTTCGTCTTGTCTGAATCGATGTCTACCTCTTCCTTCTTCGGTTGGTCTTTGTCGAATATCATAGCTTGTTGTGCCACTAAATGACAAAAGGAGAGATTGTTAGGTTTTATTCATGTTATTCATGTCTGCATTGATGATTGCATTATCATATGTGGCACTCTGATAATCGTCGTTTGCTCTTTACTTCTTGAAGTTATAAGACGTTTTATCTGGAAGATGTTGGGTCTTTTGTTAAACGTTATGTTGCACCCGAGCTACAGTAATCTGAAGGAGAGAATCGACTTAGCCCTCTATGTTGGAAGTATTGTTGTACATTATGTTGCACTATTATGTTCAACATGTTGTGTCTTTTTACGTCATTAATTGATTGCGGCTTTCTTGGTTCCGAGTTTGGATTTCTCGCGATCTCAAGTTCCTATCTTTAACAGTTCAGGTATTTATGTTGGTTTCATATTATTAAAGATTTGATTGGGTATTTATATCTCTCGGTTATTTTTGTTGAAAGACGGTTGGAGAGATTTTAACCGGCAATATCTTTGCAACGATCTCCTGCGGATTTTGAGGGATTTCATTTTGGTTGAGAGTTGCAGATATTGCAGTTGTCCAGCCGAATCAGATTTGATTGAATCCTTGCTGATTGAACCGTGGATTGCGGGGAGCACATGCTATTAGGGTTCGGCAGCCGTGACGGCTAGGGTACGGACTTGGTGATAAAAGTTATGTGAAAAACTCCGGGAGGGAGGCCGACGACTACACACGTAGGATCAAGGGAGTTGATCTAGTCGGTGGTGCAAGGGGAGCTTGCTGGCAAGGGGAGCTTGGCAAGAATACTTCACGGGGTTGATTGCGATCATCCCTCACAGTTTGTATTAAGGGGAGGGTGTTCTTCCTTATAGAAGCGTGATTATTAGAGTTTGTATTCTCTGATTATTATAGTGAAGTATTCTATGTTTCTGGGCGTGTCCCCGCAGATGTAGGTGTGCGCACCGAACTGCGATACCAAGTCTTGTGTGTCTCTGATTGATGTGTGGTGTTTCGCTGTTTTAAGATTCTCTGATTATTATAGTGAAGTATTCTTTTTTTCTGGGCGTGGCCCCGCAGATGTAGGTGTGCGCACCGAACTGCGATACCAAGTCTTGTGTGTCTCTGATTGATGTGTGTTGTTTCGCTGTTTTAAGATTCATTACTGCGTACTGAATTTCACTATGCAATTAGTAATGAATGGGTTAATACTAATTTGTCAGACATTTGATCAAATAATGCGGATCAAACGACTTTTTGCATGGTGAGTGACATTGGAATACATGAGAAATTTGCATGTGCTATTTATGTGTGTCTGTGAGTAATGCTAGGGTAGAAGTATCCTTAGATCTAGAGGTTGATGTATAGGCTACGAAATTCAACCATCTTGCAATAATAGAAATTTTAGTTCCCATAAATAACTTACCAAAATTCAGGGTTAGCCAAAAAATTCCTTTGGCTTTTGGGTGTGTGTATGTGTTTACACACACACACATGGGACCATGGTGACCAGGGTGGACTTAGTATGAAAATCATCCATGCTAAGCTACGAGAAAAAACAGGTGAGTGTTTCCAACGGAGAGTTAAAACTGCAAGTTTACTACTCACCTCTAAGAAAGCGGTTGCCAAGTGTTTGAAGGACACAATGAACTTTCAAGTGTCTAATTGAGCTTGAAATAATATCTTTGGTGTAAGTACGACGCATAAAAGTGGGCTATAAAAAATCATATTGCATAAACCTCGAAAAAAAACCTCCAACGCATAGTGCATAAACCATATCATGATGGGTTTTGGTTTGCACAGTGTTGCCTAACAATGTCCATTTGTCTGAAATTGACACTTAATGACAAGCTGCTAACGTATGAGTGTTGGGATTCTGTAGATGACAAATATGCACTAGTGGGGAGGTGAATAGTATTAACCAAATAAAAACTTTTACTTAATATTCCACACCCTCTAAGTCTACCTAATACATCAATTAGAGTTACCTAAGTTGATTCATAACCGACAATCACAAATATTTGCAAGTAAAGATATGCAATAGAATATTCAAGGCATGTTTGGGAAATTTCAAGGCATGTTTGGTAATATTCAAGGCATGTTTGGGAAATTTCTTGGAGAAATGTAATTTACTACACAGAATTACCTCTTTTCAGGATGAGGTACTATGTCTTCTGAAATTCAGCAAGGAGAACATGTTGGCAGGCGAGCTCTTGAAAATTGGATTTACTACCTACACTAATTTCATCTAGAGGGAACGTTATTATCGCATCTTTCAGGAGAATTTTACAACTTCTAATGGATTAACTTCGCTTCTATTGTTTCAAGTGCGGCAAATTACGGAAGTCTAATGGATGAAGGAGGATATGATTCATGCATGCGATTTTTTACGTAGCTTCTAGGATGACTCGTGAGTCTCTCTATTTTTCTGATTTTTTGATTTTTCAGTCATGTCTTGTCTTGTACTTATTAGTCGGCTTGTTTTCTGACATGGACTATTTTGGTTTTATTTCTTGTATGGCTCTTTTTCGGGTTGTTTTTATTGCCTTTTGGTGCTTTAATGAAAGTTTCTCAGTTACCAAAAAAAGATATGCATTAGAAATGTAAGCATAATATGCAAATAAAGAGATAGAGTAAAGTGACAATAAGAACAAGCACAAACACATATAAATTATACTGGTTCACCCAAACTGTTGGGCTAGTCCAGTCCCAAGCTTACACTTGGAGTTTCACTAATCACACTCCCAAGAAGACGATTACAACCTGCCTCACAACCTGAGGACTTACCAATTGACTCACAACTAGATGACTTTCCACTTGCCTCGCAACTTGATAAATCATGCGAACGGAGTGACTGTGTCTCCTTTGGCAATGGAGGTTTGTGTCGCTGGGAACCAATAGGTCCATATTAAATCCATGGTAAGGGTTGATGGGACGAATTGTTTAAAATAACAAATGGCATCATGCCTCTAACTATGCATATGACAAAATGCTTTAAGGTGCAGTGGGGTTTGACAGATTTTCTATCATAAAAATCTTAACATCGTAGTCTTGACGAATAGATTTGACTGCATTGCAGATGTCACTGTTGGGTTTTATGTGACCTTAGGGCTCAAAAATCAACGTCTAGCCTAAGTCGGGTGGACAACGAAAGTAAATAAAGAAGCGAAAAAACAACTTAAATCAATTTTAAGTAAAGCCCTAAGAAATTAAACCCTATTCAGAATCTCTAATATTCCAGGGTGGGTCTAACCAACCACTAAGGATAGATCTATAATATTAAGTGCAATTAAAAACATAAAAAATAAACTACTAACCTTTGCTTTTCACGTTAGCAAAGCGCAGAATCCCACGAACCAATTATTAGGTATTGGTGTTTTAGACCAATATTGTTTTGATAATGAACACAACATTATGTTGTTGCTAATGACTCTCATGTTTTAGTCTCATGTTTAATCAAATGAAGAATATCATCTCTGAAGACTAATAGCTTAGTGCAAGGATGGACATCAAAGGGAGCATTGTCAAAGTTTGGATTTTGATGAATGTAAGCTCATCAAGAGGTGCCAAAGCTTGGAAGATGATGCGGAGCATCAAGGCATCATGAGCTTGAAGCCTTAGACTCAAGGAGATGCAAAATGTAATCCATGTAATTTCTATTACTTGCATTTCTCTTTTTTGAGTCTAGGATTTTGTAATGCATTGATAGATGGTCTACTCATTTACGTATATGCATTAACCTTCTTAGTGAGCCTTAGGATTATTATAGAATCCAACCCAGTAGGTTCCTCATGACATGAACTCCAATTGGAGTCTCTGGCTTTCCAACAGCCGACTGCTGACGGTAGGACATTCGACTGGTGATCACGAGGTGACTGGCCAGCCTTCTACAGGTGATTGTTGTACATAGCTCAAGTCAATAATTCTTGACTCTTTTCTTGAGTTTTTGGTGCAGGCAACTGACGTTACATTGTTCATCAGTCATCTGTAAGCCAAAGTGCGTAACCTATCATTTCTTGGCATCACTTCATCTTGTGAATCAGTCGACTGATGTAGAGTTTACAGTCGCCTGTCATTCTTCATGCACATGGACTTTGCTCTTCAATCGTCTGAATTCACAAGTGTGAATGTTGTGTTTTTCTTGCTCCATTCCATCCCATGTGATAGTCGCCTGACAAAGTCTTTACAGGCGCATGTACATTGTACATGCGCCTGTGTAGTCTTCTACAGTCGTCTGTCCTGGCTCAGATTATAGACGTTGGGAAAAATATAGTCGTTGATCAGTCGACTGTCTATCCTTCTTCAGTCGCCTGTTATTGCCATACAATCTTAGAATAGAGCCGTTGCAGAATTGTTCATTTGGCTTCTAGCTTGGGTTTTATGGGGTTTTAGTGGCTTCCTATATATAGGAGTGGGCTTAGTTCATTTAGAACTTCTTGGCAATATTGAAGATCATTAATGATCATTTAAGTCATTCTCCTAATCTCTCATTTTCCTCTTAGAGCTCTAGTTCTCTTCATGCATAGAAGCTAGCTCAAGGGGAATCATCCAAGTGCATCAAAGCGCATCTCAACACTAGGAGATCCTCTTCCATGCTTTCTTCTTAATATTGAGTAAGTTCATCTCAAGGCATAGGTAAGAGTATTTATTTCATCTTTGTGAAGTGAAACCCTAATTCTCTTTGTAGGAATTAGTTACTCTCTTTGTGGGAGTTGATCACTCTCTTTGTGAGAGTTTAACCCTTGTGTAAGGGTGTTTATGTCCTAGTGTAGGACTAGACCTAATTCTCTGTGTGGGAATTAGTAATTCTCTGTGTAGGAGTTTGACCATTGTGTAGTGTTGGTTGGGTTCTTGTGTATGACAAAATCCCTTGCGTAGGGTATCTCTTTGTGAGATTGTATTCACTGCCTTGTGTAGGATTATAGTGAATATTTGGTGTGGCTAGATGTACCCAAGTTGGGGAACCGGGCAAAAACTGTGTGTTAGCATTTGCTTGATTGTGTTGTTGAAATCATCTTACATTTATAATTCTGTATTTGCAAGTTTAATTTTTAATTACACGATTATTTCCATTACTCTATTCTCCCCGCCTCTAGAGTGTTTGTTGTTAGTATTGCAAGGCATAGACGGTCCTTACAATTGGTATCAAAGAGAGGTTTGAAGCATACAACAAAGATGGCATTCAACACTTCATCCATGTCTCATGAATAAGGTCTATCAACCGTTCGACCCCCACTCTTCAACGGAACAAATTATCCAAGTTGGAAGATCAGGATGATGATCTATTTAGAGGGTCAAGACCTATGGGACATCCCGAAGTAGCCCTTTGAGAAGCCTACTACACCTGTGGCTTCAAGGAAAAAGGCGGAGAAGGAATCAATCAAATACAATGCGAGGGTTATGAATGCATTCCATTGTACCCTCACTCCGAATGAGTTCAATCGCATCTCCATATGCAAATCCACCAACAAAATTTGGCATATCTTGGAGATTACTTATGAAGGGACACCCAATGTAAAGAAATCTAAACATTATTTGTTTAGATCTAAATATGAAATGTTTAAGATGCAGGAAGGAGAAAACATCTCGGAAATATTCACAAGGTACACAGACATCGTGAACGCTATGGAAGGACTTGGGAAGGTGATTTCACAAGAGGATCGAGTGGAGAATATCCTTGACTCTCTTACACCCATGTGGAAGTCAAAGGCCAACGGTATTTTGTAGTTAAATGACATGTCCAACTACACCGTTGAGGAGTGCATTGGGAATTTCATGGCATATGAAGTAAAGCTTCAACATAAGAAGGAGATTCACCCATCCAAGACCGAGAAGCTGGTAAAGAAAAAGGGGGTTGCATTTCATGCCGAGAACGAGCCAATCAAATGGAGGAAGAAATTCCATCGAGAAGCTTCAAGTGAGGATGATGGAGAAGATGAGGTTAGCGATGATGATTTCATGGAGCTTGCCAAACAATTCAAAGCATTCCTCAAGGGCAAGCAAGGTAAATCTTTGTCAACGTTTGCCTCTAATTCTAACAAGATTCCTACTTGTTACACTTGTGGTGGTAAAGGTCATCGCTCTACCGAATGCCCTTCCATACCGTCCAAAAATTCTTACAGAAGAAAAGGGAATAATTTTTGGAAAGGGAAGTCCAAATTCAAGAACCAAAAGAAGGGTCTTATCGGCACATTTGATGACTCAGATGAGGACTCATCAAGTAACGAGAAGACGATGACAAGGAGGAAGCTCACATGTGCTTCATGGCAAAAGGGGAAGAGTCTTCATCAAGCTCTACCGAGGAGGAATCCGATGATGAAGATGAGGAGGAGCCAAATCTTTCGTATGAGGAGCTCGAATACTTCTTCAATGTGGTCTCCAACGGTGCAAATAAGTGCATCGACTCTTGTGCTAAATTAAAAGCAAACTTTAAAGATGCTATGAGTAGGCTACATGAGCTTGAGTCTACTAGTGTAAAAGTGAATGATGACTAGTGAGAGAGACACTTCTCTCTCAAGTTAAGGAATTGAACACTTCTAATGAAAATTTTCTAGCTCAAAACCTTAGCTTAGAGTCTCGCATTCAACAACTTACGTTGAAATGCGAAGAGGAATCCCAAAAGCTTAAAATCTTTGTTATTTCTAGGGATTCACTCCACGATTTGTTGGAAAAACAATATCCGAAAAATCATAGAGGATGTTTGGGTTATATTCAAAATATGGTACCCAAACCCTCCTCTAGATCTTCTTTTGGTGCAAAATCAATAAATATTGCTAAAGTACCTAAGAAGAATTATTATACTTTCTTATATAACAATAACACCAACAAGAAGCATGTAAATCACAAGGTGATGAGGGATAATGAAAATTCTTCAGTTTTTGTTAAGAAGCAAAATCATCATTCTATGCATGCCAAGAAATTTATTTCTACACCTATGCATGCCACATCCATCCCTCTTGCAAAAGCAAAACAATTGCCTAGGAAATCCATAAGTCTTTGGATTCCCACTAGGTGTAGTATGCCAGAGAGGGATAGATATATCAACTCACTTGTTAGGGATGTGATCAGCTCACGTGATTACATTAAGAAATCAAACTCATCCTGGGTTTGGTTCTCTAATGTTTAGGTCTCTGTCACATATGCATATTGCATGTGTATTTTTCTTTAATGAGTATTCTTAAGCATACCCATTGATTGTGTGTGGTTTTTCATGATTTTGAAAATTCTTTCAAATTATTTTTCATGAAAAATGCGACTTGGGGATTTCATTGTCATACATGCTCTTGTTAACCCATGTGTATGACAATGAGGGGGATAATATGTTAAGTATGTTCAAAACTATTTTAAAACATATTTTAACTCTCATTCTGGTCTATGCTTGATATCATTATTTAAAATTGGTTATTTAAAATTGGTTATTATGGTCTCGAACTTAACCCATTGATGTTGCCAACATGTTTTGATTCAGGGTATAAATTGCTTATTTCCCCCCATTTCTGGGTATTTTATGTGTATATCATGTTTATTTTGGCGTTGATATGCGTATTTTCGTGATATCATGGATTATTAACGCCTAATCTCTTTTTATACATAAAATACGATTTCTAATGACTAATATTAGCTCCTCTTATTTTTCAGGTACTCTTGGGAATTTTCTGATTTTCTGGAATTTTTCCAGGATTTTTTGGAGCTTGAAACTATTTTTTGGAGATTTTTTGGAGCTTGGAGGCAATTTTGGGAATTATTGGAAAAGAAAAAAGGAAAAACAAAAAAATAACGAAAAAAAACCCCGGCCCAAAGCCTGTGGCCCGCTCTCCTGAGCAGGCCGCAGCTGCTGCTATTTATATTTAAAAAAATATTTTTAAAAAAATATTTGCCCAGCGGCCCGGCACGCCAAGCAGGAATCGGAGTGGAAGACACCCGCTCGCATGAGCGGGGGAATTTGGAACGAAATACGCGGGGGGCCACCCACCCACCCCCCCCCCCCGATTTAATGAGTGCAGCGCCTCAGCGGGCGCTGGGGGCGGGGCCCACCCGTCGGTAAAATTGCAGCCCGCCAACCCCTTTGGCGAAAATTTGCTGATGTGCTCGTTTTTCTTGGGTGATTGGAAAAAGGCAAAAATAGAGCTGGGGCTGCTTTTAATTGTGTTCTGTTTTTTCTTGGGCAGAAGATGTTTTTTTGGCTAGTTAGTTTTTTTGAGCAGTTTTTGTTCTTGCTCTTGGGTGTTCTCCTCTAAAAGAAGGCTAGGGCTTGAAAAAGCTTGGAGATGGTTGAAATCTCAAAGGAGAAGATCAAAGTGAAAGTTTGAGCTCTCCTCCAAAGGGAGTTCTCTTGTATTTAAGTTTATAATTTCAGTTTCTCTTTGGTTTTTGCTATTTGTAAGAACTATTGAATGAATATTTTGGAATCAAAGATGGTGTTCTTGTGTATAATGAGTGGCTAATCATTTTGTGTGTGTTTTTGGTGGATTGAAGTATGTTTGGGCTATTAAATCTCATCTCTAGTATAATTTTATTATCTCATATGTCGATGAAATGTTGAGTTAGGGTTGTTCATTGGAACCCTAGTGGGAAATCCAAAGAGAGGCCCATCCTAGTGGACCCTCTCTATTGTGTTTATTGTAAAATTTTCTCAATGTTTCATTCACTACTTTTTGCCTCCAATGTGTTCGATGAAATGCCAAATTATCCGATCACTCTCTCCTTAGCCAAACTACATCATGAAACCACTAACACTCATACTTCTTCTCTTTGTTTACTATCATGCATTTTTCTTTGTTTGCATGCTTAACGGTAGTTTGTTCTAAAAATTCACTCAACCAATCCTCACCCCAAAGAGCAGTATTTCTCACATTGCTTAAGCTAATTGTGACCGTTGTTGATTGTAAGCAAGTTGTCCCCGGGTTCGACCCTAGGCTCACTAGGATTATTACTACTTGGCGACCTCCTACACTTGGGAGTTAGCGCGTGCAATCTTTTGTTCACGCTAAGTAATTGGCGCCGTTGCCGGGGACAACGATTTCTATTATTAGCATTTTGATCGATTTTGAAAGCTTTAGTGTGATACTTTTATCTCTTAGTGTGTGTCTTTCCATTTATTTATTTTCCACTTATTGAGTCTTTTGGTTATTTATTTTCATTTTCTTGGATTTTTTTAAAACATGGCATCATCTTTAGATTTTTCCGACGTTGATGTAGAGGATATCCCACTTCCGCCATACTTTCATGGCACGAAGTGGGAGAACCCTCATTTACATATTAAAAATTTTGAAGAATGGATGTATTCATGTCTTGGTGCGAATATTGATGATGAATGCATATATTTTAGATTTTTTCCCTCTTCTTTACATGATGATGCTAGATTGTGGTTTGATTCATTGTCTCTCGACTCACATTTTACTTGGTTGTCGTTTCAGGCAAAATTTCTCCGAGTATTTTTGCCTACTTTTTTGGAGCAGGTACAGGGGCGGCAGGTCATGGAGCAGTACATAGCAAGCTTTACCCAGGCCGATGGAGAGGCCTACCATCGGGCTTGGCAGAGGTTCACTGATTTGGTGCTTGCGTGCCCACACCAGAGTTTCCACGAGGATAATCTCCTGCAGATATTTTATACTGGATTATCGCCATCTGGGCGAGATTTCGTGCAGATGAGCTGCGGTGGGGAGTTCTTTGATTATTCAACCGAGGATTCATGGTGTTACTTGAGTGAACTGACAGAGTATGAGGACACGGTCCAGCAGGTCCAGGACCAGCCTGAGGAGCCAGCTGAGGGCTCATTCCAATGTGACCCTATGGAATACCAGGAGAAAACTGTGAAGAGGGTGCATTGGGGCCAAGTAGAAGAATTTGATCATGTTGGATCTGGATCGTAGCCTAGAGGAGGAGGGGAGGTGAATAGGCTAATAAAAATATTTGTGCAACCCACGAACAATCCCACGCAGTTATAGGCACAGACAGGACAATAAAATAGCAATCACAGAATACACACAGATATACCCTGGTTCGGTCGTCCCCACGACCTACTCCAGCCCCCGAAAGCAACTACTAGATAGATATGTAATCAAGTACAGCTACAATGTGTCAAGATCCCAAATCTACTCTCACCTAGCTCGTACGCACACCACGTGCTCTACACTATCAATCTAGTCAGATGCTCTCCCTCCGTGACGACTCCCAAGTCGTCAGGTCCCCAAAAGTAACACAAAATGTAAAGTTTCCCCTACGAAGATCTATCACAATTGCTACACAAAATAATAAAGTATTGAGTTTAGAAAGCTCAGATTGTGCAGCAGTGATGTCTTCGTCAATAGGCACATGCCAGAAGTCGTCTGGCAAGTAGTAGTGGTAGCTGATGTCCCCTCAATAGTTTGGCCTCCCTCTCGATGAAAACTTGCGACACCTCACCAAAGATTTTGCACAAAAGAAAAACTCTCGTTTCCAAAAGGTGGCCTGCAACAAAAAATAACACTCAATCAATTTTTAAAACCACAAGGAACCCACATCTTACATTGATTTCGACAGGCAACAGGAGTAGTCAAATGAATTCAGCCTTTGTTCTATTTTTCCAAGGTGCGGCTGCTCCTTGAAAATTGTTTTGCGTCAGCTCCTTTATTTGCCCACTTGCTTTTGTGAATTCTAATGCTGGCTCATACCTATTTTTTCCTTTCTCTGTTTCTCTCTCACACCAACATGTGCTTCAATCAAATTGTTGCATGCACTTACTTTTTCTTTTAGTTAATTATTCAACATGTGCCTGCAATCAACAACAAGGTAAGTGGAGAGATTTAAAAACAAACAAACTAAAGCACTTACCTCCTCCCACCACATGAGAGCTCTTCAAGCCCCCCTTTTGAATGATTTAACCTGCAACATAAAAAAAAGGTCAAGCATTAAAAATAATCCTAAAGAAAATCGACAGCATACTTTTTGAATGCTTGGCGTTTTAATATGGCCGGCTATTGTGATCTTCAAGAATTTTGTGCAGCACAAAATTTCGGCGCCTCCTCAAAATTTTATCGATCATCAACCCAAAATGTGATGGCCTCACACTCTCTCTCTCAATTCGATAGCATGTTGATGATTCTCTTTTTCGTTGCCTCGTGCAAAACCTGCGCACATGAAGAGGTTCACGATGATAATGATGCGATGTCCCTTTTATATCAATTTTGTGCCTGTAAAACAAAAGAGCAACCAAAAATTATCCGGCGCTGTTGATTATTTGCAAAGAAGAGTGCGCCGCCCCTCTCTTGCTTTGAGTTTTGGATGCACAGGAGTCCAGCCTTTTTTTGTTGCGTGCGGCTCTTTGAGGTTCTTGTGATGATAAATATGGTCTTCGGAAATTTTTGTGTGGCCGACGCGCCTCCTAAGCCCTAGCAAAAAGATGCTTTATATTAGGAGGCTGGGGGAGTTAATATGAGAAGGGGTTGTTGCCGCAAGATCAAATCTAAGGGCTATGATTAGTGCAGCTAAGAGGTAGTCCTATAATGGATAGGAATGAGCCAAGAAATTTGAGATTTGATTGATGATAGGAATAGGAAATAGATAGATGCATATCTTGATAATTGATTTGGTCAAATTCCAGATTGATCTCTCCTTATCTTATCCCGTATTATTTCCAAGTCCAATTTGCTTTGCGTATAGCTCTTTGACCAAGTCCCATTGCTTTGTGCCTAGTAATTTGTCCAACACATTAATTTACGTTCTCACCAATCCTGCAAATACTTAATACACACATCAGATCGTTCACAACTGTTTGTCATCATCAAACCATAAATCCTAGATCGTTGTTTCCAACAATCTCCCCCTTTTGATGATGACAAACCCATAAAGGATTTTCACAAATAAGTGTACATGTGTGACGTGTGATGAACGATGTAAATGATGTAATGCAATATGATATATTCAATGAGATGATATCTGTCACGACCCGCTTCCCTAAAATGGAGGCGAGACGTGAGAAGGTCTGCACGAGAGTGGAGCTGTGAAGCCCTAAACCCGATAAGCGTCAATAAAACATAAGCAGGTCCCTGTAACCACAAACGGAACAACAATAATAACACAAGGAGAGACAGAAATAAAATCTAATATCTCATAATTTGTCCAACATGAAAAAAATTTAAGTTCAACATCCAGAAAAGCCACCAGGCTAAAAGAAAGAGTCTAAAGGCCCAGAACAAGGCCAACAAAAGCAACAACGCAACGAAGTATAGGTGCTACGCACCGACAATAAAATAGCAGTCTAAACAAAAAGAAGAACACAACGAAGACACTAGGACTGGTCCCCAGTGTCCACGTACTCCCCGTCAAACACAAGCTCGGGCTCGGCGTCAGCAAACACCTCGTCCTCAACAAGGTACTCAGGCTCAGGATCTAACATGTGTCACCCAAAAGAGTAAAGGGGCACATGTCAGCAAGTCTAAAAGACTTGGGCAAGGAAACTGAAAGTAAGGCAACTAGCAACCTAGCAGTTTTAGTATGCATGACATGGCAGTTAAAACATGAGTGCACAAGCAAGACATGGTGAACAATAAGTACAAGAGAACAATCATCGGGACGAGACAAGAGTAGCCAAGATACTAACAATCTCAATCAATTCACTAGTCACGTTCAAGTTGTTTGTAGATGTTTACGCCTTACAGCTGAATGGTTTAACATTCACGCTGATTGGCCGCTTAACACTACCCCAAAACCCAGAGTTTACGCCTTACAACTGCAGTTGCTGATCGGGCAGGCTCCCAGTTGAATGACCGCTTAACTCTTACCCCATCCCACACGTAAACAAGCCAGGGTCCCTGTACATGAGCCCAGTAAATGAGCCAGGGTTGTCCCGCACGGGAGCTTGTTTTCCTAGTTCACGATTCAATATCGAGCGTTGGGGTTAGCAACTCATTATGCTCGCTTCTGGTCACGAGCCAGGAAGTACAAGTATTGTAGCATGTGCTACGCAATCACGGGAACATTTAAAGAATGCAATGACATGACAATTAATTCGCGTACCGGTAATTGAAACTAAACATGGCATGGTAGTTGTGCAACATGATAAATGTCGGATCTAGCTTCGTTGTCAAGCTAGTCCTAAATTTGCGCCTAGGCGAGTATCATTTCGTCGCCTAGTCTCTTTTACGCCTACAACAAGCAAATGGCCTAAAACATGGCCTAAACCCTAAGTGGCAAGTTTCACTTGCCTAGCACCGAGGATGACGATCACGGGGGTTCATCTCACGGATGCTAATCTACGGGGGAGTCGCTGTCATGGAGAAACAATCAACAACAATATTCATTTCATTAGGGTTTCATAAAAACACAAGTGGGTTATGCTAAAACTAAAGAATCGAGTATTACCGAATAGGAAACGGAGGAACAATGCCGAGCAACCACGGCGACAGAAGAAACGCTCCGGGGAACCTAGGGTTCAGATCTGGAAATGATTGGAGAAGTTTGGAGAAATAGGGTTTTGGGGGATTTGATGAGATTTTGAGGAAGATGAGAGGTAGAATGTGTTGAGGGAGGGTTTAGATGATGGAGGATGAGCTTGGGATGAAGGAATAAGGGTTTGGGGAAGAAGGGGATCAATGGGGGAGAAATTAGGGTTTTAGGTCGTGAGGAAGAAGAAGAAAACGTTTGGAGGGGTATTTATAGAGTTTGGTGACGGCTAGGGCAAAACTAGGGTTTACAGCACTGGTTAGTCGGTCAAAGAACAACCACTGACCGACTAGTTTGGGAACTAGTCGGTCGGTTGACCAACGCAGACCGACTAAGAGTAAACAGTAACTTGACTGTACAGAAGAACTAAGAATTAGTCGGTCTGAGTACAAAACTTAACCGACTAGTTTAACAACTAGTCGGTCGAAAGATGAACTTAGACCGACTAAGAATGAACGGTACTGATACCAAAAATTAGTAATTGAGTTAGTCGGTTAAAGAAGCATTGCTGACCGACTAGTTTGCAACCTAGTCGGTCAACCAACGTTCTTAGACCGACTAAAGAGAAACAGTAACTCTTGAACATTTAACAAAGCTCACTAGTCGGTTCAAGAAGGTTTTCCGACCGACTGGATCGTCATCTAGTCGGTCGGTGCCCCTTCTTACACCGGCTAATGAGCACCAAAAGTTCCGATATGGAGCGCAGAGCTCTGGGATCGATTCCTAAGACTCCTAGGCTTGATCTAACAGTAAGATATGACCGATACGAAGCCCGTCACGAATGACCTACTCCAAAATCGACGATCAACGGAAGAAGCTAAGAAAATACGACGAAACGATCGAAAATGAAAGCTACGGGGACGAAAACCACACACGAGGAGAAAATCCACCAAAACATATAATATAATATAATAAATCCGAATACATGAAAACCAGTCGTTACATCCTACCCAACTTAAGAAAAATTCCGTCCTCGGAATTTCCCAACACTCACGTGTCCGGGAACAAAAGTGGGAAACGCTCTCGCATCTCATCCTCATTCTCCCAAGTAGACTCTCCGGGCGAGCCGTGTCGCCACATCACCCTCACAAGATTGACAACCTTGTTCCGAAGTGACTTCTGACGCATGTACAGAATCTGCACTGGATGCTGGTCATACGTCATGTCGGGGCGAACGGTAATCTCCGAGAAATCCACAGCATGAGACGGATCGCTAATGTATCGACGAAGCTGCGACATATGGAAAACATTGTGAACTCCCTCCAAAGATGGCGGCAAGGCTAAGCGGTAAGCTACCTCGCCAACTCTCTCCAGAACGTCAAACGGTCCAATGTATCGCGGGCTCAACTTCCCTCGCTTCCCAAAGTGAATCACACCATGATTCGGAGAAATCCTCAGAAACACATGGTCGCCCGGCTGAAACTCCAAAGGACGACGTTTAGCATCCGCCCAATGCTTAAAACGGTCCGGAGCAATTCTCAACCTCTCCCGAATGTTCCTGACAATATCCACGGCCTCCACGATCATCTCAGGTCCCAACAACTCCCGATCACCAACGTCATCCCAACTCAATGGCGATCGACATTTCCTCCCATAAAGAGCGGCGAAAGGCGCCATGCCAATAGACGCCTGGAAGCTGTTGTTGTAAGAGAACTCCACCAAGTGTAGATGGTCCTCCCACGAACCCTTGAAATCCAACATGCACGCCCTTAGCATGTCCTCCAAGATCTGAATCGTCCTCTCGGACTGGCCATCCGTCTGCGGATGGTACGCCGTGCTGAAACTCAGACGCGTACCCAAACTCTTCTGTAAACTCTGCCAGAACTGAGATGTGAACCTCGTGTCTCTGTCCGACACGATACTCACGGGGACTCCATGAAGTCGCACAACCTCCTGCACGATTCACGTTACATCACTATCCAAACTAGGAAAAGAAAATAAAACCGGAGAGTAAAAGAATTTACCTCCATATATCTCCTCGCTAGCGCCTCAGTGGACTGTCCCACTCAGAATGGAATGAAGTGCGCGGATTTGGTCAATCGGTCCACGATCACCCAAATCGCGTCATTCTGCTTCGGACTCCGAGGGAGTCCAGTCACGAAATCCATAGTGATGTGTTGCCATTTCCACTCCGGAATCGGAAGAGGTTGTAGCAACCCGGCCGTACGCTGATGCTCCGCCTTCACTTGCTGGCAAACCAAGCACTTGGCTACACTCCGAGCCACACTCCTCTTCATGCCATGCCACCAATAGTTCAGACGAAGATCCTGGTACATCTTGGTGCCACCAGGATGCACAGAATACGGCGAACTGTGTGCCTCCACCATCAACTCCTCTCTGATATCCCCAGCTGGCACACACAACCTGGCTCCAAACCTCAGCGAGCCATCATCATGAATCAAATAGTCAGTCCGCAGACCGGCTTCCACCTGCTCCTGAATCTTCACCAACTTCGGATCTCCAATCTGGCCAGCCTTAATCCGATCCACGATCGTCGACTGTATATGCATACACATCAACGAAGAAACCTCCCCAGGAAGAACAACCTCAATCCCAGACTCGCAAAAATCCTGCTGCAATCTCCACTGCGGGGTCAACAACATCACCGCTGGAAGCCTACTCAGCGCATCAGGGACCACATTCACCTTGCCAGGATGATACTGCAAATCAATCTCATAATCCGCCATGAGCTCCAACCATCGACGCTGTCGCATGTTGAGCTCCTTCTGAGTAAAAATATACTTCAAGCTTTTGTGATCGGTGAAGATCTTCACTTTCTCACTCAGCAAGAAGTGCCTCCAAATCTTAAGAGCAAACACAACGGCAGCCAACTCCAAATCATGCGTCGGGTAATTCTTCTCCTGAACCTTAAGCTGACGAGACGCATACGCCACAACAAGCCTGTGCTGGTGCAACACACAACCAAGACCCTTACCAGAAGCATCGCAAAAGATCTCAAATCCACCGCTGCGATCAGGCACAACAAGAATAGGGGCAGTCGTCAACCTCTCCCTCAGAACACCAAAGGCACTCTCACAATCACCCGACCAAACAAAAGGTACGTCCTTCCGCGTCAACCTGGTCATCGGCTCAGTAATACGAGAAAAGTCCTTAATGAAACGCCGATAGTAACCAGCAAGCCCAAGGAAACTCCGAATCTCAGACGCAGACGACGGAACCGGCCACTCTCTGATGGCCCTAATCTTCTCGGGATCCACTGAAATACCATCTCCAGTCACCACATGCCCGAGAAAAGCAACTCTATCCAGCCAAAACTCGCACTTCGAAAATTTAGCATACAACCGATGCTTCCTCAAAATCTCCAATACCGTCCTCAAGTGCGATGCATGCTCCTCCTCTAACTTTGAATAGATCAGAATATCGTCAATAAAGATAACGACAAACTTATCCAAAAAGTCGTAGAAGATCAGGTTCATCAGATTCATGAAAACTGTGGGTGCGTTGGTTACGCCGAAAGGCATAACCACAAACTCATAGTGTCCATACTTCGTCCTGAACGCTGTTTTCGGAACATCTCCCTTCTTCACCTTCAACTGATGGTAACCACTCCTCAAATCCAATTTAGAAAACACCCTCGAACCTCCAAGCTGATCAAAGATATCATCGATGCGAGGCAACGGGTATTTATTCTTGATGGTCACCGCATTCAACTCCCGATAGTCCACGCACATGCGATGCGAACCATCCTTCTTCTTCACCAACAACACCAGTGCTCCCTACGGAGACACACTAGGATTGATATAACCCTTCTGCAAAAGCTCATGCAGCTACTTTCGCAATTCCTCCAACTCAGCGGGTGCCATACGGTACGGCGCCTTCGAAATCGGCTGCGCTCCCGGGACAAGATCAATAGAAAATTCTAGAGCTCGTTCAGGTGGCAAACCAGACATCTCCTCGGGGAAGACGTCATCAAAATCCCGCACCACATCTGGCCTCTCCAACTCCATCTGCAAAGCCACAACCTCCACTGGTCTGGCCCGAAATCTGACAGGACCAAGCGAACTGCTACCACGGCTGAACTCAAATACTGGATGTCCGGGAATCTCGAACACCACCTTCTTCCTCCTACAGTCGATCGTAGCATAGAAGCTCGCAAGCCAGTCCATCCCAAGAACCGCATCATAGTTGATGATGTCGTGGACAATGAAATCAGCGTAAAGCTCATGTCCACAGACCACCAACGAGCAAGAATTGCAACCATGATGCATCGAAACCACGCCATTCCCTGTAACGATATTCCAACTCTTGGGAAGAGGGGACGTCGATAAGGAATGCCTCTCCACGAAGCTCCGAGAAATAATGCACATCGATGCACCAGAGTCAAAGAGGACTCGTGCAGGAAATGTGCACACCAAAACCACACCTAACAAGCAATTAACAATCAAACCCTATTCTAGCAAACAATCATGTTCAAGAAAACAACACAATCTAACAATCAAAACTAACTAGTAAAGTAACAGCTAGATTGAGGATTACCTGCGATAACCTCATCCACAGCCTCGCTCTCCACAGCGGTCATCAGAAAAGCCTGCCTCCTCGGCGGAACAGCCTGCTGAAAAGCCTGCCTCTGCGGAACAAGAGCTGCTCCACGTCCAGCAAGAACAGACGCTCGCTGCTGCAACGGCTGTGCTGCAACAGGTGCCCTCCGCAGCGGATTCGCATGCCGACAATCCTTCGCGACATGAGAAGTATCTCCATAAATCAAACAATGGCCCAGAAACTTCCTACATTGATCCTTGACGTGGCCAAGCTTACCACAGAAATGGCAAGTCTTCAGAATATGCCCTCCTGGCCTCTTGAACTGCACCGGATGATTAGGCTTGAAACCAGGCCTAACCACCGCCCTGGCCTGCTCCATAGGCCTCTTTCCAGCACCGGAAACATGTCCTCTCCTCTGACTCAGGTTCAGCTCCTGCCTCCTCGCAGCGACCAGAACCTTCTAATAAGAGTCCAGATCAGAGGAAGACACAAAACTCTGGAGCTCCAAAGCAAGTCCCTGCAGGAACCTCTGAGCCCTCTCATCAGCATCCTGCACCATCTTCGGTGCGAACCGACTAAGCCTAGTGAACTCTTGGTGGTACAGGTCCACCGTCAAACTCCCTTGCTTCAGATCAATGAAGCGCTGCAGCATCTCCTTCCTAGCAGCCTTCGGAAAGAATTCCTCATCAAACCTGGACTTAAAGGTAGCCCAAGCTATCGATTCCACCAACATCTTCTCTTCCGCATCCCACCAGTTCCGAGCATTATCCTTAATGTGCCTCTTCGCCAAATCAACCCATCCAGCCGGGGTGATCTTGGCCATCTTCAAGTTGTCCTCAACGTTCCGAATCCACTCATCGGCAGCCAGAGGACCTTCAGAACCGTCAAAATATGCGGGGCCCAGCTCCCAAAATTGCTTCGCTCCCGGCTCGGAGCGAGGGCCATCCTAAAGTGCCCGGGCAGCTCGAGCAAGTGGAGCATTCTGGACCTGCAAGAGCATGCCCTGCTGCACTTGCATCATCTGAAGCATCATCCGCATCATCTCTCCGTTGGTGGGTTCTCGCTCAGGCTCCTCATCATGAGGGAGCGCACCACTACCTCCACCACGGGTGAATCGCCTTCCTGCCATCTAATGACACAGAAAACGAATCAGATTAGACTCATAGCCTATGACTCGGACGTCGAACTTAGTTTATTGGACGTTCGAATATTATTATCGTTATTCCGATAATCGCAGTTACAGAAGAGACCTGCATGGGCCACCAACAAAACCTGTCACGACCCGCTTTCCTAAAATGGAGGCGAGACGTGAGAAGGTCCGCACGAGAGTGGAGCTGTGAAGCCCCAAACCAGATAAGCGTCAATAAAACATAAGCAGGTCCCTGTAACCACAAACGGAACAACAATAATAACACAAGGAGAGACAGAAATAAAATCTAATATCTCATAATTTGTCCAACATGAAAAAAATTTAAGTTCAACATCCAGAAAAGCCACCAGGCTAAAAGAAAGAGTCTAAAGGCCCAGAACAAGGCCAACAAAAGCAACAACGCAACGAAGTATAGGTGCTATGCACCGACAATAAAATAGCAGTCTAAACAAAAGGAAGAACACAACGAAGACACTAGGACTGGTCCCCAGTGTCCACGTACTCCCCGTCAAACACAAGCTCGGGCTCGGCGTCAGCAAACACCTCATCCTCAACAAGGTACTCAGGCTCAGGATCTAACATGTGTCACCCAATAAAGTAAAGGGGCACATGTCAGCAAGTCTAAAAGACTTGGGCAAGGAAACTGAAAGTAAGGCAACTAGCAACCTAGCAGTTTTAGTATGCATGACATGGCAGTTAAAACATGAGTGCACAAGCAAGACATGGTGAACAATAAGTACAAGAGAACAATCATCGGGACGAGACAAGAGTAGCCAAGCTACTAACAATCTCAATCAATTCACTAGTCACGTTCAAGTTGTTTGTAGATGTTTACGCCTTACAGCTGAATGGTTTAACATTCACGCTGATTGGCCGCTTAACACTACCCCAAAACCCAGAGTTTACGCCTTACAACTGCAGTTGCTGATCGGGGCAAGCTCCCAGTTGAATGACCGCTTAACTCTTACCCCATCCCACACGTAAACAAGCCAGGGTCCCTGTACATGAGCCCAGTAAATGAGCCAGGGTTGCCCCGCACGGGAGCTTGTTTTCCTAGTTCACGATTCAATATCGAGCGTAGGGGTTAGCAACTCATTATGCTCGCTTCTGGTCACGAGCCAGGAAGTACAAGTATTGTAGCATGTGCTACGCAATCACGGGAACATTTAAAGAATGCAATGACATGACAATTAATTCGCGTACCGGTAATTGAAACTAAACATGGCATGGTAGTTGTGCAACATGATAAATGTCGGATCTAGCTTCGTTGTCAAGCTAGTCCTAAATTTGCGCCTAGGCGAGTATCATTTCGGTGCCTAGTCTCTTTTACGCCTACAA
Organism: Scilla litardierei; assembly: GCA_030789695.1. Lineage (NCBI taxonomy): Eukaryota > Viridiplantae > Streptophyta > Magnoliopsida > Asparagales > Asparagaceae > Scilla > Scilla litardierei. Next base: position 105,589,384 of record CM061132.1, read on the forward strand.
CAAGCAAATGGCCTAAAACATGGCCTAAACCCTAAGTGGCAAGTTTCACTTGCCTAGCACCGAGGATGACGATCGCGAGGGTTCGTCTCACGGATGCTAATCTACGGGGGAGTCGCTGTCATGGAGAAACAATCAACAACAATATTCATTTCATTAGGGTTTCATAAAAACACAAGTGGGTTATGCTAAAACTAAAGAATCGAGTATTACCGTATAGGAAACGGAGGAACAATGCCGAGCAACCACGGCGACGGAAGAAATGCTCCGTGGAACCTAGGGTTCAGATCTGGAAATGATTGGAGAAGTTTGGAGAAATAGGATTTTGGGGGATTTGATGAGATTTTGAGGAAGATGAGAGATTGAATGTGTTGAGGGAGGGTTTTGATGATGGAGGATGAGCTTGGGATGAAGGAATAAGGGTTTGGGGAAGAAGGAGGCTCAATGGGGGAGAAATTAGGGTTTTAGGTCGTGAGGAAGAAGAAGAAAACGTTTGGAGGGGTATTTATAGAGTTTGGTGGCGGCTAGGGCAAAACTAGGGTTTACAGCACTGGTTAGTCGGTCAAAGAACAACCACTGACCGACTAGTTTGGGAACTAGTCGGTCGGTTGACCAACACAGACCGACTAAGAGTAAACAGTAACTTGACTGTACAGAAGAACTAAGAATTAGTCGGTCTGAGTACAAAACTTAACCGACTAGTTTAACAACTAGTCGGTCGAAAGATGAACTTAGACCGACTAAGAATGAACAGTACTGATACCAAAAATTAGTAATTGAGTTAGTCGGTTAAAGAAGCATTGCTGACCGACTAGTTTGCAACCTAGTCGGTCAACCAACGTTCTTAGACCGACTAAAGAGAAACAGTAACTCTTGAACATTTAACAAAGCTCACTAGTCGGTTCAAGAAGGTTTTCCGACCGACTAGATCGTCATCTAGTCGGTCGGTGCCCCTTCTTACACCGGCTAATGAGCACCAAAAGTGCCGATATGGAGCGCGGAGCTCCGGGATCGATTCCTAAGACTCCTAGGCTTGATCTAACAGTAAGATATGACCGATACGAAGCCCGTCACGAATGACTTACTCCAAAATCGACGATCAACGGAAGAAGCTAAGAAAATACGACGAAACGATCGAAAATGAAAGCTACGGGGACGAAAACCACACACGAGGAGAAAATCCACCAAAACATATAATATAATATAATAAATCCGGATACATGAAAACCAGTCGTTACAATATCAGACATTACTAGCATGCACAATATAAGAATATAATTAGCATGCTCCCCCTTTTTCCAAGCTCCCCATTCTCACCCATTCTCATGTATTTTCATTGCTCCCCCTACAATCAATAATACTGTATTTTGAACCAACATTGATATCACAAATCTTTCAACACTTGTTTTCTCCCCCTTTGTCATCATCAAAAGTGTATTCTTGAAGACGAAAACATATCACATGCAAAAAGAGGGCATTATTAATTATAACTAGCATTTGCATGTCGTTATTCTATAATTAGAACTTCAAATCCAACGATAATGATAATTAGGATTAACACCATCGTGTAAGTGCAATTATTAAACATAGAAGTACAAAGGGAGATACTTTTACAAATTCAACCAAATCAATCCAACATTTTCCAAATAACTTTGTATCACCTAGGATTGATTTTTCCCACCTCATCAAAGATGAGTTCAAGATATCATACCCCAAAACATAGCCTAAAAGGACTCTTAGATGTGGGGGTGACATTGCTTGACGAGTAAAAACACCAACGCTAAAGTTTACCCATAAAGCTTATGTTGGATACTCGTGGGTAGTGTATTTGCCATGAATTGTATCCATTTTTCATACGGAGCAATTTTCATTTTTTTTTCACATTCATTTCCTTTGTTTTTTGCTCAATTTTTATTCATGGCAAATCACATCATATCCCTTAGATTTTTCAGTTAATAATCATCCTACATTCACTTTCCAATATTCATAAATAGTATCTCCAAAAGTACGACATAGTCTAATATTCGTGGAAGTGAAAGTAGGTGTAGAAATCATATTATCAATTCATCGAACTTGGCATGGCTATTAAGAAATAAAACATACGCATGTAGCCATGATAATAATACTACACATTCTACAAGGATATGATCATCATTCATTTATATCACTAGAATGATGCAAAGAGGAAGATATGCAATAAGCTCCTTTTTTTGCTTTTGTCTTTTTCATTTCTTTTTGGTTTTATAATGAACTAAAAAGCACACTAAAAACAATTAAGCAAACAAAAACAAAAAAAAATCCAAGCACACAAAAATGTTAAAAAAAATGCTATGAAGGTATGCATTAAGTCCACAGAATGAGATATACATTCGCGTCGCTATTTGACTAAGGAGCTAAAATATTGAGACTGTCAATTTATCGCTCCTCGCCAAATTTCCATCCACCTACAAAAGAGGTGTCGTGTGTGACCTTGGAATCCAACAAGGCCACTCACGTTAGTCATCAAAGATTTAGGAACCCATATTTGTTTGAACTTAATGTTTCTGTTCCTATATTTGCAATGATATGAAGTATGACCAACGCATCCACATGTAAAGCACTTAGCATGAAAGTTTTCAATCTTTGTTGATTCAATGTGAACTTTTCTATATTTTGATTTTCCAACATCTTTAGAACCATATCCTAGTCCTCGTCTATTATTGCCATAAAGTTGATTTCCAAGTATAATGTCCAAATTTTGTTTACCAATGGAAAATATCTTTAATGACAATTCTAAACTAGCAACTTTGGATTTTAAATGATCATTTTCGTTCACAAGCAAAGTGCATTTACTAATGAAAGCTTGCTTGTTTTCCTCTTCTTTCTTTTCAAAATCCCTCATTTTTTCTTTAAGTTCAAGATTTAGCATGTTAATCTTTTCAGAAAGCAATTCATTTTCAGTTTCAAGCTTTATCTTATCAAGCTTATACATGCTAATATCCTTTAATAAAGAGGGACATGAAAGACAATCAATTTTTTCAGGCAAGCTAGCTTTCTCTTTTTCTAACATAGTAATGGTAGATTTGCATGCAACAAGCTCTTGTTTAATATTTTTCATTTCTATAGACATGTCATACTCAGTTTGTTGCATATCAAAATTATCATTCCTATAACATTCCACATCAGTTTCTAGCTCATCAATTCTATGTTGCATTCCTTTACAGATTTCTAAGAATTCAGCTTTAGTGGGAGATTCTACCTCATTGTGTTTGGCCATCAATGCCATGCAGGAGTGCGCTTCATGTTCCTCATCCTCCTGCTCAGCTTCGCCATCCATGTCCCACGTCAGCACTTTCGTTTTTTCCTTTTGCAACTTGAGCTGTGTGTTATTGTGGGCAATCTTTTATGTGGTGCCCTTTCTTCCTGCATTTAAAACATTCACTTCTATTAATAGCTTTCTGATCATAGGAATTTCTACCAAAATTAGAATTATTATAACGAATGAACCTTTTTCCCATCTCAGCTCTTCCTTGATCAGTCTGAATGTATCTCCTGAAGTTTCTGACCATTAGAGCTTGCTCTTCATCAAGATCGTCGTTGTTAGCTTGAAGAGCTAATGGTGTGGAAGCTTTGGTCTTCTCTTCAGGTTTCTCTCTGGCTTCTATACTCTGCAACTCAAGCTCGTGTGACATTAGGTTGCCTATCAGGTCCTCCACTTTCATTGTTGACAAGTCCTTAGCTTCTTGAATAGCGGTGACTTTAGGCCTGAACAAACTTGGTAGCGCCCTTAAGATCTTTCGTACCTGTTCATGGCTAGAGTATGGCTTACCGAGGGAACTGGATTTGTAGACGATGTCCGTGAACCTCGCAAACATCTCTTTCACAGATTCTGTTGGTAGCATGCGGAAGCTCTCGTATTCTGTGCAAAGCAAAGCAAGTCTGGATTCCTTCACTTGCGATGTCCCCTCGTGTGTCACCTCCAGAGTATGCCAGATTTCCTGCACAGTTTGACAATGTGAGATACGGTTAAACTCAGATTTATCAAGAGAGCATATAAGCGCATTCATGGCTTTACCATTAAGAGTATAAAGTTTCTTATCAGCTAAATCCTACTTGTCTTTAGGCTTAATCATAACAGTGTCTTCAATTTTAATAGTGGGTAGACTATAACCATTTTCAACAATATCCCACACATCATAATCTACAGACACTAGATAGATTTTCATCCTAGCCTTCCAATATGCAAAGTCTACACCGTTAAACTTAGGTGGACGGGCTATAGACTGACCCTCAGCAAAAGCACAATCAGAAATATTCATGGTCATCTAAAAACCTAGGCTAGATCCTTTAAACTGGCTCTGATACCACTTGTTGGATTTGGATCGTAGCCTAGAGGGGGGGTGAATAGGCTAATAAAAATATTCGTGCAACCCACGAACAATCCCACACAGTTATAGGCACAGACAGGGCAATAAAATATCAATCACAGAATACACACAGATATACCCTGGTTCGGTCGTCCCCACGACCTACTCCAACCCCCGAAAGCAACTACTAGATAGATATGTAATCAAGTACAGCTACAATGAGTCAAGATCCCAAATCTACTCTCACCTAGCTCGTACGCACACCACGTGCTCTACACTATCAATCTAGTCAGATGCTCTCCCTCCGTGACGACTCCCAAGTCATCAGGTCCCCAAAAGTAACACAAAAGGTAAAGTTTTCCCTGCGAAGATCTATCACAATTGCTACACAAAATAATAAAGTATTGAGTTTAGAAAGCTCAGATTGTGCAGCAGTGATGTCTTCGTCAATAGGCACAGGCCAGAAGTCGTCTGGCAAGTAGTAGTGGTATCTGATGTCCCCTCAATAGTTTGGCCTCCCTCTCGATGAAAACTTGCGGCACCTCACCAAAGATTTTGCACAAAAGAAAAACTCTCGTTTCCAAAAGGTGGCCTGCAACAAAAAATAACACTCAATCAATTTTTAAAACCACAAGGAACCCACATCTTACATTGATTTCGACAGGCAACAGGAGTAGTCAAATGAATTCGGCTTGTGTTCTATTTTTCCAAGGTGCGGCTGTTCCTTGAAAATTGTTTTGCGTCAGCTCCTTTATTTGCCCACTTGCTTTTGTGAATTCTTAATGCTGGCTCATACCTATTTTGTCCTTTCTCTGTTTCTCTCTCCCACCAACATGTGCTTCAATCAAATTGTTGCATGCACTTACTTTTTCTTTTAGTTAATTATTCAACATGTGCCTGCAATCAACAACAAGGTAAGTGGAGAGATTTAAAAACAAACAAACTAAAGCACTTACCTCCTCCCACCACATGAGAGCTCTTCAAGCCCCCTTTTTGAATGATTTAACCTGCAACATAAAAAAAAGGTCAAGCATTAAAAATAATCCTAAAGAAAATCGACAGCATGCTTTTTGAATGCTTGGCGTTTTAATATGGCTGGCTATTGTGATCTTCAAGAATTTTGTGCAGCACAAAATTTCGACGCCTCCTCAAAATTTTATCGATCATCAACCCAAAACGTGATGGCCTCTCTCTCTCTTAATTCGACAGCATGTTGATGATTCTCTTTTTCGTTGCCTCGTGCAAAACCTGCGCACATGAAGGGGTTCACGATGATAATGATGCGCCGTCCCTTTTGTATTAATTTTGTGCCTGTAAAACAAAAGAGCAACCAAAAATTATCTGGCGCTGTTGATTATTTGCAAAGAAGAGTGCGCCGCCCCTCTCTTGCTTTGAGTTTTGGATGCATAGGAGTCCAGCCTTTTTTTGTTGCGTGCGGCTCTTTGAGGTTCTTGTGATGATAAATATGGTCTTCGGAAATTTTTGTGTGGCCGACGCGCCTCTTTAGCCCTAGCAAAAAGATGCTTTATATTAGGAGGCTAGGGGAGTTAATATGAGAAGGGGTTGTTGCCGCAAGATCAAATCTAAGGGCTATGATTAGTGCAGCTAAGAGGTAGTCCTATAATGGATAGGAATGAGCCAAGCAATTTGAGATTTGATTGATGATAGGAATAGGAAATACATAGATGCATATCTTGATAATTGATTTGGTCAAATTCCAGATTGATCTCTCCTCATCTTATCCCATATTATTTCCAAGTCCAATTTGCTTTGCGTATAGCTTTTTGACCAAGTCTCATTGCTTTGTGCCTAGTAATTTGTCCAACACATTAATTTACGTTCTCGCTAATCCTGCAAATACTTAATACACACATCAGATCGTTCATAACTGTTTGTCATCATCAAACCATAAATCCTAGATCGTTGTTTCCAACAGATCATATACATTTTGATGAGCCAGATGAGAAGGATGATGGAGTGCGTGTCGACCACGACGGTGACACGATGTTTTTTCACTTTGAGGTTGAGGATGAAGCGGATGTGTATGATGGCCGATAGCAGATCGAGGACACCATGGGGCCTGAGCCACAATACACTTCAGAGTTAGCTTCACAGGTTGAGGCGATTGAGTGCTTAGGGAGGATGACTGAGATGAACTATTTTCGGGATGAGGAGGATGATGCGTGCTTGGATTTGCCCGAGACGAGTCTACCTCCATTCCTATCACAGATGTCACTTCCCTCGTCTCAGGATGCGCACTTGCCAGTCATCGAGGAGGTTTGTCAGGAGCAGTTACCAGTTGTGGGGAGTGCTGCAGAGATTGTTGATATTGACGTCGAGGAAGAGGATAGCGACGGGGATTGCAAGATGGTATATATTGAGCCCGAGCTCCCTCCTACTCCAGTTTTCTCTCTGCAGCCACTTCCACCTCCTCCTGAGGCAGCGTATCATGCCACACCTAGCGACATTTTTCAGGGAAGTTTCCACCATCTCATGCCTTGCATTTCTGAAACCAAATTTTCACTTCCATACACATTTGTTTCAGATTGTCGTCCATTGCATTTAAATTCTTTTATTTGTTTTGACGACCCGTTTTGGAATGCTTTTGCAGGGCATGAGGACATGGCTTGGATTGATGCAGCTTGTCTCCCACATACCACATATTATCAAAAAGAGACGCTGGGGGTAGTATTGCTGGAATCCAAGGAGGCCGGTAGAGGCCAAGCTCCAAAGCAGCTCGAAGAGGAGCAAAAGGATATGATCGAGCAGTTGTGTCATGACCAGCTTCCCTAAAATGGAGGCGAGGCGTGAGAAGTCCGCTCAGACTTGGAGCTGTGAGGCTCCAGCCTGTAAAGCATCTGGAATAACCAAGTATAGGTCCTTGCAAATGCGAAGCAGAACAAAGATAATAATAAAGAAAAGAGACAGATAAAATTATTTCAATCTTAGAATGTCCACAATAAATTCCAACATCACAGAAAAGCCACCATGCTAAAAGAAGAGTCTAAAAGGCCCAAGCATGGCCAACAGAAATAATCAACGTACAGAAAGAAAGGGTGCTACGCACCGACAACTAACAACAACTAAGCAGAAAACGACACAAAAGCAGTCTCTACGACTGGTCACCGGTGTCCTCGTACTCCACGGCAACGGTGGACTCAAACTCAGTGTCAGCTAACACTCCATCCTCAGCAACGGGCTCTGGCTCAACAACTAACATGTGACACCCAAAAGAGACAAGGGCGCATGTTAGCAAGTCTACAAGAGACTTTGCAAGGAAACTAAAAGAAGGAAAGCAACCTAGCAGTTCTAAAATGTACGATGTCAGGGCAGTTTAATGCATGGATGCTACAAGTAAGATAATGCAACAAGAATGACATGGCAGCAAGTATAACATGGCAGCAAATATAACATGGCAGCAAGTATAACATGGCATGGGTAGCAAAGCTACTAAAACATTCACACGGATTTTACAAGTCAAGTAAACACGTCGTGCTCAGAGATTACGCCTTTTGGCTAGAGTGGCTGTCCGGGCCAACTCCTAAGCTCAAGTGATCACTTATCCCTACCCTTACACGTGTATCGGGCACCGACTTTTGACCAACACATGTAGCCCGCTTCAGGATCACGAGCCAGGAAGTGTATTTGGCATAGGGTTGTGGCTGCAACGCAGGTGCCTAGCCTCAATAAGCAAGTATAAGTAGCGTGTGCTACGAATGCAACATTCAAGCATGGATAACATGTAGGACGTATGGCATGGCAAAGTATAATTTAAATGCATACAGATAAGAAATTTAAACGTGACAGGCATGGCAGAGCAAAAGTAAAGAGCGTACAGATATGAAATTTAAACGTGACAGGCAATAATGCATGAATGACATGGCAGGGTGACAAATCTAGCTTCGTTGTCAAGCTAGATCTTAAAGTTGCGTCTAGGCGAGTATCATTTCGTCGCCTAGTCTCTTTTACGCTAAAAACGGGGAATGGCCTAAAACATGGCCCAAAGTACAAATTGGCAAGTTTCACTTGCCTGAAATCAACCGTTTTGCAAGCACCGTCTAATCAGTCCAATCTGCCTATGTGCTCGGATCCACCAGCCTACAGTCCCAAATTAAATTATCTTCATTAGTGATTTATCAAACAATTAAAATACCATTTTTAATCTTGATTAGCATGCATTGGTTGGGGGTCCTAAGTGTTCAGAAAATTACCCTTACACGACACGAGAGCTACACTGGCGTCGGGTAGTGATGCCAGGGGTTAAATTCCGGTTTCGCGAACGGTACGGAACGACGGGTTCTCTGTTGATAAATCACATGCTTGAATTAGATTCGTCACAACAGATATAGCTTCTTAAACAATCCCGTTGACGTCTAGCGATTCAATTTGCTTAGGTTCTCACCCTGGGGCATGGTTCACACCGTATTATTGATGTTACTATCTTGCTGACTAAGTTAACATATTGATGTGTATAAATAAAACATTTCTAACCTAACAACTCAAAGTAAAGCAGTAAAGAGTGTGCACACAATACCAACCCTATAGTTTAGCATGCCAATATCATAATACTAGGTTAACTCACTGTTCATCATCTATTAACAAATTGATATTAAAGTATTTAAACAAACGATCACTAACAGATACGAATAGCTCCCCTACGGCTACCGGGTGTTGCCGCGTAACGCCAGCAGCTGATCGACGTCGTCACACGTGGACAACGACTAGAGGGTGGTCGTGCATCGCTGCAGCGCAAAGAAAAATGCTGATGCAACCAGCCACGGCCTCAACGCATCGGGGGGTCTCGCTGCAGTTGACGGGTGGTGCTGTAGTCGTGCCTGGGCGTTGCAGTGCGCTGATGCACGCTGCAGCTGCTATCAGCGGCCTGGCGGCGCTGTGACAGCGGCAACTGGCGGTTACGATGGAATAACAGTGGAAGAGGGTCGGGGAACGTCGGACGAGGGCGTTGGAGTTGGGTAGGGGGACGTCGGGAGAGATGGGGTTTTGGTCGGAGAGCTCCTGGGTTGTTTGCGCGAAGGGGAGAAGTGCAGCGCTCGGAGATTTTAGGGGTCGGCGGCTGCTGTGTTGATTTTTATGGGAAAAATAATAACCTAGTTGCTTTAATACTAGAGGATGGGTGCTGATCACGTGGGGAGAGGCTATGGCTAGGTTAGGGTTTGTTTTTAGCTTAAAAATTGTTTTAATATTTTTTTAAAAGAGAATCTCACACTCACACACACTCTCTCTCTCTCCAAGGTGTGTGTGGCCAAGGCATGTGTAAACCTGGGTTGGGTTCAAATATAGGCTAGTTACAAGTAGATTAAGATTATAAAAAAATTATTAGGGGAAAGGAAGCCAAGTAAAACTTAATACACCAATAATTAAACTGGGGGAAAAGTGAAAGTGGGTCAAACGGAGCCCAAAAATTTTGAAATAAATACTGGGGCGACCGCGTTGACGAGAGAAACAGAACCAAGAAGACGGATCACAAGTTTGAGGACGAGAGACGAAACTAAAAATAGAAAGGCCTCACGACAAAAGTGAAAATCGTGATGTCTCATCAAACAAAGTCAAATCGTGGAAGAACAACCCATGAAATGACATTCCAAATTAATTCCACAATTTAATATTCTTCGAGATGCTCACAACGGCATATCACACTATAGGGTTCGGATACAGACAAAGTCTAAAATAAATACGCGCACGAACAAGACTACGTGCACGAAAAGCGTACCAAGAATACGGAGTCCAAAGGCGACAGTAATTCCAAGTTGGGCACACGTCGGGGGGTCGGCTTGCTAAGGATGCAACCAAGGTGCTACGGCCCTATCGACACAACGACACGACTCACATACAAAGCAACAAAACCAATCAGGTACCCGAAATTGCTATACGCACAGCCGTATAACGAATAGTGAGTACTGGCCGTTACTTCCTACCCACCTTTGAATAAAGTCCGTCCTCGGACTTTCTAACTATAAATATAACTCTAGCCAGACTAGTAGCTATCCCAATCACATCACACTATAATTAAACCAGGTATAGTCATTACAAGTGCTTATATATGCACTAGGTAGTCAAACATTAACTCTACTAACATGTATATATTCACGCACATCACAAACTTACACCTATCATAGCCAGTCAAATTCATACACATATTTCAATCATTCATATAGTCACGTACATCCCTATATAACTATTAAACACCTATTACATACCATGGTGCACATACTCACAACCAATTAAATAGTTCACACCAGCAATTATCATCGTAATACTCCACGTTTAGATAACTACCTATGAACAAAACAATAAGGATACACTACTCCCTATATCTCCTAGTGTACATCCAATGCCAACATATCAACACAAGTAACCACACCACTCAATATTAATTCATGTTATTATATCTAAGATATATTTACCACTACTGTAATTTCACAATTATATAGTTATCCAAATGCATGCAAATATTTCACCATATATTCACATCATATATGGTCATATAACCTTATCCACAACACGCCACACATACCATAGTCACCAATACTTATAACTAAGCACATACTTACCCGTGCATTATGCACACCCACACACGCTAACATTTCATTCATATATACCAATCATACCACTATATACTCAGCACATCTACACACCTAGTTTAGCTATCACACATACGTTCACACAGACAAGTCCTTAGTAAATAATTATACCACAAGACCAACACCTATAACTATATACTGGTATAGCGACCCACAATCATGTGCGTAACACAACCAGGTACAAACAATCCTATCACTATACATACATCATACAATCCTATCACTATACATACATCATCTATCGCTATATTCATGGTACTACACGCAACCATAGACATATGTAACAATATACTTAGAGTATACCCACTAAAGCTTGAGTGAGACTCAAGACACATATCAGAATACTCTATATACATAACACAGTATTTATACCAATACCAATACCACTCCAATGTATACACATCTACCAATATAACCATATACATACCATAATGTCAATCACACTTAATATCTAGTCAGGTAACACCCACATAGTTCAATCACTTTATATACCATAATAATATTACAGACATCAGTACACGTACAATTATAATACCCTCCCTAATATATATGCATTCATCATATAGTCACACACATGTAACATATATATTCACACCATATCCATCTACCTATAATTAGTATACATATACATCTACTTATCCGTACATAATTAAGATATGCAATAATCGTGTATACCTCATGGTATACACGCACACAACATCCCGTAAAAGCAAGCAATACCAATCAAAATTATAATCCTACTACCAAACGTATATCACACATATACTCATGCAGCAAATACCTAACTACTTACGTCTAAGCATAATACATATCTACGTACGTGCACACACTCACACGTACTAACATATAGGTCACATAATAGGCCTACTCACTTAACTATAAGTACACCTATTATCATTACACCTAACACTTACCTGAGTTACTAATATATATATATACATATCAAGCATTCACAAGTATTTTCAAACTACATACACTACTAGTCTATACTCCAATACAATTTCTAATATATATACAGACATTCCTAAAGTGTTATAGCTACCCACACATATATAACTAATATCTTCCGTACAACTTCATATACATCATGAATAACACTGAGTATGTATATATCACACAATTGGCAAACATTAATATACTACAGGGGAGTACACTCATACGTGAGTGATACGCAGGGGTTCACACATACGGGTCCACACACTCTACTTATACATGCACCACAACGACATCGCAATAAAATCAATGGGCTTGCTATTATGCTAAGGCTGACACAGGCAACGACGAGCACTAATGGCTAAACAATAGGAAGAATCTGAAGCCAAAAGCGTAACGAAGGAAAGATCGAAAAGCACGAGTTCAAATAGGACGAAGATAAGGTGACAGCTTGGTTAGGTGAATCAGGGGGTATAATTGTGAATGTTTAGGTGGGAAAAGAAAGATGTAATGATGTTCTGTTAGGATACAGGAAAATAGTGTGTAAAAGGTATAAGTTGAAATATGAAGAGTACAAAACCGGTCGTACCTCAAAAGTTAGAGTTCTCTTATGCATAGAAAATATTGGTGGTCGATAAAATGAGTTGTTCGAAATAAGTTTGAGTCGTATAGACATAATAAGAAAATGGTTTATTAGCTTATTGAAAATCATTATAAGGAAGAATAAAACATTCACACGAACGTTAAGGACGTGGGTTAGAAAATATTATACGGCAGTAATTTAACATAATTTCGGCAAAAATTTCGAAATTCAAGGAATGAAATTAGATTAACTGAAATGTAGCAATTTAAGCTCATGTTAAATGCTTTCAAAGTATTTAAACTGGGGAGGAATTTAAAATAAATAATATTGAAACTACTTTTAGAGGAACCAGGATTTGCCAAAAGAAACGGTTTTATACAAAGATTTTAAAGTACGAGTACAACAAACCTAGAACTGATATATATATATAAATAATTGAAGTTCTATTTATCTTAGAAGATAGTCTAAAGTATGTATGGTAAAGGGCTAAAATGAATTTCGTAGTTTAGAAAAAGATGGTATATCGATTATCAAAAAAAGTAATAAAGTTTTAAAACCAAAATGCGAGAAATATTGGTGAGCAAATAGCTATGAGATAGTATTTAAAATTTACAACCAATGGACTCCAAAATCAACGAAAGGATTTAACTCAATCGAATAGTGAGGAATTAAATATATAAGAAGAGGGTTTTAAAACAACAATTAAACTGACAGAAAATTTTTAATAAGGAAAAATCGAAATTGACTTTGAAGGATTCAAGATTTGCAACGGAGAAAATTCGAAAGATTAACGATAATCGCCATGAAGCGATCACGTGAAACGAGGGCAAGAATAAGATCGCGTGGTCTTATACAAAATACGCCTAGGATATGACTCATGAAAAAACTCTACGGGGAACTCCTACGGTCAACTAACTAAAGATTAGAAAACTTAGCGCTAAGATTTCCTAAGGGTCTAGACTGTAATGAACTGCGTTCGGCGTGGCCCGAAATCGATGAACCCAAGCGAACGACTAAAGAGTTTCTAGAAGTCTAATATGGTCAAAGCTAGGCAAGAGCTACTAAGGTAGCTCCTAAGACGATTATATCAATTTCTAGCATGGAGTCTAGCTAACAATCAGGGACCTCTAACTAGCAAGCACAGACGTCTAACTAAGTCTTACTAAAGTTCTGATCTAATGGATTCCCTACTAAGCTGAGACAGATGTTCGGGCATCACGTCTACCAGCCACCAAAGACATAGGAACGATAAAAATTTAGACTCAGGGCTTATGATTTGGATGTTTTAATTTATTTAATGGACGTTCTATAATTATTATCGTTGTTCCGATAATTCTCAGTTGCAGTGACCTGCATGGGCCACCAACAAAACCTGTCACGACCCGCTTCCCTAAAATGGAGGCGAGGCGTGAGAAGTCCGCTCAGACTTGGAGCTGTGAGGCTCCAGCCTGTAAAACGTCTGAAATAACCAAGTATAGGTCCTTGCAAATGCGAAGCAGAACAAAGATAATAATAAAGAAAATAGACAGATAAAATTATTTCAATCTCAGAATGTCCACAATAAATTCCAATATCACAGAAAAGCCACCAGGCTAAAAGAAGAGTCTAAAAGGCCCAAGCATGGCCAACAGAAATAATCAACGTACAGAAAGAAAGGGTTCTACGCACCGACAACTAACAACAACTAAGTAGAAAGCGACACAAAAGCAGTCTCTACGACTGGTCACCGGTGTCCTCGTACTCCACGCCAACGGTGGACTCAAACTCAGCGTAAGCTAACACTCCGTCCTCAGCAACGGGCTCTGGCTCAACAACTAACATGCGACACCCAAAAGAGACAAGGGCGCATGTTAGCAAGTATACAAGAGACTTGTGCAAGGAAACTAAAAGAAGGAAAGCAACCTAGCAGTTCTAAAATGTACGATGACATGGCAGTTTAATGCATGGATGCTACAAGTAAGATAATGCAACAAGAATGACATGGCAGCAAGTATAACATGGCATGGGTAGCAAAGCTACTAAAACATTCACACGGATTTTACAAGTCATGTAAACACGTCGTGCTGAGAGATTACGCCTTTTGGCTGGAGTGGCTGTACGGGCCAACTCCTAAGCTCAAGTGATCGCTTATCCCTATCCCTCCACGTGTATCGGGCACTGGCTTTTGACCAACACATGTAGCCCGCTTCTGGATCACGAGCCAGGAAGTGTATTTGGCATAGGGTTGTGCCTGCAACGCAGGTGCCTAGCCTCATAAGCAAGTATAAGTAGCGTGTGCTACGAATGCAACATTCAAGCATGGATGACATGTAGGATGCATGGCATGGCAAAGTATAATTTAAATGCATATAGATAAGGAATTTAAACGTGACAGGCATGGCAGAGCAAAAGTAAAGAGCGTACAGATATGAAATTTAAACGTGACAGGCAATAATACATGAATGACATGGTAGGGTGACAGATCTAGCTTCGTTGTCAAGCTAGATCTTAAAGTTGCGTCTAGGCGAGTATCGTTTCGTCGCCTAGTCTCTTTTACGCTAAAAACGGGGAATGGCCTAAAACATGGCCCAAAGTACAAATTGGCAAGTTTCACTTGCCTGAAATCAACCGTTCTGCAAGCACCGTCCAATCAGTCCAATCTACCAATGTGCTCGGATCCACCAGCCTACAGTCCCAAATTAAATTATCTTCATTAGTGATTTATCAGACAATTAAAATACAGTTTTTAATCTTGATTAGCATGCATTGGTTGGGGGTCCTAAGTGTTCAAAAAATTACCCTTACACGAAGCAAGAGCTACACTGGCATCGGGTAGCGATGCCAGGGGTTGAATTCCGGTTTCGCGAACGGTACAGAACGACAGGTTCTCTGCTGATAAATCACGTGCTCGAATTAGATTCGTCACAACAGATATAGCTTCTTAAACAATCCTGTTGACGTCTAGCGATTCAATTTTCTTAGGTTCTCACCCTGGGGCATGGTTCATATCGTATTATTGATGTTACTATCTTGCTGACTAAGTTAACATATTGATGTGTATAAATATAACATTTCTAACCTAACAACTCAGAGTAAAGTAGTAAAGAGTGTGCACACAATACCAACCTTATAGTTTAGCATGCCAATATCATAATACTAGGTTAACTCACTGTTCATCATCTATTAACAAATTGATATTAAAGTATTTAAACAAACGATCACTAACCGATACGAATAGCTCCCCTACAGCTACCGGGTGTTGCCGCGTAACGCCAGCGGCTGATCGACGTCGTCACGCGTGGACAGTGACTAGAGGGTGGTCGTGCATCGCTGCCGCGCAAAGAAAAACGCTACTGCAACCAGCCACGGCCTCAACGCATCAGGGGGTCTCGCTGCAGTTGACGGGTGGCGCCGTGGCAGTGCCGTGGCGGTGCTCGACAATGCTGCAGTCGTGCCTGGGCGCTGCAGTGCGCTGCTGCACGCTATAGCTGCTGTCAGCGGCCTGGCGGCGCTGTGACAGCGGCAGCCGGCGTTTGCGACGGAATAACAGTGGAAGAGGGTCGGGGAACGTCGGACGAGGGCGTCGGAGATGGGTAGGGGGACGTCGGGAGAGATGGGGTTTTGGTCAGAGAGCTCCCTGGTTGTTTGCGCGAAGGGGAGAAGTGCGGTGCTCAGAGATTTTAGGGGGCGGCAGCTGCTGTGTTGATTTTTGTGGGAAAAATAATAACCTAGTTGCTTTAATACTAGAGGAGGGGTGCTGCTCACGTGGGGAGAGGCTAGGGCTAGGTTAGGGTTTGTTTTTAGCTTAAAAATTGTTATAATATTTTCTTAAAAGAGAATCTCACACTCACACACTCTCTCTCTCCAAGGTGTGTGCGGCCAAGGCATGGGTAAACCTGGGTTGGGTTCAAATATAGGCTAGTTACAAGTAGATTAAGATTATAAAAAAATTATTAGGGGAAAGGAAGCCAAGTAAAACTTAGGGTTACACCAATAATTAAACTGGGGGAAAAGTGAAAGTGTGTCAAACGTAGCTCAAAAATTGTGAAATAAATACTGGGGCGACCGCGTCGACGAGAGAAACAAAACCAAGAAGACGGATCACAAGTTCGACGACGAGAGAGGAAACTAAAAATAGAAAGTCCTCACGACAAAAGTGAAAATCGTGACGTCTCATCAAACAAAGTCAGATCGTGGGAGAACAACCCGTGAAATGACATTCCAAATTAATTCCACAATTTAATATTCTTCGAGAGGGTCACAACGGCATATCACACTATAGGGTTCGGATGCAGACAAAGTCTAAAATAAATACGCACACGAACAAGACTACGTGCACGAAAAGCGTACCAAGAATACGGAGTCCAAAGGCGACAGTAATTCCAAGTTGGGCGCACGTCGGGGGGTCGGCTTGCTAAGGATGCAACCAAGGTGTTACGGCCCTATCGACACAACGACACGACTCACATACAAAGCAACAAAACCAATCAGGTACCCGAAATTGCTATACGCACAGCCGTATAACGAATAGTGAGTACCGGTCGTTACAAGTTGCCACCACCGTTATACATTCGAGATCCGCCTTTTGCTATAGTGTATTCTTTCCTTTACGTAGTGTAAATAAATAAAAAAATAGTTAGTTTGCTTTTGCATGTTTGCTTTCGTATGCTTTTCTTTTCTTTTTTAGGATCTTTTGCCGAGATCTAATACTCTCCCAACATTGAGGACAATGTTTATTTTAAGTTTGGGGGAGAGTGTTAGAATCTTTAGATTGTTAGGATTTTGATGTTAGCTAAAAAAATTTTTGAGATACCTCCATCTTGCTCTCATTCATAGATTTTCATTGCATATCATATTTTGGCCTCCTTGTCCATACGCCACTTGCTTTGTGCTTAGTCCCTACATGCTTAATGACTTGCATTTTTCAGATTATCAGTTTGGTATCAAATTCATGAATGTTTGATTGGCATGATTTATTTCTTTTTCAATTTGGATTCATATGCTAATATGCCATGTATGAGACTATTTCATATGTCGTGATGCTTTCTTTGAAACAATTTGGGAAAAGTTTGGTGTAAGCGATTTCATGTTGGGATGAATGGTGTAGTTTTTGGTTGGATTGGGTTTGGCCAATTGTGTATGTTTTGTTTCCTTCTTAGAGGTGGGTGGATGAGTTGCTAATTCATGTTTGGAATGAAAAAGAGAGGTAATATAAGTGAATGTTTCTTCCTAATCAAATTGAGTAGCCGGTGCCCCATGAAACATTGGGGAGGACGCCAAAAATGAGATTTAGGAGATCATTCCATCCATTTGCCTATATAGCGTTATCGCGTGTAGGTAAAAGGTGGCCGTGTTTGCATTTCATAGCGTTATCGCGTGAATGCAAAACATAAACATCAAAAACAAAAAAAATGAAAAGAAAAGAAAAAGAAAAAATGAATGAATAAATGAAAGAATAAGCAACATGAGTGATGCAATCTCATCTCCCACCACTTAGAGGAATTTCTTTTATTTTGGCCATTTCCATGAAAGTTAGAAACTTTGCCATTTGTGATATATCCTGATACATGTGATACAGTACTTATTTCCTTACTTTTCTTGGAATTGGATTGAAGAGAGTGTCATTTGTTATTTACTTTCATAAATTGGGTATATTGTCTTTGAAATCATTTGGAAATATCATTTGGGGTATGCCATGAGGATATTGTGATTTTGGTGCATGTTTTCACTTGAATCCGAATTTATCGCATATTTTGCTAGGGACTAGCAAAAAACTAGTTGGGGGTGTGATTCGGGGTGAAAAGTGTATATTTATACCCCTAACGGTCCCCATTTTGTGCTAAAGATTATACTTAATCGTGATCTTTTGGGTATATTTTTGCTTTATGTCGTTTTAAGGTCATAATCTCATTCTTGGCACAAAATATAGATTTTACCGTCTTTATTGGCTTTCTAATATTTTTCATATGCTCCTAGTATTATTGTGATCATATCGCCATTTTTTGAGAATTATTTGAGCTTGTGAATAATTTATATGGATTATTGGATGTCAATATTAATTTATAATAGTCATTATATTAATTTTCTCATCAATTGGACTAATTTCTCCTTCTCCTATTTTTCAGGTACTCCTGGGAGTCTTGGGGATTTTCCAGAATTTTCTGGGATTTTTCTGGGATTTCTAGGTATTTTTGGTGATTTAAATGGATGAGTAAAGGGGTTTAAATGCCAGAAAATGAATTTACTTTGAGGCGCCATGTGGCGCAATCATGCGGCGCCACGTGGCGCCAGGCCGTTGTGCCAGGCCGTTGTCTCTTCTCAGCTTTGCAGGCCGCCGCATTAATTTCGAAAAAAATACATTTTGGCAGCCCGCTCTTGGAGCGGGCTGCATCAATTATATAAATATAAAAAAAGTTTTTTTTCTTTCGCGGGCCGGCCCAGTGGCCGGCCCGCTCCGCCGCTGAGCGGTCATTAAAAAATAACAAAATAAAATAAAATAAAAACGTGATTTACGGGCCGGCCCGCTCAGTTTTTTTCGCCCATGAGCAGGCGGGCGAACGAGCGGGCGGGCGGCCCGCTCCGCCCCCAAGGACCCAACCCGCACCGTTTCGCCCTATTTGTGGCTGTTGCGTTTTTTCGAATAGAAGCTCGTTTTTTTGATCTTTTTTCTGCCAGGATTGTCCCCAAAGCTAGGGCTTGGGCTTGTGAGGCCATGGGAGGTTGATGAAGCTTGGAGTTTTTTTATATTATTTTTTTCATTTTTTTTAATGACCGCTGAGCGGCGGAGCCGGCCGGCCACTAGGCCGGCCCGCGAAAGAAATTTTTTTTTTGATGTATATAATTGATGCGGCCAGCTCCAAGAGCGGGCCGCCAAAATGTTTTTTTTCGAAATTAATGCGGCGGCCCGCAAAGCTGAGAAGAGACATCGGCCTGGCGCCACGTGGCGCCGCATGATTGCGCCATGTGGCGCCCCAAAGTAAATTCATTTTCTGGCATTTAAACCCCTTTTTCTCATCCATTTAAATCACCAAAAATACTTAGAAATCCCAGAAAAATCCCAGAAAATTCTGAAAAATCCCCAAGACTCCCAGGAGTACCTGAAAAATAGGAGAAGGAGAAATTAGTCTAATTAATGAGAAAATTAATATGATGACTATTATAAATTAATATTGACCTCCAATAATCCATATAAATTATTCACAAGCTCAAATAATTCTCAAAAAATGGCGATATGATCACAATAATACCAGGAGCATATGAAAAATATTAGGAAGCCAATAAAGATGGTAAAATCTATATTTTGTGCCAAGAATGAGATTAAGCCCTTAAAACGACATAAAGCAAAAATATACCCAAAAGAGCACGATTAAGTATAATCTTTAGCACAAAATGAGGATCGTTAGGGGTATAAATATACACTTTTCACCCCGAATCAAACCCCTAACTAGCTTTTTGCTAGTCCCTAGCAAAATATGCGATAAATTCGGGTTCAAGTGAAAACATGCACCAAAATCACAATATCCTCATGGCATACCCCCAAATGATATTTCCAAATGATTTCAAAGCCAATATACCCAATGTATGAAAGTAAATAACAACTGACACTCCCTTCAATCCAATTCCAAGAAAAGTAAGGAAATAAGCACCGTATCACATGTATCGGGATATATCACAAATGACAAAGTTTCTAACTTTCATGGAAATAGCCAAAATAAAAAAAATTCCTCTAAGTGTTGGGAGATGAGATTGCATCACTCATGTTGCTTATTCTTTCATTTATTCATTCATTTTTTCTTTTTCTTTTCATTTCTTTTTGTTCTTTTTTCAAAATAATTTAAATAAATTCTTCAACAACTAATTGACATGGCCCAGCAGAAATAGGAGATACCGACAAGTCAATTTCCTCCACCGGCTCAACCAACTCCTCCATGCCAACACTTAGTTCCTCAAATACTACTTGGCATATGGCACTCAATTCTTCAACTACCTGTGGGGTGAGATCCACACAAACTTCTTCATTCGGGGCTTGGTGGACCAAAACTTCATGGCTTGGCTCATTTGGAGTCACAACCAATGTTTGATCTTCCTCCTTGTAGGACTCCAAATAACGCCAAGCTGCATTCTCATCCATGTCCAAAAAGTGGTCGTTGTCCAACATATCCACAAAATCCTGCGTCTCCGAAAGCAGACCCTCCAAGAAGAATCCAAGAAGACGCACCCTGTCAAATCCATGATGTGGACAACCGTACACTAACTTTGAAAAACGCGTCCAAGCCTGAAAAAATGTCTCATCGATGTGCTGAGCAAAGTTCACCAGTCTTCCTTGCCATGTTTTGGTCCTGTAAGATGGAAAAAAACTTCATATAAAATTTTTGCTTTAGTACAGGCCAAGATGGAATAAGATGTGGGAGATAAACTTTAAACCATTTTAATGCACTATCATCCAAAGAATAGGGAAAGAATTTAAGATAAAACTTTTCTGCACACGTGTTCCCATCAAAATGAAGCTTGCAAGCACTCTCAAACTTCTTAATATGTAGGTAAGGGCTCTCCGCATCCTTACCAAGGAATCTCGGTAGGAATTTGGTCACCCGCATGTCAAACCCAAGAGAGTTTGAAGTACTTGCCATGTTTTGAAAAAAAACAAAAACAAACAATCAAAAAGACTCAAAAAGCGTAAAATAAATAAGGATGAACAATAAGTGAAAGATGAAGAATCGAAAAGACTCACACTAAGAGATAGAAGTAGCACACTAAAAATTTCAAAATCAATCAAAAATGCTAATAATAGAAATCGTTGTCCTCGACAACAGCGCCAATTAGTTGACGACGGAGGACGCGCACGGGGCACGCCTTCCACTCCCAAGCGTAGGAGTGTCGATGCAATAAATTTATAACCGCTGAGTACCGGGTCGGATCACAGGGACAAGTCGTTCTATATTCACAAAATTGATCAATAAAGAAAAATAAAGCGTGATTCAACAACCTCAACTAACGGTGGATGAGTGGGAAAACGTATGGTGAAACTACGCTCCTAGCCTACGCACTAAGGGTGGAGAGCCAAATCGGCAGGCAACGAAGAGGACTCATGTGGCGTGTATATGAGTGAGGTCGTGGGAGTGGGGATTCATCTCAAATATAACTCAATTGTTTTTCCGGCTAAGGGACAAACAATCGGTGGATGTGGCATTTCATCGAAAATGTGAGGTGCAATAAAAGTAGTGTATGAAACAAAGAGAAATAATTTGAGCAAAGAGAGAGGGTCGACTACGATAGTTCCTCTCTATGGATTACCCACTAGGGTTCCATCAACAACCAACATCTCAAAGTTTCATCCAACAAATAGAAAATAGAAACATGCTAGAGATGATCACACAAACTAACAACAACAAGCACAACACAACCACACAAGAAAGATCTAGCTATGTTTCATGTTCAATTTTCTATTGGCAATGTCATTTTGTGTCACTGATACTTGATTTTTCTCTATATCTATTCATTGATACAATTTAGGCCCATGGCTCTAAGTATTATAATTGTTCAATTGGTAAAGATTTCCTTTCTTTTACAATTGGTATTAAACCATAGAAGTCAATAATTTGACCCTTTCTATGATCTAGGGGAACATGTGATAGTGATTGATACCCACTTTAAATTTACAATTTGGTATCCTACATCTATTAATCTCTTCATTATCTGTCACAGTTTCAAAAGGGAGTCAATGACAAGAGCTAATTCTTGTATTTTTGATGTCCACCTTTTTGACAATGACAAGGGGGAGAGGGGGGTATGGATTATGTAAATCATACATATGCATAATGGGGATAGGGATACTCATAAATGTTGAGAGTGTTATTGATTTATTACAATTGGTTTATGTAATACATGCCTATTATATGACACTATTGATCATAATCTTAGTTTATTTAAAATTGGTTATCTATATTCAATTGGTGCATATAAGTAGGGGAGCTCATTGCATGTATGTCATCATCAAAAAGGGAGAGATTGTTAGGTATTAGTGTTTTAGACCAATATGGTTTTGATAATGATCACAACATTATATTGTTACTAATGACTCTCAAGTTTTAGTCTCATGTTTAATCAAATGAATAATATCATTTCTGAAGACTAATAGCTTGGTGCAAGGATGGACATCAAATGGAGCATTGTCAAAGCTTGGATCTTGATGAAGAGAAGCTCATCAAGAGGTGCCAAAGCTTGGAAGATGATGGGGAGCATCAAGGCATCATGAGATTGAAGACTTAGATTCAAAGAGATGCAAAATGTAATCCATGTAATTTCTATTACTTGCATTTATCTTTTTTGAGTCTATGATTTTGTAATGCCTTGATAGATGGTCTACTCGTGTATGCATATGCATTAACCATTTTAGTGAGCCTTAGGATTATCATAGAATCCAACCCAATAGGTTCATCATGCCCTGACTCCAATTGGAGTCTCTGGCTTACCAACAGCCGGTTGTTAATGGCAAGATAGGCGACTGGTGATCACCAGGCACCTGACCAGCCTTCTACATGTAACTATTGTGCACAGATCAAGTCAATAATTCTTGACCCTTTTCTTGAGCTTTTGGTGTACGCGACTGACGTTCAGTATACATGCGCTTGTCTACCATCAGGCGCCTGGACATTGTTCTTTAGTCGTCTGTATGCCAAAGTGCGTAACCTATCATTTCTTAGCATCACTCCATCTTGTTGGTCAGTCGATCGATGTAGAGTTTACAGTCTCCTGCCATTCTTCAGGCCCATGGACTTTGCTCTTCAATCTTCTGAATGCACAAGTGCGAATGTTGTGTTTTTTCTGCTCCATTTCATCCCATGTGACAGTCGCCTGACGAAGTCTTTACAGGCATCTGTGTAGTCTTCTACAGTTGCATGTCCTGGTTCAGATTATAGCCGTTCGAAAAAATATAGCCGTTGATCAGTCGACTGTCCATCCTTCTTCAGTCGCCTGTCGTTGCCGTAAAATCTCAAAATAGAACGGTTGCAGAATTGTTCATTTGTCTTCTAGCTTGGGTTT
Organism: Scilla litardierei; assembly: GCA_030789695.1. NCBI lineage: Eukaryota > Viridiplantae > Streptophyta > Magnoliopsida > Asparagales > Asparagaceae > Scilla > Scilla litardierei. The sequence continues at coordinate 105,612,867 of CM061132.1, forward strand.
TATGGGGTTTTAGTGACTTCCTATATATAGGAGTGGGCTTAGTTTAGTTAGAACTTCTTGGCACTATTGAAGATCATTAAGAATCATTTAAGCCACACTCCTAATCTCTCATTCCCCTCTTAGAGCTCTAATCCTCTTCATGCATTAAAGCTAGCTCAAGGAAAATCATCCAAGTTCATCAAAGCTCATCTCAACACTTGGAGATCCTCTTCCATGCCTTCTTCTTCATATTGAGTAAGTTCATCTCAAGTTATAGGTAAAAGTATTTATTTTATCTTTGTGAAGTGAACCCCTAATTCTCTTTGTTGGAATTAGTTACCTTCTTTGTGGGAGTTGGTCACTCTCTTTGTGAGAGTTTAACCTTTGTGTAGGGGTGTTTGTGTCCTAGTGTAGGACTAACCCTAATTCTCTGTGTGTGAGTTAGTAATTCTTTGTGTGGGTGTTTAACCCTTGTGTAGGGTTGGTTGGGTTCTTGTGTGGGCAAAATCCCTTATGTAGGGTATCTCTTTGTGAGATTGTATTCACTACCTTGCATATGATTATAGTGAATATTTGGTGTGGCTGGATATACCCAAGTTAGAAACCAGGGTAAAATCTGAGTGTTAGCGTTTACTTGATTGTGTTGTTTAAATTCATCTTGCACTTATAATTCCGCATTTGCAAGTTTAATTTTTAATTACATGATTATTGCCATTACTCTATTCACCCCCACTAGAGTGTTTGCTGTTAGTATTGCAAGTCATAGACGGTCCTTATACCAATTCCCCGCATTAGGGTTGAGCCGCTTCTCTCGATTCGAACTGCGTCCTGAGGCGATCAATCTCCTTGTTGCTGGACCAACCACGCACTCCAGAAAGTCCCACCTTGAGTGGATCCTCTGTCAAGACTTCGGATCTGATCCGAACTTCTTCGTATCTTTGCTAGAGCCCGAGCAAGAGTAAGGAAGAAAACAGAAAAAGAGGGAATAATTTTTTTAGCCTATTCGATCTTGGTATGCACTTAACTTTTGAGAGCTCACTTGATCCAAGGCTTCGTTCAAGTTTCAAGGAGGGAAGTAAGCCAATATTTATATAGGGAGCCGGCCCCTCCTACTCTTAAAATAAATGATGTGGGACTAAACAATTAGAGGAAAAAATCAATTTCATGTTTTCCCTCTATGAAGGCCAAATTTTGACGAATTTTTCCTCCATCGCCGTTGAATTTTGAAAGCGATGTCATATATCAAATTGAAGAGTATTGAACAGTGAATGCATAGAAACAAACAGTGCTCAATTCCAACTTTGTTTAACCCATTAAACATTGCCTCAAAGTTTGCCAAAGAACTTCACCAAAATCGCAGATCTGATCTGTAAAAAAACAAAAGCTTGCGGGGCCTGCTGTGGCCCCCACCCGCCCGCTGCGGTTCGGGCATCTGCACGAAGTAGGAGCCTGCGAGCAGCAAGCGACCCTGCCTGCTTGAGCAGGCCAGCCAGCCCAGGCCCGCTCAAAGTGGGCAGTCAGGCCCCGCCCGCCCAAAACAAGCGGCTGGGCAGTCAGGCCCCGCCCGCCCAAAAGAAGCCTTATTTAGGCTTCTTTTATGTTTTTTTGATTTGGTTTGTTCCTCCTCTAGCTGTACTAGGCCTGAATCAAAACAAATGGGTCAGGACATTCCTTGACTCCTGATTGAGCTTGTTCTATGCATTCATTATAAAAATATGTTCGCAAACACTTTACGACATATTTTAATACTTTTGCATCATATGCAATAATCCCTCATCATTAATATCCTTTAAGCTATATCACAAACTATTTACGACGTAATAAATTCACATACATCGTATGCATTATCTCTCTCAAAATTCCTATTACTTGACAAAGGTCACACTCTGTGAGACCCTACTGCCTGACCCTACTACAGGTGTAGCTCGAAACCCCAGACGACAGTGACCATGAGCAGCATGTGACGTCCCTCTTTCGGTATCATCGTTATGTGGTTAGCACATTAACATGAGTATTATCAGGACCACCCTGACTGTGTCCGTGATGAATGTCGCAGTTTTATTCCCTTCGTCATAACTATGTCGCTTAACCATGCCCAGTGTATGGTCAACTGTTAACCCTAATAGCTTAAACTTGGTTAGTCTCCATCAGTTTTTAGTCTAATAATGTTAGACTTCTTCAAACAAATTCGGCCAAATTTTTTACTAATGACCGAACTATCACATGTGACACTAATTCCACATAAATGGGAGAGACGAATTCTCTCTTGGTCATTACTCTCCTTACACGTTTCAAGTGTCACCCAACCAAAAACCTTTCAACAGGCCCTGCCTCAAAGCTATGTCAGTTATCTAAGTGACAATGTTCACGAACAGGTTTGTACAATGACCTCAAGTCTAACGACCAACTTACCTATCATCACTGAGAGTTATCATTGACAGATGAGTTTGTGTTAACCATGTGACAACTCTCGTTGGGTCATTCCATGAACTCGTTCTCCAATGAGCATCTGTGTCACGCCCCGCTTCCCAAAATGGACGGAAGCGAAACGTGACGAGGCTCGCTTAGGCCAGAGCTCAGAAGCTCGGACCCAATAAGCGTCTGTAGAGGTACCATTTTAAAAGATTTTCAGGTTCTTGCATTTTTATAGTTCGAAACAACAAAAGTACAGAAAAGAAATTTGCATTCATTAAATTAGAGATATGATATCCAACAAGTACAAAGTCTAAAAAGAAGCCTAAGCGTGGCAAAGAAAACTGAAAGTAATAACCTCTGTAAGTGGCGACTAAAAGACCTCAAGGTCTGGTCCTTGTCAGATACGTACTCTGATGACGATGTCCTCGGCTCCACGTACTCCAGTGAGACTGCCTCGTCCATGAACTCTGGCTAAATACCTGACGTACAGCACCCAAGAAAAGGAACTGTACGTCAGGTAAAGTCTACAAGAAGGGTTAGACTTTACTACAAGTGCACCGAACTTTAAACAACGGTTTACTGGTTGATTAGCATGCTGAGGTTCTTTTACACAACAGTTTACTGGTTGATTAACATGCTGTGGTTATAACAGAGTAACACGACAGGAAGTAACGCAACAGGAAAGTAAAACTGACAAGTAGTAGTCGTAGCGTGTGCTACCAACTACAGGACTAGCCTACAGGTGTCAGGACAAGACGTGACGTGACGGAAGCAAGGCAGGACAAGACAAGTGAGACACGAAAGGGTTCACGCCTTACGGTTCGAGGGGGATCAGACCCTCTTGCCGTGCGAACGCTCAACCCAACCCCAACCCCAAGACAAGACAAGACAAGACAAGACACCAGTACAAGGGATCACTCGCTCTAGCTTGGCGAGTGCCCTATTGCCCGCAGGCTGAGAATCCGTACAAGGGATCACTCTCTCTAGCTTGGAGAGTGCCCTATTGCCCTCGGGCTGTGTATCCGTACAAGGGATCACTCTCTCAACTTGGAGAGTGCCCTATTGCCCGCAGGCTGTGAGTCTGTACAAGGGATCACTCGGCGAGTGCCCTATTGCCCAGCGGGCTGTGCAAGACGGGACGTGACGTGACAAGACGGGAAGGGTTATTCTAGGGTGTCCACACACACGCACACACATGATAGCCCTACATCATGAAAAAGTTGTTGTTGTCAGGCTCAGACTTCGTCGTCAAGTCTGAGCCGTCAGGGGCGTCCCGGACGCTATCATTTCACGACCGGTTCTATACAGTCACAGTCTAACAGTTCTAGCAATCTAAGACCAAGGCACGGTCAAAAACGCAAGTGGGTACACTTGCCTGAAACGGCGAGTGCGTCGTCCTCTCGAAGCGTCTCGTCCAAGCGTCTCGTCCAAGCGTCTCGTCCGCAGAAGTCCGTCTGAAATATCGCCACGGCGACGATGTCAGGTCTCAAATTCATCAAATCCTATTAGGGTTCGTTTCTAGGTTTTCGGGACTATCCTATTCGTCAAAAGTCACTTTTTGATGTATCAACCTAATCGACGATCTATCCTATGTGCACAGTCAAATTAGTCCGTTCGTCGATTTTCTATGTTCGTACAACGTTTTACAAGAGCTGAAAAGTAAATTTAGTTCAAGTTGTCGGTTTTTAGTTTAGGGTTCAGTCAGCTATTGTGGGGGTTTCTACGAGTTTCGGGAAACCAACCTGAACCGGAGTTTGTCGTAGAATGGATGTCGTGTCTGATCGGAGAACTCCTTGGCTTCAGATCTGGTCCTCGTACGTCTCTCCAAAAGTTCGAACTTGCGACGAAGGCCTACGACGTGTCGCAACGTCGTAGACGACAAATCCGCGAAGTAGCACGTCCAAGTGGGGCCCACAGCAGTGCTAGGGGTCCAAGGGGGGCCCACAACACCTCAGGAGCACTTGGGGGGCCCACCACAGAAGTTGGTGTGGGAGAAACCAACTTGCGACGAAGTTCGGTCGGTCGTACACTGCCGTGGTGGAGGGTTCTCTCGGTCAGACCGAGAGAAGCTCTCGATCGTGCACTGGCGATGCGGGGGCTCGGTTGCAGCGGCGGGTGCGGAGAAATCCGTCGGTCAGACCGACAGATCCCGTCGGTCGCAGCGGGCGGGCCACGTTGCAACGTTGCAACTTGCAACGAGGCGGTGCGGAGAGCGGGTGCGGGGCGGCCTCTCGGTCGGAGCGGGGAGCGGCTTCGGTCAAGCGCTAGCGGGGTGCAGCGGAGCGGGCCAAGGGGCAATGCGGAGCGGGCGCTCGGTCTGACCGAGCGGTGCTCTCGGTCGGAGCGGGCGACAGCGGGGGAGGCGATGCAGCGGGCGCTACAAGCGGCGATGCGGGGGCTTGCTCCGGTCGTGCGCTGGGAATTGCGGGGGAGAGCTCCGGTCGTGCACGTTGCGATCGTCGCAACGTTGCGACGAACGTCGGGAGGGGTTTTTGACGGCTAGGGTTTGTGTGGCTGCGAAAATAACCTAGCCTAGGGTTTATTTAAATATAAAAGAGTTAGGGTTTTGGGTTAAGAAAATCGTAATTAAAATAATTAATATAATTAATATAATTTAAAATTGCTCTCCTCTCCCTCACGCAAGATGGGTGCGGCCAAAAATTCTGAAACTTTGCCAGAAAATTCTTTAATACGTTATTATAATATAGAAATTTTATTGTAATTAAAACTCTTATAAAAATAGGTTTTAAAATTATTTAAAGCTTTCAAAAAAATGGAAAATAGGTCGAATTAAGTCCAAAAATTGTGAAATAATTCTGGGGTGTTCGGGACGACTAAAGAAAGAGAGTGGAGAAGACGGATCTAAATTTCGACGTCGAGTGACGAAACTAAAAATAGAAATGTCTCGCGTCAAAACAGAAAGTCGCGACGTCACGTCAAATAAGTTAGTATCGCGGAAGAACGACTCGAGATATGTCGTTCCCAAGTTTTTCCACAATCTAATACTTTCAGAGACGATCACGACGACATATCACACAAAAACGTTCAAAAACAAATAAAGTCTAAAATAAACACGTGCACGATCAAAAGCACGTGCACGAAGAAGGTACGATAGAAACAGGCCGTTACATTCTACCCACCTTAGAAATGATTCCGCCCTCGGAATCACTCACACTAGTAATAAGTACCCATATAACCTTATACCCGCGACTATCATATCTACTCAAAAAGATTTCTAATCCTGTAACTTCGAACAACATTTCTCAATAATCCCTCACAATCCATCTTTTCACTGGGCAAAGCCACGACTAAACTCACCTCCTAATAATATAGATCCATCACTACCGTTCCAATTTCCAACTCCAAGTTCTCATAAAAAAATAATGATAATCATCTTCTCAATAACATCTTTTAAATTTCTAAATCTTTTTCCCATCATTAATAAATCTCCAAAAATGAGATTCTAGTCATCCACCAATCCAAGACAAAACATTTGTCTATCCTGTAATACCTTCACCAATCAGCAATCGTCGTGTCTTCAATACATTCTCGTCATATCTCCCCATAAATTCATCCACCAAATAATTGATCTGTCAGAATTACTCCTCATCCTACTCACTATAACTAATCCCAACCAATATTAAGTCCGGCTACCTAAACATCCATTAATCTCGTCACGTCGTGTTACTCCCAACGTCTTCTCACGTCAACTCAACAATCAAGTCTCGATGCTATTAAAAACTCTACTCCATCTCATGATCATCCTAACTCCTATCATACTCTGCAGTTACTCCTATCTACTACCCGTCTAAGCCTCAAATCTGTTGAGTCCTCATCTCCTCGTATAATCTCATCCGACCAGAATTTCTCATTGAGTCCGTCTCACATCGGTATTTTAAATAGGTCTTGGACAGTTCATTCTTTTCATCCAAAAGATATTCTAATCCATCATCCTTGTGTTCCCAAAATCAATTAATCATTGCCATAATAAAACTCATCTCACTCCCTGAGCCTACCCGCAAACAAAATCCTACAACGATAATAGCTAGGCCCAATTAATATAACAATCATAAACATGAAAATTTTGTTTAAGGAAGAAGGAAGGGAAGAGAAAGAGAGGCTTAAGGCCAAAGAAATATTTTAAAACATTTGGAAAAAAACGTGTGGTGTTGCGGTAATGGATGAGGGAGGTTAAGTGATTTGTGATCTTGTGAGCTAGTTTGAAAACTTTAAAGATTTGGTTTTAAAAAAAACAAAGTTTTGATATGATTCACATACAACCAAGATAAACCATTCATTAAAATTAAAACTCAGTCTAAGGATCTGCCTGCGATGACACCATTCATATAAGTATGAATACCGTCATTCAGACAACTTCCAGCTTACCATGGTTATCGCTGAGTACACATTCAAGACACAGGAAACAAACATCAGGATCCTAAAGATGACACACATTCATATGGGTCTACGCACTCTACCTAAACTCATGCACCATGACGACATCACCTACCAAAGGGCCTACTCCTAAACCTGAGATAACATGGATAACTACAAGGTCTAATGTCTAGATAAAAGAAGGAAAGAAAACTAAATCAAAAGCGGAACGAAATAAGATCGGAAGGAACGAGTTCAAATAAGGCAAGATAAAGAGGTAGTTGGTTGGGTGTAAAACGGTTGTTTTGCAAATGAAAAAAATAAGTTTACACAAAGATTTTTGAAATGTGGTCACGAGAAACATAGATTAGATATGATAATAATAATAAAAATAATTGAAGTTCCACCTAGTCCAGAAAGTATTTTAAAAGTATGAACTGTAAGTGATTTAGAAATAGATCTGGTAGCCCAGAAAAATATAAATTGAATTATCAAAATGTTAACACGGTTTTAAAAATGAAAATATGAAAGATACCGATTTGAAATAATTTCCAGATAGTAACTTAAAAATTGACGACCAAGGAGATTTCAAAATCTAAGAAGGAGCTTTCAATCGAAAAGCAATAAATTTTAAATATATATAATAAAGGGTTTTCAAGGAAGTTAAACCGAGCGAAGAATTTAATAATGGGTTTCGAAAACAAGAAATAAAGGAAATAAAAGTGGGATGAGATAGCGATCGTTTTGTAAATGAAAATGAATTTAAACAAAGGTTCTCGAAGTATGAGCACGATGAACATAGAGATGTATATATGTAAGAAATTGAAAATCCCCCTTTGTTTTAGAAGAATATTCTAAAGTACGTACGTAAATGGTTAAAATAAATTTCGTAGGTAGAAAATGATATATTGAATTCCCGAAATGATTACAAAGTTTTAAAACTAAAATTCGATGGATACTGATTCGAAAATAAGTACGAGGTAGTAACTTAAAGCTTTTACGACCGAAAGGTTTCAAAATTTGCAAAAGAATTTTAACTCAACCGAAAGTAAGAAATTTTAAGTAATTAATAAAAGTTTTCAAAGAAGTCGAATTCGGCGGAGAATTTAATAATGAATTTCGAAAATACTTTTAAAGGAAGCAGGTTTTGGGAAAGGGAAATTTTGAAAATAAATACAAGATAGTAGAAATATATTGTGTAGTTTATAAAAGTAATATATATATTTTGGAAACAAGGCAAATAATGCAAGATATTGACTTAAAACATTTACGGCCAAGAAAGCTCCAAGTCAATTAAAAGTTTTAACTCGATCCAAAACAACAAAATCAATCTGGAGCGAAAACTTAATAAGGAAAGTCGAAAATAATTTTAGAGAAGGTAGAATTGGTCAGGGAAGGGATTCGAAGGATTGGTGATTATCGTCAGGAAACGATCACGAGAATCGAGAGAAAGGAAAAATGATCGCATGAAGATTACGCGTAAGATATGAATCGTGAAGGGCTACGTTTGGACTCTATGGTCGATAGCACAAAAATTTACAAGGATCAGAGGGATGCTAGAGGACAAGGGTTCTAATCATCGGGTCGTCTAAAGATTTAGGATAACTCAGCTCTAAGACTTCCTAATGAGTTAGAATATAATCAGGATCTAAAGAGAAGGTTCCTAAGAGAATCGAGGTTACGTTCTGCTGGACCCGAAGTCGATGGAACTGGGCGAGCGACTAACTAAAAGAAGGACTCTAGATATCTAATACGATCAGGATCAAATGGGGATGCTAAAATAGTCTAGGACGAGGACGACTAAATCTTAACCAAGGCATCCGACTATCAACCTGAGACGTCTACCTAAGTCTTCCTACTATCTAAAACTGGGAAACTAATTCAGACTTGTACGTGGACATCAAATGAATGCGGTAATTTTATTGTTCCGAACATTTGCAAGACCTGCATGGGCCACCACTAAAACCTGTCATGCCCCTCTTCCCAAAATGGACGGAAGCGAAACGTGACGAGGCCCGCTTAGGCCAGAGCTCAGAAGCTCGGACCCAATAAGCGTCTGTAGAGGTACCATTTTAAAAGATTTTCAGGTTCTTGCATTTTTATAGTTCGAAACAACAAAAGTACAGAAAAGAAATTTGCATTCATTAAATTAGAGATATGATATCCAACAAGTACAAAGTCTAAAAAGAAGCCTAAGCGTGGCAAAGAAAACTGAAAGTAATAACCTCTGTAAGTGGCGACTAAAAGACCTCAAGGTCTGGTCCTTGTCAGATACGTACTCTGATGAGGACGTCCTCGGCTCCACGTACTCCAGTGAGACTGCCTCGTCCACGAACTCTGGCTAAATACCTGACGTACAGCACCCAAGAAAAGGAACTGTACGTCAGGTAAAGTCTACAAGAAGCGTTAGACTTTACTGCAAGTGCACCGAACTTTAAACAACGGTTTACTGGTTGATTAGCATGCTGAGGTTCTTTTACACAACAGTTTACTGGTTGATTAACATGCTGTGGTTATAACAGAGTAACACGACAGGAAGTAACGCAGCAGGAAAGTAAAACGGGACAAGTAGTAGTCGTAGCGTGTGCTACCAACTACAGGACTAGCCTACAGGTGTCAGGACAAGACGTGACGTGACGGAAGCAAGGCAGGACAAGACAAGTGAGACACAAAAGGGTTCACGCCTTACGGTTCGAGGGGGATCAGACCCTCTTGCCGTGCGCACGCTCAACCCAACCCCAACCCCAAGACAAGACAAGACAAGACACCAGTACAAGGGATCACTCGCTCTATCTTGGCGAGTGCCCTATTGCCTGCAGGCTGAGAATCCGTACAAGGGATCACTCTCTCTAGCTTGGAGAGTGCCCTATTGCCCTCGGGCTGTGTATCCGTACAAGGGATCACTCTCTCAACTTGGAGAGTGCCCTATTGCCCGCAGGCTGTGAGTCTGTACAAGGGATCACTCGGCGAGTGCCCTATTACCCAGCGGGCTGTGCAAGACGGGACGGGACGTGACAAGACGGGAAGGGTTATTCTAGGGTGTCCACACACACGCACACACATGATAGCCCTACAGCATGAAAAAGTTCTTGTTGTCAGGCTCAGACTTCGTCGTCAAGTCTGAGCCGTCAGGGGCGTCCCGGACGCTATCATTTCACGACCGGTTCTATACAGTCACAGTCTAACAGTTCTAGCAATCTAAGACCAAGGCACGGTCAAAAACACAAGTGGGTACACTTGCCTGAAACGGCGAGTGCGTCGTCCTCTCGAAGCGTCTCGTCCAAGCGTCTCGTCCAAGCGTCTCGTCCGCAGAAGTCCGTCTGAAATATCGCCACGGCGACGATGTCAGGTCTCAAATTCATCAAATCATATTAGGGTTCGTTTCTAGGTTTTCGGGACTATCCTATTCGTCAAAAGTCACTTTTTGATGTATCAACCTAATCGACGATCTATCCTATGTGCACAGTCAAATTAGTCCGTTCGTCGATTTTCTATGTTCGTACAACGTTTTACAAGAGCTGAAAAGTAAATTTAGTTCAAGTTGTCGGTTTTTAGTTTATGGTTCAGTCAGCTATTGTGGGGGTTTCTACGAGTTTCGGGGAACCAACCTGAACCGGAGTTTGTCGTAGAATGGATGTCGTGTCTGATCGGAGAACTCCTCGGCTTCAGATCTGGTCCTCGCACGTCTCTCCAAAAGTTTGAACTTGCGACGAAGGCCTACGACGTGTCGCAACGTCGTAGACGACAAATCCGCGAGGTAGCACGTCCAAGTGGGGCCCACAGCAGTGCTAGGGGTCCAAGGGGGCCCACAACACCTCAGGAGCACTTGGGGGGCCCACCACAGAAGTTGGTGTGGGAGAAACCAACTTGCGACGAAGTTCGGTCGGTCGTACACTGCCGTTGCGGAGGGTTCTCTCGGTCAGACCGAGAGAAGCTCTCGGTCGTGCACTGGCGATGCGGGGGCTCGGTTGCAGCGGCGGGTGCGGAGAAATCCGTCGGTCAGACCGACAGATCCCGTCGGTCGCAGCGTGCGGGCCAAGTTGCAACGTTGCAACTTGCAACGAGGCGGTGCGGAGAGCGGGTGCGGGGCGGCCTCTCGGTCGGAGCGGGGAGCGGCTTCGGTCAAGCGCTAGCGGGGTGCAGCGGAGCGGGCCAAGCGGCTGTGCGGAGCGGGCGCTCGGTCTGACCGAGCGGTGCTCTCGGTCGGAGCGGGCGACAGCGGGGGAGGCGATGCAGCGGGAGCTGCAAGCGGCGATGCGGGGGCTTGCTCCGGTCGTGCGCTGGGAATTTCGGGGGAGAGCTCCGGTCGTGCACGTTGCGATCGTCGCAACGTTGCGACGAACGTCGGGAGGGGTTTTTGACGGCTAGGGTTTGTGTGGCTGCGAAAATAACCTAGCCTAGGGTTTATTTAAATATAAAAGAGTTAGGGTTTTGGGTTAAGAAAATCGTAATTAAAATAATTAATATAATTAATATAATTTAAAATTGCTCTCCTCTCCCTCACGCAAGATGGGTGCGGCCAAAAATTCTGAAACTTTGCCAGAAAATTCTTTAATACGTTATTATAATATAGAAATTTTATTGTAATTAAAACTCTTATAAAAATAGGTTTTAAAATTATTTAAAGCTTTCAAAAAAATGGAAAATAGGTCAAATTAAGTCCAAAAATTGTGAAATAATTCTGGGGTGTTCGGGACGACTAAAGAAAGAGAGTGGAGAAGACGGATCTAAATTTCGACGTCGAGGGACGAAACTAAAAATAGAAACGTCTCGCGTCAAAACAGAAAGTCGCGACGTCGCGTCAAATAAGTTAGTATCGCGGAAGAACGACTCGAGATATGTCGTTCCCAAGTTATTCCACAATCTAATACTTTCAGAGACGATCACGACGACATATCACACAAAAACGTTCAAAAACAAATAAAGTCTAAAATAAACACGTGCACGATCAAAAGCACGTGCACGAAGAAGGTACGATAGAAACAGGCCGTTACAATCTGTGTCTCGTCTCCGACTTTGCCAAGTCGACAAACCATGAGATCATCGTCACCAATCCAAGTTGAAGACAAAGACATAATAGTCTATCCGATGCATCGATAGTTTTTTCTCGAAACATCTATGACCATGATTGATTTTAGACTTATGCTACAAACGGTCAAGCAATTCTCCATGATCGAGATCTTCATTTCGATACTTGTTTGACCTCGCATTAGGTCTCATGACTCTATCTAAGTTCTAATGTAGACAACATTATTATTTACTTAGGTAAATTCTTACCAGACAGATTACTGTTATTTCGAATAAGATGTTTGTACATATACATAGAGCTAAATTGCCTCAAGGGCAAAAACATCTCTCAATAGTCACTATAAGGCTCAGATTTGGTCGAAAAAGATTCTAGTCTCACACCAAATAGATGATAATGATTCCAAAACCGAGGTCAACATATACAGCTAGTGTCGTTATTGATGTATGACACCACCTGATTGTGTCACTACTGGAGTAGGAACTGGGCTATTAAATTTTCACATAGATGATGGCTTCTCACAAAAGAAAAGGAAGTAACTTTATGTGTATCTGATATACAAGGGATCGATCACAATAGTTGTAATTAACATAAAGCAAATATAATATATCATAAAGAGTTGCAAGTAAATGATAGAAATGATCATAAGAGTTACTAGCATTTCAACGGAAGAAGAAATGGCTAATCAGACTAAACATAAGTTGGTCGACTAGTGAAGAATCATTACTTGACTAATCAGTATTATTAGTCGACTAATCAGTGCAGGATGCAGATGCCTTCTGTCGAGAGGTAGTTGACTAGCAGGGGTATGCTAATCAACTAATTTCGAGAGGATATGTTAGGGTTTGCGTTTTGGTGCGGGATTTGATTCAAACATTGGATCTAATCCAAACCAAATATCTAGAATTTGATTCTAACAAATCTACCTTGTTTTAAGGTAAGATTTGGATTCAAATCTAGAGTTCTAATTAGATTAGAACAACTAATAAACAAGTCATCTTTTTGAAGGGGCGTTTATGGATGGAGTTGCGATCAAACTCGAATTCCAAATACGGTTCAAATTGGGATGACGCATAGCACTATAGAAATGGACCCTCTCCTCCCATATCGATATTATTACAACAACAATAAACACTAAGAGATCCCAATCTTAGAGATCAAATATCAAGTATAAAGCTTTCACACTAAAATAAATTTTTTCCTTCTACTCCTCTCAAGTCGTAGCAAAGTTTGGGAGCCTTTTCGAGTTCTAGGAGAGCTCATTGACCATGAAGTAATGAGTCATCAATGTGACTCATATAAAGTGATGTGATGAGCAAGCTAATTCAAGCGACGGTAGAAAATTTTGAATTTGAAGATATTTCGCTGTTTTCTAAAGCATTTAGAAAATCTAGCATGGGAGAATTACAGTTCCCCCGAGAGGACTAGGAATTGGAATTAAGTCCTTCGTGGAATCTGCCTTTCAAAGACATCGAAGCTAGCTGTCCGACATGTGAAATCAATAATTCGAGATAACATGCGAATGGAATGCTCAACTGAGAATGCAGTGCGCGTCTGTCGGTGCGACCATGGACTATTAATAATTGGAGATTAAGCATGGACAATGATGCCTTGTTCTTAAACTCAAAACTTTCTCTAGCAGCAATTATCATGCGAGAATGATGCAATTGTTTGATCTGATATGTATGCTATCCCATTTATTAATACTTATAATTTATTAACTCCTAATTAAGAGCACAGACTATATATTAAACCATGGGTCAGAACGGAATTGGATAGCAACCCTGGCGTCGCTAGCACCGCGTCTAGATGTGTAACCCATGCAGGCACGCTTCAGTCTGCATCGGAGTGGGGTGGCCATATTAACAAAAGATCTGAAGTGCGACCATCATTTTCTTATTGATAATAAGCAACTGCAGTTCGTGCGAGTAAAATTAATGTCCTATGAACTGTAAAATTACCCCTGCCACAAACTTCTATTTCTTGAGCTTTCATGTGGGCGGACCGTTGAATTAATTACGGTATCAATCAGCAGAAATATCAACTCTTTCACCTCTTTCTACAATCCAGAGTTCCCTTTCAAAGTTGAAGGCGTCACAATATATGTACATGACGCAAAAATGCGAATACATTCCCCATCAGTGACTTACAACTACGAACAAAATGATGCATCATGCATGCATGTGAGCCAAGTTTTTAGAGTTTGCAAATGTCATCTGCACTGCTTTCCAGTAGTATGAACTTTCAGCTACCATGAAGGACTATTATCTAATTTCTGTTTTCATGTACTAACGAATGCATCACTCCCTGTACATTCATTTGTAAAACATGCACGCCATTATCCGAATATATGATGAGTTCTTCTCATGAAACGAATGGACATGGCAACAACACACTAAATGGTCCAAAAGGAAACTGAAAGAAAGGCAAATATGGGCGGAGTAAAAAGAGTTTGGTTGCCATCTTGCGAAAAACAACCCGTAAAAGGTTCCCTTGATGGTGGGCAATCAACATCAGATATACACTTCCACTAATTCCAATCTTATATATTTAATCAAATAATGTAGGTTCTAGACCTAGTAAGGTTTATTTGCATACATGGCTGTCTTTTTCAGAATAAGAGTTTTCATCAAATTGATCTCATTCTCAATATAAAGGTGCACATTTGATCTTGAATGGAACCAGATTCTGCTTTCGTACTCTTGCCTGCCGTCAGCTTCTAGTGACTGCACTATTACAATTGGCTCTATACGTAACGGTTATAATTTAAACCATTGCTAATAAATCCTATTAGTAATGATTAGTATCATAACCGTTGCTAATGTTTTATTAGAAATGGTTATGTTCTAATAGAAACAGTTACACAAAATAATAATTTTTAAATAATTAAGAAAATACTTTTTTTTTTAAATCTATAGTATAACTAAGAGTTTTTGTTGTATTGGAATTCTATTAGAAATAGTTAGTTATATTTTATTATCATTTAAATAGATAAAAAAATAAAATTAAACGAAATATGTTCCACAGACCGCCAGAGGAAAACTACATCCAAACTATATAAATAGGGGCCTACTCCACTCCTCAAAACTCGTCCCAAGCTCTAGATCTGAGCAGCTCCCAAAAGTTTAGAGCACGCTCGGATCTAAGCTTTAAATAAATATTGCCATCTCTCCCAAAATTTCGGCCTTGCTCTTAAAGGGCTCTAGCAAAGCCATGAAGGGGCTCGGATCAGATCCGAAGTCTTGACTGAGGATCCACTCAAGTGAAACTTTCTTTGGCGTGTGGTTGGCTCAGTGACAAAGGGTTTGCTCGCCTCAGGACACGGTGCGGTTCGGAAAGCGGTTTGGCTCGGGACCTGGAGTAGCTCGCGAAGCGGTTCAGCTCGAGATGAGGAGCGGCTCGGGACGCGGTTCGGTACACCTTGCCGGTGCAAGCAAGGTTCCGGATATGTAGTTTAATTAAGCATAGTATTTATAATTTTGTAGTAGCTTAGATCTATCTTGGGGTGGTCAGACCAACCTCAAGATAGGTGAGATCATGGCTATGGTCTTAATATCCTTAGGGCTTGCATGTTAAATAGTTTAACATTTTTCAGCTGCTTGTTTTTATTTTGTCTCTATCGTCCATCCGACGTAGGACGGGCATAGAAATGTGCCCTAAGTGCCCCTCAAAACCCATCAGATCCTGGCCTAGCCAACTCCCTGGCCGTGTTCCGCTGGACCGCAAGGATGCGAATTATAATTATGTGACATCGTCGATTATATCTAGTCATTTACATTAAAAATCTTCTTCAAGATTAGCTTTAACCTTCCTTGTTTTAGAGGTTGGCAACTATAGGTTCTATGTTATAGTTGTTAAGCACACTCAAGCTATGTCATAGCTGCTTTATGAAAACCAACTTCTCATTACATAAGATGTAGTCTCACTACTACAGATTTGGGCTTGGATAACGCCACTTAGATAGCGCTTCTAAAAAGCGCTATCTAAGTGAGCTCTTGTATAGCGCTTCTGCACTTATAGAAAATAAAAATAAATCAAAATTAAGGTAAAAATCACTTAGATAGCGCTTTTTCTTAAAGCGCTATCCAAGTAATACCTTAAATAGCGCTTTATTTTAGCGCTATTGTAATAATCGTTACGTAAGCACTACTATTAATATATATATATATGTATAATCCCTTCTTAGATAGCGCTTAAACAAAAAAAACCAGACTTTGGGGGGGAATTTCCCGATTCCCGCTCGGCCATCTGCTAAAATTCCCAAACGCTGCGAACCCTCTCGTTTCAAACGAGCCCTAAATTTCCCGAAGCCTTCTTTGCTGGAGGACGCCGCGAAGCCCTAAATTTCACGAAGCCTTTGTTGCTGGAGGACGTCGCGAAGCCCTAAATTTCCCGAAGCCTATACGCAGGGCCAACTCCTCCTCCGCAAAGCCTTCGTTGCTGGGCCCTACGACTGCGATTCCCATCAATGGCAACCCCCTCCCGGCGCTCTGGAGGACGCCGAATGGTACGATGGGAGTTGTGGTGCACCAAGACAGTCGATCCATCGCCCTGCCCCTTTTCGGAGGCGATCCTCTCGAATCTAAACCGGTAGGGGTGGTCCCCGCTGTCGTTGTCGTCGCCGGCTGTTCTGCTTCTCATGCTCAGGACCGGCGGGGGAGCGAATCGGGCGGAAAAGATCACAGTGTGAGTTTGGATCTGCATTTGTAGCTTGTCATGATCCACTTGAATTGAGAATAGTTTACTATTGTCCCTGATCTTGTTACATAAATGTTTCTTCTTCCTAATTTTATAATTATAAAATCATATAGAACGAAGCGGTGCTCTTCTATCTATTTGTATCAATCATCCATTGAGGTCTAGAGGAAGGAGAAGATTTGGTATGGATTATATCAATTTTTAGTATTCTGATATACCAGTAGACCATTTGTTAATGCACTTGAGTTGGATTTGTGTAGGTCTTCACACCATCTTCGATGCTGATATCCACAATTCATTTCTGATCAGTTACTTGTTAAAGCCTCTATAAACCCAAATATGTGCAGGTTTGCAACGATGAAGATGCATTGTTTGGTTTTGATATGCACACTGACGGTTCTGGCAAAAAGTACAACTCTTAATCCCTTGACATTTCATAAAAGATCACTTCTGTATTGTCTCATGTGACCAAATTAATGAATCTGGCATCCATTGCAGGAACTTGCATTCATCAGTAAAGTTTGACGAGGCTGAGCAGACCTGAAACACCAATGTCTATCGCTGGTTAAGTTTGACGAGGCCGATAAGCTCGAAGCGGCTGGAGGAAAGGAGCTCTAGTATTCCGCCAATTATTGGCAACATAAATGTAAGCTTCTAGATTCATATTTTGTACCTATTATGTTGGCTAAATTTCACCAAACTATTTCATTAAAATATCATGAAATTCATAACCAACGACTTTCACATCTAAATTAAACCAGCGAGTATAAAGTGACCTCCTTGTGGTTTCTCAGAAATGATTCGGGGACAAGTCCAAACCACACGTTAAACATCAATTTTTAACTGCGTTTTATCACGTGTGCATCATATGGCATGGTCACTAAGTTGAATGTCACGGAAAGTAGTGTATTGAGAATCATGGTGAAGTTTCCTGGTAGTTCACTATAATGTAAGTAGTTCAGGGCTGTATCAAATGGCCGAAATTTATGGGAGCTCTCTGGGAACATGGTTGAGAATGCATGATAGCTTTTGGAAATATAGCTTGTTACTTTCTGTTATCGCTTAAGGGGTTAACATTCTATCATCTAGCTTAATGTATGAATGCACCGTCACAAATAAATCTACATCGGTCTATGAATCTTACCAAAGAGAATGTTGCTTTTTTCTGGTCACATCAGTTTCTCTTATTCTCGAAAGTAATTAAAAAAATAAAAATAAAACAACTATTTGTTACACTAATATTATTTAGCATCTATTTATCACCATAATTATTTGTCTAATATCAACTTTTCTCCTCCACGGGGGAAGACATGGATGTTTGAAGACCTTTGTTTGGAAATATGCAACCTTGACGTACAATCACGTCCGATTAACTTAACCGATGGTGAGAGTGCTCAAAACGAACATAAGATTGTTAATTCCTTTGTCATTTACACACAAGAGAGCATAAAATACTATGCATTTTGTAACAAAATTAACATGTTTTAGATAGCAATACACTATACGTACAATGTGTATATACCCACATTTCATAAAAAAGAAAGCTTTTATTGTTTCCATTTGAGATTGCAGTGGGGAATATCAAGTGAGTGATATCAGTATATCGTAATGATGCTACCAACCCCCCTGATTTCCTTTTATTTAGAGAACACGGTTTCAAACTTCAGAAACATTTACCATCACTATCGTGCTACTAATTTGGATATGGGTAGTTAACTTTTGAGCTGTTTTGTGAAAGAGGGGTTTTGATGTTCTCAGATTGGAATGTGATGATACTTTTGTTGTAATTATGCTATTTCTTTGTTTCATTTTATTTAGAGAACATATTCTTCGGACTTGAGCAACATGAAACATGAACACTTGCCATGGGAGTTGGTATTTTGCTATGAAATAGGGGGTGGTGTTTGTTAGTTGGTAGATCGTGGGGATGTAAACGGGTGAGATACGGAGCAAATGTTGCTTTTATTATATTTAGATGTGTTTCTTTTCAGGATGCAGATGTAAATACGGATATGCAAATACAGATAGCAGAGATGTGAGTTTTGGAAGGGTATACGAGTTTAAGCCTCATATATCATGCCATTATTCTCAAACGTAAATGTCTATGTTGGTCATATTATACATGGGAATTCGAACTCAGATAAGATTATTATGTATTATGTCATTAGGTACCAGAACAAAATTAACCGAGCGTTCTTGTAACTTAACCAGTTTTACGTCAGCTTCTTTGAGAATAAAAGTACATTTACTCGTGTCTGTAGAAAAATCATGTCTTCAAGCTCTACCATGTAATAGAGGTGGTTCATGCACTAATAACTCAGTCATTAAGTGAGTCAAAATTCTGTAAAAGCCTATGTTTCTTGGCAACCCATAGTTAATCCATTGAAATACCAATCACACTGCTTCTTTGCAATTGGTATCATGTCCAATTACACAATACATCCTACTTTTTAGCCACGGGCCTTCATCACCCGTTTCTTTGTTACACACTGGATATGATGCTTGAGTCATACATGAGCCATGTTTTTATGCAGGCATGCCACACTAAAGCGGAATATGAAGAATACGAGGCGAGCATATGCCGAAAAAATCCTGTCTTTAAAGTATCCAAGTATATACTTTAATCATGAATATTGGTTGCTTGCTTTCATTTCCCCAGGCCAGTACGCATCAATATCTATTCAGCTGATTTTCAGAGCATATCGTTGGTTGATGGGTCTTATGAATACTATCATTATCTGCATGATGGTAGTTGGATGGAAATTATAAGATAAATTTTTACTATGTCATACGTACTCTTAAGCGAAATACATGCAAATATATGGTATGTGTTATTTATCTTGCTGTATCTATTCTTTTGAAACCATCTAGATCCTGTAAATATCTTATATGCTTCAACATTAAGTAGGGAGTTCAAATTTGCTGGAATCACTGTTTCTCTTGATTTGCACCTTCAACTACCATTCACATGGCATTTTTAGAAAAATCTTACATTCAACCAGACAAGCATGGATCGCAATTCTATGCAAAGACAAGTCTTACCCTACTAGAGAGCAGATAACAACTGATGTACTAATTGTAACAGGCCCTCAAACGTTTTCAGCCGTCTTTCTTCCAATGCTCTTGTTCCTCGTTCCCAGTAGGCAAGATGGTTGCAAGACTATTATAATAGATGATGTGTTAGATTTTATCTTATAATTTACTAGCTTTCTATCTATCTATCTTAATACATTTGATACGGTTTGTTTCTATGGCTAATTTACTCAGAAATTTTTACTGTGTTTGGTCATTAGATAAATATTTCAGTTCTTTTTGTTTTTTGTTTTCGTTTATATATTGTTTTTTTGTTTTTTTGTGTGCGTGCTTTTCATATCAAATTTTCTGTACATAATTCAGCTTTTTACAATTACTCTTTTGGATTTCGACATTTTTCAAGCTGAAGTTGATACACTTCATACAGATGAAGGCAAAATAGATGAAATGATAAGGTGTGTTTTCTCATATTAAAATGATTCACGCTTACTGGGCTTGACCTCTATCTATTGCTTAGCAGAGACATGCAGGAAAGTCTGAGGTCCATGAGTGAAGATGAAAGGAATCACAAGTAAATTTGAATTTCATTTTATTTGAACTAGCGCATCATTTTCTTCTTGATGAGTTCTAATGTTTTGCTTAGATGGCTCTTTGTCACACATGAAGATATTAATAGTCTTCCCTGCTTTGAGGTTCGAATTTGTGAGTCCTTTTGGTTTTCATTATATGTCCTCGCAGTTCAGACATTAAGTAATGGAAATATTTCCTCAATATATTGTTTGGACAGGATGCTACTCTTGTCGCTGTTAAACAATCTTATTTTTTTTCTATACAATCATACAGCAACTACAAAATAGACAGATTGCGTAGCTAATTTGTGATATTGTCTCAAGATATTCACATACCAGGCATGTCTAGAGAACCTCAGTTTTTGCTGCATTGCTGCATTTATGACTTGTAATGAAAAATGGCAATATATCCTGGTCTTCTTTCAGTCTACACATTGGCGCTCGGGGCATAAGAATGATTGTCGCCAGTTAGTAAATCATCCGGAAGCTTCAGTTTCTATCCTAGGCAATGGTAAAGGAAAACCACAAGCAAATGATAAATGTGAGCAGATCTTAAGGTTCATGAATCCTTTTCGAATGAAATTGTAAGTGTGTCGTGTAAACATGTCACACTAAACATTTCATTTTTATAATTTCAGCTGCCTGTAAAACTTTGTGGCCTGAGTATGAAATTTCAATCGAGGATGAATGCTCCTTTGATTCTGAACTTTCTGAAAATACTTAATGTGCTACTTCTTTGGTGCCTGTGCAGAACAAGATGGATGCGACATTTCAATCGTTGTCAGACAAGTTTGAGGTACTTCTATTTGATGGTGTTCTCTTTCCTTTATATGCTTAGTCACTGCCATTTTATTTTAATTACTGTTTCTTGGTCGCAGGCTGACATTGATAAGGAAAGTTGGGCATCATTTCAACAACGCATTGCTAAAGCCCTGAAGCAAGTGTTGAGGTGAGACTACTTTCTGCCCTTCTACAAATTTACATGTCCTCCTTTGAATGGTGGACACACTTATTTATCATCTTCCCTGCATATGACTTACGTGCCTACATCATCCAGGAAACTATCTGAGAATCGTCTTAGGCTGCATGTCAAGTACTTTAAGAATGTTGTCCTGTGATGGGTTTTGTTTGCTCTATTGCCTAGTGATACACCAGTTTTCTTACTTATGCAGCTGTAGTATTGCATTTTTAATGATGATTATCACTACACTCATATGGTGTTCTTTTAATGATGATTCCATGTTATATCATTGCTCTCATCTGGCATGTAAATCCACACCGATGATACATGTCACTGCATGATACAGTTCATGGAACACTAAAGCTTTGGTGACAATTCCATCGACGTATAAAGTTCCAATTTCCTTTCATTATTGCACGCGATCTCTTATAAAGCACTGTATTATCGAACATTGGTGTTATCACTTGTCAAGCCCTTGTCGGTTTGGCATGAGCTTTAGAGTTTTCGATCAGACACAAGCATTATATGTAATTAAACGTCTGGGTAATGTTTATTCTGAATGACCTTTGAAGGAGGAATTTTGAACAACACCCTTTGCCCTACAATCCCAGACAGCTGTGATCCTGAGTGGAAGAAGCTGATGGAGCAGTGCTGGGCGCCTGACCCCTCAGCCTGCCCTTCATTCACAGAGATCACCAACAGGCTACGTGCAATATCAGGCTACGTGCAGATGAAGCACCAATTCTCATTGATTCTCGGTGGCAGAGCTCTTGGTGGCGTTCTTCGGCTGTGTATTCTCCTCCTTCCCCCCTGGTACAAAAATATATTTGCCGTCCATTCTTTCTCTCCAGATATTGAGGATCAACGCTGAGTCTGTAAATTATCTATTTTTTGGTATTATCCGTGCACTCTGAATTGTAAACATCTAGCCCTTTGTAAAGAGGATTATGGTTGAGACAGTGAATCAAAAGGTCTGCACTGTGTGGTGTGAGATGATGATGCATGGTACTTTCGTATTGGTCGTGTTGTGGCACTTTCGTATTGGTCGTCCAAATTTCGCATGTATTGCAAAATTGTTTCCTCACTTGTTTATCAATAAAAGTCATAGTTGATATCAATGTGAGAATTGTCAATTAGCCAAGCATACTCGAATATGTTTGATTTTATATTTTTTTTAAAAAAATAAACATTAGCCACGGCTAGTCCGTGGCTAATGCATATTAGCCACGGCCAGTCCGTGGCTAATGAGTATTAGCCACGGCCAGTCCGTGGCTACTGTTTAATTTTTTTAAAAAAATATAGAAAATAAAAAAAATAGTAAACCACTTAGATAGCGCTTAAAAAAGCGCTATCCAAGCTACCATAGCGGTAGCTTGGATAGCGCTTTTATAAGCGCTATCTTAGTAAACCACTACGATAGCGCTTATAAAAGCGCTATCCAAGCTACCATAGCGGTAGCTTGGATAGCGCTTAAAAGCGCTATCTAAGTGTAAAAAAAACGCTATGCAAGCGTTTTTTTTGTAGTAGTGTCTAGACGTAACCCAAATCGTCGCGTCATGGCCTTACACCAAGCGCCGGCGTAAGTTAGGCTAAACACGAAAACAAGGGTACGACTAGACTAGTCATTGTGATTTGGATGAGTACACTCATGATCATAAGTGGGTAGGGCTAAAAACCAATAAGGGAATTATATTTGATATGCTTGATGAAGAGTCATTTACCAATCGCAGAGTCAAGCAATTTGTTGAGCACACTCAAGGTTGTAAGGCTCAGGATGGTTGGATCTCTTTCCCATTACCTTTAATTCAATTAAATCGTTCATTATTATGGCTAAAAATGATCGTAAAAATAGTGGGAGGATATAATTAGATAAAAGCCAGTCTATCTATATTTAAAATTGAACATATGCTAAACTAGGGTAGTTCTATATTTATCGAAAGAATCCAAAACATAATATCCTAAGAGAATAAGTTAACTGTTTAAAATGGTTCGTTAAATAAATATCAGTTAAAATTCTAATAGACAGACTAAACTATGTTCTCAATGACATTAAAATGACCTTCTTAGCACAGGCTTAAGGACAATGATTTCCTTGAGCGCTGGGTCCAACAAAATAAATGCACGCTACCAGTTACTCACCTCTATAAGGGGCAGCTTGAACATACTGATGTTCATAGAAAGTTTCTCCATACGATTTGTTGAGTCAACTCAAGGTTGTATGGAAAACGGTTTCGATCCCAAAAGTTTGAAATTTCGATCAAATTGTTTGAATCGAAGATGCGTGCATGAGCGGTGCAAGACTATGTATCCCTATCGGTTCTTAAGACGAGCAACTTGTTGAGCACACTCAAGGTTGCAAAGGTCAAGCGTTTGTAAACATGAGATGTTTGCACGGCTATTATTTGTGTTGAGACGCGTAATATCTAAATGAGAATTAGAAAATGAAGAAGGCATTAAGAAAAGTCAATTTAGAAAGAAAGTTTTATCTATCATTAGTAAATGCCAAAGTAAGAGGGACTAAAAATGTGACATATTTTATGTCACAACTTCAGTATAATAGTTATAAAAAATTAGATTGGCATACGTGTTGGAAAAAGGAACAATTGTTGTTTCTTGGACCATAGAAGACGTCTAAATTTTTTTGGAGAATGTCGTCGCCTTGCTTCTGAAGTAATGAGTAATTTGTACAACAATAATGTATTAAATGTTAATACATTAATACACAAGATAGTAGCAAAAATTATATGGAAAAAAAGACTTGGCCGTACCGAAGAGACTAAGCTTCACAAGTCACATAAAGAGTGGTCTGACCTCTCGTATTATGAGTCAATAGACACTTGTGAATCTTGTCTTAAAGGTATGATGGCCGAAATTCCATATGTAAGATAGTGAGAGAATGAGTTGGTGAACTCGTAATCTCGTACATATGGATGTAACCGGACCCAAGTCTAAGTTAGCCACGATAAGTTGTTCTTAGTTTATTATGACAAGTGTTCTTGCTGAAACACAAGTCTGATAAAGTAGATACTACAATGACAGAAGTATTTGAACTGCTTTGATCAGATCGAAGAGTCGAATACTTAGCTGTATAATTCTTGTGTAATTAAAAGAAAATGTGATTGTCTCTCAGGTCAAGTATCTTATTACATCGGTGTGTTGGAGAGCATGAAGCGCACTTTGTTAGACATAATACGATGCATGGAAAGCGACTCTGAGTTACAATCCTTCATCTGGGTTAATTCCCAGATAGTAATTAATGCTTAGGTTCTTGATAAAGTTCTACGATGATCTTATCAATATGATATTCATTAAATCAATCGTTAGGAAGTTATTGGATTACTCGAGTCTCGTGAGACGAATAAGTCGAGTAAAACATCATAGTTTATGATGACTTAGTCAGCTTCCAGGATGCCATTCGGAGTAGGGACTCTGATTAATAACTTGATGCAATACAAAAAGGGTCCTTGTACGTGAATAAAGTATGGACTTTAGTTTACGTGCCCAAGGAATGTGTTTCCTGGGGATGCAAGTGAATCTTTGAGTCTAGAAGATTGGTGCAGAAGGAAATTAGTGAAGTACAACTTTTGTTGGTTTAGAACGTTTATCATCCTAGCTAACTCCTATAAACGGATTATGATGAAACTTTTTGCCAACAACTGTGTACAGCTCTATTCGGATCAGACTAGATGTAAATGCTCATGATGACCACGAAACTGGAATATATATGTTTTTATAAATATTATTTAGAAGAACAAACATATAAAGTTTTCAAGGTCAGCGGGAGTAAATAAAAGGCATGTGAGGCAATCAAGGAGCCGGAACATATTCTTTGACAAAGTGGTCAAAGATTTTAACACTTTATTAGAAATGATTATGAACCGTCTAAATGACCAGTAAACTTATTTGGATTATTCTTGTAAGGTACGATGAGCTGGATAAGATTTAGGCAAGACATTAATTATGGATTCCTAGAGACCAAGGAAATTATTTGGATGAGATTTAAATGTGTGATCTAACATGAATGTATAAACTCCTTAAGTCTATAACTAAAGATAGGTTTAGTAGATTCACTCACGAAGGCTCTGCCACATAAGTCTAGAGAGATTTATGTGCAAATGCAGTATGAGATACCGAGATAAATGGGCCTGAGTGCAAATGAAAGACGTTGGGAGATATGTAGGCCCTCGAACTCGAGGCAATTTATCTCTTTGTATGTGTACAAACATCTTGTTCAAATTTATAGTAATCTGTATGGTAAGAATTATCTAAGTTAATCATAATGTATTCGACAGTAGAACTTAGGCAAAGTCCTAAGACTTAATGCGAGGTTAAATAAGTATCAAAATGAGATCTCGATCATAGAGAATTATTTGACCGTTAGTAGCATAAGTCTGAAATCGTTCGTGGTCATAGATGTTTCGAGAAAAGGATATCGAAACATCGAATAAGACCATTGTGTATTTGTTTCCACCATGGAGTGGTGGCGATGATCTCATGGTCATTCGACTTGGCGAAGTCAGAGACGAGACACATGTGCTCATTGGAGAATGAGTTCACTAAACGACCCAATAAGAGTTATCATATGGTTTATATTGACCAATATATCAATGATAACTCTTAGCGATGATATGCTAGTTGGTCTTTTGACTTGAGATTATTGTATGAACCTGTGCGTGAATGTTGTCACTTAGATCACTGATCTAGCCTCAGGAAAGCCCCGTTGAAAGGTTTTTTGTTGGGTAACACTTGAAGCGTGCGAGGAGAGTAATGACCAAGATAGGATTCGTCTCTCCCGGTCAAGGGGAGTTAGTGCAGTGTTAGTTCGCTCTTTAGTGAAAACTCTGGCCAGAGTATGTTGGAAGAAGTCCAACATTATTTGACTAAAGATCGATGGAGACTAACTAAGTTCAAGCTAGTAGAGTTGACAGTTGACCATACACTAGGCTTGACTAAGCGACATAATTTTGACGAAAAGACTGTAATTGTGGTATTCATCACGGACACAGTCAGGGTGGTCCCGACAATACTCATGTTAATGAGTTAACCACATAAGTATGATACCTAAACAGGGACGACGCCTGCTATTCGTGGTCACTGCTGTCTGGGGTTTCGGGCCCCACTATCGTAGGGTCATACTGAAGGGTCTCACACAGAGTGAGACCTTCATCATGTAATAGGTAGAAATTAGGGAGAAAATGCATTTGATGCAAGAGACAGAAAACTGTAAAGAGTTTGCAGTTAGCTTCTGAACTCAAGATAAATGATCCTGAGTACAAGTGGGAGATGTTGAGGGATGTATGCCCTCAGTTCATTTGTATTTGATGCAAATGGATATTAATATAAGATGTGGTAATTTTGCATATGATGCAAAGGGAAATAAATGTGTCGTAAAATGTTTACGTGCATATTTAATATAACAAACGCGAGGAAAAGATTACATGGATGATGGAATTGTCCCGCTCTAAACGCAGGTTCAAACCGCGTCAAAAACAGACACCAAACGTACAAAATAGAGCCAAAACAGTGAAAAGGCCAAATTTGGCATTTCGGGTCGGGCGCCCGTTAGGCGAGCGCCGACCCGCTTAAAGGCCACATTAGGGTTTTTAAACCAATTTTGTGCGACGACTGCAGTTTTTGCGAAAAAGTAGTTTTGGGCTATGTTTGGACACTCGTTTGAGGGGTCAAACAAACTCGGAATGACGTGCCATTTCTTCCTACACGTTCAGCATTCAACCCTCTTTGATTTGATAGGTTATATCACTTGTGAAGCCCAAACTGTGAGGGAGGAAAAATTCGCTAAAGTTTGGCCTTTGTGAAAGACAAACTTTAATTAATTTTTCCAATGCGACAAGTTTAATCGAGGCCTCGAGTCTTACCCATCTCCCTTCCAGATTCGACCCCTCGCCTCTCCGCACCTGACCTCAAAGAAGAAGCTCAGGTCAGACTCGTCAAGGTACACAAGGGGCCATTGTTGATGACACTCTAGCCAGAGCACGCCAAGAGTAGGGCCAGACTTAGCTAACCAGACAGAGCACGCAAGATATATACCGCGTGTCCCTAGAAACCATGTAGGCTGAGCTTGGCTATCTCGAAACAACAATCGACACACTTCTCCAATAGTTCGGTTCAATTGGTGAGGGGAGGCCCCACGAGGCCGCCCCAGTCAGCAGCTTGACTCAGTAAGGGAGGCCCCTGCCAGGTCAGGCCCTCTTGCGGACAACCCCCCCTGAGTTCGTCCAACTTAAGCTTCGTGACCAGAGTACTCGCCCGCTTGTCAACATCTGCTCTAGCAATCATGACAGGGGGTGGGACACCTACAATGCGTTACTAGTGGGCTAGCCACACTTGCGCAACAACTTGTCTTATCTCAGGAACCCTGCAGCCCGTCACATCAGACTGTAACGTACAATCGTTTTGTCAGGCGGCGTGGACCCACCTCGATCTGGGGGTCCGCTGACATGGATAGGTTACCCTCCGAACCATATAAATATATAGGAAACCATATATATCAAGTATACAGAATCTGATCACCAAAATTATTGTCTCAAGCCCCCACTTCCCACTTCTCTTAAGAACCCTGGAGCGGCAGCTACCCTTAGCCAAGCTTCCTCCTTCATCCACTTGATGATAACTTAAGCATCGTAGCCGAATCGGTGGGCCACGTCCCTCCGGTTCCTCTGACGCGTGTTCTCTCCTTTTTAAGGGAACGGCGAAGGACCTTTCCCCTAGTCTGGCGAAACTCACCTGAACGGACTCAACTTGTTGCTTGAAAGTGCGCCCCCGCGGCTTGATATTGGCCCCGTGAGATTCCCTGCATCAATAACAGCACTAACATGTCCACTGGTTTCTTTAACTACCATGTATTACCTTAATCACCAAGGGCGCCTACAATAGTATAAATCTATGGGATTCTCTCTAAACTGAGGTTGGACTTGGGGAAAGAACTCTTTCGATCAAAACCGACACATGCATGCGTTCGATTACGCTCGGCAAGAGTATGCCCATGATTTAATAGTAGTTCTCGCCGCAAAGGCGTGGAAGGTTTGGTTGTAATGCTTGACCTGTGGGCTATTTCCGATGAGTATAGAGTCAACAGTCAAGCCATACCTAAACATGTCACCCGAAAGTGATCATCAGCGCAGAACATCGAGCAGTTAAGGGCGGTTACATCCGTTGAGTATTCAACTTGTATTTTAGGCTGTACATGTAAAAGTTTGTTTTGGATTCTTGAGATATATAGGTCACCTGCATGGCTGCATCAGGACCGGAATCTTTCTCATCATATTCCGTTTGAACTTTGAAGCGAGGATTGAGCATCATGCCTAGACTGTTGTGGTTTGAGGCTAACAGCTTGGTTTCATGTTGGAATTCCTGGGGCAAACCTTGTTAGTCTCCCTCTCGACATCAATGTTAGCTGAATGATTGAGTTAGGTCAGGTCCACATCGTGGAAGCCAAGTACGTCTCTTCTCAATCTACGGCTTTCGGCTGTAGGAATCCAATCCACATGAAGAACATACAACAACAGTAGCTAGCAAATGCCGGGTCTAATCTGAACTGTTAAATATTTCTTTTCTTTTGACTCTCATGCACAAAGTTTCCTCGATTTTTCAGGCTGGAGCACACTATTAAAAGGGCACGTGGGCGAAAGTTTAAGAGGGCAATTTACTACTAATCCGGTGTTAATGTTGGTTAAGAAGAATAGAAGAGAGATTAAGAAAGGGAGTGAAAGTTGAGAGGTTTTAATGGAACTCATTTCGGCTGGGTTCCTGTCAGTTCTGTGGAACCGTTCAAGATGGCCTTTGCGTGTTCAATCTGCATTCTTCCTTTAAATTCGTAGTTTCACAAATCACTCTGTTATGTGCTGATGTTACTGCTGATCAGCTTTTGCTGCTGATCATCTTCTACTACTTTGACACTAACTGGGAGGATGACGAGGATGAAAAACATGCGAAATCACAGATTCATCTAAGCCTACTGCAAAGAAAGGCCATGCAAGGAGTCATACCAACGATGACGCTTTAAGGTCAAATTGATCGCCTACAACCTCTCGAAAGGCCAAGTGGGGGAATTATTGTATTTGACCATGAATATGCTCTTTTTCTCTCTTTTTTGCCCTCTCTTGCTATGATATGGTTGACGATGCATGCTAATTTGCCTTGCAGGACATTCCACTGTGATTCAGAGAATGTGTAGGACTTCAGCCGAAACGACAAGAGGTGATCCTGAAGGATCCAAAATGCTGGCGGTTGACAATTGGGCTTGGGCATCGTAAGTGTCCATACTCGAGCAGTACGTCGCATGTGGAAATACGAAGAGGTTGGAAAAGGTTCTTGCGCAAACAACCTGAAGGCCGAAGATCGATGCGCCTTCGAGTTAGGGTGCCCCCATGGAAATGGCACGAAATGGTCTGGCGAGCGAAGATACTTGAAAAAAATGCATGAGTAGATGATATTGTGTGTGTGTGTGTGTGTGTCATTGTGTGTGTTTATGTGTCGTGTGTGTGTGTGTGTGTGTCATTGTGTGTGTTTATGTGTCGTGTGTGTGTGTGTGTGTGTGTGTGTGTGTGTGTGTGTGTGTGTGTGTGTGTGTGTGTGTGTGTGTCGTCAATGTGTTTGGATAGCTGTATGTGTAGTCTTTGTTTGTAGTGTGTGTAGTCTTTATGTGTATTCAGTGTGTGTTTCAGTATCTATGTCTGTGGGTGTGTAGTTTGTGTATGTCTATGGGTAGTCTGATGTGTATGTTCTGTGTTGGTGTGGTCTGTATGTGTGGTTTGTGGGTGGGTGGTGGAGGGTGTGGGTAGTCTGTAGTGTGGGTGTGTGGGTAGTCTGTGTAAATAGTCTTTGTTTATAGTCTGTGTGAAAGAGTAGTCTGTATGTAAAGTCAGTGTGTGTGAATGTGTGTGTGTGTGTGTGTGTCTGTGTGTAGTCTGATGTGTGTGTAATGTGTTTGTGTAGTTTGTATGTGTGATCTGTGTGGGAGTGGGTAGTCTATACGTATAGTCAGTGTATGTGACTGTACTTTTAATTAAAATATTGTGTTTCTGTTTGTGTGTGTGTGACTGTACTTTTTATTAAAATATTGTGTTTCGGTTTTTGTGCATGTGTCTCTGTAGAGGCGATGATGATTTGCCAAGATAGTTTACATCTTATTTTTGATAATCATGGCATGGTGAAGTTGAATAGCCTGCAAACACAGACTATACACATAGACTACAAATATAGACACTGACACACATTGGCTACACATACAGACTACCCATCCGTACATACTACACACGCTGACTACACATACTACTACATAGAGAGAGACTACAAACACTGACATGTACACACATACTAACTATGCATACAAACTATCCATATAAAAATACCAACATAAACTTCCCCCACACACAGACTACACAAATAGACTCCCCACATTCTTCCACACACGGACTACACATACAGACTACACACGACACAGACACAACACACACACATCAGACTACACACACATACAGAAAAACTCATACGGACTACAAAAAGACACAAATGGATATGCAACCATCTTGCAGCCATTTTTTTCAAGTGATTACAATAGGCAAATACGAACCTCATTCTTTCATTGGCTTTTGTTTTGTAAAAAATGAATTTTTACTTTTAAATAATAGTACTGTATTGTGAATTTAAATTTTCAATTTTTTTAATTTTCAATTTCACTTACGTTACCGTTAGTGTACAAATGTTTATTTTTTAAAAATGTTTGTGTATGTGAGGGATGGTGTGGATAGTCTTTATGTGTAATCTGTAATCTCTGTATGTGTAGTCTGTATGTGTAGAATGTGTTTGTAGTCTGTGTGTGGGGTTAGTCTGTGTAGTCAGAGTGTGTGTGTCTGTGAATGTGTGTGTGTGTGTGTGTGTGTGTGTGTAGTTTGTGTGTCTGTGATTGTGACTGTATGTAGGCCGATGTGTGTGTATGTGTGTGTGCACGCGCTGTGTTTATTTAATTTGTATGTGTGGTCTGTGTGGATGGGTGGGTGTGGGTAGTTTTTTTGTGTAGTGTGTGGTTGTGGGTGTGGGTGTGTGGGTGGTCTGTATGTGTATACTGTGTTTGTAGTCTCTTTGTGTGTAGTCTGTATGTGTAGTCAGTCTGTGTGACTGTGTCTATGTCTCTATGTATGCATTTTGTGTATGTCGGTGTATGTGTTTATGTGTAGTATGATGTTCTGTGTTTTTGTAGTCTGTATGTATGGTCTCTGTGGGTGTGAGAGGATGCGAGTAGTTTGTATGTGTAGTCGATGGGTGTGTGTGTGTGTCTCGGTAGTATGTATTTGTAGAATGTGTTTATAGTCTCTGTGTGTGTATGTAGTCTGTATGTGTAGTTAGTATGTGTGTTTGTATATATGTCAATGTCTGTAAAGCTTGTGTATGTCTATGCTTGTGTGTGTATACTGATGTGTGTTTGTTGTGTTTGTGTAGTTTGTTCGTGTGATCTGTGTAGTTGGGGGTGTGGTTAGTCTATATGTCTAGTCTGTGTGTGTGGGTGTGTGGTTAGTCTGTATGTGTAGACTATGTGTGTAGTTTGTGTGTGTAGGGTATTCTGTATATGTAGTCTGTGTCTGTGTCTGTGTGCAGTTTGTGTGTCTCTGTATGTCCATGGCCATATAAAATGTACATATTGAAATTTTTTAATTTGCTTACCGCATTGGCCTTGATCCTTAATGGGCGTTACTGCCCCCTTAGTCCTCCAATCGATGCTAGCAGGCACAGCCGACATATTGACATACCTAAATGACTTTGTTGCTCTCCCGACAACCAATGGATTTGGCATATTGTGGGATGACTTGAGCTCCTCATTTGTTAGGTCTGCGAATAGGTTGACACTGAGTTTAAACTTGTGATGCCCATATCTGTTTATGGAGTCAATGTATTCAACATTTCCTTTGAATATTTTGAGACGGTGTTCTTTCTCAATATAGGTTGACACCGAGCATATACTTGCGATGTCGTGGTGTTTATATAGAGTTGGATGATGTGTTTGTGTAGTCTGTATGTGTGGTCTATATTTGTGGGTGGTGGAGGGTGTGGGTAGTCTGTATGTGTAGTCTGTGTGTATAGTCTGTATGTATAAACTGTGTTTGTAGTTTGTGTGTAGGGGGTTCTCTCTCTCTCTCTCTCTCTCTCTCTCTCTCTCTCTCTCTCTCTCTCTCTCTCTCTCTCTCTCTCTCTCTCTCTCCCCCCCCCTCCCCCCTCTCCCCCCCTGTGTGTGTGTAGTTTGTGTGTGTCTATCTTAGTATCTATGTGCAGTTTCATGTGTGTGTGTGTGCTATATTTGTATATCTGTTTGTGTGGTCTGTGTGGGAGGGAGAGGGTATGGGTAGGCTTATGTGTTGTATGTGTGTGTGGGTGTGTGAGTATTCTTTATGTATAGTCTGTGTTTGTAGTCTCTCTGTGTGTAGTTTGTATGTATAGCCAGTGTGTGAGATTTTTGTTGAGATATTGAGTCTCATCACGCGTGGTTTTGATAATGAGCAACAATTCGTGCATCTAAAATATTTTAGGTACAAGAGCTTAAGGAATCAAATTATAGCACTCAAAAGGATACGTAATTAGCTAGCAATGGCATGAACCATTGGAGCTAAAGAAATATCAATGAAGAAGAAGATTCGGACTTCAATGTAGTTATTTTATGCATTTTCTTCATTTTCTTAGCTTTGTAAAGCCTGGCATTAAGCTCACACTCATACACTCTAAAATAGCAGCAAAATATTTTCAAAATTATTTAAATTATATTCCTAAAGTATAAAATAATTTTGAAATAATTTCTTGAAGTTTTAAAGATTAAATTCCCATTTTTAGTAAAGTAGTCGATTACTTTTATGTTTTAGTCATTGATTTGAATGGGAGAAAAGCTGTTCATTATGGTTCCCAGAAGCCCCCAAAAGAGCCGACTACTTTTCAAAAGTAGCCGACTACTCTATATGAGGCGGTGACTACTTTCAAAAAGGAGCCGACTACTATGAACTACATCCCAGAAAAATTCTATTTTCAGCCTCATTTTCTAGCCGTTTTAAAGCCGTTTAAAAGGTATTTTTGGAACAATTTTGTGCCTATTTCGGTTATATAAATAGCGGTTTGGTACAGAATTTATTCCAACATAAATATATAATATTTTCAAGAATAAAAGAGTATTTCTTAGCCCAAAAGCTTATAAGCACAAAACTCATTCAAGGCCAAAATCTTTAGTTGATTTTTCAAATCTTTTAAGCCAAATTTATTGATCTACCAAAAGATTTAGTTTCATCATATTTTGGAAATCATCTATATAGCCTTCACACTTCACAAAGCTTCAAGCAACTGTTGGATACAACGTGAAGTTGGATGCAACGGTCGATGACTTCATGTTTAATGATAACAAACGTGTGTGAACGAATTTAATGTGTGTGCTAAGTGTTTTTAGAAATGACACTCTTACAAATACGCAAAGGGAAACAAAGTAAAAGTGACGGAGAATGTGCCATACATTAGCCAAGAGGGCTAAGTCAAAGATGGGATAATGGCTACAAAAATTGGATTAAGTTAAAGATGGGAAGATAAGGAGTAAATCAATTCAAATCCATATTTGAATGGATTCAAATCAATTGGTGCAACATTCATATCCTAAAGCCATGCAAATTGAAGACTTGGTCAAAGATGGATAGATAGGGAGAATCTCATAGAATCAAAGGTGATTAAATGAGATCCAATTCAAATTCTATTGCTGGAGGCTCGGGACTCTGCTAGTTGTATATTGATAACATATTAATCTAATATTTGCTTTCGGGTCTGAACATAGGTCGTGGGGATGACCGAACCATGGTAAATTGGATGCGTACTCTGTGATTGCAAA
Organism: Scilla litardierei; assembly: GCA_030789695.1. Taxonomy (NCBI): domain Eukaryota; kingdom Viridiplantae; phylum Streptophyta; class Magnoliopsida; order Asparagales; family Asparagaceae; genus Scilla; species Scilla litardierei. The sequence continues at coordinate 105,646,790 of CM061132.1, forward strand.
CTGTTTTCTCTGTCCGTGCTTATAACTACATGTGATTGTTCGTTGGTTGCACAAATATTTTTATTAGGATATTCACCCATACTCTTTAGGCTTAGATCCAGATCTAGCAAGTGGTATCAGAGCAGATTAGAGGATCTAGTCTAGTTAATCTTGAAAACCCCAAAGTTAGTTTCTCCTCTTGGCATGCCTATTGATCGCCTCCCTCTAATTAATGGACATGATTATATATACTAGAAGGCTAGGATGAAAACTTATTTACTATCTGTTGATGTTGATACCTGGTACATTATTGAAAACGGATACTCTATGCCTGAAAGTAACTTGCATTTAAATGATAGAAAAGTGTGTGCTATAAATGCTAAAGCAATGAATATCGTATTGTTTGGTTTGAATAGAAAAATATTTTATCATATCTCACATTGCTCTTCTGTGCAAGATATATGGAGGACTTTGGAAACTACATATGTAAGTGAGCAATCCCTTTGCAGCAATGAAAAGAAGCACAAGGGAAGAAACGCCCTTCTGAATGAACATGACGCTTCTATTTGTGACAAAACTAAGAGGAAAGTTATTTGTTTTATGTACAGGAAGCAGGGACACTTCGCGTTGCCCACAAGCAAAGAATGATGTCGCTGAAAAGAAAGGAAAATCTCTAGCGTGAACGTGGGATATGGATAACGAGAATGAGACTGAGGAAACTGCGCACGCCTCTATCTGCTCAATGGAAAAATAGAATGAGATACAATCTTGCTCTAATACTGAACTTTTGAATATTTGTAAAGGAATGCAAGATAAAATAAATGAGCTAGAATCTTCCGTAGATAACTATAGGAATGATAGTTTTGAATTGAAACAAGAAAATTATGACATGTCTAAAGAAATTGATAATATTAAAGAACTTGTTGCATGCAAATCTACCATCACCATATTGAAAAAAGAAAAATCTAGCTCACCTGAAAAAGTTGATTGTCTTTCTTATCCCTCTTTGTTAAATGAGATTAGCATGCATAAGCAAGATTTGATTAAACGTGAAACTGAAAATAAATTGCTTACTAAAAAGATTAACATGCTAAACCATGAGCTTAAAGAAAAAATGAGTGAATTTGAAAAGAAAGAAGAGGAAAACAAGAGAGCTTTCATTAGTTAATGCACTTTGATTGTGAATGAGAATGCTATCTTGAAATCCAAAGTCACTAATCTAGAATGGACATTAAAGAGATTTTTCATAGGAAAACAAAATTTGGATATCATTCTTGGAAATCAATTATATGGCAATAATAGACGTGGACTTGGATTTGGCTCTAAAATGTTGAAAAGCCTAAGTATAAGAACTTCCAAATGTGCCAATAATGGCTAAAAATATTTATGGAAAGTGCTTTACTTGTGAAGTATTGGTCATACTTCATATCTTTGCAAATATAGGAACACCAATATTAAATTTAAGCAAATATGGGTTCCTAAATCTTTGATGACTAACATGAGCGGACCTTGTTGAATTACAAGATCACACATATCATCTACCGTGTAAGTAATGTGGAGATGGCAAGGAACTATGGATTGAACATTTCATTATTTAGTTCATTAGCCAAACAATGACTCGAAGGTATATTTTTCTACTTTGCACTTAATGCATACCATCATTGCATTTTTTTGTGTGCTTGATTTATTTTTATTTGTGTGCTAGTTTGTTTGCTTTCTAGCTTGGCTTAGTTCTTTATAAATAAAAATCAAAAGAAAATTAAAAAGACAAAAAGAAAAAAATGTAATGCCCTACAAGCTACTGCACAAGTACTAGAGGGGGGTGAATAGTACTTTAAAATAACAAGGAGTATAATTCCAAATTAAATTGCAAACAACTACCAAATCAATTTGCGGAAGCTTAAATTGAATGACAACAACAAAATTAACAATGCAAACAAATGATGTTAATGGGTTCGGATCCACCCAAGTCTCCCCGACTTGTTCCCGGTGATCCTACGTCCCAACCACCCGGATCCCCTCCGGATACTTAGGTTAGAAACCCTAACCCAAGATTTCCACTATGAATATCTTGTGAAAAACCTTCACAAGATCAAATCATACAACAATGGCAATAGTGAATCCCACAACCCGGGATCACAACCTTCTCTCACAACCGAGAGAATCAACAAGCAATATAAATGAGTTTATATTGAAATAAGCAAACTTACCACAAAATCCTATACCTTGATTTTTTCTTACCCAATAGGTGAAATGAAGGATTTGAGGAAGATGAAGTCACCAAGTCCTAGCACCAAGGAAATGACCAGCAATCGGTGCCTAGGAGAGATTTGGAGACTTGGATCAAGCTATAGCTTGAAGAGCTCACCAAGAACAAGCTTCTCTCAATATGGATTCTAGATCTAGAATAGTGAGAGAATGGGTTTCTTGTGAGGAAGAGAGCTTTAGGAGAGAGTGAGAATAGCTATCTTTTTTGATCTCAATGAATCTCTGAATGGAAGCTCTAACCTAGATAGAAATGACCTAGGTTCGTATTTATAGGGTCCCATAAAAACAAGTTAGGTCATTCTCCAACGGATAGAAATCTGGGAGAATTAGTCGGTCAAAGAACAAACACTGACCGACTAGTTCATCAACTAGTCGGTCAGTCAAACAGCATGGACCGACTAAGTGAGAAACTGAGAAGAGATAGAATTTCAGACCTAGAAATCTAGTCGGTCCAAGAAGACTTTCTGACCGACTAGTTTCACAACTAGTCGGTCAGTCAATGAACGTAGACCGACTAAGAGGCAAAATGAAATAGGCTGAATACAAGTTGACTTAGTCGGTCCAAGAACAAAAGTTGACCGACTAGATTGTCAACTAGTCGGTCACCAAACGTTCTTAGACCGACTAACGATAAACAGTAGCTTAGGAGAAATTTAGTATGAACAGTAAGTCACAACTAGTCGGTCAAAGAAGCATCACTGACCGACTAGTTCACAAACTAGTTGGTCGGTGAGTCAACGTAGACCGACTAACTGTAAACAGTAAAGTCCAAGAAATTAAGGAATCAAACTAGTCGGTCCAAGAAGAGTTGCTGACCGACTAGATCACCATCTAGTCGGTCAGTACTTCTTCTTGTACCAACTAACATGCACAAACAAGTCCGAATCGAAGCGCGACGCTTCGAGGAAGTTAGAATGAACTTGTACTAAGATCCTAGAGCTACGATATGAGCGTTATGAAGATAGAAACGTAAGATATACTCAAGGCTTAACATTCTATTGATCGAAGCTAAAAAGACTATAAATAAAACCTTAATAAACGGTCTTCGAGAGCTTCGATTGATTCTTCATAACTTCCAAAGCGACGCAAGAGCTTCAACGAAGCTTTAGGCATGAATACGAGCTTTGGGAAGTGTTGAGATGTCGCTTTGAATGTTCTCGTGAATTTGGCGACGATCTCCAATACTGCGCTCACAAATTGTTAGTTCATGAATTATTTATGTTTGCTCATCATCAAAACCAAATCCCGGGAGTCCAATATTCAACATTCCCCCCCTTTTTGGTGATGACAAACCAACATAAATAATAATCAAAAATAATGATTCAAATGAAAAATACTTACACCCCCTGCATTGATGACACGTTAATTCCAAAATGAATATATATGAATTGCATCAATCAGACGAGTAAGATAAATAAAGAGAATCGATTTTCGAAATATCGGATTTTGAGAAATCCTTATATATATCTTAACTCCCCCTGAATCTAACATATCAAACTAGATTCTTGGAAATTGAGTTAAATTTTCATTTGCCCTATTTATTATCATTATCTCTCCCCCTTTGGCATTATCCCAAAAATGGGGGGCATACAACGACAACAACTAGGAAATGGAAAATCCAACATCGGGAGTCGTAGACAATGACGATGGACCTAATTGACACCAAGGGAAAAATGATGAAATCAAATCAAGGTGTGCCAAATTGTCCATTATCAAAAAGCGATAATCAAAATCATCAAAAATACCAAATAATTATTCATTTCTTGAATAAAGAAACATACTCTTCAATATTCAATAATCTTGGTTAAATTTGTGCATGGAAAACAATTCTATACAATTATAGAATTTCAATCTATTTAACCAAGTTTTTCAATCGTCGAGCGACGATTTTACATAGCATGGACATTGAATGAGAATTAATGTGCACGACGAAGTAAATATCACAACATGAATATCGATGTATATATAGATAGAAACATCATGAGTACATCCAAAAAGATATCGATACATCAAATGCAACATACCCATCAAAAAGAAATACATCATACATCATCAACATCAAAATACAACATCATCATCAACATCATCCAAAGTACATCAAAAATATCCAACACCGACATCCAGAAAACTCAAAAATACATCAAAACAACCTTCAATCTCCATCCTAACCCAAAATACTCTCAATAAAATATATCATCCAAAGAGTAGTGGAGAGTCCTCGGAACAGACGATCACGAGGAAGTGGCTGGATCTACAGTCTCCGTGGGTCCAGTCGAAGGAGTGGACTCAGGCTCTGCAGGGAGGAGAGGCGTCTCAACAGACGGGATAGTCGGGGTAGGTGTGAAAACGACTGGCTCAACAGCAGGGGTCGCAACAGCAGGGGTCTCAACAGCAGCATGTGAGACAGGAGCAGGCTCGTCAGCAGGAGGATCAGTAGGAGTAACAGCAGCCACAGAAGTCTGGACTACTGCTGCAGAAGTCTCTGGAACACCGGAAGAGGTGCCAACTCCAGGAGCATAAGTGGTAGCAGCAGCAGCAGCAGTGGCCTCATCGCCACGGGCTAAGGAAGTGACAAGCTCGTCAATCTCCTCATCGTCCATCTCCTCGGCCTCAGAAAATGAAGGAGGAAGATCAATCCCCATCATCTGAGCCATACGGCAGACGACCTTCTCGGTACGAGCCAAACGCGACTCGTGCCGACGAAGAAGGCGTACGACATCATCCAATGTAGCAGGAGGAGTGGAGGCTGCAGCAGCTGAGGGAGTAGCCTGAGAAGCAGATGTGGTCGACCTCTGCACGTGACGAAGCGCCGCTAGAGATTTCTTCACGGCCGTCGCGTTCAGAGGAGTACCCAAGGGACGCTCATCGTCAGGAGGGAGAGGGACTCGGAAATGACAAAAGACAAGGGTCAATAGACACGGATATGGAATATGCGCAGATTTATTGGTCTTGCGTATACACTCGAAAGAGTCCATCTTATCAAGTATAACGCGAGCCCAATTAATCTCACAACCCAAGAAAAGAGCGTAGATAAGCTTCAAAAATGGCTGGGATGGAAGTGAAGATGAGCCCTACTTGGGAAGCAAGCACGACTTCAGAATAAGATTCAACACCCATGCATTTGGCTTGAACGACTTCGAAGGAACTCCAATGAGGGCAGGAGGGATCACATGGAAAATATCAGCAAGAACGGACTGATCCAAGGAAGATATATCATTGACGGAAATGTCAGAAGGAAGGAGACCGGACGATGAACAACCAAGAATCTCCCCCAAGATTTCTGCCGTGAGAACTATAGGAGTTCCCAAGACAGTAGTCTCGATGGAGTGATTCTCATCGTACAGTCCCCGAACACGATTGGCATAGAACAATTTTACCAGGCGAGGATATGGTTTAGGGTTGGCCTTAAGATCGTATCGAAGATAATCAAGGAGGCCACTATAGGAGAGGAGGTCAGCTAAGCCAAGGAAATCTGAAAACTGAACATAGTGCTCCAATAGCATCGGGCAGTGTTCAATACGGTTGTAGGCCGCGAGACACATAGGGTCGTCGCGACACAACGATATGTCAACACCACCCGCTGGCATTGGGCCCTTTCCCTTTGGCTGGCGAGTCCTAGAACGAAGTGGAGGAGTAGGTTCCCTATGGCTAGGCTCATCCTCAGGCACAAACTCAGTATCAGAATCGGGAGGAGTCGAGGGTGAGTGGAGTATGGGCTTTTTGACCTTAGATTTGCGGGGTTTGACCGTCGCCGTCCACTGCTTCTTCAGAGGAGGCGAAGACGGAGAAGCTTGGGTAGATTTGGAACGACGCTTGGGCTTAGACGGATTCCTAGGGTTGGAAGGCTCTATAGACATAGGAGAATCCCCAGACGAAGTGATAGGGATCCTCGTCTTTGCCATGGTCGTGGCACGACGAGTACAAGCAAGCGATGACGGAGGATCAAATACCCTAAGCACACAGCCCTAAAGCTGAAAAATCGAAATACACAAACCCTAGATGCACAAGCCCTAACACAAGAACTACACAAACTAGAACCCTAGAATAGATCGACCAAGGATCGAACCCTAGAATAGGAGATCGACCAAGGAGGAGGAGGAGGGATACCTAGGAGACCGATCGGCGACGGCGGATGGCAGGAAATCTGGCCGGAAATCGATGGAAGATGAAAAGTCTCGAAGGGGTTTTGGGAGTTTTCGGGCTGGAGAAGAGTTGGAGACCGACTAAAATGAGCTTTAGTCGAATAGAAGAGTTTTAAGTCGGTCTGGAAATCGAAAAGACACATTTGCCCTAACCCACTTAGTCGGTCACAGTTCAAGCACTGACCGACTAGATTACGATCTAGTCGGTCGGTCAATGAGCTTGAACTGACTAAGTCGAAACAGAGGCAAACATGGATTTTTAGGGCTAGAATTAGTCGGTCGCAGTATATTCACTGACCGACTAGTTTTCAATCTAGTCGGTCGGTAAGTGTACTGTGACCGACTAAAGAAAGAAAATGATAAGAGTTAGATAAAAGCTTGATCTAGTCGGTCTGAGTTCACTAGCTGACCGACTAGATGAGCATCTAGTCGGTTGACTAATGAACTGAAACCGACTAGAAGAGTCCAAACATTGATAAATGATTTCTCTTCACAAACCACTTGGATGAAACATCTTAACACTCTCATTAGTAATCTAAATTACCCCATAAAACGTCGAAATCTTAAATACGACATTGAAATACGAATTCGAGCACAAAATCAAACATATCACATAAAATTCCCAAAAATTCAATTAAGCTAGCATGAACGAAATATCGCGAAATCGAATAGCATGCAAGACAATTGAATGAATCATGAACCCTATATCTCGGATTCACCCATAATCCCCAATTCTCGACGCAACCGCACAAAGGAGTCCTCCTTTAGGGGTTTCGTGAAAATATCGGCGATTTGCTTTTGGGTTTCAACGTACACTAAAATGATGTCCTTTTTAGCAACATGATCATCTAAAAAGTGGTGTCGGACATCTATGTGTTTTGATCGGGAATGGTGCACCGGATTCTTCGAAAGACAAATAGCACTTTGGTTATCCACCATGATAGGGCTAGTATCACAATGAATACCAAAATCCTTCAGTGTGTGTCTCATCCAAAGAACCTGGGCACAAGCGGCACCGGCGGTAATATATTCCGCCTCGGTGGTTGAAAGTGATACGGAAGTTTGCTTCTTGGAAAACCAAGAGACAAGAGAATTTCCTAGAAAATGGCAAGTGCCACTAGTACTTTTCATGTCGGATTTGCATCCCGCATAATCGGCATCACTATATGAGACTAACTCATATGTGCTAGATTTTGGATAAAGTAATCCAAAATCAAGTGTATAACTTAGATAACGGAAAATACGTTTTACCGCTACTAAGTGAGACTCCTTAGGTTGAGACTGATAACGAGCACATATGCATACGGCAAACATAATATCGGGCCTACTTGCGGTAAGATAAAGTAAACTACCTATCATACCTCGATATAGACGAATGTCTACATCCTTACCACCCGTATCCTTGTCAAGATGCGTAGTCGTGCTCATTGGAGTCTTTTTCCCGGAAGCACTCTCCATTCCAAATCGCTTAAGCAACTCCACCGTATACTTCGTTTGGTGGATGAAGATTGCATCGTTCAATTGGCGAATTTGGAGACCTAAGAAATATTTGAGTTCGCCCATGTGGCTCATCTCAAATTGTTCCTTCATAACATTAGAAAACTCTTCGCAAAGAGTGAAGTTAGTAGCACCAAAAATGATATCATCAACATAAATTTGAACTAATAAAATATCATTATTCGTATGCTTAACAAAAAGTGTAGAATCGGCTTCTCCCATTTTAAAATTCAAATCCAAAAGAAAATTCTTTAGGCGATCATACCAAGCTCGAGGAGCTTGTCTCAAACCATAAAGAGCTTTCTTTAGTTTAAAAACATGATTTGGAAATTTTTCATTTATGAAGCCCGGAGGTTGAGAAACGTAAACTTCCTCAACAACATCTCCATTTAAAAATGCACTTTTAACATCCATTTGAAATAACTTAAAATTTTTATGGCATGCATAAGACAATAAAAGTCTAATTGATTCTAATCTAGCTACCGGAGCGAAGGATTCTTCGAAATCGATACCTTCCTCTTGGTGATAGCCTTGAGCAACTAACCGAGCTTTGTTCCGGACGACGACTGGATTTTCGTCGGTTTTGTTCTTGAAGATCCACTTTGTCCCTATGACGGTGTGGTTCTTCGATGGCAAAGGAACAAGCTCCCATACCTCATTCCTCTCGAATTGAATGAGTTCCTCCTCCATGGCAAGGATCCAAGCGCTATCTTCGCACGCTTCAACTATATTCTTTGGCTCTATCGATGAGGCAAAGGCACAATTGGCGAAGTGGTGGACTTGAGATCTCGTCTTGACACTATCATTAATATTGCCAATGACTTGCTCATGGGGATGGTCGCGAACGGTATGAAGCCGCTTGGGAATACCTTGATCACTAGGCACATTCTCAACAACTTCATTAGTCGGGTTAGTATCAATAGAATCAATTGAATCAATAGACTTAGAATTTTCAAACGAATCACATAAAACATCCATAGAATCATTATCATTTGAAATTCTAGAAGTAGTAAAATTCTCATTAAAAGAGACATGAAGTGATTCCTCGATCGTAGAGGATCTTTTGTTGTATATCCGGTAGGCTTTTCTACGTGAGGAATACCCAACAAATATCACCTCATCCGATCTCGGATCAAACTTGTCCAAATTATCATATGTGTTTTTAATAAAACATTTTGCGCCGAAAACACGAAAATGTTTAACTTGAGGCAATCTACCAAACAACAATTCATAGCAAGTTTGTTTGGTGCCGGGCCTCAAAAGTATTCTATTAAACACATAACAAGCGGTGTGTACCGCTTCCGCCCAAAATTGATAACCAAGTTGACTATATTCGAGCATAGTGCGAGCACACTCCACAAGCGTTCTATTCTTCCTCTCAACAACACCATTTTGAGGAGGTGCGCGAGGGAAAGAAAACGTGTGAGTAATTCCAAGATCATCACAAAAATTTGAGAAAGACTCATTCTCAAATTCACCCCCATGATCACTACGAATAGTGACAATGGTGGTTCCGATGAGATTTTGTACTTTCTTCACAAATATTGTGAAGTTTTCAAAAGCTTCATTTTTATTACATAAGAAAAATACCCATGTAAATCTTGAATAATCATCAACGATGACTAGTCCATATCTTGCATTTCCTAAGGAAGCAACTCTAGTTGGCCCAAATAAATCTAGATGTAATAGCTCTAGTGGCCGTTTCGTAGAAATGATTTTCTTAGGTTTAAATGAAGATTTAGGAAGCTTGCCACGTTGACAAGAGTCACAAAAACTTTTATTTTCAAAAACGAGCTTCGGAAAACCTTTAATGGAATTTAATTTCGAAAGCTTATAAAGTGTTCCACAGTTCACATGTCCAAAGCGTCGATGCCATAAGTGTTGTTCACTTGTGTTGGTAACGAGACATTGTTCATATGACTTAGGAAGAACCAAAATATAAATATCTTTATGGCGTGTGCCGGAAAATAATAATTTATTATTATCATTTGAAATATGACACAATCCTTTCGCAAAGCTAACTTTGTAACCTTTGTCACAAAGTTGGCTTATTGAAATAAGATTATGATTTAATCCATCAACTAGATAAACATCACTAATTAAGGGTTTAGACGGGTTACCCACTTTACCAACACCGACGATGGTTCCGCTCTCGTTGCCTCCAAATACGACGCGATTTCCATTTGCAATGGGAACCACTCCGGAGAGCAATTGAGCGTCACCCGTCATGTGTTTTGAACACCCGCTATCGAGTATCCAATTCCCTTTGGAGCTAAATTTAAATTTGTTGCTCCTTTTCTTTTTCTTTTCCTTGAGTACCTAAAGATAGAAACTTTCATATCATGGTACCCAAGGTCATTGGGTCCTCAAAAGTTAGACCTTTGGAAGCCAAGTCCAATTGGACTTAGACTTCCCCACATAATTTCTACTATGCACAACATTCGAAAAATAAGCATTCATATATACTTGTTTTTCATCCATGCTTGTGTCCTTTGGGCTCCAAATAGTGAAAATTTTGGGAGCCATCATCCTATTGGGTGCATGCATGCGACGTTGATTTCTACGTGATGCATGTTGTGGATAGGCATACGGAACATGATGGAATGGTGCACGACGAGAATTATTCATATGATGAGGTGGGTGAACATATGCATGTGTGTGAACACGTGCGTGAGGGTGTCTCACATGGTGTGCACGTGCCCGTGAACGTGTAGCATAGAAATCATCATATGTGTGAGACGGTGGAGTAGGACGTGTGTTCCTACGTGGCATGGTATTGGTGTACATATAAGCATGCCTCTTCTTTGGAGGTCCACCCAAAGTGGGTTTCTTTCCAAAAGAGGGTGTGGACGAGGTGGAAGCACCATTGGTAGATAAACTACCAATAGAGTGTTTGCTACCACTCGTAGAGTCACCGGAAGTTGGCCTAACAAAGGTAGTGGCCGCTTTGGATGGACATCCCATCGTATACCCCAAACCAATGTGGTGATTGGCCGGAAGTAAGTCACTTAGGATTTTATCCAAATGGTCCTTACCCTTATTGAATTTATTAATTCGGCCTAATGTGTTCTCATATTTCTCTTTGAGAGAACGCATAGAAGTATCCAAGTTGGATACTTGTGATGTGAGCACATAAACACGAGATTTAAGATTCTCATTCTCAATACTCAAAGTCGAGTTTTGAGAAGTCAAATCCGCTATCCTATGTTCTTCCGGATCTTCAATGCTAACATGTTCAAGTTTAGATTTGAGATTGACAATCTCATTTCTTAACTCTTCAACAACGGTGGCGTTGTTGGTGATGATAGTGTTAGGCGAGGTTTGAATGCTAGCTAGGTCATCTTTTACTTTAGTATATCTATTTACTAATTTAGTATATTTTGACCATAATTGAGAGTTAGCATTCCTAAGATCATCCATAGTTACCTCATCGTTGCCTTCGTCGTCGCTATCATCGGAGGAGGAAGATCCTTGATCATGCTCCTCTCTTGCCATGAAGCACATGTGCGCTTGCTCCACTTTCTCATCATCCGACTCTCCGCTTGAGGAATCCTCGGAGTCGGTGAATGTTGCTCCGACAAGTCCCTTTTTGTACCCCTTTTTGTACTTCTTTGACTTGTCGAACTTCGGCGCCTTCCACTTCTCCTTTTGCTTGTTTTGAGGACAATCCGCTTTGATGTGTCCTGGCTTATTGCATTTAAAGCACAAAGGTGGAGAGGCGTTAGTAGAAGTAAATTTAGATTTTTGTTTGAAGTTACCCTTTCGGAAGAAGCGATTGAACTTCTTTGCCATGAGTGCAATGGATTCCATGTCCATTTCTTCTTCCGAGTCCTCATCATCGGTAGAGGTGGATGAAGCCGCCTTGAATGCAATCGCCTTTTTCTTAGGCGCGTCTTGGTTCAAATAGGACTTCATCTTTTCTTGTAGCTTCACCTTGCTATCTTTGCGTACCTCGTATGACATCAAAGTACCCATCAATTGAACTACGGTATATTTATTCATGTCATTACCTTCCTCGATGGCGAAGGTACGTTTCTCCCAAGAAGAAGGAAGTCCTTCAATAAGCTTTGAGCACTTCTCCTTTTGAGTGTAGGACTTGCCGAGGGCCTCTAACTCGTTTATTATGTCAACGAAGCGAGCGTAATATTCTTTCATCTTCTCGCCCTGTTGCATATGAAACATTTCGTAATCTTTGTTTACGACTACGAGTTTAGAGTCTCTTACCCTACTCGTCCCTTCATGAAGAATGAGGAGGGAGTTCCAAATTTGATATGCACTCTTACATGTGCATATCTTATTGAAGTCCTCGGGCTCCAATGCGCATTGCAAGGCGTTCATTGCCTTGGCATTGCTTACCTCCGCGGCGACCTCCGCGGTAGTCCATTTCTCAAAGTCTTCTTCTTCGGGCTCTATGTATTCCTTCATTGTAGTCCTCCATAAGGATGCACTCCGGAGGAAGGTTTCCATCCGGCATTTCCAGTACTCGTAGTTGGTACCGTTGAAGAATGGAGGCCTCGTAGAGGAATGTCCTTCCATCACCGAAGATGCTCCTTCACGGTTCCTGAAGGTGTCATAGTTGGAAGGTGGACGCACGGTCTTGTTGTCGTTGGCAGACATAGCTAAGTATCTGGCTCTGATACCAAATGTAATGCCATACAAGCTACTGCACAAGTACTAGTGTCACTACCCGCTTCCCTAAAATGGAGGCGAGACGTGAAAAGGTCCGCACGGGAGTGGAGCTATGAAGCCCCAAACCCGATAAGCGTCAATAATACATAAGCAGGTCCCTGTAACCACAACAGAATAACAATAATAACACAAGGAGAGACTGAAATAAAATCTCACATCTCATACATTGTCCAACAAGAAAAATAAGTTCAACATCCAGAAAAGCCACCAGGCTAAAAGAAAAGAGTCTAAAGGCCCAGAACAAGGCCAACAAAAGCAACAACAACAACAAGTATGGGTGCTACGCACCGATAACAAAACAACTGTCTAACAAAAGTAAAACACAACGAAGACACTAGGACTGGTCCCCAGTGTCCACGTACTCCCCGTTAAACACAAGCTCGGGCTCGGCGTCAGCAAACACCTCGTCCTCAACAAGGTACTCAGGCTCAGGATCAAACATGTGTCACTCAAAAGAGTAAAGGGGCACATGTCAGCAAGTCTAAAAGACTTGAGCAAGGAAACTGAAGTGAGGCAACTAGCAACCTAGCAGTTTAGTATGCATGACATGGCAGTTATAACATGAGTGCACAATCAAGACATGGCAAGACAATTTGTACAAGAGAACAATCATCGGGACAAGACAAGACAAGACAAGAGTAGCCACGCTACTATCAATCTCAATCAATTCACTATTCACGTTGTTTGTAGATGTTTACGCCTTACATCTGAATGGTTTTACATTCGCTGATTGGCCGCTTAACAACTACCCCAAACCCAAGAGTTTACGCCTTACCACTGCAGTTGCTGATCGGGCAGACTCCCAGTTGATTGGTCGCTTAACTCTTACCCCCAATACCCACACGTAATGGAGCCAGGGTCCCCGCACAATGAGCTCAGCTAGTGAGCCTGGGGTTGCCCCGCACATGAGCTCGCATTCTTAAACATTTGGCGTAGGGGTGCACCTAGCCGGAAACACGCAATTCGGGCATTAGCTATCAACCAACACATGGCCCGCTTCTGGAACACGAGCCAGGAACACAAGCATTTGTAGCAAAGCTACGCAATCACAGAAACACTTAAAGAATGCAATGACATGACATTTAACTTGCGTACCGTTAATGGAAAGTAAACATGACATGGAAATTGTGCAACATGCTAAATGTCGGAACTAGCTTCGTTGTCAAGCTAGTTCCCCAATTTGCGCCTAGGCGAGTATCATTTCGTCGCCTAGCCTCTTTTACGCCTACAACAAGCAAATGGCCTAAAACATGGCCTAAACCCTAAGTGGCAAGTTTCACTTGCCTAGCACCGGGGATGACGACCACTTCGTCACACGGATGCCAATCTACGGGGAAATCGCTGTTATGGGGGAAACAACATCAAACAACATGAAATTTTATTAGGGTTTCATAAAAATATAAATAGGTTATGAAAACAACGGTAGATCGATTTCTTACCGAGAGGAGGCGGAAGAAACACTCCGGGGAACCCTAGGATCAGATCTGGAAAAGATTGGAGAAGTTTGGGGAAACTAGGGTTTTTGGGAGATTTGGGGATTTTGATGGATTTTGGTGAGATTTTGGGGAAAATGAGAGGTAGATAGAGTGAATGGATGGTTTGGATGATGATTCTAGGGCTTGGAATGGAGAAATGAATCTTGGAGGAAGATGGGGGCTCAAGGGGGAAGATTTTAGGGTTTTGGGTCGTGTTGGAGAAGAAGAAAACGTTTGGGTTGGGTTTAAATAGGATGGGCTGGCGGCTGCCCAGAAATTAGGGTTTCAACACTGGTTAGTCGGTCAAAGAGCAACCACTGACCGACTAGTTTGGCAACTAGTCGGTCGGTCGACCAACGCAGACCGACTAAGTGCAAACAGTAACTCCTGAACGAAAATAGGATTTTAGAGTTAGTCGGTCCATGAACAAATACTGACCGACTAGTTTAGCATCTAGTCGGTCGATGAACGTTCTTAGACCGACTAAGAGTAAACAGTAACTCAACTAAAATTAAGATGATGTGTTAGTCGGTTAAAGAAGCATTGCTGACCGACTAGTTTGCAACCTAGTCGGTCAACCAACGTTCTTAGACCGACTAACGATAAACAGGAACTCCTGAATAATTTTAGAAAGCCAACTAGTCGGTCCAAGAAGGATTACCGACCGACTGGATCGTCATCTAGTCGGTCGGTGCCCCTTCTTATACCGGCTAATGAGCACAAAAAGTTCCGATACGGAGCGCGAGGCCCCGGGATCGATTCCTAAGACTCCTAGGCTTGATCTAATAGTTAGATACGACCGTTATGAAGTCCGTCATGAATGACATACTTCAAAATCGACAATCCTAAGGAAGAAACGAGAAAATACGACGAATCGATCGAAAATGAAAGCTACGGAGACGAAAACCACACAAGAGGAGAAAATCCACCAAAACATATATTATATTATATTAAATCCAGATACATGAAAAGCAGTCGTTACATCTTCCCCAACTTAAGAAAAATTCCGTCCTCGGAATTTCCAAATACTCACGAGTCCGGAAACAAAAGTGGGAAACGCTCTCGCATCTCATCTTCATTCTCCCAAGTAGACTCTCCAGGTGAGCCGTGTCGCCACATCACCCTCACAAGATTGACAATCTTGTTCCGAAGCAATTTCTGACGCCTGTCCAGAATCTGCACTGGATGCTGGTCATACGTCATATCGGGGCGAACGGTAATCTCCGAAAAATCTACAGCATGAGACGGATCGCTAATGTATCGACGAAGCTGCGACACATGGAAAACATTGTGAACTCCTTTCAAAGATGGCGGCAAGGCCAAGCGATAAGCTACCTCGCCAACCCTCTCCAAAACGTCAAACGGTCCAATGTATCGCGGGCTCAACTTCCCACGCTTCCCGAAACGAATCACACCACGATTCGGGGAAATCTTCAAGAACACATGGTCGCCCGGCTGAAACTCCAAAGGACGACGTTTAGCATCCGTCCAATGCTTAAAACGGTCCTGAGCAATTCTCAACCTCTCCCGAATATTCCTGACGATATCCACGGCCTCCACGATCATCTCAGGTCCCAACAACTCCCGATCACCAACGTCATCCCAACTCAATGGCGATCGACATTTCCTCCCATAAAGAGCGGCGAAAGGCGCCATGCCAATACTCGCCTGGAAGCTGTTGTTGTAAGAGAACTCCACCAAATGCAGATGGTCCTCCCACGAACCCTTGAAATCCAACATGCACGCCCTCAGCATGTCCTCCAAAATCTGAATCGTCCTCTCGGACTGGCCATCCGTCTGCGGATGGTACGCCGTGCTGAAACTCAGACGCGTACCCAAACTCTTCTGCAAACTCTGCCAGAACTGAGATGTGAACCTCGTGTCTCTGTCAGACACGATACTCACGGGGACTCCATGAAGTCGCACAACCTCCTGCACGATTCACGTTACATCACTATCCAAACTAGGAAAAGGAAATAAAACGGAGAGTAAAAAGAATTTTACCTCTATATATCTCCTCGCTAGCGCCTCAGTGGACTGTCCCACTCGGAACGGAATAAAGTGCGCAGATTTGGTCAATCGATCTACGTCACCCAAATCGCGTCATTCTGCTTCGGACTCCGAGGTAGTCCAGTCACGAAATCCATAGTGATGTGTTGCCATTTCCACTCCGAAATCGGAAGCGGTTGTAGCAACCCGGCCGTACGCTGATGCTCCGCCTTCACTTGCTGGCAAACCAAGCACTTGGCTACACTCCGAGCCACACTCCTTTTCATACCATGCCACCAATAATTCAGACGAAGATCCTGGTACATCTTGGTGCCACCAGGATGCACAGAATACGGCGAACTGTGTGCCTCCACCATCAGCTCCTCTCTGATATCCCCAGCTGGCACACACAACGTGGCTTCGAACCTCAGCGAGCCATCCTCATGAATCAAAAAGTCAGTCCGCAGACCGGCTTCCACCTGCTCCCGAATCTTCACCAGCCTCGGATCCTCGGCCTGGCCAGCCTTAATCCGATCCACGATCGTCGACTGTACCTGCATGTACATCAACGACGAAGCCTCCCCAGGAAGAACAATCTCCACACCCGACTCGCAAAAATCCTGCTGCAATCTCCACTGCGAGGTCAAAATCATCACCGATGGAAGCCTACTCAAAGCATCCGGAACCACATTCACCTTGCCAGGGTGAAACTGCAAATCAATCTCATAATCCGCCATAAGCTCCAACCACCGACGCTGTCGCATGTTGAGCTCCTTCTGAGTGAAAATATACTTCAAGCTTTTGTGATCGGTGAAAATCTTCACTTTCTCACTCAGCAGGAAGTGCCTCCAAATCTTAAGAGCAAACACAACGTCAGCCAACTCCAAATCATGAGTCGGATAATTCTTCTCATGAACCTTATGCTGACGAGACGCATACGCCACAACATGCCCGTGTTGATGCAACACACAACCGAGACCCTTGCCAGAAGCATCGCAAAAGATCTCAAATCCACCGCTGCGATCAGGCACAACAAGAATAGGGGCAGTCATCAACCTCTCCTTCAGAACGCCAAAATCACCCTCACAATCACCCGACTAAACAAAAGCAACATCCTTCCACGTCAACCTGGTCATCGGCTCAGCAATACGAGAAAAGTCCTTAATGAATCGCCGATAATAACCAGCAAGTCCAAGAAAACTCCGAATCTCAGACGCAGACGACGGAACATGCCACTCCCTGATGGCCCTAATCTTCTCGGGATCCACTGAAATACCATCTCCAGTCACCACATGCCCGAGAAAAGCAACTCGATCCAGCCAAAACTCGCACTTCGAAAACTTAGCATACAAACGATGCTTCCTCAAAATCTCCAACACCGTCCTTAAGTGCGAGGCATGCTCTTCCTCCGACTTGGAATAGATCAGAATGTCGTCAATAAAGATAACGACAAACTTATCCAAAAAGTCGTAGAAAATCAGGTTCATCAGATTCATGAAAACTGCGGGCGCGTTAGTTACTCCAAAAGGCATAACCACAAACTCATAGTGTCCATACTTCGTCCTGAACGCTGTCTTCGGAACATCTCCCTTCTTCACCTTCAACTGATGGTAACCACTCCTCAAATCCAATTTTGAAAACACCCTCGAACCTCCAAGCTGATCAAAAATATCATCGATGCGAGGCAACATGTATTTATTCTTAATGGTCACCACATTCAACTCCCGATAATCCACGCACATGCGACACGAACCATCCTTCTTCTTCACCAGCAACACCGGTGCTCCCCACGGAGACACACTAGGATTAATATAACCCTTCTACAAAAGCTCATCCAACTGCTTCCGCAACTCTTCCAATTCTGCAGGTGCCATACGATACGGCGCCTTCGAAATCGGCTGCGCACCTGGAACAAGATCAATAGAAAATTCCAAAGCCCGATCAGGCGACAAACCAGACATCTCCTCGGGGAAGACGTCGCCAAAATCACGCACCACAGCTGGCCACTCCATCTCCATCTGCATTGCCACAGCCTCCACCGGCCTGGCCCGAAATCTGACAGGACCAAGCGAACTGCTACCACGACTGAACTCAAATACTGGGTGTCCAGGAATCTCGAACACCACCTTCTTCCTCTGACAGTCGATCGTAGCATAGAAGCTCGCAAGCCAGTCCATCCCAAGAACTGCATCATAGTTGATGATGTCGTGGACAATGAAATCAGCGAAAAGCTCATGTCCACAAACCACCAAAGAGCAAGAATTGCAACCACGATGCACCGAGACCACGCCATTCCCTGTAACGATACTCCAACTCTTGGGTAGAGGGGACGTCGACAAGGAATGCCTCTCCATGAAGCTCCGAGAAATAATGCACATCGATGCACCAGAGTCAAAGAGGACTCGTGCAGCAAATGTGCAAACCAAAACCACACCTAATCAAACAATTTAACAATCAAACCCTAGTCTAATAAACAACCATGTTCAAGAAAACAACATAATCTAACAATCAAAACCAGCTAGGAAAGTAACAGCTAGATTGAGGATTACCTGCGATAACCTCATCCACAGCCTCGCTCTCCGCAGCGGTCATCAGAAAAGCTTGCCTCCTCGGCGGAACAGCCTACCGAAAATCCTGCCCCTGCGGAACAGGAGCCGCTCCACGACCAGCAGGAACAGACGCTCGCTGCTGCAACAGCTGAGCTGCAACAGGAGCCCTCCGCAGCTGATTCGCATGCCGACAATCCTTCGCGGCATGGGAAGCATCTCCACAAACCAGACACTGGCCCAAAAACTTCCGACACTGATCCTTGACGTGGCCAGGCTTACCGCAGAAATGGCAAAACTTCAGAATAGGCCCTCCTGGCCTCTTAAACTGAGCGGACTGATTAGGCCTGAATCCAGGTCTAACCACAGCTCTCGCCTGTTCCACAGGCCTCTTCCCAGCACCAACAACAGACCCCCTCCTCTGGTTCACGAGCAGCTCCTGCCTCTTAGCTGCTACCAGAACCTTCTGATAAGACTCCCGGTCAGAAGAGGTCACAAAACTCTGGAGCTCCGAAGCAAGCCCCTGCAGGAACCTCTGAGCCTTCTCCTCAGCGTCCTGCACCATCTTCGGTGCAAACCGACTCAGCCTCATGAACTCTTGGTGATACATGTCCACCGACGAGTTCCCTTGCTTCAAATCGATAAAACGCTGCAGCATCTCCTCCCTGGCAGCTTTCGGGAAGAACTCACCCTCAAATCTGGCCTTGAAGGTAGCCCAGACGATCGGCTCCACCAACATCTTCTCTTCAGCATCCCACCAATTCCGAGCATTATCCTTGAGTTGCCTCTTCGCCAAATCAACCCATCCAGCCGGGGTGATCTTGGCCATCTTCAGATTGTCCTCGATGTTCCGAATCCACTCATCGGCAGCCAGAGGACCCTCAGAACCATCAAAATAAGCGGGACCCAGCTCCCGAAATTGCTTCGCTCCTGGCTCAGAGCGAGGGGCATCTGGAAGAGCCCGGGCAGCTCGAGCAAGTGGAGCATTCTGGACTTGCAGAAGCACGCCCTGCTGCACTTGCATCATCTGGAGCATCATCCGCATCATCTCACCGCTGGTGGGTTCCCGCTCAGGCTCCTCATCATGAGGGACCGCGCCTCTACCCCCACCACGGGTGAAACGTCTTCCTGCCATCTAGTGACACAGAAAACGAATCAGATTAGACTCATAGCTTATGACTCGGACGTCGAACTTAATTTATTGGACATTCTAATATTATTATCGCTATTCCAAAAATCGCAGTTACAGAAGGACCTGCATGGGCCACCAACAAAACCTGTCACGACCCGCTTCCCTAAAATGGAGGCGAGACGTGAAAAGGTCCGCACGGGAGTGGAGCTGTGAAGCCCCAAACCCGATAAGCGTCAATAATACATAAGCAGGTCCCTGTAACCACAACAGAATAACAATAATAACACAAGGAGAGACTGAAATAAAATCTCACATCTCATACATTGTCCAACAAGAAAAATAAGTTCAACATCCAGAAAAGCCACCAGGCTAAAAGAAAAGAGTCTAAAGGCCCAGAACAAGGCCAACAAAAGCTACAACAACAACAAGTATGGGTGCTACGCACCGATAACAAAACAACTGTCTAACAAAAGTAAAACACAACGAAGACACTAGGACTGGTCCCCAGTGTCCACGTACTCCCCGTCAAACACAAGCTCGGGCTCGGCGTCAGCAAACACCTCGTCCTCAACAAGGTACTCAGGCTCAGGATCTAACATGTGTCACCCAAAAGAGTAAAGGGGCACATGTCAGCAAGTCTAAAAGACTTGAGCAAGGAAACTGAAGTGAGGCAACTAGCAACCTAGCAGTTTAGTATGCATGACATGGCAGTTATAACATGAGTGCACAATCAAGACATGGCAAGACAATTTGTACAAGAGAACAATCATCGGGACAAGATAAGACAAGACAAGAGTAGCCACGCTACTATCAATCTCAATCAATTCACTATTCACGTTGTTTGTAGATGTTTACGCCTTACATCTGAATGGTTTTACATTCGCTGATTGGCCGCTTAACAACTACCCCAAACCCAAGAGTTTACGCCTTACCACTGCAATTGCTGATCGGGCAGATTCCCAGTTGATTGGTCGCTTAACTCTTACCCCCAATACCCACACGTAATGGAGCCAGGGTCCCCGCACAATGAGCTCAGCTAGTGAGCCTGGGGTTGCCCCGCACATGAGCTCGCATTCTTAAACATTTGGCGTAGGGGTGCACCTAGCCGGAAACACGCAATTCGGGCATTGGCTATCAACCAACACATGGCCCGCTTCTGGAACACGAGCCAGGAACACAAGCATTTGTAGCAAAGCTACGCAATCACAGAAACACTTAAAGAATGCAATGACATGACATTTAACTTGCGTACCGTTAATGGAAAGTAAACATGACATGGAAATTGTGCAACATGCTAAATGTCGGAACTAGCTTCGTTGTCAAGCTAGTTCCCCAATTTGCGCCTAGGCGAGTATCATTTCGTCGCCTAGCCTCTTTTACGCCTACAACAAGCAAATGGCCTAAAACATGGCCTAAACCCTAAGTGGCAAGTTTCACTTGCCTAGCACTGGGGATGACGACCACTTCGTCACACGGATGCCAATCTACGGGAAAATCGCTGTTATGGGGGAAACAACATCAAACAACATGAAATTTTATTAGGGTTTCATAAAAATATAAATAGGTTATGAAAACAACGGTAGATCGATTTCTTACCGAGAGGAGGCGGAAGAAACACTCCGGGGAACCCTAGGATCAGATCTGGAAAAGATTGGAGAAGTTTGGGGAAACTAGGGGTTTTGGGAGATTTGGGGATTTTGATGGATTTTGGTGAGATTTTGGGGAAAATGAGAGGTAGATAGAGTGAATGGATGGTTTGGATGATGATTCTAGGGCTTGGAATGGAGAAATGAAGCTTGGAGGAAGATGGGGGCTCAAGGGGGAAGATTTTAGGGTTTTGGGTCGTGTTGGAGAAGAAGAAAACGTTTGGGTTGGGTTTAAATAGGATGGGCTGGCGGCTGCCCAGAAATTAGGGTTTCAACACTGGTTAGTCGATCAAAGAGCAACCACTGACCGACTAGTTTGGCAACTAGTCGGTCGGTCGACCAACGCAGACCGACTAAGTGCAAACAGTAACTCCTGAACGAAAATAGGATTTTAGAGTTAGTCGGTCCATGAACAAATACTGACCGACTAGTTTAGCATCTAGTCGGTCGATGAACGTTCTTAGACCGACTAAGAGTAAACAGTAACTCAACTAAAATTAAGATGATGTGTTAGTCGGTTAAAGAAGCATTGCTGACCGACTAGTTTGCAACCTAGTCGGTCAACCAACGTTCTTAGACCGACTAACGATAAACAGTAACTCCTGAATAATTTTAGAAAGCCAACTAGTCGGTCCAAGAAGGATTGCCGACCGACTGGATCGTCATCTAGTCGGTCGGTGCCCCTTCTTATACCGGCTAATGAGCACAAAAAGTTCCGATACGGAGCGCGGGGCCCCGGGATCGATTCCTAAGACTCCTAGGCTTGATCTAATAGTTAGATACGACAGTTATGAAGTCCGTCACGAATGACATACTTCGAAATCGACAATCCTAAGGAAGAAACGAGAAAATACGACGAATCGATCGAAAATGAAAGCTACGGAGACGAAAACCACACAAGAGGAGAAAATCCACCAAAACATATATTATATTATATTAAATCCAGATACATGAAAAGCAGTCGTTACAACTAGAGGGGGGGGGGGTGAATAGTACTTTAAAATAACAAGGAGTATAATTCCAAATTAAATTGCAAACAACTACCAAATCAATTTGCGGAAGCTTAAATTGAATGACAACAACAAAATTAACAATGCAAACAAATGATGTTAATGGGTTCGGATCCACCCAAGTCTCCCTGACTTGTTCCCGGTGATCCTACGTCCCAACCACCCGGATCCCCTCCGGATACTTAGGTTAGAAACCCTAACCCAAGATTTCCACTATGAATATCTTGTGAAAAACCTTCACAAGATCAAATCATACAACAACGGCAATAGTGAATCCCACAACCCGGGATCACAACCTTCTCTCACAACCGAGAGAATCAACAAGCAATATAAATGAGTTTATATTGAAATAAGCAAACTTACCACAAAATCCTATACCTTGAGTTTTTCTTACCCAATAGGTGAAATGAAGGATTTGAGAAAGATGAAGTCACCAAGTCCTAGCACCAAGGAAATGACCAGCAATCGGTGCCTAGGAGAGATTTGGAGACTTGGATCAAGCTATAGCTTGAAGAGCTCACCAAGAACAAGCTTCTCTCAATATGGATTCTAGATCTAGAATAGTGAGAGAATGGGTTTCTTGTGATGAAGAGAGCTTTAGGAGAGAGTGAGCATAGCTATCTCTTTTGATCTCAATGAATCTCTGAATGGAAGCTCTAACCTAGATAGAAATGACCTAGGTTCGTATTTATAGGGTCCCATAAAAACAAGTTAGGTCATTCTCCAACAGATAGAAATCTGGGAGAATTAGTCGGTCAAAGAACAAACACTGACCGACTAGTTCATCAACTAGTCGGTCAGTCAAACAGCATGGACCGACTAAGTGAGAAACTGAGAAGAGATAGAATTTCAGACCTAGAAATCTAGTCGGTCCAAGAAGACTTTCTGACCGATCAGTTTCACAACTAGTCGGTCAGTCAATGAACGTAGACCGACTAAGAGGCAAAATGAAATAGTCTGAATACAAGTTGACTTAGTCGGTCCAAGAACAAAAGTTGACCGACTAGATTGTCAACTAGTCGGTCACCAAATGTTCTTAGAACGACTAACGATAAACAGTAGCTTAGGAGAAATTTAGTATGAACAGTAAGTCACAACTAGTCGGTCAAAGAAGCATCACTGACCGACTAGTTCACAAACTAGTTGGTCGGTGAGTCAACGTAGACCGACTAACTGTAAACAGTAAAGTCCAAGAAATTAGGAATCAAACTAGTCGGTCCAAGAAGAGTTGCTGACCGACTAGATCACCATCTAGTCGGTCAGTACTTCTTCTTGTACCAACTAACATGCACAAACAAGTCCGAATCGAAGCGCGACGCTTCGAGGAAGTTAGAATGAACTTGTACTAAGATCCTAGAGCTACGATATGAGCGTTATGAAGATAGAAACGTAATATATACTCAAGGCTTAACATTCTATTGATCGAAGCTAAAAAGACTATAAATAAAACCTTAATAAACGGTCTTCGAGAGCTTCGATTGATTCTTCATAACTTCCAAAGCGACGCAAGAGCTTCAACGAAGATTTAGGCATGAATACGAGCTTTGGGAAGTGTTGAGATGTCGCTTTGAATGTTCTCGTGAATTTGGCGACGATCTCCAATACTGCGCTCACAAATTGTTAGTTCATGAATTATTTATGTTTGCTCATCATCAAAACCAAATCCGGGGAGTCCAATATTCAACAAAAAATGTGCTTAATGTATAGCTTTCTTTTGAATCATTCAAGTGAGATTAATGAATGATAATCATACCCATGTAAAAATTGATGTATTACAGTTATGACTACATGCGCATGTTTGTTTTTCTAAATAGCCATGCATGTTCAATGATTAGAATAATTTGATTTCTACTCCTACACTTTCACTTCCATGAATATTAATTATTGTTGTACATTTGGAGACATCTTTTATGAAATAATAGAAAGTAAATGTAGGATGAAAAATAACTGAAAAGCTAAGGGATATGATGTGTCCTGCCATGGATAAAAATTGAGCACAAAAGAATTGAATATGAATTTTTTTGAAAAAGAATGAAAATAGCTCCGTATGAAAAATAGATACAGTTCTTGGCAAGTACACTACCCACGAGTATCCAACATATAATTTACGAGTAATATATAGCATTGGTGTTATACTCGTCAAGCAATGCACCCCCACATCGAAGAGTCCTTATAGGCAATGTTTATGGGGTGTGGTCTTACACTCATTTTTAATGGGATTGGAAAAATCAATCCTAGGTGATTTCATATTTAATGGAAAATGTGGATTGGTTTTGTTTGAATTTCTAAAAAGGTATCCTCATGTGCCTCAATGTTTAAACATCACACTTACATGAAGGTGTTGAAGTCTATGTTATAATTTTCATTGAATTTGACGTGCGTATTCTATGAATGTCTACATGCAATTGCTAGTTGTAATTTATAATACTCTTTAGTTTACATGTGGTATGAAATTTGACTTCATATGTACACTTTTGGTAATAACAAAAGGGGGAGAAAGAATAAAGAAGATTTGGTGTTCATTAATGCTTATATGTTGCATATATGAATATTGGTTTAAGGGTGAGCATTAATGAACAATGAATAATGAAAATGTACTTATTGTATATTGAATATATGAATATTGGTTCAAGGGGGAGCATTAATAAAAGGGGAGCATGCATACATGTTTGAATGCTTGAACATCATTGTAGCATGCTTGTATGTTTACTCATCATTGCCATTCGTGTTGCATATTGCACACATCCTCCATCTTCACACTTCACACACATGTCACGATGATATTATATGTAATGCCCCGCTTCCCAAAAGACACTGGAAGCGAGAGCGTTACGCGGTCCGCTTGAACTGGAGCGGTGAAGCTCGAGTTCAATAAGCGTCTGTGATAAAAACACAGAAAAGGGTCCTTGCATTTTGCGTATCAGAACAATCAGAAAACATTTCATTAAATTAAAAGGGCACTTCCAAAATTGTTCATACAAGAAAATAATACAACCGGGCCTCAGCATGGCCAAAAAGGAAACAATGACAAGGCACTAATCCTACTACAAGGAACTAAACTAAGACTCAAAGCAGTGACGAAGGCTCTAGTCTTCCGCAGAAAGCGGCTCGGCGTCTATGACCAACTCTGGCTTTCCGAGCCAAGCGTCACGTACGAATCCTCCGGGTACTCAAGCGCTGAATCTGACATACATCCACAAACAATGAATGTATGTCATCAAGGGCTGCAAGAAAAGGTTAGCAACCTAAACAAGATGTGCAGCTGATACGAATTTAAGAAACATTAAACATTTTTTCAAAAAGAAGGTGACTGCAGCAATATAACGAGACAATCATACTGAAACGAAAAGTAAACATCCCTAACATGTAGTTCTAAGCAGTTGCAAGAATTATAGTAGGGTTTTTCTTTGAGTTCATTAGCATTTCAATTATCAAGATGACCAAGTTAGCGTTGCAAGTTTTCATGTCAAGAGTTAGTATTCTAATCTAGGGTTCACGCCTGTAGGTCGTGATGAGAATATCGTTCCTCTCACGGGGGCTTACCGTGATTGACGCTAACCTACCGCATGCGGGTGGTGCTCTTGAGGAGAGTACCTTTCATACGCCTAGTGGCCGCTCAACCCTAACCCCACCCAAAAGTTTTGCCGAAACACGAGCCAGCCTAGTCGACTCACACGACATCACGATATCACAACACCGCCTTCGAGGCGCACGATTTCACGATGTCATAATTTGTTAAACATTCGAAAATGTCCAGACAAGTTATGTACCAATTTAACAATGTCATCTTTCCATTTATACAACATCTTCAATCATTAAGAGAGGGTTGCCCGACATTTACAATAAATTAACGAGAGTGTTGAACATGTGGGTTTAACGAACAGGTTGCGAAACTGTGTTTTCTTTGCCAATATTTAAAGTTGCACACTAACAAGTTATATGTCCAGACGTCACATTTTTAGTCTAAAACGTTACGGAAAAGATTTCATGCGTAAATTAACATGTAGTTTTCAAGATATGCAGATTGAAGTAAAGATAGAGTACTAGTCATCAAACTTCAAAAATTCGTATTTAATTGCACACTTGCCTGATATAGTCGATTTCGGGTGTTCGAGTAGACGCGGCAATCGGCGTGGTTATCTGTGTCATTAGATTCGCATAATCAAGTTAATTGTGACTTAGCTAACAAAGGATATTAAGAATCTGATTATACGACATAGCTTAAATTAACCTTATAATCATATGTTTACAAGGGTTTAACTAATAGCATACACAAGTCTATATATATATATAACTGTATTTAATTAAACTAACATGTAATCTGCCCATATATGCCAACCTATGGGTTAACAAGGACATGGACCTATAGGGGATGTACAGCTTGCATGGCAACAACCTCACTTATATTGAAACTCCCATTTGTTTTTAAAGCTACCAATGGGTATTATAGGTTACTGCACTACACTGATTTTCGCATGGGAACTGGTGTTTACAAATATAGTCTATGAGTTAAAACTCCACATAGGAACTGTTCACCAATATATATAGCCCCATACCTCCCTATAATACTCCCTATAATAATTCATGGCTTATAAAAACTTACGTGCACATGCAGAGAGGAGGGAGCGACGGAGCACGATCGGATTGCTGGGCAGCGACGACTCAACGGCGACGGAAACGACGAGCGGCGTTCCTTGGCGGCTTAGGGATGTGCACGGCTGAGAGGGGAGCTGCGGTGGTGTTGGCGCTTGCGTGCGAGGAGATGGCCGGATGACAGGGCATGGAGATGACTGGCGACGGTGTGGGGTTTCACCGGCGTCGGGAAGATCGGTAGGCGATTGCGGGGAGGCCGGGGAGGCGGTGCGGCAGTCGGAGCTATCGAAGTCGTCGGGAGGTGGGGGAGATTGGGTCTGATGGTCTGGGCTCCAGTGGCTTGCGGTATGAGAGGCAAAGGGTGTTGGATATGGACGACACGAATACACCCATGAGGGGATGTATGAGGGTATACAGACCTCAGATGTCGCATGCACGAAAGCGTGCACGAAGGGAAACTTTTCTCGTGTGAAAAGGACCACTCGATAAGTGGAAAAAGCCACTCGATAAGTGGAAAAAGTAACTTTATAAGTGCATAAAGGCACTTGATAAGTGAATGAAGAAGAGGATAAATGAATGTGCTTTTATAGGCTAATAAGCTTATAATTGGTTATTTCCTACAATAACCACCCATAAAGCCTATAAATAGGACCCAAGGGTAAGGCATTCATTTCATCACATTCATGCCATAAGTTTGCAAAAGGCATCTTATGTTCTTCTTCTCCCTTCCATTAAAATCCTCTTCTAGTTAGATATTTAGGCGGTGAAACTCTGCTTCGATCCTCTGTGACGAAGTATCGACCGTTGTGGCGAATCCGAGGGCGAAGTTCCGAGATTACGGTGTCGCGTACGCAAGCGTAAGTCTCAACTTCATTTATCGATCCTAACATTGTTTTGACAGGATCCTTCATTGGTATCAGAGCCATACGGGTTCTCCCCGGTCAAACCGCCGCCCCGTCGAACCGATGAACGAGGCGTTGTCTTTTTCACGAATGGGTATCCTACCATTACGGATATGGTAGGAATGCTTCGTGACGGAGAGAACGCAGCGGTTGTTCTTTTCACGTTAGGGTCTCCTACCATTACGGATATGGTAGGAACTCTCCGTGATGGGAAGAACCGACCGTTCATATCGTCAAGCTCGCACTCTTCATGGATGCCGAGTCTCCATTCATAGGGAATGTGAACTCTCTTCATGTGGAGCGCGTAGTTTACGAATTTTAAAGTATGTTAATTTTTCATTTTGGCACACGGCCATTAGAGAATAACTACTTTCTCGACGAACGGGTGCTTCATCGACGAACGGGTGCTTCATCGAGGAAGAAGATGGAAGTTATTCCCATCGGGGAAGATGACTTTTGGTGCATGATCACCATGGCCAAATGGGCTATGGAGGCAACGCATCCCCCTCCTCATGCGGAGGGGGTTGGTTACGGCCAATAACCACCACGAAAACCACCCCGTCGAGGGGGAGGAATGCATGCGGCCACCCCATGCAAGGGGGGAGACCGGCCATGGCCAAAGGGCCATGGCCGGCCTAGGCCAATAGGCCATGGCCGGGCCATGGCCGGCCGGCCCTGGCAGGGGCCAGGGCCGGCCTGGCTGGCCCTGGCAGGGGCCAGGGCCGACGCCCTGGCCTCTGACAGGGCCTGGCCGGCCCTGGCCGGCCTCGGCCAGGGCAAAGGCCCTGGCCGAGGGGCCAGGGCCCCTGGCCGGCCAGGGCAGAGGCCCTTGGCCGGCCCTTGGCCAGCCCCGGCCAGGGCAGAGGCCCTGGCCAAGGGGGTGCCAAATAACTGATTGGTCAGTATTGGTCGACCAATTCGGGATTATTGGTCGACCAATTTAGCCAGAGGCCTTGACAATGGTTTCGGCCCCGGTAACCTACAAGCCTAGCCCATACGGGGCCGACGGCAGTCATCTGCTGCAAAATTCTCCAATAAGGGGGAAACGCCTGGATCCATACGGGAGCCAGCGACGATGGCTTGCAAAAAAAAATCCCCAAAGGGGGATCCGGCCTTGGTACAAGTACGACTTATCCCGACAAATGGCCAGGGATTACCGTACATTTCACTAGTATCATAAGGGTACTAAGTTGGAATATCATTTTTTCCCCAAAAGGGGGGATCCGGCTTTGGCCAAGTTACGATGGCAACTCTCACTTCAGAAGGAAGATGAGTTCGGCCTTGGCACAGCCTTGACACGACCCCGGCAATGGCCGGGGAATTGTCAAAATATTTCGGCTATGAGACACCATATAATTGGGTATAGGCCTTGCAAAATACGTTTGCAAAATGAATTTGAAAAATACGTTTTCAAAATACTGCAAAATATGTTTGCAAAATATTTTTGAAAAATACGTTTTCAAAAACGCTTTTTCGCTGCAAAGTACTATACGAGTACTTCTATTTGATAAAGTGATGGGGAAATATTGAAAATTACTCTAGATGGTGATTGGAAACGTAGTGACCTTTTCGATTCTAGAGTAACATATTCAATATTTTTCGAAAGTAACTTATCAAATTATGAATATCATTCCAAGTGGGAGTTGATTTTAGAACTATCCATATGGGATATTCTATTATCATTTCAAGTGGGAATTATATCTGAAAAATACGTTTTCAAACTCGTTTTTTCCGTTGCTAGTACTATAAGAGTACCATTGTTTGATAAGTGATGGGGGAATATTGAAGGTTGTTCTAGATGGTGATTGGAATCGTAGAGACCTTTTCGATTCTAGAACAACATCTTCAATATTTTTTGAAAGTAACTTATCAAATATAATATAATTCCAAGTGGGATTTGAATTTTTAGAACTATCCAAATGGGATATTCTATTATCATTTCAAGTGGGAGTTATATTTTAAGAAATTTTATGCAATGTTTTGATCAAACCTTCGGTTTTGTGTCTTTTGCAGCATTTTAAAAGTAAAATATCTTCCGCTTCAAAGAATATCGTCGCTGAGTTAAACAGAGGTGAAAAACTCAACAACGATAATTACAAACTTTGGTCCATCAAGATACAATACGTTTTAGAGGAGCAAGAAGTGCTCGAAACTCTAAAGAACGTAATGATTGAACCCGAGTCGGGCACTACGGCCCAACACAGATGAGATAAGGAAGCTTTTGATGCTTGGTCTCGGAAGAACAAGATAGCACGCATTACGTTATTAAGCAGTATGGCTGATGATATAATGCGTATCTTCCGAGAACATGACCTAGCCATGGACATATGGTCCAAGCTAGAAGAGAAGTTCGGTGGCACATCAATGTCAAAACTTCGCGCCTTAACTATAAGATTTGATTCATACAAGAAACGTCCAGATCATTCTATAGGGAAACATCTGCGACACATGGCAAATCAAATCTCAGAGTTAAAGGACGCAGGTCATGTGCTCACTGATGAGCAACAAATCCAAGCAGTCATACGTTCCCTACCAAATGGGTGGGACCAAATGAAGATGCATCTCACTCACAATGAGAGCATCAAGACCTTCAGCGATGTTTCCAAGCACCTCGAATTAGAGGAAGAGCGGCTTGCGGCTGCCAAGCCTAGTGTAGAAGTGCACATGGTTGCTAGTTCCTCACACGGGGGAAAGAAACAAAAAGATCGTTCGAAGTCTACTAATGAACGTAATAAGCAACCTGAGTCTACCAAGAAACCCAAACATAAGAGTGGGCACAAGAAATGGCACAAGAAGAAAGACTTGAAGAGGATCAAGTGCTTCAAGTGCAATAAGTTCGGTCACTATGCTCGTTCGTGTACGAGTGGAAGTGACGAGGTAACTTGTAATACTAGTTACATATGTGTTTCTAGTTCAATATTTCTTGTGGAATCTAATCCATTTTGGATAATTGATTCAGGTGCCACCGACCACATAGCAAGGGACAGACGGTCCTTCGTGGAGTATCACCGGATACCCCAAAGAACGAAGTGGATCTATGTAGGAAACAACACACGTGTTGAATTGAAAGGCGTTGGGACTTGCAAGCTAGTCTTGGACAACGGCCGCACTCTCCTACTTCATGATGTCCTCTTCGCTCCAGATATTCGAAGGAATATTATATCTGTGGTCGTGTTGATGGGTCTTGGTTATAACTGGTTCTTTCAAAATTGTAAAGTGGACTTGTTTTGTAATAATCCCTTTATTGGTACTGGGTTTGTATTTAAAGGATTTATTGTAATGAGTACAATGTATGATTCCTCGTGTAATGAAAATTTCCTTATTACAAATTCTAAGACTTATGAGTCTGATGTGATTTGTTGGCATGCAAGGCTTGGTCATATTGGACCAACGCATATGGATAGACTTGCCAAACATGGCCTTCTATCCAATATTTCAAAGGTTGAAATGTCGACCTGCGAACATTGCCTAGTGGGGAAATCTTGTCGCAAGCCGTTTGGAACTGGCACAAAGGCCGAGGTTGTTGGATATGGAAGACGTTAGTACACCCTTGTAGGGGATGTACGAGGGAATACGGACCTTGAACGTCGCACACACGAAGTCGTGCGCAAAGGGAATATGTTCCCTTGCGGAGAGGATCTCTAGATTGATGGGAAAGTCGCATTATATATGCATAAGTGCATGTGACATATGGCTAATAAAGGGGTAATATCTTAAGCTTATGTTGTACCATGCATATGGTACAACTTAAGCTTATAATGTGCCATGTATAATGGTACACCTTACTTAAATTGTTCCTAAGGAACAATTACTCCTAAAATAACTACCTTGGGGGCTATAAATAAGACCCAAGGGTAAGCCATTTCCTTACACTTTTGCATGGCATTCTTGCATGCATTTTCATTCTAGCGAAGCTCTGCCGAAATACTTCCTCTCTCTTTATCCAAGTTCTTAATCTAAAGTAGAGATTTAGATTGTGGATTTAGTAGCCTTACTCCGTTCGTGAGAAGACTCGATCCGTCATGGCGAATCCGAAGGCGAAGTTCGTAGACTACCGTGCCGCATACGCAAGCGTAAGTCTAAACTTCATTTTATCGATCCTAACTCTGTTTTGGCAGGATCCTTCATTGGTATCGGAGCCATACGGGTTCGCCCCGGTCAAACCGCCGCCCCGTCGAAACTATGAACGAGTCGTTGTCTTTTTCACGAATGGGTATCCTACCATTACGGATATGGTAGGAACGCTTCGTGACGGAGAGAACGCAGCGGTTGTTCTTTTCATGTTAGGTTCTTCTGTCATTACGGATATGGCAGGAACTCTCCGTGACGGGAAGAACCGACCGTTCATGTAGTATGTTATTTTTTCATTTTTGGCACACGGCCATTAGAAAATAACCACTTTCTCGACGAACGGGTGCTTCATCGACGAACGGGTGCTTCATCGAGGAAGAAGGTGGTGGTTATTCCCATCAGGGAAGATGAATTTTAGTGCATGTGCACCATGGGCAAATGGGCTATGAAGGCCATGCACCCCCTCCCCATGCGGAGGGGGTTGGCTACGGCCAATAACCACCACGGCCACCCCTTCGACGGGGTGTGCGGCAACCCCATTCAAAGGGGGTGGCCGGCCATGACCAAAGGGGCCATGGCCAGCCAATGCCAAAATGGCCTTGGCCATGACCGGCCATGGCCAAGCCATGGCCGGCCATGGCCAGGCCGACAGTGGCCGGCCAAGGCCAGGCCGGCCATGACTGGTCTGCCCGGCCCTGGCAGAGGCCAGGGCCGGTGCCCTGGCCACTGCCAGGGCCGGTGCCCTGGCCACTGCCAGGGCCTGGCCGGCCCTGGCAGGGGCCAGGGCCAATACCCTGGCCTCGGCCAGGGCCTGGCCGGCCCTGGCCGGCCTCGACCAGGGCAGAGGCCCTGGCCGAGGGGCCAGGACCCCTGGCCGGCCAGGGCAGAGGCCCTGGCCGGCCCTTGGCCAAGCCTCGGCCAGGGCAGAGGCCCTGGCCGGGGGAAGTTACAGACCAAAATAATTGGTCGACCAATTTGGTCATTTTGGTCGACCAATCTGACAGAAGGTCTTGGTCGATCGCGAACTTGCCGAATGACCCATACGGGGTGACAAAAGTCCTTGGTCAAACTCGAATGTGCCGATTAGCCCATATGGGGCTAACGACAGTCGCCTACTCTTGTTTTATAAAATTTTTTTTTCGGGCTCTACTCCTTGAAGATTAGCCATAGTGCTCTACTTCATGCGAGATTAGCCATGTCATTGTGCTCTACTCTATGGAGATTAGCCAATGTACTTGTCACATTGTGCTCTACTCTACGGAGATTAGCCAATGTATTTCAAATTTTTGACAAAGATGTTTTAAAATAGGTTATGTCCCGTCCTTAAATCGGGATAGTGCAATTTAGAATTCCAAGTCCTACCACGATCCGGCCATGGTCATCTAACCCATGGGTGTGTAGAACAGGTCTCGTGGCTTGGCAATTGTTGCGCTAAAATTCTTTGCGCAAACTCTCACCTATTCCATTTTGAAAGATATGTTTTTCAAAAATATTTTTCCACTGCTGGTACCATACTGGTATCATTTCTGATTTCTTTTTACTTGAGATAAGTAAGAAGGATACTTTGAAAGTTACTTCTAGATGGTAGTTGGGAACGTAGTGAACTTCTCGATTCTAGAGTAACATTTCAACGCATCCAAGGAACTTATCAAGTGTTTAAAGAATCGAAACTATATGCATAGAATTTTGATCGTGTTTTTCATTCTCTTTGCAGTTTTTTGAATCGAATATGTCTACCGCTTCTAAGAACATTGTCGCAGAGCTTAACAAAGGTGAAAAGCTCAACGGCGACAATTATAAAATTTGGTCAATAAAAATCCAATATGTTTTGGAGGAGCAAGATGTGCTTGAAACACTCCAAAACATAATGGAAGAACCTGAGTTGGGCAATACGGCCCAACACAAGAGGGACCGGGAAGCTTATGATACTTGGACTCGAAAGAACAAAATAGCACGTATTACGTTACTGTCCGCAATGGACAATGACATAATGCGTCTATTTCGATAATTCGACCTAGCCAAAGACATATGGTCTGAGCTAGAAATAAAGTTTGGTGGAACTTCGGTTACCAAACTCCGCTCCTTAAATATTCAATTTGATTCGTACAAGATGCGGCGAGATCACTCTATGAAAAAGCATCTCCACCACATGGCGAATCTCATATCTGAATTAAAGGATGCGGGTGTTACGCTGTCTGACGAATAGCAGATCCAAGCAGTCATTCGTTCACTCCCAGATAGCTGGGATAACATGAAAATGCACCTCACTCATAATGAGTGCATTAAAACTTTAAGCGATGTATCGAAACACCTCGAACTTGAGGAAGAGCGGATTCAAGCCGCAAAACCAAGTGCAGAAGTGCACATGGCCGCTAGTTCCTCACATGGAGGAAATAAGCGGAAGAATAAACGCTTAAGGTTTGTGAACGAACGAAAGCAAGAACCGGAAACCTCAAAGAAGACTAAGAACAAAAAGTGGCAAAAGAATGTGCACTGAAAGAAGAAAAACTTGAAGAAGATCAAGTGCTTTAAGTGCAACAAGTACGGTCACTTCGCCCGTACGTGTACGGATGGAAGTGATAAGGTAACTTGTAGGGCTAGTTACATATGTGTTTCTAGTTCCGTGTTTCTTGCTGAATCTAACTATTTTTGGTTGATTGATTCAGGGGCCACAGACCACGTAGCGAAGGACAGAAGGTTCTTCGTAGAGTATCGAAAGATAACTCAAGGAACAAAGTGGATATACGTCGGCAACAACACTCGTGTTGAAGTCAAAGGCGTCGGAACATGCAAGCTAGTTCTCGACAACGGCCGGACTTTATTATTGCACGACGTCCTCTTTGCTCCAGATATTAGAAGGAATATCGTATCCGTGGTCATGTTAATGTCTTTAGAGTATGAATGGAGGTTCTATAAACAAAAGGTTGACCTTGTTTGTAATAGTTCTTTAATTGGGTCGGGTAATGTTTGTAATGGATTAATTGTTTTAAACACAATGTATGATGATTCTTCTTCTATTAATGAAAGTTTCCATTTGACAAATGCTTCTAACTCTGAATCTGAGATCATTTGTTGGCATGCAAGACTTGGTCATATTGGACCAACTAGAATGGATAGACTTGCCAAAAGTGGCTTGCTATCTAATGTTTCAAAAGTTGAAATGTCAACTTGCGAACATTGTCTTGTAGGGAAAACTTGTCGCAAGCCGTTTGGAACTGGCACAAGGGCCGAAGTTCCATTACAGCTTATCCATTCGGACATTTGCGGTCCAATGAATGTTAAGACAAGACGCGGGAAGTCCTATTTCATCACATTCATTGATGACTTCACCCGTTTCGGTCATATTTATTTGATTTCCCACAAATATGAAGCTTTATCTTGCTTCAAAAACTATATGAGTTTAGTGGAAAATCAACTAGATCGCAAGATAAAGGTCTTGCGAACCGATCGGGGTGGAGAATATCAATCAACGAGTTTTAAGGAACTCTGTGATGAAAAAGGCATAGTTCATCAAATAACTATGCCTTATACTCCGCAACAAAACGGTGTTGCGGAAAGAAGAAATAGGACATTGATGGAAATGGTCCGATCAATGATGTCTCAGGCAAATTTGCCCATCACCTTTTGGGGTGATGCATTATTGACGGCAACATTCATCTTAAACCGTGTACCCTCGAAGTCGGTAAGTTCTACTCCTTATGAGTTGTGGAACAATAGAACTCTAGACTTAAGCATTCTAAAACCTTGGGGTTGTGCATCTTACGCACATTTATCCTCTCACAAATATGGCAAACTTGGGCCACGTGGGAGGAAGTGTATCTTCATCCGATACGCTGAAAACTCCAAAGGATATGTTTTCGTCGGTCAAGAGGACAATGGGGGTCTAATAGAATTCGAATCGAGTGATGTTGTCTTCTTGGAAAACGAGTTTCCAAGACAGGGTGAGATAAGTCAAGACTTATCCTTGTTTGAGACTTGGGATCAAGTAGGATCGGAACGTTCGAGTGGGAGAATTCTTGGTGAAGAAGAAAATACGTTTCAAACTTCACCAACAGATGATACGAACGATACCAATCCTATTCCGAGTGGGAGTGATATTATTCCAAGTGGCAGTGATGTCATTCCAAGTGGGAGTGATCAAACTCAAGCAAGACGTAGTAATCGAACGAGGCTAACACCTCTGAGATTTGAGGATGAATTTCCTCAAACATTCATGCCATTACTACAAGATGATGAAGAACCTGCAAATTTCAAACAGGCCGTCACATGCCCTGCTAAAGATAAATGGATAGCGGCAATGGAAGAAGAACTTCAATCCATGAAAACAAACCAAGTCTGGGACTTGGTTGATTTACCTAAGGGACGTAGAGCCATTGGGA
The DNA here is from genome assembly GCA_030789695.1 of Scilla litardierei. Lineage (NCBI taxonomy): Eukaryota > Viridiplantae > Streptophyta > Magnoliopsida > Asparagales > Asparagaceae > Scilla > Scilla litardierei. The sequence continues at coordinate 105,683,108 of CM061132.1, forward strand.
ACAAGTGGGTTCTCAAAATCAAGCATAAGGCTGATGGCTCCATCGAGAAATATAAAGCTCGCCTTTTTACGAAAGGTTTCACGCAACAGGAAGGAATAGACTACGAAGAGACTTTCTCTCATGTCGTGCGTTTTACCTCCATTCGCTTAATTCTGGCAATGGTGGCTTGTTTGGACCTCGAGTTACATCAGATGGATGTAAAGACTGCTTTTCTTAACGGAGAACTAGATGAGGAGATCTACATGGAACAACCAAACGGGTTCGTACAAGAAGAAAACAAACATAAGGTTTGTAAACTTCGTAAATCCATATATGGTCTTAAACAATCCTCAAGGCAGTGGTATATGCGCTTTCAAGAAGTCGTTTTGTCGTATGGTTTCTCCATGCTCGACGAAGACAACTGCGTATACATTAAGAGGATTAAGAACAATTATGTAATTATGTCTCTTTATGTAGATGACATACTTATAGCCAGAAATGATAAGCGTCTTATCATGGATATCAAAGCTTGGCTTTCATCCGTCTTTGAAATGAAAGACATGGATGAAGCTGCATATATCCTTGGGGTTAAGATCTCAAGGAATCATTCCAAGAAACTTCTTTCTCTATCTCAAGAGACATATATAAAGAAAGTTTTAGAACGGTTTAATATGCAGGACTGCAAGCCAATTGATACTCCAATAAGCAAAGGCGAGGGTCTATGTTTGGAAATGTGTCCCAAAGATCCAAAAGAAAAGAAAGCTATGGAAAAGGTTCCATACTCCAGTGCTGTCGGGAGTCTGATGTACGCCATGATGTGTACCAGACCGGACATTTGCTATGCTGTTGGTATGGTAAGCTGTTACCAATCCAACCCAGGACAGGCACACTGGAAAGCGGTGAAGAGGATATTAAGGTACCTCAAAGGGACTGCGGACTATGCGTTGTGCTATTAAGGCAATACCTTGAGACTCGAAGGCTATACCGATGATGATTGGGCAGGTGATCTCGACGAGCGAAGATCTACCTCAGGGTTTGTTTTCTTGCTCGGGAATGGTGCAATATCCTGGAGCAGCAAGAAGCAAACCTGCATCGCCCTATCAACCATGGAAGCCGAATTCGTAGCATTCAGCATGGCGGTCCAAGAAGCTGTTTGGCTTAGGAAATTCTTAGACAGGCTGACGAATGCCTCTGGCTCGAGCACTGTTCCTATATACAGTGATAGTCAAGCCTCGATTGCCTATGTCAAAGATCCTAAATTTCATTGTAAGACCAAACACATTGATATTCGATTCAAGTTTGCGAAGGACTATGACAAACGGAAGGAAGTAGACATAAGATACATATCCATGCATGAGATGATAGCGGATCCCCTTACTAAGGCGATCCCCAGAGATGTGTTCTACAAACACTTATCATCTATGGGAATGCGTAGGTGCTGAGCTGTATCATGTAAAATTTTCCATGTCTATAGAAGATCAAAGTTTAATAAAAGAAAGAAGTTCTTTTATATATTGCATACAAGTTTCTTACAAATGATTTTATACATTTGTGTTTGAGTCTCAGCTATTTTATTGTGTGTATGTCGGACAGATTAAGGTTGGCTCTCTCACATGAGCAACCGCCTTATCTTATCAGATGGATAAGATAGAGATGAGACTAGTTTAAAGTCAAAATCATTAGACAAATGATTTAGAGTCGTGACTTAAACAAGAGAGTCGAATGAAAGATCTGCATCATATGGATGCTTACAAAAGATCTGAGATCTGTATCACAAGGATATTTGAAAGAGATCTCATAGGATTTTTTAAATCCTATCTGTCTTATGCAGGATGAGAGTCCGGGAATATTTCATGAGTAGTAAGGGGACTCAAAAGATAGACACTGTGGTGTTTGATCTCTTCATCCGTACAACATCATTAAGACATACTCTCCCTGGGAAAGGAGTGATGTTGTAATACGTGTTCATACCACGTATGCATTTCGACCACTGAGTTTGTAGCAATAGTGTTTGCTATTATGTGAGACTCAAAGGCCATACGGGTCTTAACTCTTACCCTCAAGGACTCCAATTGGTTCCTTTAGATTTGACGAGATGATCGCTATCTTAGCGTGTTGCTAATGGGCTATGATAATTCGGCTCGGCGGGGCACGTTAGAAAAGCGAATCAAGTCAAGATCAGAAGGTTCGCAAGAAGAGGAAGATTGATTTCATATTCACATTTGGACTTTAAATGATTCAAAGCTGGCCAGCCAATTGTAATCCAGATGGGATTCAATTGTTGAATATAAAGTATAAGAAATGTGAAGAAATAATCTAGGGTAAAGCATGCGTTGAACTACTCAACTTTGCACCTTCGAGGTCATTGTGTATCTCTAACAAGTGCACAATAACAGACTCTACGCGCATGACGGTCGCACGGTCTATTTCTCGGTATGATAGATGAAAGAACTAAGAGAAAGACGTTCTCTTACAATCCCCTCAAGTGTGAGTACACCTTACAATCCCCTCATGCATATGGTACAACTTAAGCTTATAATGTGCCATGTATAATGGTACACCTTAGTTAAATTGTTCCTAAGGAACAATTACTCCTAAAATAACTACCTTGGGGGCTATAAATAAGACCCAAGGGTAAGCCATTTCCTTACACTTTTGCATGGCATTCTTGCATGCATTTTCATTCTTGCGAAGCTCTGCCGAAATACTTCCGCTCTCTTTATCCAAGTTCTTAATCTAAAGTAGAGATTTAGATTGTGGATTTAGTAGCCTTACTCCGTTCGTGAGAAGACTCGATCCGTCGTGGCGAATCCGAAGGCGAAGTTCGTAGACTACCGTGCCGCATACGCAAGCGTAAGTCTAAACTTCATTTTATCGATCCTAACTCTGTTTTAGCAGGATCCTTCAGAGGTTCCATTACAGCTTATCCATTCGGACATATGTAGTCCGATGAATGTCAAGACAAGACGCGGGAAGTCCTATTTCATCACTTTTATTGATGATTTCACCCAATTCGGACATATCTATTTGATATCCCACAAAAGTGAAGCATTGGCTTGCTTTAAAAACTATATGAGTTTAGTGGAGAATCAATTAGATCGCAAGATTAAGGTCTTACGAACCGATAGGGGCGGTGAATATCAATCAACAAGTTTTAAGGAACTTTGTGATGAAAAAGGCATAGTACATCAGGTAACTATGCCTTATACTCCTCAACAAAACGGTGTTGCAGAAAGGAGAAATATGACTTTAATGGAAATGGTCCGTTCAATGATGGCGCAAGCTGACTTACCAATCATCTTTTGGGGTGATGCATTATTGATGGCCGCTTTCATTTTAAACCGCGTACCCTCGAAATCAGTTAGCTCCACTCCTTATGAGTTGTGGAACCAAAGGTCTCCTGACTTAAACATTTTGAAACCTTGGGGTTGTGCATCCTACGCACAAATTTCCTCCCATAAGTATGGCAAACTTGGGCCAAGGGGAAGGAAATGTATCTTTATACGATACGCAGAAAACTCCAAAGGTTATGTTTTTGTTAGTCAGGAAGACAATGGTGGGCTAATTGAGTTTGAGTCGAGGGATGTCACTTTCTTGGAAAACGAGTTTCCAAGACAGGGCGAGATAAGTCAGGACTTATCTCTATTTGAGATTTATGATCAAGAAGGATTACCTCATTCGAGTGGGAGAATTCTTGGTGAAGAAGAAAATACGTTTCAAACTTCACCAATGGATGATACGAATGATACTAATCCTATTCCATACGGGAATAATGATCCAAGTGGGAGCATTTCTAACGACATTCCAAATGGGAGTGATATTAGAATTGATCTAAATTCGAGTCAATAAGGACTTGAAGAATCTCAAATACGACGTAGTAGTCGTACAAGGTTGGCTCCTCTAAGATTTAAGGATGAATTTCCGCAAACCTTTATGACTTTACTACAAGATGATGACGAGCCTGCTACTTTCAAACAGGCCGTATCATGCCCTGCAAAAGACAAATGGATGGAAGCGATGAAGGAGGAATTGAAATCCATGAAAGTTAACCAAGTCTGGGACTTAGTTAACTTACCCAGAGGACGTAGAGCAATTGGGAACAAATGGGTTCTCAAGATCAAGCATAAGGCTGATGGCTTTATAGATAGATATAAAGCTCGCCTTGTCGCGAAAGGTTTTACACAACAGGAAGGGATAGACTACGAAGAGACCTTCTCACCTGTTGTGCGTTTTACCTCGATTCCTGATTCTGGCAATGGTAGCTTGCTTATACCTCGAATTACATCAGATGGATGTAAAGCTGCCTTTCTCAATGGATAATTGGACGAGGAGATCTATATGGAACAACCAACAGGGTTTGTAAAAGAAGGAAACGAACATAAGGTTTGTAAACTTCGTAAGTCCATATATGGTCTTAAATAATCCTCGAGGCAATGGTATATACGATTTCGAGAAGTTGTCTTATCAAATGGATTTTCCATGCTTGATGAAGATAACTGCGTATATATCAAGAGGATTAAAAGCAAGTATGTTATTCTGTCTCTATATGTAGATGACATTTTAAATAACCAGAAATGACAAGGGCTTTGTGATGGATATCAAGGCTTGGCTTTCATCAGTTTTGAGATGAAAGACATGGGAGAAGCCGCATATATCCTTGGAATTAAGATTTCAAGGGATCGTTCGAAGAAACTTCTTTCTCTTTCACAAGAGACTTATATAAAGAAGGTTCTAGAACGGTTTAATATGTAGGACTGCAAGTCCATTGATACTCCTATAAGCAGATGCGATAATTTATGTCTGAAATCATGTCCAAAGAACCAAAAGGAAAAGGAAATTATGGAAACAGTTCCATATTCCAGTGCAGTTGGTAGTCTTATGTACGCTATGATACGTACAAGACCGGACATCTGTTTTGCCGTTGGAATGGTAAGTCGTTACCAATCCAACCCAGGGCAAGAACACTGGAAAGCGGTTAAGAGGATAATGCAGTATCTTAAAGGAACTACAGACTTGCAAAAGACTATGATAAGACCAAGAAGGTAGACGTAAGTGTAATGCCCTACCAGCTACTGCACAAGTACTAGAGGGGGGGTGAATAGTACTTTAAAATAATAAGGCGTATAATTCCAAATTAAATTGCACACAACTACCAAATCAATTTGCGGAAGCTTAAATTGAATGACAACAATGAAATTAACAATGCTAACAAACGATGTTAATGGGTTCAGATCCACCCAAGTCTCCCCGACTTGTTCCCGGTGATCCTACGTCCCAACCACCCGGATCCCTTCCGGATACTTGAGTTAGAAACCCTAACTCAAGATTTCCACTATGAATATCTTGTGAAAAACCTTCACAAGATCAAATCATACATGCAATGGCAAAGTGAATCCCACAACCCGGGATCACAACCTTCTCTCACAACCGAGAGAGCCAATAAGCAATATAAAAGAGTTTAATATGAAATAAATACTCTTACCACAAAATCCTATACCTTGAGTTTTTCTTACCCAAAAGGTGGAATGAAGGATTTGAGGAAGATGAAGTTACCAAACCCTAGCACCAAGGAAATGAGCAGCAATGGGTGCCTAGGGTAGATTTGGAAACTTGAATCAAGCAATAGCTTGAAGAGCTCACCAAGAACAAGCTTCTCTCTAGATCTAGAAATGAGAGAGAATGGGTTTCTTGTGAGGAAGAGAGCTTTAGATTTGAGGGAGAATAGCTATCTCTTTAGAACTCAATGAATCTCTTAATGGCAGCTCTGTTGAAGATAGAAATGACCTAGGTTCGTATTTATAGGGTCCCATAAAAACACGTTAGGTCAATCTCCAACGGAAAGAAATCTGTGAGAATTAGTCGGTCAAAGAACACTTACTGACCGACTAGTTCATCAACTAGTCGGTCAGTCACAAAGCATGGACCGACTAAGAGCAGATCTGAGAAGAGATAGAATTTCAGACCTAGAAAACTAGTCAGTCCAAGAACACTGTCTGACCGACTAGTTTCACAACTAGTCGGTCATCCAATGAACGTAGACCGACTAAGAGGCAAAACAACATAGTCTGAAGGCAAATTGACTTAGTCGGTCCAAGAACAAACTTTGACCGACTAGATTGTCAACTAGTCAGTCATCAAACGTTCTTAGACCGACTAACGGTAAACAGTAGCTTAGGAGAATTTTAGAGTGAACAGTAAGTCACAACTAGTCGGTCAAAGAAGCATCACTGACCGACTAGTTCACAAACTAGTCGGTCGGTGAGTCAACGTAGACCGACTAACTGTAAACAGTAAAGTCCAAGAATTTAAGGAATCAAACTAGTCGGTCCAAGAACAGTTGCCGACCGACTAGATCACCATCTAGTCGGTCAGTACTTGTTCTTGTACCAACTAACATGCACAACAAAGTCCGAATCGAAGCGCGACGCTTCGAGGAAGTTAAAATGAACTTGTGCAAGGATCCTAGAGCTACGAAATGAGCGTAATGAAGATATAGACGTAAGATATACTCAAGGCTTAACATTCTATATATCGAAGCTAAAAGACTATAAATAAAACCTTAATAAACGGTCTTCGATAGCTTCGATTGAATCTTCATAATTTCCAAAGCGTCGCAAGAGCTTCAACGAAGCTTTAGACATGAAACTGAGCTTTGGAAAGTGTTGAGATGTCGCTTTGAATGTTCACGTGAAATTGGCGACGATCTCCAATACTGCGCTCACAAATTGTTAGTTCATGAATTATTTATGTTTGCTCATCATCCAAAACCAAATCCGGGGAGTCCAATATTCAACATTCTCCCCCTTTTTGGTGATGACAAACCAACATAAATAATAATCAAAGATAATAATTCAAATGTAAAATACTTACTCCCCCTGCATTGATGACACGTTAATTCCAAAATGAATATAAATGAATTGCATCAAGCAGACGAGTAAGAGAAATAAAATGAATTGATTTTTGAAATATCGGATTTTGAAAATCCTTATATGTATCTTAACTCCCCCTGAATCTAACATATCAAACTAGATTCTTGGAAATTGAGTTAAATTTTCATTTGCGCTATTTTATTATCATTATCTCTCCCCCTTTGGCATTATCCCAAAAATGGGGGGCATACAACGACAACAATTAGGAAATGTAAAATCCAACATCGGGAGTCGTAGACAAAGGCAATGGACCAACTTGACACCAAGGGAAAAATTGTGGAAATCAAAACAAGGTGTGCCAAATTTTCCATTATCAAAAAAAAAAATTCAAAATCATCAAAAACACCAAATCATTATTCATTTCTTGAATAAAGAAACATACGCTTCAATATTCAATATTCTTGGTTAATTTTGTGCATGGAAAACAATTCTATACAATTATAGAATTTAAATCTATTTAACCAAGTTTTCATGCGTCGAGCGACGAAATCTCATTTCAAATATATTCAACGAATATTAAAATTTGCACGACGAATAAAAGACAAAGTGAATGACGATGAACATATATATATGCAGAGACAACATGAGTATATCCAAAAAGATATCACATCGAATATATGAGATACATCATATCAAGCGCTACATATCATCAAAAAGAAATACATCAACATCATCGATAGAATATACCCATCAAAAGGAAATACATCATCATCATCATCATTCTCATCAAAATAAATACAACAGCAGCGACGTCATCCAAAATACATCAAAACATAATAACCCTCATACCCTATCCTAACCCATAATACTCTCGCTAAGATATATCATCCAAAGCGTATATGGAGAGTCCTCGGAACAACGATCACGAGGAGGAGGCAGGATCTGCAGCGTCCGTGGGTCCAGTCGACGGAGTGGACTCAGGATCTGCAGGGAGTAGAGGCGTCTCAACAGATGGAATCGTCGGGGCAGGAGTCGAGATCTCAGGAACAGGCTCTACAGCAGCAAGGGTCTCGACAGCAGAAGTGTCAACAGGAATATCAGCAGGCTCAGCAACAGGGTCAGCAGGAGGCTCTGAAGACTGAAGGGTTTCGAGAGGGGGTTTGGGGTTTTCGGGTTTGAGCTGAGAGGAAACCGACTAAAAATGAAATTAGTCGGATGAAAAATGAGTATAAGTCGGTTGGAAGACGAAAAGACTCAACTGCCCTAACCCACTTAGTCGGTCACAGTTCAAGCACTGACCGACTAGATTACGATCTAGTCGGTCGGTCAATGAGCTTGAACCGACTAAGTCGAAACAGTAGCTCAGAGTGATTTTTAGGGCTAGATTTAGTCGGTCGCAGTATACATACTGACCGACTAGTTTTCAATCTAGTCGGTCGGAAAGTGTACTATGACCGACTAACGAAAGAAAATGATAGGAGATGGATATTTGCATGATCTAGTCGGTCTGAGTTCATTTGCTGACCGACTAGATGAGCATCTAGTCGGTTGACAAGTGAACTGAAACCGACTAGAAGAGTCCAAAAATAGAAATTTGATTTCTCTTCACAAACCACTTGGATGATACATCCTAACTCACTCATTAGTCATCTAAATTACCCCATAAAACGTCGAAATCTTAAATACGACATTGAAATACGAATTCGATCATAAATTCAAATAAATCACATAAAATTCCCAAAAATTCAATTAATCTAGCATGAATAAAGTATCGCGAAATATATTAGCATGCAAGATGATTGAATTTTAAATATGAATCCTATATCTCGGATTCACCCATAATCCCCAATTCTCGACGCAACCGCACAAAGGAGTCCTCCTTTAGGGGTTTCGTGAAAATATCGGCGATTTGCTTTTGGGTTTCAACGTACACTAAAATGATGTCCTTTTTAGCAACATGATCATCTAAGAAATGGTGTCGGACATCTATGTGTTTCGATCGGGAATGGTGCACCGGATTCTTTGAAAGACAAATAGCTCTTTGGTTATCCACCATGATAGGGCTAGTATCACAATGAATACCAAAATCCTTCAATGTGTGTCTCATCCAAAGAACCTGGGCACAAGCGGCACCGGCGGCAATGTATTCCGCCTCGGTGGTTGAAAGTGATACCGAATTTTGCTTCTTGGAAAACCAAGAGACAAGAGAATTTCCTAGAAAATGGAAAGTGCCACTAGTACTTTTCCTGTCGGATTTGCATCCCGCATAATCAGCGTCACTATATGAGACTAACTCATATGTGCTAGATCTCGGATAAAGTAATCCAAAATCTAATGTGTAACTTAGATAGCGAAAAATACGCTTTACCGCTACTAAGTGAGACTCCTTAGGTTGAGACTGATAATGAGCACATATACATACGGCAAACATAATATCGGGCCTACTTGCGGTAAGATAAAGCAAACTACCTATCATACCTCGATATAGACGAATGTCTACATCCTTACCGCCCGTATCCTTGTCAAGATGCGTAGTCGTGCTCATTGGAGTCTTTTTCCCGGAGGCATTCTCCATTCCAAATCGCTTTAGCAACTCCACCGTGTACTTCGTTTGGTGGATGAAGATTGCATCGTTCATTTGGTGAATTTGGAGACATAAGAAATATTTGAGTTCGCCCATGTGGCTCATCTCAAATTGTTCCTTCATCACAATAGAAAACTCTTCGCAAAGAGCGAAGTTAGTAGCACCGAAAATGATATCATCAACATAAATTTGAACTAATAAAATATCATTATTCGCATGCTTAATAAAAAGTGTTGAATCGGCTTCGCCCATTTTAAAATTCAAATCCAAAAGAAAATTCTTTAGGCGATCATACCAAGCTCGAGGAGCTTGTCTCAAACCATAAAGAGCTTTCTTTAGTTTAAAAACGTGATTTGGAAATTTTTCATTTACGAAGCCCGGAGGTTGAGAAACGTAAACTTCCTCAACGACATCTCCGTTTAAAAATGCACTTTTAACATCCATTTGAAATAATTTAAAATTCTTATGGCATGCAAAAGACAAAAGTAATCTAATTGATTCTAATCTAGCTACCGGAGCGAAAGATTCTTCGAAATCGATACCTTCCTCTTGACGATAGCCTTGAGCTACTAACCGAGCTTTGTTCCGGACGACGACTTGGTTTTCGTCGGTTTTGTTCTTGAAGATCCACTTTGTCCCTATGACGGTGTGGTTCTTCGATGGCAATGGAACAAGCTCCCAAACTTCATTCCTCTCGAATTGAATGAGCTCCTCCTCCATGGCTAAGATCCAAGCGCTATCTTCGCATGCTTCATTAATATTCTTTGGCTCTATCGATGAGGCAAAGGCACAATTTGCGAAGAGGTGAACTTGGGATCTCGTCTTGACACTATCATAGATATTGCCAATGACTTGCTCATGGGGATGGTCACGAACCGAATGAAGCCGTTTGGGAATACCTTGATCACTTGGGACATTCTCAACAACTTCATTAGTTGGGTTAGTCTCAATAGAATCAATAGAATCATTAGACTTAGAATTTTCAAACGAATCACATAAAACATCCATAGAATCATTATCATTTGAAATTCTAGTTGGAACAAATCCTTCATTAAAAGAGACATGAAGCGATTCCTCAATCGTTGAGGTTCGTTTGTTGAATATCCGGTAAGCTTTGCTACGCGTAGAATATCCAACAAAAATCCCCTCATCGGATCTCGGATCGAATTTGTCCAAACTACCATATGTGTTCTTAATAAAACATTTCGAACCAAAAACACGAAAATGTTTAACTTGAGGCAACCTACCAAACAACAATTCATAACAAGTTTGTTTAGTGCCGGGCCTCAAAAGTATTCTATTAAACACATAGCAAGCGGTGTGTACCGCTTCCGCCCAAAATTGATGGCCAAGTTGGCTATCATCAAGCATAGTGCGAGCACACTCCACTAGCGTCCTATTCTTTCTCTCAACTACACCATTTTGAGGAGGTGCACGAGGGAAAGAGAAGGTGTGAGTAATACCAACTTCATCACAAAATGTCTCAAAAGACTCATTCTCAAATTCACCTCCATGATCACTACGAATAGTGACAATGGTGGTTCCTAAGAGATTTTGTACTTTCTTAACAAAAATTGTGAAGTTTTCAAAAGCTTCATTTTTATTACACAATGAAAATACCCAAGTAAATCTTGAATAGTCATCTACGATGACAAGTCCATACCTTGCATTTCCTAAGGAAGCTACTCTAGTTGGCCCAAATAAATCTAGATGTAATAGCTCTAGTGGCCGTTTAGTAGAGATGCTTTTCTTAGGTTTAAATGAAGATTTAGGAAGCTTGCCGCGTTGACAACAATCACAAAAACTTTTCTTTTCAAAAGCAAGCTTCGGAAAACCTTTAATAGAATTCAATTTTGAAAGCTTATATAGTGTTCCAAAGTTCACATGTCCAAAGCGTCAATGCCATAAGTGTTGTTCACTTGTGTTGGCAACGAGACATTGTTCATATGACTTAGGAAGATCCAAAATATAAATGTCTTTACGACGAGTTCCGGAAAATAATAATTTTTCATTATCCTTTCTTAAAATATGACACAATCCTTTCGCAAAGCTAACTTTGTAACCTTTGTCACAAAGTTGACTTATTGAAATAAGATTATGATTTAAACCACTAACAAGATAAACATCACTAATTAATGGTTTAGAAGGGTTACCGACTTTACCAACACCTATGATGGTTCCGCTCTCGTTGCCTCCAAATACGACGCGGTTTCCATTCGCAATGGGAACCACTCCGGAGAGCAAACGAGCGTCACCCGTCATGTGTTTGGAGCACCCGCTATCGAGTATCCAATTCCCTTTGGAGCTAAATTTAAATTTGATGCTCCTTTTCTTTTTCTTTTCCTTGAGTACCTAAAGATAGACACTTTCATATCATGGTACCCAAGGTCATTGGGTCCAAGGGATTAGACCTTTGGAAGCCAAGCCCAAGTGGACTTAGACTTCCCCACATAATTCTTACTATGCACAACATCCGAAAAATAAGCATTCATATACATTTGTTTTTCGTCCATGCTTGTGTCCTTTGGGCTCCAAATAGTGAAAATTTTGGGAGCCATCATCCTATTGGGTGCATGCATGCTACGTTGATTTCTACGTGATGCATGTTGTGGATAGGCATACGGGACATGATGGAATGGTGCACGAAAAGAATTATTCATATGATGAGGTGGGTGTACATATGCATGTGTGGAAACACGTGTGTGAGGGTGTCTCACTTGGTGTGCACGTGCCCGAGAATGTGTTGCATAAAAATCATCATACGTGTGAGACGGTGGAGTAGGACGTGTGTTCCTACGTGGCATGTTATTAGTGTACATGTAGGCATGCCCCTTCTTTGGAGGTCCACCCAAAGTGGGTTTCTTTCCGAAAGAGGGTGTGGACGAGGTGGAAGCACCATTGGTAGATGAACTACCAATAGAGTGTTTGCTCCCACTCGTTGAGGCTTCGGAAGTTGGCCTAACAAAAGTAGTGACCGACTTGGATGAATTTCCCATCATATACCCCAAGCCAATGTGGTGTTTGGCCGGAAGTAAATCTTTTAGGATATTATCCAAATGGCCCTTACCCTTGTTGAATTTGTTGATTCGGCCCAATGTGTCCTCATATTTCTCTTTGAGAGAACGCAAAGAAGTATCCAAAGCGGATATTTGCGATGTGAGCACATAAACACGAGATTTAAGATTCTCGTTCTCAATACTCAAAGTCGAGTTTTGAGAAGTTAAATCCACTATCTCATGTTCTTCCGCATCCTCAATGCTAACATGTTCAAGTTTAGATTTGAGATTCACAATCTCATTTCTTAACTCTTCAACAACGGTGTCGTTGTTGGTGATGATATTCTTAGGCGATGTTTGAATGCTAGCTAGGTCATCTTTTACCTTAGTATATCTATTTACTAACTTAGTATATTTTGACCAAAGTTGAGAGTTAGCATTTCTAAGATCATCCATCGTTACCTCATCGCTTTCGTCATTACTATCATCGGAAGAGGAGGATCCTTGATCGTTCTCCTCTCTTGCCATGAAGCACATATGTGCTTGCTCCACTTTCTCATCATCCGACTCTCCGCTTGAGGAATCCTCAGAGTCGGTGAATGTTGCTCCGACAAGTCCTTTCTTGTACCCCTTTTTGTATTTCTTGGACTTATCGAATTTTGGCGCCTTCCACTTCTCCTTGTGCTTATTGAGGGGACACTCCGCTTTCATGTGTCCCGGCTTATTACACTTGAAACACAAAGGAGAGGAAGAGGCGTTAGTAGAACCAAATTTAGCTTTGTTCTTGAAGTTACCTTTTCGGAAGAAACGGTTGAACTTCTTGGCCATGAGTGCCATGGACTCCAAGTCCAACTCGTTTTCCGAGTCTTCATCATCGGAAGATGTGGATGAAGCCGCCTTGAATGCAATCGCCTTTTTCTTAGGCGCATCTAGGTTCAAATATGACTTCATCTTTTCTTGTAGCTTCACCTTGCTATCTTTGCGTACCTCGTATGACATCAAGGTACCCATTAGTTGAACTACGGTATATTTGTTCATGTCATTACCTTCCTCGATGGCGAAGGTACGTTTTTCCCAAGAAGAGGGAAGTCCTTCAATAAGCTTTAAGCACTTCTCCTTTTGAGTGTAGATCTTGCCGAGGGCCTCTAACTCGTTTATTATGTCAACGAAGTGAGCGTAATATTCTTTCATCTTCTCGCCCTGTTGCATATGAAACATTTCGTAATCTTTGGTTACGACTACGAGTTTAGAGTCTCTTACCCGACTCGTCCCTTCATGTAGTATGAGGAGAGAGTTCCAAATTTGATATGCACTCTTACATGTGCATATCTTATTGAAGTCCTCGGGCTCCAATGCGCATTGCAAGGCGTTCATTGCCTTGGCATTGCTTACCTCCGCGGCGACCTCCGCGGTAGTCCATTTCTCAAAATCTTCTTCTTCGGGCTCGATGTACTCCTTCATTGTAGTCCTCCATAAAGATGCACTCCGGAGGAAAGTCTCCATCCGGCACTTCCAGTACCCGTAGTTGGTACCGTTGAAGAATGGAGGCCTCGTAGAGGAATGTCCTTCCATCACCGATGACGCTCCTTCACGGTTCCTGAAGGTGTCATAGTTGGAAGGTGGAGGCACGGTCTTGTTGTCGTTGGCAGACATAGCTGTGTATCTGGCTCCGATACCAAATGTAATGCCCTACCAGCTACTGCACAAGTACTAGAGGGGGGGTGAATAGTACTTTAAAATAATAAGGCGTATAATTCCAAATTAAATTGCACACAACTACCAAATCAATTTGCGGAAGCTTAAATTGAATGACAACAATGAAATTAACAATGCTAACAAACGATGTTAATGGGTTCGGATCCACCCAAGTCTCCCCGACTTGTTCCCGGTGATCCTACGTCCCAACCACCCGGATCCCTTCCGGATACTTGAGTTAGAAACCCTAACTCAAGGTTTCCACTATGAATATCTTGTGAAAAACCTTCACAAGATCAAATCATACATGCAATGGCAAAGTGAATCCCACAACCCGGGATCACAACCTTCTCTCACAACCGAGAGAGCCAATAAGCAATATAAAAGAGTTTAATATGAAATAAATACTCTTACCACAAAATCCTATACCTTGAGTTTTTCTTACCCAAAAGGTGGAATGAAGGATTTGAGGAAGATGAAGTTACCAAACCCTAGCACCAAGGAAATGAGCAGCAATGGGTGCCTAGGGTAGATTTGGAAACTTGAATCAAGCAATAGCTTGAAGAGCTCACCAAGAACAAGCTTCTCTCTAGATCTAGAAATGAGAGAGAATGGGTTTCTTGTGAGGAAGAGAGCTTTAGATTTGAGGGAGAATAGCTATCTCTTTAGAACTCAATGAATCTCTTAATGGCAGCTCTGTTGAAGATAGAAATGACCTAGGTTCGTATTTATAGGGTCCCATAAAAACAAGTTAGGTCAATCTCCAACGGAAAGAAATCTGTGAGAATTAGTCGGTCAAAGAACACTCACTGACCGACTAGTTCATCAACTAGTCGGTCAGTCACAAAGCATGGACCGACTAAGAGCAGATCTGAGAAGAGATAGAATTTCAGACCTAGAAAACTAGTCGGTCCAAGAACACTGTCTGACCGACTAGTTTCACAACTAGTCGGTCATCCAATGAACGTAGACCGACTAAGAGGCAAAACAACATAGTCTGAAGGCAAGTTGACTTAGTCGGTCCAAGAACAAACTTTGACCGACTAGATTGTCAACTAGTCGGTCATCAAACGTTCTTAGACCGACTAACGGTAAACAGTAGCTTAGGAGAATTTTAGAGTGAACAGTAAGTCACAACTAGTCGGTCAAAGAAGCATCACTGACCGACTAGTTCACAAACTAGTCGGTCGGTGAGTCAACGTAGACCGACTAACTGTAAACAGTAAAGTCCAAGAATTTAAGGAATCAAACTAGTCGGTCCAAGAACAGTTGCCGACCGACTAGATCACCATCTAGTCGGTCAGTACTTGTTCTTGTACCAACTAACATGCACAACAAAGTCCGAATCGAAGCGCGACGCTTCGAGGAAGTTAAAATGAACTTGTGCAAGGATCCTAGAGCTACGAAATGAGCGTAATGAAGATATAGACGTAAGATATACTCAAGGCTTAACATTCTATATATCGAAGCTAAAAGACTATAAATAAAACCTTAATAAACGGTCTTCGATAGCTTCGATTGAATCTTCATAATTTCCAAAGCGTCGCAAGAGCTTCAACGAAGCTTTAGACATGAAACTGAGCTTTGGAAAGTGTTGAGATGTCGCTTTGAATGTTCACGTGAAATTGGCGACGATCTCCAATACTGCGCTCACAAATTGTTAGTTCATGAATTATTTATGTTTGCTCATCATCCAAAACCAAATCCGGGGAGTCCAATATTCAACAGTAAGGTACATATCTACGCATGAGATGGTAGCGGATCCGCTTACGAAGGCGATCCCCAGAGATGTGTTTCACAAACACTTATCATCTCAAGGATTGCGTAAGAGCTGAGTTGTACCAATATAAATTCCCATGTCTGTAAATGATCAAATTTAAGAATAAGTTCTTTTTTAAACATTGCATATGAATTTCTTGAGAAATGTTTGTGTACATTTTTGAAATCTCAGCTATACTTTCTAGTATGTCGGACAGATTGAGGTTGGCTCTCTCACATGAGCAACCGCCTTATTCTATCAACGGATAGAATAGAGATGAGACCTGTTTAAAGTCAAAATCATCAGACGGATGATCTAGAGTCATGACTTAAACAAAATGGTCGCATGAAAGATCTGCATCATATGGATGCTTACAGAAGATCTAAGAGGATTTTGAAATCCTATCTGTCTAAATGCGGGATGTGAGTCTAAAGGATTATTTGAGTAGAAAAAGGGACTCAAAGTCAGACATTGTGGTGTCTGATCATCATCCTTACAACATCATTGAGACATACACTCCCTGGGAAAGGAGCGATGTTGTAATACATATTCATACTATGTATGCATTTTGACCATTGGGTTAGAATAGTAAATAAGTTTACTATTATGTGAGACCCAAAGACCACATGGGTCTTAATTCATTACCCTTATGGACTCTAATTGGTTCCTTAAGATTTGACTGGGTGATTGCTATCTTAGCATGTTGCTTATGGACTATGGTTAATTCGGTCCGGCGGGGCATGTTAGAAAAGCGAGTCAAGTCAAGATCAAAAGGATCGCAAGAAGAGGAAGATTAATTTCAGATTTCACATTTGGACTTTAGAGATTCAAAGCTGGCCAGCCAATTGTAAATCCAGATGGGATTCAATTGTTGAATGTAAAGTATAAGAAATGTGAAGAAATAATCTAGGGTAAAGTATGCGTTGATCTACTCAACTTTGCACCTCGAGGGGTGTTGTGTATCTCTAACAAGTGCACAACAGCGGACTCTATGCGCATGACGGTCACACGGCCTATTTCTCGGTATGACAAACAGAAGAGTTAAAGGAAAAGATGTTTCCTTACAATCCCCTCAAGTGTGAGTGGGAGATGTTGGATATGGACGACACGAATACACCCATGAGGGGATGTATGAGGGTATACGGACCTCAGATGTCGTGTGCACGAAAGCGTGCATGAAGGGAAACCTTTCTCGTGTGAAAAGGACCACTCGATAAGTGGAAAAAGCCACTCGATAAGTGGAAAAAGTAACTTTATAAGTGCATAAAGGCACTTGATAAGTGAATGAAGAAGAGGATAAATGAATGTGCTTTTATAGGCTAATAAGCTTATAATTGGTTATGTCCTACAATAACCACCCCTAAAGCCTATAAATAGGACCCAAGGGTAAGGCATTCATTTCATCCCATTCATGCCATAAGTTTGCAAAAGGCATCTTATGTTCTTCTTCTCCCTTCCATTAAAATCCTCTTCTAGTTAGAGATTTAGGCGGTGAAACTCTGCTTCGATCCTCTGTGATGAAGTATCGACCGTTGTGGCGAATCCGAGGGCGAAGTTCCGAGATTACGGTGCTGCGTACGCAAGCGTAAGTCTCAACTTCATTTATCGATCCTAACGTTGTTTTGACAGGATCCTTCAAAGGGCACCCCAGAGACGGTGAGAGGGGAGGAGGAGCACGGAGAGGTCGCTGGCGAAGTGGGGAGGAAAGAGCAGGCTTCGATGTCGACGGCGAGTGGCGGAAGAGAGGGGATGCCGCGAGCTCGCCTGGGCGTGGGGTCGATGCGAAGGAGGAAGATGAGGCACGGAGGGGATGGCGGTTGCTGGGTTGCGCCGCTGCCGGTCGGTGGCGGCTCGCGTTGGCGAGGGGAGATCTGAGCGGTGGCCGGTGCTTGGAGGGGGATGTGCGAAGCTGGGCGGCGGGGAGGAGGATCACGAAGGGAGGGTTCGTGCAGCGTCATGGGGAGGAGAGGAGAGGAGAAGTCGGCTGACTTGGGGCGGCCGCCGGGGCTTTGCGTGTGTTGGCGTGAGGAAAAGAGGGTTTTATATTATATATATAGCTAGGCTTGTGTAGACTTCACGTGAATGAAGTCTGGTTTCAAAATGGCTTGGTTACTGCTAGCTACAAGTGGGGAAATTGCAAGGGACAGTATGGCTAGCCTAGGATAAAAATTAATAGGATGAAGGCTGCTGTGGTACTAGGGCTTGGGGTGCAGCACATGAGTGCTCAGACCTGTTGGGTTATCTGGGTTTTATAGAACAAGGGCCTATGTTATTATTTATATATATATCTTGGCTTTGGGGTTTTTATATCTATATATATATATATATATTATTATTGGGGAATGGGGTAGGCTGTGCGGTTTCAAGAGTGTAGCACATGTACAAACCTAGGCCTGGGTTCAAAGTTCCTTGTTAAAAGAATTTGTGTGTGTGTGTGTGATTTTCGGTGCTTGCGTGAGTGTTGTGTGTGTGTGAATAACAGGTGGGTGCGGCTAAAGGGGTTCCAAAATTACCAGGGTTTAATAGGAAGTAATTTGAAAAGTTAATATGATTAAAAAGGATTTAATAGGTGTAATCAAAAGAAATAATGGCCACTTAATTAGGTTAAAATGGGTCTAAATAGGGAAGTTTCAAGTGACTTTGTTAAAAGATTTGCAATTCAAATTTTGAATGTGAAATTTTAAAATCAACTTAATAAGAGATACTTAAAATAATATTAATAATAAAAAAAATTAAAACGTAAAGGGATTAATAATTGAATACGGGTACGGGATCTGATGAAGGAAGCTTATTAAACATTTACAAAGTTTAGATATCGAATATGAATTTTGAAAAAAAAATTAAAACAATCTTTAAGAAGAGACTTTTAAAATAATTCACTAGAAGGGATAAGAATAATAATAAGTTTTTGAAAAGAAAACAAATGGATACGGGTTCGGGTCCGATACGGATACTGGGTCCAACACGACTCACTACGGATACGAAGAAGGATATACAACACGAGAGGAAGCACGAACTACGCATCGCTAAAACTGGTCGTTACATTATACGAATCGGTATTGCTCAAATCTTATATTGGTTTGTCATCACAAAAGGAGAGATTGCTGGATACAACATGTAGTTGGCTGCCACGATCGATGACTTCGTGTTTGATGAAAACAAACGTATGTGAACGAATTTAATGTGTGTGCCAAGTATTTTCAGGAATGGCATTCTTGCAAATACGCAAAGGCAAACTAAGTAAAAGTGATGGAGAATGTGTTATGCATTAGCCAAGTGGACTAAGTCAAAGAGGGAGATAATGACTACAGTAATTGGACTAAGTCAAAGATGGGAAGATAAGGAGAAAATCAATTCAAATCCATATTTGAATTGATTCAAATCAATTGGTGCAACATTCAAAATCCTAAAGCTAAGCAAATTGGAGACTTGGTCAAAGATGGAGAGATATGGAGACTCTCATATAATCAAAGGTGATTATATGAAATCCAATTCAAATCCAATTACTACTCAAATTCTATAGCCATTCATATTCAAACTCCATACCCATGGTGATTAATTCAAATCCTAATCAAGTTAGTATTCCTTCCAATCTCCATCAATTATGGAATTCTAATTGATTCTATCATATCCCATCCTCTCATATATATATACCCATATTCAAAGAGAGAGATTTGGAGAGAGAGGACAATCAAAACAAAGAGAAGAATTCGGCCACCATTCTTCCCCCTCCTTGGTGTGCAAGTTGCTAGGATCCAAAAGCCAAAAACTCCAAATGCTCCTCATGGCCGCAACTTGTATCTACTATCCATATATCCTTGCGCAACTTGCAATCCCAAAGTCAAAACAAAAAGCTTCAACCTCTTCATTGCAAGCATCTCCAAGCAAAGCACCATTGCCATTGCTCCATTGCCAAAGCTCCATTGCCATACTCCTTAAGTGTGCAACAAGCAAGCAAAGGTTTCATCCAAGAGATCTCCTCTCCCTTGCATGCAAGTCCTCTTCAAGGAGTTGTACACATTAGCAAGGCCACAAGTTAGGAAGGGGGAATACTTCTCTAGGCTGAAACAACCAAGGGGGTTCTCCAAGCCTAGGCCGCAAGTTACATCAAGGAGTCCTCCATCTCTTCATAGCATAACTCCTCAAGGAAGGCTCATCCATTGCTGCAATAAAGCAAGGAGCTTGTCTTCATTTCGCAAGCTACCACAAGACACACAAGGCTGCAAGTTTCTTGAGTGAGTCACCAAGGCCGCAAGTTCTACAAAGGGGCAATCCGCAACTTGAGTTGCTGATATCAGAGACTACATCCCGTCAGATACGATCTGACCTGAGCTGATTGACAGAGATGACTATCGCTACACAAACTGAGATTCTCTAAACTTTTTATTATTATATTTGTGTAGTATTAGCAATCTTTGTAGGGGAAACTTTACCGTTACTTATGTTTTTGGGGACTTGACGAGTTGGGGCTCGTCAAGAGTGAGAGCATATGATTAGGTTGATAGTGTTGAGCATGCGGGAGTGCGTACGAACTAGGTGGGGGAGCTGGAGGCTCGAGACTCATGCTAGTTGTACCTTGATAACATATTAATCTAATATTTGCTTTCGGGACTAGACGTAGGCCATGGGGACGACCGAACCAGGGTAAATCTAATGTGTACTCTGTGATTGTATACTATTTACTCTGAAAGTGCTTATAACTGCATTTGATTGTTCGTGGATTGCACGAATATTTTTATTAGCCTATTCACCCTCCCCCGCTAGGCTTAGATCCAGATCAAACAAGTGGTACCAGAGCAGGTTAGAGGATCTAGTCTAGTTAATCATGAAAACCCCAAAGTTAGTTTTTCATCATGGCATGCCTATTGATCGCTCCCCTTTATTTAGTGGCCATGATTATATATACTGGAAGGCTAAGATGAAAACTTATTTACTATCTGTTGATGTTGATACCTGGTACATTATCGAAAATAGATATTTTATGCCTGAAAGTAACTTGCATTTAAATGATAGAAATGTGTGTGCTATAAATGCTAGGGCAATGAATATCTTATTGTGTGGTTTGAATATAAAAATATTTGATCATATCTCACATTTCTCTTCTGCACAGGATATATGGAGGACATTGGAAACTACATACGTAAGCGAGCAATCCCTTAGCAGCAATGAAAAGAAGCAAAAGTGAAGAAATGCTCTTCTGAATGAACATCATGCTTCTATTTATGAAAAAACTAACCAGAAAGTTATTTGTTTTATATGCAGGAAGCAGGGACACTTTGCGAGACATTACCCACAAGAAATGAATGACGTCGCTGAAAAGAAAGGAAAATCTCTAGCGTGAACGTGGGATATGGATAGCGAGGATGAGACTGAGAAAACTGCACAGGCCTCCCTTTTCTTAATGGCAAAACAGAATGAGGTACAATCTTGCTCTAAAAATGAACTTTTGAATATTTGTAAAGGAATGCAAGATAAAATAAATGAGCTAGAATCTTCTGTAGATAAATATAGAAATAATAGTTTTGAATTGCGACAAGAAAATTATGATATGTCTAAAGAAATTGATAATATTAAAGAACTTGTTGCATGCAAGTCTACCATCACCATGTTGAAAAAAGAAAAATCTAGCTCACCTGAAAAAGTTGATTGTCTTTCTTGTCCCTCTTTGTTAAATGAGATTAGCATGCATAAGCAAGATTTGGTTAAACTTGAAACTGAAAATTTATTGCTTACTGAAAAGATTAACATGCTAAATCATGAACTTAAAGAAAAATGAGTGCATTTGAAAAGAAATAAGAGGAAAACAAGAGAGCTTTTGTTAGTAAATGCACTATGCTATCTTGAAATCCAAAGTCACTAATCTAGAATTGTCATTAAAGAGATTTTCCCAAGGAAAACAAAATTTGGATATCATTCTTGGAAATCAATTATATGGCAATAATAGACGTAGACTTGGATTTGGCTCTAAAAATGTTAAAAAGCCTAAGTATAAGAAACTTCACAATGTGCCAACCATGGCTAAAAATGTTTATGCAAAGTTCTTTACTTGTGATAGTGTTGGTCAAACCTTATATCATTGCAAATATAGGAACACCAATATTAAATTTAAGCAAATATGGGTTCCTAAATCTTTGATGACTAACATGAGTGGACCTTGTTGGATTCCAAGGTCACACATAGCATCTACCGTGTATGTACGATGGAGATAGCAAGGAACTATGGATTGAATGTTTCATTATTTAGTTCCTTTGCCAAACGACTACTCGAATGTATATTTTTCTACTTTGCACTTAATGCATACAATCATAACATTTTTGTGTGTGTGCTTGATTTATTTTTATTTTTGTGCTATTTTGTTTGCTTTCTAGCTTGGTTTAGTTCTTTATAAAGAAAAAAAATTAAAAAGACAAAAAGCAAAAAAATGTGCTTAATGTATATCTTTCTTTTGAATCATTCAAGTGAAATTAATGAATGATAATCATATCTACATAGAAATTGATGTATTACACTTATGACTGCATGCGCATGTTTGATTTTCTAAATAGCCATGACATGTTCAATTATTAGAATAATTTGATTTCTACACCTACACTTTCAGTTCCACAAATATTAAATATTGTTATTTATTTGGAGACATCTTTTATGAAATAATGGAAAGTGAATGTATGATGAAAAATAACTGAAAATCTAAGAGATATGGTGTGTCCTGCCATGGATAAAAATTGAGCACAAAAGAATTGAAAATGAATTTTTTTGAAAAAGAATGAAAATAGCTCCGTATGAAAAATGGAAACAATCCTTGGCAAGAGCACTACCCACGAGTATCCAACATATACTTTACGGGTAATCTTTAGCGTTGGTGTTAAACTCGTCAAGCAATGACACCTCCACATCTAAGAGTCCTTATAAACTCGTCAAACAATGACACCCCCATATCTAAGAGTCCTTATAGGCTATGTTTTTGGGGTGTGGTATCTTGAACTCATTTTTAATGAGATGAGGAAAATCAATCCTAGGTGATTTCATGTTTAATGGAAAATGTGGATTGGTTTTGGTTGAATTTCTAAAAAGTTCTCTTCATATGCCTCAAAGTTTACACATCACACTTACACGAAGGTGTTGAAGTCTATGTTATAATTTTTATTGAATTTGAAGTGTTTATTCTATGAATGTCTATATGCAAGTGCTAGTTGTAATTTATAATACTCTTTAGTTTGCGCATGTGGTATGAAATTTGACTTCATATGTTCACTTTTGTTGATAACAAAAGGCGGAGAAAGAATTGAGAAGATTTGGTGTTCATTAATGCTTATATATTGCATATACGAATATTGGTTTAAGGGTGAGCATTAATGAACAATTAATAATGAAAATGTACTTATTGTATATTGAATATATGAATATTGGTTCAAGGGGGAGCATGAATAAAGGGGGAGCTTGCATACATGTTTGAATGCTTGAACGTCATTGTAGCATGCGTGTATGTTTGCACAAAATTGCCATACACTAATACAAAAAAACGCTTGCATAGCGCTTTTTTTTACACTTGGATAGCGCTTTTAAGCGCTATCCAAGCTACCGCTATGGTAGCTTGGATAGCGCTTTTATAAGCGCTATCGTAGTGGTTTACTAAGATAGCACTTATAAAAGCGCTATATAAGCTACCGCTATGGTAGTAAATATACTTGTTGCATATTGCACACATCCTCCATCTTCACACTTCACACACACATGCCACGATGATATTATTTGAATCGTTATTGCTCAAATCTTTTATTGGTTTGTCATCATCAAAAGGGGAGATTATTGGATACAATGCGTAGTTGGATGCAACGATCGATGACTTCGTGTTTGATGATAACAAATGTGTGTGAACGAATTTAATGTGTTTGCTAACTATTTTCAGGAATGGCACTCTCGCAAATATGCAAAGGGAAACTAAGTAAAGGTGATGGAGAATATGCCATGCGAGATAATGGCTACAAAAGTGGACTAAGTCAAAGATGGGAAGGTAAGGAGGAAATTAATTCAAATCCATATTTGAATGGATTCAAATCAATTAGTGCAACAATCAAAATCCTAAAGCCATGCAAATTGAAGACTTGGTCAATGATGGAGAGATATGAAGAATCTCATAGAATCAAAGGTGATTAAATGAGATCCAATTCAAATCCTATTGCTACTCAAATTCCATTGACATCCATATTCAAACTCCATATCCAATGTGATTAATTCAAATCCTAATTAAGTTAGGATTTCTTCCAATCTCCATCAATTATGTGATTCCAATTGATTCTATCATATCACATCCTTTCTACATATACCCATATTCAAAGAGAGAGATTTGGGGAGAGAGATGACAATCAAAACAAAGAGAAGAATTTGGCCACCATCCTTCCCCATCTGTGGTGCGCAAGTTGCTAGGATCCAAAACCCAAAAACTCCAAAAGCTCCTCATGGCCGCAACTTGTATCTACTATCCATGGATCATTGTGCAACTTGCAATCCCAAAGTCAAAACAAAAGCTTCAACCTCTTCATTGCAAGCATCTCCAAGCAAAGCACCATTGCCATTGCTCCATTGCCAAAGCTCCATTGCCATACTCCTTAAGTGCGCAACAAGCAAGCAAAGGTTTCATCCAAGAGCTCTCCTCTCCATTGCATGCAAGTCCTCTTCAAGGAGTTGTACACATTGGCAAGGCCACAAGTTAGGAAGGGGGAATACTTCTCTAGGCCGAAACATCCAAGGGGGTTCTCCAAGCCTAGGCCGCAAGTTACATCTAGGAGTCCTCCATCTCTTCATAGCATAACTCCTCAAGGAAGGCTCATCCATTGCCGCAACAAAGCAAGGAGCTTCTCTTCATTTCGCAAGCTACCACAAGACACAAAAGTCCGCAAGTTTCTTGAGTGAGTCACCAAGGCCGCAAGTTCTACAAAGGGGGCAAGTCGCAACTTGAGTTGCTGAGATCAGAGACTACATCCCGTCAGATACGATCTGACCTGAGCTGATTGACAGAGATGATTGTCACGATACAAACTGAGATTCTCTAAACTCTTTATTATTATATTTGTGTAGTATTAGCAATCTTTGTAGTGGAAACTTTAATGTTACTTATGTTTTTGGGGACTTGACGAGTTGGGGCTCGTCAAGAGTGAGAGCATCTGATTAGGTTGATAGTGTTGAGCACGCAGGAGAGTGTACGAACTAATGGGGAGCTTGAGGATCGGGACTCATGCTAGTTGTACCTTCATAACATATTAATCAAATATTTACTTTCGGGTCTGGACGTATGTCGTGGGGACGATCGAACCAGAATAAATCTGCTGCGTACTCTGTGATTTTCATACTATTTACTCTGCATGTGCTTATAACTGCATGTGGTTGTTCGTGGGTTGCACAAATATTTTTATTAGCCTATTCACCCCCTCCAGGCTTAGATCCAGATCCAACAGCAATGATATATGAAAAGATAATTCTTTATCATCAAGTGTAAGTTGAAAATCCTCAAAAGTGTTGAGGTGGTAAGTTGAAATTTCTTGAGAGGAAATTGTTTGTAAGAAAGATCTCTTGGGTAGAGGCTGATGGGTTTTCTAGGTCCTTAGGACAATAAAATCGATGTCCAACCCAAGTCGATTGGACGACGAAACCATAAAAGCAGTTGAAAACAAATCTAAAATTTTCTAACTCAAGCCCTAAAGAAACAACCCTAGTCAGAATCTCTACTATCCCGGGGTTCGGTCTGACCAAATCCTAAGGATAGATTTATCAACCTATTTGCAATTATAAATGCATGTTTAATTAAACTACATATCTTTCACTTCGTTTCCACAGAATACGAAGCATCATTTTCAGCAATGTTTCTGCGGAATTCTCTTCCTTTAGATACCTCATACATCCATGACCTGTGTCAAGGTCGTCTAAACCGGAGCCATACCTGTAACCTCGGTGGACTGGGGAGGATGTGTGACACTCTCCTGATGTAAAGAAGAACCTGCCAAGTCCTCGTAGTCGTGCTTCTCTGTACCTTGCATCAAGTACCAGTTCGTCCTCCTCCCTCTTAGTGTCCCCGCAATGATAGAGTCCTCGTCAAAACTAGTGAGAGGCCCCGTGGCACTCAAGAATGCCTGGTACTGTGACCTCACAACATCGACAGCATTGTGGATGGCCTCTTGAATAGAAAAGAAAAATATTTATATACTTCATGCATTAAAGCTGCATAAATATATTGTAAACGTAATCTTGTACTAACCACCAGTGCCCGATTCTTTGCTAACTTATCGGGATCATTGTACTTTGGGTGGGGCCTTAGTAAGTGTATGCTCCACCAAAGACTCTATACCCGGGCAACCCTACAATCAAAAATGTAGACACATTCTATCATAACATAAATTATTGTTACAAAATTTAATTAAAACATTTTACCTAACGTGTCAACTCGTACCCAATCTAGCTGAAGCTCTTCGAGCTACCATGATGCTCATAGCCTTGAGGCGCACTGTGGTTGGTGGCGGCCGTTGTCGAAATTTTCTATATAATTCTACAGTATGTCAGAAAACACATATGTAGAATATGTATTAACAAAAATATAAAATATACCTACCCTTCAAGAGACTCCCACATGAAACAATATCCAAAGAACTACACCGGGTCAGCATGATTGTCCAGACGCCCGTACCGCTCCCAGTCCTCAGGGAACCATTTTAAGTACTTCTTTTTCAATTCCTTGGGCCATTGGACAAGTCCTTCCTGAATCTTATCTATACAGTAGTTCCAGGTCGCCTGGTTGTGTTCCAGGACAAAATGCCACTATGACATATAACAAACACATTATATCAATAAATACCAATTAAGAACCTAAAATTAAAATGTAGCTAACTTACATTGATCTCCTGCCAACATGTGACCAAGGACTCGTGCTGTTGATCCCTCAACGTTAGGCAGAGGTTGAAGAAATCTGACCTTTTAGCCTGGGCAGCAAGGTAATAATTAAATTTTATCGCCAACGGGCCAATAGGAGCTTGGTGGCTCCACTGTATAACGGCCCGTTGCCTGTTTCCAGGAATCAAGGTCGAAATTTTCGTGCCACCTCGACCCTCCTTCAGCGAGGGGTTGTGCCTGCAAAAAACCAAACATACTAAACGAATGTATACGATTAAAATAAATATGTGTACATTATACCATGTCGTCGAAAGCACTCGCTTTGGCCTCCATCATCCTCGGTGCAGCTTTGGCCGCCAACTGCTCGATAACATGCCGCTGCATATTTAACACGTCCGGCTGCCTCCTATTTTCCAAGTCGTACCTAGCGGCCATTGGTAAGACAACACGCTATATTGTCGGGTCATATGGAATGAACAACACCTGCTCTGCTACGACATGCGGTGGGGCAGTCTGAGAAGTTGGGGCGGCATGTGACCTGGCTGACCCAGAAGTCTCAATATGTATATCCTCTAGGCCACCTGCATCAATACACATTAAGACAATTGCAACTTCAATTAGTTTAACCAACACGACTGAACATTTAAAATAAAACTATACGTACATGTCCCACTGGGCAATGTGGTATGTGGGGAAGAGGGGACATGTCCTGCAGTGCCTGAAAATATATAAAGAATGTTATGCAATTATTTATACAAACAATTAAAAGATCCATATTTAGACACATACTAAAACTACAATGAGCGTACTTGTCCCAGTGGACGGGGTGGTATGTGCCATAAAGGAGCTATGTCCTGCACTACCTGAAAATCTATAAAGCATTTTACCAATTAATGTTCCAAAAATTTAAAATGTGCAAATTATACAGCCATACTAAAACTACAACTTATGCGTACATGACCCAGAAGGCGGGTGGTATGTGCCGAAGGTGAGCCATGACCTGCACTGCCTGAAAATGTATGAAGCATTTTACCAATTTTTTTCCCAAAAAATTAAAATGTGCACATTATAAAGACGTACTAAAACCACAAAATATGCATACCTTATCCAGATGGCCAGTGGGTCTGGGTTGTCCTTGTACCCGCTGAAAAAATTGTGGTAAAAACTCTCTTCATCTGTACTTCATAATATTTATTAATAAAAAATTGTTGCTTAAGTGCTGTAAATATTTGCATAATTTATATGAAATAAAAATGATGTAAACAAAATGCGGTAATTCATATACTTTATTGATTCCAAGCAAAATCATCGTAATGAACATCTTTATACATTTACATATTTTTATAGCTAAG
The DNA here is from genome assembly GCA_030789695.1 of Scilla litardierei. Taxonomy (NCBI): domain Eukaryota; kingdom Viridiplantae; phylum Streptophyta; class Magnoliopsida; order Asparagales; family Asparagaceae; genus Scilla; species Scilla litardierei. The sequence goes on from CM061132.1 coordinate 105,711,220, forward strand.
GAATGAAAAAATTTCAACAATTTGAGGTTGATGTTGACGCCCTTTGTGACCGAGTCCGAAAGAAAGATGATATGACTTTGGTTATTGTGTTTCTTCGTCTTGTGAACTCCGCTGCTACAATACACGTGCCGCCAAATAGGGTATATCAACATGTAATGGTTTGATGTCAATTGTCGTTTTATTATTTGTCTCGATTGAAAGATCGTCCAGGACATCATCTGATATAAGTACAACATCTTCTTCATTTCCCTCTTCAGAACCCATTTCATCCGGTGCATATGCTCTAGGAGGATTTCTAAGAACCACCCAATAATCGTCTACCATTATATCTTTAACATAAAAACATTGTTTTGCTTGCGAGGCAAACATGAACTTCTCCTCCGGATAAATTTCCTTATTCAGATTAATGATAGTGAAGCCCAATTTGTCCTTCTTCTTACCTTGCTCACACCACCGCACTTTAAACATACCATGGCTCACTTCCTTCCGAAAGCCATAAAATATCTCAACCACGTCTACAACATGTCCATAATAGAACATTTACCCTTCTTTTGGTTGTTGATCTCTGAATCTTGCATACGACAACTGTGTAAAAGATGAGAAGACTCCACTATTTTGGATGCATCAGTCCTTCTCGACTTCAATGGTATTAAATCTGTAACCATTGATAGAATAACCTCCATATCGATGTACTGTGCCGTCAGGACCTTTGGCGTATTTTTGGATATTCTCGGATAGCCGTGCACCGTGAACACATTGTTCTGCCACCTTTAAGATAAATAAGAATCGCTTTCATAAACCCACGTTCTCTAAATTGATTTTGTGATAGGTATGTTAATATCGTGAGAAATCAGTGCACGTACCTTAGTTTAAGCCGTGACATAAATTCTTTAAAGTGTGCATCCGCATACTTTTGGTTAAGAGTTTTGGCGCGCAATTTTGCTTAGCGTACTTCTATATGAAGACTAAGGGACAAGTAACGAAAACTATTATAAATTAGGAATTAAACCACTTACTAAAGCGAATAACTCAGCTTTATTACCTCTGATAGGAGTCAAATATCGATAGATTATTTAGAACATATGAATGTGCTTGTTCAAGCTCAATTTTACTAAATCGTGTGTCCTCTCCATAATCATTATAGAATACTCCATCAGTAACTCTAACCGGACGATTTACCCTTGTGCCTACACCCCACAAATAACGAGATATGAACATCAAGGCCTCGTTTGACATATAATTCTTGGATATTGACCCTTCTGGACATGCATGATAGTGCACAAGTTGCTTCATAAACCCTAGATACGTGCGGTTCAAAAATCATAAAAAGATTCAAATTCATGTTTAATTTTGGTCCCAGCAAAATAGAATAATAGATGGCATCGTCATTCACCTTTCAATAGGGTACATCCACCGATATTGTATAGGCCCTGCAATGCAGGCCTCCTATGCCAGGTGCACAGTAAGATGAATCATGTGGTAAAGAATGAAGGCGGGAAATTTTTTTCCATATTACACAATGCAAGGATAACCCGATGCTCTAAATCTTCAAACTCACCAACGTCTATCACCTTCGAGCATACCTGCCTGAAGAACCCACAGAATTGTATCAAAACTTTTGCAAGCTTCTTATCGACATGACGTAGTGCAATCGAAAGCAACTGATGTAGCAAGATATGATAATCATGTATCGTCAATCCAAATATCTTCATCTGGTCTACGTGCACACATCTTGATATATTTGAAACATATCCATCTGGTGTCTTCAATGACTTGAGAAACACACAGAGATTATGAATTTCATCTCTTAACAGAGTGACCCGAGAAATTGGCAGGTCGTACTTGTAATTTTCCTTTTGTACAGCCTACAATTGTAACAAGCAGTATTCGTCAATACGATTATTTACGTATTTCATGTATTTTTTCACATTTCAAAAGTATTTTATAATGTTGGTCAGGAGTTTTATATCAAAAATAATTTCAAAATTCTTTATAAGTATCAAACTAGTTATGGTGTATTTCAGTAAGTTCGAGCATCATTAAAAACCAGTAAATAATTTTTATAATTATTCATTTTCAATTGTTACTGATTTAGATGAATGAATTAATTCTCTATAAAAATATCATCAAACCGACTTCAAACTTCTACAGTGTGATTCTATGATCATTTAGTGCTTTCCATTTTAATTTCGTAATTTTTTGAGATCAAATCAACTAGAACTCACAAACCCACATCCTAAACGTTTTGGCCCAAAACTCGTATCTCTGTAGCTCATCCCCTGAAATGGGCTTCGTATTCGCGATCTTCACGACGATACGAACCCGTTGTTATGTTTTCGTAATTTTCGGAGTCGTCTATGAAAACGGGGTAGTATTCCTGTTTTTACTAATTACATCCCCTAATGACTTTTACTATTACTAATTACCCCAACTAAATTACTTTTTACACTAACTACCCCCCATTATCAGCCTCCCCAGCTGGTGAGATCCAAGATTTTAGGATCTCAACCATCCCATTCATTTTATTTTTCTCCAAGAATAACTATGGTTATTACTAATAACATTTTACTTAACCCCTATATTAAATAACCCTTCCCCCCTCAAAATAACCCAGATCTCTCTCTCCATACTCTCTTTCTCTCCCCAAGCCTGCACGCTCTCTCTCTCCCCCCAAGCCTGCAACACACCCCCTCCCCTCCTCACCTCGCCGAAGAGCATCGCCGTGCCCTGTCGCTCTGCCGCCGCAAGACCCGTTAATGCCGCATCATCGAAGCCAGGCCCCGCCACTCTCCCCTATCTCTCTCGCTGCCTCCCTCCGACAAACTCACTGTAGACCCACCGCCCTCTTCGACGAAGCACGCACCCCAAGCCCGCTTCAGACCATCTTCGACTGCTCCCTCTCCCCTCCGTGTTCTTCGCCGCCGTAAGACCCCCACCGCCGCTTCGCCCCATGCCGCCTTTCCCTCCGAGTCTCTGCCGTTCTCCGCCTCCCTCCGATGAGGTAACACTCCCCCACCACCGCAACAGATCGTTCCCGCTGCTGCCGCCTCTGTCGCTTGCTCCGCCCTCCCCCGTCGTCGTGCCTTCCTGCTGCCGCCTACAGCTCCTCCAAGATCGCCGCCGCCGTCTGCCTTGTCACCGCCGTTCGACGCACAACCCCCCGGCATGCAACGTAAACGAAGGGAAGGGTTTTTATATGGAGTTAAATACGTATTTGAATACGTATACGTAAATACGTGTATATATTAATATTATATGATGTTTTAAATTAAAAATTCATAACTAATTCTACAAGCCTCAGAAAATTACAAGACCAGCTCCAGAAAATTAGAAATGACGTTCTGGACCCATTGGTGCTAATTTCATCTCAATCAGATGAGTAGATTTTTCACAATAAATTTTTAAGCCTAGAATTTAAATACATTGTATTTACTTAATAATTTATAACTAAATATTTTCACGTAAACTGATAAATGGGAAAATTATATATTGTAGTACTCTTCGAGAAGGTCATTTTGATAGCTCACTTGAAACTTTCTGATACGTATTTCATCTAAAAGAAATTATTGAACAATTATGATAACTAATTAAAATTAGTTTTTAAATTCATTTTGAGCTTTTAAAAATTATAAAAATTAACAGCATCTTCAGAAAAGTAATTCCTTCTTAGGTAAAATTATATTCCTCATATCTAGCCTCTATAAAATTTTAGAACACTTTTCGGCACCGTTTCAATCGATTAAAAAAAATAAAAACGATCAAGTAAAATAGATAGAAAATAGTGTGTTCTTTAACCGATTGTTTCTTGTGTTTACAGGTACCGATTCTTGTGCATCAGCAACCTTGAAAGCTCCAGCTCTAGTCCCAGCTCACTACCACAACCTCGAAACTTGTAAGTCACAATGAATTCTAACTTTAGAAATTTAGATAGTGTAATCGTATGAACTTAGGACCTCATATGTAGTCTCAGAACGGCTATTGACTTGAACCAAATACTAGAGACCTAATCTAATATGAAACTAATCAACTGTAGAATGACTATGGACTTAAGCAAACGACATTGCCAATTTTAACTTTGGTCGTTGTAGCACGCGACCATCTACTTGGTTAAATTATGTATTAATGGAAATACCACATGTTCGAAGCATGGGATCGGTATCGTAGTTGTTGGACTTCAAAACATTGCTCAAGACTGACATTCTCTGTTGAGGCTTCTGCCTTGACTTTTCAACATGCATAGCTCTTTGGAGTGTTATTAATGCCTTTGAATATATCTGGAGTGAGATCATTGTGCATAACTCTATTGTTACAGAAGTCGGTCTATCATAACCGCCATTAGCATCTTTACCTTTGGAACAACGGATTGACATACCATATTGAAACATCATGAGTGAATGATATACCGTGTTGACATCATACTACTGGAACATCCTATCAAAATTGAATGCGTGAAAGTAGTTGGCATTGCACTAGGTTTTTGGGGTAACTAATATTAGAGAAAGTGTAGGAGCGACCGCGAGCCATCTACACATTGCAACGTACCGTACCAACCGTCTAAAATGAAATGTACCGCCTAAGGTGAAGTGAGATCCACCCGAGTGAGTGCCACCGTGGTAGTAGATGGGCTCAATGGTTGCACATTATACTTTCCTATATAAGTCACATAGTTTCTAGCTCAACTACTGCCTACTTGTCCTTTTATTGTTACTACATCTACCTGGTTGTCCTACTATTGTCATCATATTGCATACTGATTAAAATATTATTGCTGCCATATTACATATGCCATGCCCCAGTTATTGCTCTTGTACGTTACTTTTCGCACTTGCACCTTTACTTTATGCATTACATGCACTTTACTTACCACACCTAAGCAGTCACCAGTACTTTACTTATAGCTCTTGCATGCATGTCTGCCCTTAGCTTACTTTTTGTACTTGTATGATCATCTTTAATTGTTTACCATAGCACGTTCCATACTTTTGCACTACTCTATTTCTATTGCTAGAATTGTTGTGACTTACCTATGGTTCCATCTCTGTGGCACCGCAGACGCTGCATAGGTTGACATAGGTGCTCCAGAGTTCGCAGAGCCATAGCTCGATCCTGAGAATGCCGACTTTTAGAATTGGAGTGTATGTGTGATGTACTTTTTATATATTTCCATTCCGCTTTACTTTTCATGTATTTAGTGTGAGAGATGCTATTGTGTTGTACTTTCAATTATGGACTGTAATAAAGTACGCTGGTTTGAGTATTATTGTATATCTCTGCATCATGGCTATATTGATTTCACTGATGATCTACAGACCTGCAAATGTAATCAAATAAGTAATGGCCCTCTGAGAGCATGTCATTACATCAATTTAGGACGTATATTCATTTCTTTTAAATCAAGCCGAGCCTTTACTCCGTGTTTTGACTTGTTGGTGTCTTGCATCAAGGTACACAACAGATTTTCACATTTTTTCTTTTCTATGTTGATCGCTCCGGAATGTAACCCAAAGAATGGTTGTAGTTTTACCGCAAGCGCATGGTATATCGGCGAGCGGGTTATCGAACACAGGGAGGACGAATGACCGTGCTTGTTCCAATCAACCTGACTATTAAGAAGAGAGAAATTTGCCTTTGGTGATCCTGTCACAATCGTCAGACAAAGTATGGAAATATCAAATCAAATAAAGAACGTCTAGGGAATGGGGAATTCCCGCTACTCACCATATTTCGTAAATGTGGTTCATTGGTATCAAAATTGCTAGAATAAAATTTTGGATGAACTAGTTGCAACTGAATGTAGAACCTAGCTCACGCTCTCGCGCTGTTGTCAGTCTATAGCTATCTTAAGTTCGGGTCCAATCTCTTGCAAACCCTAGCCTAGGGAAGCTAGCATTAGGATCAACATCATCGTTCAATTGTGCCCCGCGCCCACTCTCGTGCAAACTCGGGCCACGACCTAGGTTGGGATAGTTCCTACCCGTCCAATCTCTTGCAAACGGGTATCGGCATGGAATTGCAACCGGAAACCCTAGTATCGGTCCAATCTCTTGCAAACCGATACTACGGAAATTCGATTCCAACCCAATTCGGATTTCTAGGGTTTCCTACCGAATTGGGATCCAATCTCTTGCAAATCCCAATCGGTATGAATACCTAGCTATCCGTAGTAAATCGATCCCAATCTAACCCTAATAGCAATTCTAGCAAAATTCCTACCAATTCATCACAAATATGAAATTGGGCTCGTAGGGTTCATCCCCACGCCCCAAGACGTGGAGACTACTCACAATTCATAGCACAAACACAAAAATAATCAATGAAATTAATAAGAGAATTCATCACAATATTGAGATAAGCAATAAAAATAGTATTTTTAGAGGAGAGAGACACAAACCAATGGAGTTCTTCAAATAATTCAACAAAAATCAACTTTTGTCTCCTCTCCAATCACAAGAATAAAGCTAAAAAGTTAATCTAAAAAGCTGCAAAAATCTAAGAGAAAAGCTATCTAAACTAGGGTAAAAACAGGGGTTAAATACCCCCCAAAATCGTCCAAAAAACTGTGACCAAAATGCCCCTGCGCAGCCTGAAATCCGCAATTTTCGCTACAGGCAGCGCGTCGCACTCGGCCGAGTGACAAAAGTCGCTCGGCCGAGTGAGAAACCCTGTAAATTTCCAGTAAGTCTAGGTCTTCAGGGGTCTTCACTTCGGTAGTCGCTCGACCGAGTGAGTTGTCGTCACTCGGCCGATGGCTTCTTGGTACTCGGGCGGTCGACATTTGCCACTCGGCCGAGTGGGTCTTCTGAAGCTCATGCAGACGAAAAACAGTAAGTTGGCGATTTTTGACATGCGTCGTCTGGGTGCCACTCGGGCGGACGGGATCACGTCAATCGGCCGATGTGGCTTCCGATGCTCGGCCGAGTGCACGTATGAAACGTATCCGATCTGGTCGGCCGAGCAGTGTCTCGCTAGTCGGCCGAGTGAGTCCTTCACTCGGCCGAGTGGGACACCAAAAATGCCCAAACAGCTTGTTTTGGCCTCCTCGTCGCTCCTGTGACGTCCTTTCTTCTTCCGCTCCTCTCCAACAGCAAAATACCCCTCGGGGAGGTCGTCGGTGACACTCTGGAGTAGGCGTATCTCGAGATCACTCCAAATCGCTCCAAATCACCTGAAATGCGACAAAAACAACAAATCGTGAAAAGAATCGCAATATCGTCGATATATCGTGAAAAACATGATTTGGGCAATCTAAATGGCATGCAAACATGCGGGAAAAAAGTGTAAAATAAGGAGTGATCAGATGTGCATGGCGTCCAGGTTGTGACGTATTTTGAAAGTCATCCAATATGGCAATTGGAAGAAATTACTAAACTGTGACCATCCACTAGGTAGTATTCGAACATCTGCTTTGTTAGAATCTATGCGAGACATTTGAGGCGTTCTTCTTTTAGTTTTACACTTGCCCTTTCCCTTGCTCTTACCTTTTCCCTTTGCAATCCGCCTTCTAACACCAAAAGCGTTCTCTTTGCTATATCTGTTCTTTCCAAAATTCACTCTCAACAAAGGGTGAAGTGCTTCAAATATGTCCTCTCCGGTTGGCTGCTCTAGGGTTTCTCGGTATTTGGTTTTGCCGTCGAACAACTGTCCATGTCTCCTATAACAATGACCTGCATGGAACCATCTTCTGTTCTGCCAAAAACAAAACTTACGGCTATTTTCAGGAATGTGCCCTCATAACCTGTCATACAATCTGGGCAAGCCGTCCTACCTTTCGTCAACCAACCCAATAGATTAGCATACTCCAGGAAGTCGTTTATTGTCAATAAAACGATAGCACGCGTGCAGAAACTTTGCTTTGTCACGACATCGAAAGTGCCCACACCTTGTTCCCATAAAAGCTTCAGATCATCAATTAAGGATTGCTTAAAAACATCGATATCATTTCTTGGCAAGTATTTTTTAGGTATCAACAATGACAGTATCAAGTATGGTTGCTTCATGCACATATGAGGTGGGAGGTTATATGGAGTCAGCAACACAGGTCAAGTGGACTAACCAGAGCTCATCACTCCAAACGGATTAAACCCATCGCTTGCGAGACTAAGCCTAAGATTCCTCGTCCCCCTTGCAAAGACGGGATAAATACGATCGATATGCTTCCATGCTTCTCCATTGGTTGGATGCCTCAATTTTCCATCCTTTATGCGGTCGGTGGAGTGCCATCGCATTTTTCCTGCCAATTCAGCAGACATGAAAAACCTTTGCAGCCTTGGTATAATGGGATATATTGGAGAACCTTCACCGATGTTTGCTTCTTCTTTTGGACTGTAGGACCACCCCACTTCACACATGTTCTTTGTTCAACTTGCCACCGGGGAACATGACATGTTGGACATTCGTCTAGGTTCTTGTTGTCTTTGTAATATAGAATGCAATCATTAGGGCATGCGTCAATTTTCTTGTAATCGAGTCCTAACGTATTAATGATTACTCACTTCATAACAAGTAGCAGGAATGCTTTCCTTCCCACTGGAAACTACCCTTCTCAACGAATCCAACATCATCTCAAAATTTGTAATCGCCATTCCGCTAAGGGTTTGTATATGCAGCAGTCTAATCATGAACGATAGCCTTGTGAACTCAGTGCATCCTTTGTATTAAGCAGACTTATTATCCTCCACTAATTTCATCAATCGATCATAACCAACAAAGTGAAGATCATCATCTGAACAGTTTCTGCTCGGAGCACCAATATCTTTCAGCATTGTATCTATGTCATCGCCATTTGATCTCCATGTACAATACCCTCTTCTGCCCTAAGCATCTCCTCTGCTATGACACCTTCTCCGTGGTAACTCCAAAATTTATAATTTGGGTCGAATCCGTGAGACACCAAATGGACACGTACAATGTACTTCTGAAAGATCTCATTGTTCTGGCACCTCTTGCAAGGGCAACAGATTTTACCACTGGACATGCATAGAGGGTTGGCATCAGAGTATGCTAATAAGGCATCTATCCCTTATACGTATCTTCGGTTTCGAGTCATGTTTAGATCCGATATTTCCATAAATGACTTGTCAGGAACCTCCGGTATATGTAATTGACGATGAAATTTACATTTAATTGTGTATCAACCATTTATATATGTGGAAAAAAAATAAAATTTTCAATTCTAAAATAACTATTTTTAGAACCTTTAAATGGTAGTCAACTCTTTCATAAAAGTAGGCGGCTATCAATGTGATACCAAGAGTGTATGTTTTAACATGGCTAGGTTCTAATTAATATAAAATTAAAATAAATTTTATTTTTTTCCTTGATTTTGACAATATAAATAAAATAAATTTTATGTCACGGTCCTCTAACGAGTTTCCCAAGAGTGTCGGAGTGGATTTGACTCAGTCGAAGCTATCAATGTGATGCACGTCTCATAGTAACCCCCTCGCACTCACCCTTACCCTCTCTCCCCTACCCCTACCCCTACCCCTACCATACCACCAACCCTTATCTTAGACCCAACCCAACCCTAACCGAACACTAACCCAACCCCATTTCCTAATCCCAACCCTTATCCCATCCCTCACCCTAACCATAACCCCTACACCTAACCATAACCCCTACCACAACCCTCAACCTACCCCCAACCCCAATTCGACACCTAACCTTTAATCCTAACCCTAAACCTAGCCCTAACCCCAACCCTAACACTAACCCTAAACCTAGCCCTAACCCCAACCCTAACACTAACCCCAACCCTACCACTAACTGAACCCTAACCAAAAACCATATTCCTAAACCCAACCCTAACCCAACACATAAACCCAACCCCAAACCCAACCCCAAACCCACACCCCTACCCCTACCCTTACCCCAACCCTAACCCTAACCCTAGCCCCAACCCATACCCTAGACTCAACCCCACCCCTAACCGAACCATTTCCTAACCCCTAACCCTAACCTTAACCCTTAACACATTTCTCAAGCAATGGTTGGGGGGTTAGTGGAGACGGATGGGTCGGAGGGGGGTGAAAAGGGGATTGTGGGAGTATAAGAGAGAGAGGGATCTGAGGGAGCATTGGCAACTACCGCTGCCTCAGCTTCTGCTCTCATCCTTCAGATCAGAAGGATGCGAGGGGAGCTAGGCGCCGACGTGGGCCGATGACCCCTTACGACCACTCTAGCATGCATTTAGGGAAAATAAAATTCAGAATTGTAGGGGTTATCAAAGGGGTTACCTTGATGATGTGTCGATGTGGCGGCTGACGGCGTCGGCATCAGCGTCGTCCTCCCCTGTGATTAGAAATCGCTTTGCCCCCTCTCTCTCCCTCCCTCTCTCTCTCTCTGAAATGATCTGCGCATGGGGGGGTCACGTGGGCTCCCCCCAAGTTGGGTAAATTTTTTTAATTGGCAACAGCCTATTAGCCACGGACATATCCGTGGCCGTTACTATTATCGGCCAAGTCAATATCACTGGCTTGAAAATTAAGGCCACATACAATTTTGTCAATATATTCCGTGGCTAGAACTCTTTGTCCATGGACATATCTGTGGCCATTAATTTTATTAGCGAGGAAAATTTCCATAGGTAAAACGTTAACGCCACGACAAATTTCTTTACCAATAATTCGTGGCTGTAAATTATTGACCACAGACAAATTTGAGGTCGAAGGTACAGTAACAGCCACGGAAATGTCAATGGCCAATAATCCATGTGACATTGTTTTATTCAGCCATGGAAACTTGACCACGGAGAAATACATGGCCGATAGCCCACTATCGTGCACGGATTTGTCCGTGGCCAACAGCCGTGGCTGCAGACCCTTATTCTACTAGTGGTAGCTTTGCTAGAGCCTAATCCGGAGCAATGAAGAATTTTGGGAGAGATGGAATAATTAATATAAGTCTTAATCCGAGCATGCTCAAAACTTTTGGGAGCTTCTGGGATTTGGAGAATTGGTGCGAGTTTCAAGGAGGGGGATTGGCCCCTATTTATATAGGAGACTGACACATCCCCTTCTCATCATATCCAAAATGGGACTAAAAGTTTTGGAGGAAAGATTTATTTAAAGTTTGCCTTTGACAAATACCTAGCTTTAGCGAATTTTTCCTTCCTCACCATTGAACTTCGCAACTGATACAACCTATCAAATCAAAGAGCACTGAACGGTGAATGCAAAGAAACAAACGTCGCTCCAATCTGACTTCGTTTGACACCTCAAACGTAGTCTCAAAGATCACCCCAAAAAGTATTTTTGCACAAAAATTGCAACCGTCAAAGATTTCAAAAACCCTTATTGGGGCCCACTGCAGTTTGCGAGCGCACCATGTGGGCGTGCCCACCTGGCCCTTTGCGGGCACGCCCCGCCTGTGCCATTTGCAGGCGCACCTGCGCACTGAGCGGTCAGGCCCGTTCCGGGCATGCCCATTCGCTAAGCAGGTGAGCCCCGCATGGGCCCAAGCATGCAGCCAGCGCTTGGGCTTAGGCCCCTTGTTTTTTGTGCCTTTTATTTATATATTGTTTAAACCCCCCTTTTCAACATCATTTTTGGTCTCGTTTGGACTCCGATTTGAGCGTGGCTTTCTCCCCGACTTTCGTGGAAAAATCCTCTTTGTTTCTATGCATTTATTATAAAATATATTTTTTAACATTTTACAATATATATTATTTAATATTAAAATCGATTTGCATCAAATACAAATGAAATTAGGGCTACATTCCTTAACATCTCCCACTTGCACTCAGGATCATTTATCCCGAATCCAGAAGCTATCTGCAACATGTTTGCAATTTTATGTCTCTTGCATCAAATGCATTAAACCCACAACTTAAATATTTTAGACTTATATCGCAAACTATTTGCGACTTAATTATTTCCCAAACATCCAATGTATTATCTCCCTAAAAGACTTCCTATTACTTGACGAAGGTCTCACTCTATGTGAGACCCTACAACCTAACCCTACTATAGGTGTGACTCAAAACCCCAGACGACAGTGACCACGAGCAGTAGGTTCCATCGATGTTTCGGTATCATAATTATATGGTTAACTCATTGACATGAGTATTGTCGAGACCACTCTGACTGTGTCTGTGAAGAATCTCGTAGTTTTAGTCCCTTCGTCAAAACTATGTCATCTAGTCAAGCCTAGGGTACAGTCAAACTATTAACCACAATAGCTCGAAGCCTGTTAGTCTCCATCAGTCCTTAGTCAAATAATATTGGACTTCTTCCAACATACTTTGGCCAAAGTTTTTCACTAAAGACTGAACCAACACATGCGACATTAACTCCCCAAAATGAGAGAGACGAATTCTCTCTTGGTCATCACTCTCCTTACATGCTTTAAGTGTCACCCAACCAAAGACCTGTCGACGGACCTTGCCTCGAAGCTAGGTCAGAAATCTAAGTGACACCATTCACGTACAGGTTCGTAGAATGACCTCAAGTCTAAGTACCAATTGCTTATCATCATAGAGAGTAATCACTGATAAATTTGTTATGTTAACCATGTGATAACTCTCATTGGGTCGTTCAGTGAACTCATTCTCCAATGAGCACCTGTGTATCATCTCCGACTTCGCTAAGTCGAACGACCATGAGATCATCATTACCACTCCATGGTAAAGACAAAGACACAATGGTCTATCCGATGTTTCGATATCCTTTTCACGAGACATCTATGACCATGAACGATTTCAGACTTATGCTACTAATGGTCAAATAATTCTCCATGATCGAGATCCTCATTTCGATACTTGTTTAACCCGCATTAAGTCTTACGACTTTACATAAGTTCTAATGTCGACTACATTTTTATTAACTTATCTAAATTCTTACCATACAACTTAATGTAATTTTGAACAAGAAGTTTGTACACTTACATAGAGATAAATTGCCTCAAGTTCGAGGGCATGCCTATCTCTCAACATCTTTCACATGCACTCAGGCCCATTTATCCCAGTATCTCGTACCACATTTACACACAAGTCTCTATAGACTTTATGTGGTAGAGCCTTCGTAAGTGAATCTGCTAAACCGTCTTTAGTTATATACTTAAAGAGTTTCTATGTTCATGTTAAACCACACATTTGAATCTCATCCAAATTATTTCATTGGTCTCTTGGAATCTATAATATTTAAGTTCCCTGAATCTGAACCAGCTCATCGTACCTTACGAGAATAATTCTACATAGTTATCTGTCAACTGCTTGGTTCATAATAATTTCTGATAAAGTGTCAAACTCTTTGACCACTTTGTCAAAATATATGTTCCGGCTCTATGATGTCTCAAATGCTTTTAATTCGATCCTACTGACCTTGAAAACTCTCTGACTGATTCATATAAGTTTGTTCTTTTAAATCATATTTAGAAAACAGAATATACATGGATACACCAGTTTTCATGGTCATCATAAGCATTTACATTGAGTCTGATCCGAATAGAACTGTACACAGCTGTTGGTAATACAGTTTCATCACAATCTATTTATAGGAGTTCTGATGATAACGGTTCTCAACCAGTATAAATTTTACATCACTCTTTTCCATCTGCACTATTCTTCTGTCTCGAAGATTCACTTGCAGCCAAAGGAAACACTTTCCTTGGGCACGTCCACTAAAGTCTATACCTTGTTTACGTGCAAGAACCTTTTTCGGATTGCATCAAGCCATTTCTTATGAGTCACTTTCTTTCTCATATCGACTTTCCTCAATGCCTTCTTCATTCTAAATCCCATTTAGAGAATACTTTTCCAACAAAAAATATTAGTTGTGCAAGCATCTCATGTATCCAAACGCTTGAGCTTCACAACTTTGAGTGGACTCAACAAGTTGCTTGACTCAAGATCTGATTTGGATACATGGACTTGCACTACTCGTGCACTCATGTTCGAGTCAAACAGTTTGATCGAAGTTTCGAATCTTACGGATCGAAACCGTTTTCCATACAACCTTGAGTTGACTCAACAAATTGTACAAAGAAACTTGCTTTGAACATCAGTATGTTCAAGCACTACTACAAAATGGACCTGCGCTTAAAAAAGGTCTTTAATAGCGCTTTACAAGCGCTGTCTATCTCGCCGCTGCTAAAGGGGGGCTGCTTTTAATAGTGCTTTACAAGCGCTGTTAAAGGGGGCCTTTAACAGCGCTTGTTAGTGCAAGCGCTGTTAAAGGGGGGCCTTTAAAAGCGCTTGTTTGTGGAAGCGCTGTTAAAGGGGGGCCTTTAACAGCGCTTGTTTGTGCAAGCGCTGTTAAAGGGGGGGCCTTTAACAGCGCTTGTTACTGCAAGCGCTGTTAAAGGGGGGCCTTTAACAGCGCTTATTTGTGTAAGCGCTGTTAAAGATGGGGCCTTTAACAGCGCTTGTTACTGCAAGCGCTGTTAAAGGGGGGCCTTTAACAGCGCTTGTTTGTGCAAGCGCTGTTAAAGCCCCCCCTTTAACGGCGCTTGTTTGTGCAAGCGCTGTTAAAGGGGGGCCTTTAACAGCGCTTGTTTGTGCAATCGTTTAGTTGCAGAGTACAGAGACGTTTGAGGTCACAATTTGTGACAATATGCGCTTAGAACCTAGATTACATACCATAAGCCAGGCCACAAATTCAAATTTTCTGCATAAAATCCAAAAGAAAAGAGACAGATTCCAAACCTCAAAATTTATTTAACCAAACATTTCTTCAATTTCTTACAAGTGACCAAATGACACCGGAAAAAAACCCCAATATCAATCTACAAACCCTACAACATTTTTATGGGTGTCTGGATTTAACACCGAAAAAAACCTCATTCTGAGCTGCCCTGGGTACCCAGTTGTTAGACCGAAGATTTTTCACATACGCCTGCTCACCTCTTCGCGACAGGGCACCCAGTTGTTAGACCGAAGATCCAGGACATCACGAACCATGAATTTTAGACGTGCTGCAAGCTCTGGGTTCTTTATAAGTTCCTTTAACCGGTTAAATTAGGCATCACCTCTGCATTCAAAGAGAACAGAACACAACATCACTCTTTTAAGTACATAGCAAGCATGGATGTTTGATATGAAGGTGCATACGCTGCTGTAAGCATAGACGACAGTCTCCGCAGCTCCTGTTGGACTCCCTCTCCTGACAAACTTTCCATCTTTGAATATGTACATCATAGGAATGCCAGTTAACATCTCAAAGCTGATCACCTGTCCGTAAAGAGAATTTCCATAAGCACCCAAGACGGCATCATCAAGCGACATGACTAGAATTTCAAACTGAACAAGCATCACCTCTTCGGCGGTTAGACTGTCAAGATATATGATGATCGATCTCAACGAATTGGCATGAGCCGTCACCAACAGATTCTTCCCACGCAGCAGCTGGGGTTCGATCTGTCATGCAATGTATTCAGAATAGCAACTTAGCCTCATTGACAAAGAAACCTAATCACTTGGCAAGAAATTTCTTACATGCTCGCGGAAATAAGAAACTGCTCTTTCTGCGCACATTTCCAGGCTTTCGCCATTAGGGGGATACTGGCATATGTGAGGCTCCATGCATGAACAAGCTCCTTCCCCAATCTTTCAGCCGTTTCCTGCTTGTTAAAACCTTGTAAATCGCCATACCTAAATAAAGGACACAGTTATACATGGCAAATTCTCCTGCTAAACTGAATTACAAGAACAAGTTAAGCAAAACATACATCCTCTCATTAAGCTGCCAGGCTGTTATCACTGAAACGGATTGTTTCCTTGCTTCTTCGCTATGGATCTCGCTCCGTCTCCTGGCCTCCGCAGTCTCATCGTGCAAAATAATCGGAACCTGCAAATCAAGCAAATGCAAGGTGTGAAACCACATTGCGGCGACAGTTCAGCAATATAAATGGCGTGGAAGAAGAATAGACCTTCTTGCAACGATGCTGGGTCATGGCGATTACAGCAGTCATTTGAGCCCGTATCAGTGAAGATGGCGTCAACGGGGATGTTGCTTATTCTTCGTCCTGCTTCAAGTGCCTCCTCCACTCCCTTCTCTGTCAAGGCTACATCTACATACCCAGTGAACAGGCCTTTCTCATTCCACATGGATTCACCATGGAGCAACAATGTTTCAGTGCAGAGGCTTGGGTAGAACAAAATTTCGGTGCACCATACTGCTCAGATTGAACATCAAGCCTCTTGGGGAAAATTCGCAGGGGAAAGGTCCCAAAGGCGTTGCGAAATGTGTTTGCTGCCATTCTGCAAAGACACAAGTGTAATCAACTCGGACTTATACCAAACCCGAGGAATGTTGATTAGGATCAAAACAAGAATAGTTAGCTATTCTGAGGAATTTTCTGTGAGGGATGGGATACAATTGAAGTAACCAGGAACACCCTAGCCTCAGGTTTATTTCATCGGGGAAAAAAGATGCATTTTGAACAAATCCAAATTGATATTTGTAAATCAAAAGACCCATGATTGCTTTACAAAAAATGAAAACAAAAAAGAAATAAGGCTCCTTTAACAGAAAGATTATATGCATGTCCATGTCAGCAGTCACATGTCAGTTAATCCTCGGACAGTGCAAAGCATATAAATGCAAACAGAATGAAGGGATACCAATGGAACGGGAGCATGTCTAAGGAAGCAACATCCATCCTCTTCAATGAAACATTGATGTTTTCTCGTACATAGCCACTTGTCATTTTAACAGGTGGTGGCACCCACTTCGTAAGGCTGCAGAAACAAATCACAAGACAATTCTAATTACAACAAATTTCACCCTATAGATGCATATAGACTTGTTGAATTTTGCTTTGTTCCATTGTGAATGAGTGATCCATAGTTTTAGGTTGTTTCATTATGAAGATGAATGATCCAGATTACTTTCTAGCAAGAAAAGAAACTTAATTATGTTGGTCTTAGCGGACACTTTTCCCAATCATTCTCACTATACACCTTGCGCAGAAAGGCATTTTAGGTAAACTTAAAGAAGTGGCAAGATCACTGTCATCTCTATGAAATTGAAAAGATAAACTAGCATCTAGAAGCCTTTCTATCAATGATATGATAGTAAGATAGCTTTGGACAGAACACAGTTTACTCGATCAATGGTAACGACTGAAGAATTTCAAAGGGAAAAATACTCTGAATTTTTGTAGTTTTGTTGTTACAGAAATTATAGGAAAAAATCAACTACAGTGTAATTATCTCACCCCTTGATCTCTTCAAGCAACTCTGGAGGACGCTCCCGGTGAACTCTATTGATGAAGATGCCATGCAAATCCTCTGCTGGTCCATCTTCCCAACATCAAAAAAGATACTTATAAGTGACAAATATAATATCCACAAGCAAACATGGCACGAAATGAAAGCTGGATAGAAAATGTTAATGCTGCTTCGTATCACCTATACTTATAATAGGTTATCCATGATTCTTATTTAAACTTCTTTACTCAAAAATATTTAACTGATAAAATGTTTAAAGATAAAAAAAATAAAAGTTCTACCCTTCAGGTTACTGATCATCACCAACATCTAAAAATCAGATTGATGCCCCCATTGTCAACATAAAATAATGTGAGTTAAGTAAAATAGACAATCATAGAAAGCCTAATAGCTTGATTATATGGAGCTTTCCCTTCTAAGAAAGGCTAACCTAATTGTTCGTACTGAGAGGGGCATTAAGGATCTGACACTATCGTGATGCCCACCAAGTAAGCAATCTAAATAATAAAAAATAAGGCATATTATAATTTGCGTAACTTAATGTTTAAGTTCTATAAATTAACTAAACTATCTGTTGAATAAAGTCAGTATCGTATCCCATCTGTTGGATTTGTGGCTCACATCCAGCCAAGCACGAATGTAGACGTAGCTAATAAACTTCAATTTGAATTACTAATTGTTTTCTTTTGTTACATCAACTTATATTATGTTAATGGATTTGTGGCAATTCAATCAATTTATTGAAAAAAAACCAATAATGCCGTCAGCAAAGCCTTGGTCATTTGGCATATACAACAATTAGGTATTGAAGGTAAGAATAGGATCTTGTGCTCTGTTTGAAAATTAACCAAGTCAACTTCTGAGACTCATACAAAATGTTCTGAAAAAAGCATAAATCACTTCCCAAAAACAAACGTGGTCTCTATATTAACGAATTTTTTTCAAAGAACAAAAAGTCATTATATCAGCAACTAGACTCCCATCATTTAGTAACTGATGTAAACAAATAACTGATGTAAACAAACTACAAGAAAAATATTTCATGGTTATCTGCATTGAAATTCTAGTTATTTCTTCAAACAATATGTAGATTTGTAAAAATTTGCAGCATCTAAAGGAAAACAAAGTGAAAAAAAATCCCAAGATCTAAATGCAGATACAAAAGAAACAACTTTAAAAAATTGTCCCAACTGACATAAGGCTGATCCACAAGAGTATTTGACACAGTTCATATTATCCTATTATGCTATTAATAATACCTTATTTTGATGCATTTTTCATCTTATCATACCCAATTTTAGTAAAAGTAACAAATGTAACCCAAGTTTGTTGTGCTAATGGAGGACACTAGTTCATCTAGCAAAGGGTATACCTCGATTTCCAGCTCTGTGACCTATCAAGTCCAAGGTAATTATCAATCATCATTGCATATAGCGAATGCCAGAGAAAGCTGGATACGCAAACCTGAGCGTCTAGCGAAGTGGAAGACAACTCCAGAGTAAGCTCTAGTGCCTTGAATTCGAAAGGGAGGTCATCTGAAATCGACATGAATACTAAAATTAAGCCTGTCAGAAAGCATTCAGGTATTCGACAAGCAAATACTGGAAACAAACATACCATTCTGATTCTGTGTCATCGAAACTATTTTACATAACTCTGATTCATACCTAAACACACAAATATCCAAAGAATTCATGAGGAGGACTTCATCAGCCATGATTATACACCTGATCTGCTCAAGGCTGACAACAATGGCCTTCTCTCTACCAAGGATCGTGGAAGGATAAACGAATACTCGGTCCAAAAGCTGAAGATCTCTAGCGGGCAAGCCAGACCGTCTCATTATCGCAGCCTTATCAAAACCCACAAGAAAAAAATGGTTTTAGGTGGCACAACAATACAAGAAAGGGTTGTTTGTCCAGTGAGCATGTTATTAGCCATTGATTTACATATGACGCATGTAAAGACTCCAAGGATTGGAAGATAGTGATGTACGAATCAAGGATTAATTGTAAACCATAATTTTCGAACTTAATAAAATTAATAAAAATCAACTAGCCAAGTTCTGGAAGCTTAGAGACCAATAGATTATACATGACAACAATCAGCCATTAAGAATTTCAGCAGTTACCAATGTTGGGGTCCATCTGACTGATGCCAGTTCCTTCCTCTCAAATATTGATCTAATAAATTATGGAAATTAAAGCCATGATAATCAATTTATACGAAAAATTATTTGATAAGAATACAATTCACATCTCTGTGACATTCCATCAGTGCTTGAATATTTTCAGCAACAAGCAAATCTAAGCCAGCGTATCTACTACTTCCAATCTTTTTATCATCCAAATGTAAGTCGTTTTACGAGAAGAACAATAATTGGAGTTCTAGATTAAATTAAATGTAATCGGTATTTGCCAACATCTTTCAAAAGGCATGCAATAACATCAAACAAAGGGAAGTATGATGTGGAGTCATACCAAAATAACCAACAGTTGGATGGAAGGATTTCACCGAAACCCTAAAGCCCCAAATCAGTCGGGAAGGAGGTGCGGCGAGAGGGGAAGACGAGGCGAAGGAGAAAAACACGATTCAAAACCCTAAAGCCCCAAATCAGTCAGGATGGTGGGAGCTACGAGAGAGGAATCAGGAAATCGCCGGTGAGCTCGAGATCTCGTGCGCGAGAGAGAGATAGAGGGAGGGCGTCACGGGTTCTCGCTGGGAGAGAGGGAGGGGCGGGGACCGTAGGAATCGCCAGGGAGCTCTAGATCTCGTGCAAGAGAGAGATGGAGGGAGGGGATCACCGGTGAGCCCTAGATATCGTGCGAGAGAGAGAGAGGGAGGGGCTCACGGGCTGTCGCTGGGAGAGAGAGGGAGCGGCGGGGACGGTAGGATTTGATCGGACGGAGGAGAAGAGACCCGCGTTTTGAGTTGGGTTACTCTCATTCGCAGCCGAATACTGCCCTTATACCTTTAACAGCGCTTGTTTGTATAAGCGCTGTTAAAGTCCCCCTTTAACAGCGCTTACACAACCAAGCGCTGTTAAAAGGTGGCCTTTAACAGCGCTTATTTGTGTAAGCGCTGTTAAAGGCCCCCCTTTAACAGCGCTTTTTTGTGCATGCGCTGTTAAAGGCCCCCCTTTAACAACGCTTTCTTGTGCAAGCGCTGTTAAAGGGTGACCTTTAACAGCGCTTGTATTAAACAAGCGCTGTCTATGATGGACCTTTAACAGCGCTTGTTTTAAAGAAGCGATGTCTATATGTACCTTTAACAGCGCTTGTAGAAAGAAGCGCTGTCTATTATCTGTGTCTCTAATACACAGCGCTTGCAAAAATAAGCGTTGTCTATTGTTGGACCTTTAACAGCGCTTGCAGAAAGAAGCGCTGTCTATTCTCCGACCTTTAACAGCGCTTGCAAAAAGAAGCGCTGTCTATTATATGTGCCTCTAATTAACAGCGCTTATAATTGGCAAGCGCTATTAAAGGTGTGATATTAAAGGTCTTTTTTGTAGTAGTGAAGCCACCCCTCATATAGGTGAGTGATAGGTAGCGTGCTTCTATTTTGTTGGACACAGAGCTCAAGGAAATCATTGTCCATAAGCTTGTGCTAGGAAGGAAAGTTTAAGGTCAGTGAAAACCTGGTTTAGACTATCAAACTTGATCTTGAGGTGATATTCGTTAAACAATCATCTTGACCATTTAATATATTCCTTTAGGATATTATGACTTGGATTCCATCAGGTATAACATAGAACTTCCGTAGTTTAGCATATATTCATGATTTTAAATATAGTTAAATTGGATTTTATTCAACTATACCCTCCCACTATTTTTGTGATCATCTTAAGCCATATAGATGAACTAATAATAATATTTAGTAGGAAATGGACTCAGCCACCCTGAGTCTCACAACCTTGAGTTGACTCAACAAGTTGCTTAACTCTGTGATTGGTAAATGACTCTTCATCAATCACATCGTATGTGATTCCCTTATAGGTTTTTACCCGTAGTCACTTATAACCATGAGTTGGCTCAACAAATCATAACGACTAGTCTATTCAGACCCTTGCTTTCTTGTCCAATCCTAACTTACACCGGCACTCGGTTATGTTCATGAATGTGACGGCTTGTGTTAAATCAAACTACATCACATGTTGAATGGAAATGGTTCCCAAGAGATATCTATGTTACAGTTTGAGTTGACTCAACAACTATAATATGGAATACATGGTTACCAAATTCCCAAAGCAAGGAGGGTTACGGCTAATCTTGAAGAAGATTTTAAACTTAATTGACTAGATATAATCGATGGTTTCACATAATCATAATTCACATCCTTGTGGTTCAGCGGAACACGGCCAGGGATTTAGCTAGACCAGGATCACTATCCCCACTCGAGAGCTAGGGTGATCCACAACACTAGTAAAAAACACTAGACCGGATCATGGCCCATTGAAGGATACTAATTATTCATATGTGTGCCATCGACTTGAAATGGCTTCATTAAAACTAGTGGATCCTATCAACTAGTTGAATCCTAAAATTCGAAATTATTAGGATTGGTTAATAACTTTTATTAATGTCCTTATCAACTATAAAGAATGAATTTTTGGGTGCTATCATAATCATGTATTAGGCATTTAAACAAGTTTAAAACATAGCATGTCCATCAAAAATTATCTTATAATTTTCAGAAAGCTTTTAATGGCTAACCTAATAGTTCTTCTTGTATTATCACATAATTAACAAGAAATATTATATAACCGTTAAAGATACAAAAAAATTTTATTACATAAAATTTTGGCATTAACACTTGCGACAAAAATTATCTCATAATAAAGCTACAACAATAATTATCATATAATTATCAATATCTAATTTTCAAAATTATCACTTGATTTTTTAAAATTAGATCTAATTTTCATCTAAGTTTCAAAAAATAATTTTTTTCGAAATTTAGCACATGAAAACGCCAATTTAATATTTTAATTAAAACATATATCTGATGGAGAAATATATTGTATCATATATATTTTATAATTACAAAAACTTAAGATCAAGTAGACCTAGCTCTGACACTGATCGGGTTTCTAGGTCCTTAGGGTAATAAGATCGATGTCCAGCCCAAGTCGGTCGGACGACAAAACAAAAAAGCAGTGGAAAACATATCTTAAAACATGAAGTTGAAGCCACATAGGGATATTATGACTTCAACTCTATCTTGAAGCCACATATTTTGATGTAGACAATCTGAGCCGCACAAGGAGTTGAACCACGATTGGATATCCATCGCTGCACACCGTAGATATCCCATCATTTTAACCTCACTTTCTTGTCATGATATCCCTATGAGTCCCAAACTCTCCTCCACTAGAGCTCTCTGGTACACCAGACCTCTAACTAAACATCGTCTATCCCTGAAGCCTATAAAGCTTTCCAATCTTCTTTGCCCCCATCACAAAACGACCTCTCCTGGACACCCGCTGTCACTCTCCCTTGAGCACCACACTACGGCCCACATGAATCAAGGCTCCAAGTGAAATATGATTCTGTTGCAAATTTATACATGCCTAACACCCGTAAGTGTTCGAATGTATCAATTTTGCATCTTAATCTACACTGTGCTGACCCCTACCACTTTAGACGTAGCTATGTGTCCCATGTATACGTCTGGTCCATCTCTAGGAGTATATGTCACAAAATGACTCCGCGACGGAGTCATATGTGAATCTCACCCTGAGTCAAGAATCCATGAAGCCCGATTGTCTAGCAAAGAAGACACAACAAATATTTCTCCATTATTAGCATCTATGCATGCACCACCAAAAGCTGCTACAAAATGAGTAGACTCTTTGCCTTTTGTTATTTTTTGTGATTCAAATCCATTGGACGGTTTTTCCTAAGTGACTTGGTCGAGTAGGAGGTTGCTCGGTTGAGCAGCATGAAATCGCTGACAGACCGAGCGGGCAAAGAGCTGGGAAGTTTTTCCCTCCAACTCGATGACTTCTACTTGGTTTAGTAGGAGGCTACTTGGTCGAGCAGGAAGCTACTTGACCGAGTAGCATGAAGGATTTGTTTGACCAAGCAGCCCGATGAATTTCCACTTGAAGATGGCTACTGACACTCGGACCGAGTAGCTAGGCTACTAGACTGAGTCGACTCGACTCCACCTTGGACATGCTCGCTTAACCAAGCTCGACCAGGCAGGCAGCCGACTCGGGCCGAGTCGCATCGGCCCATGCGCGAGATGCACGGGTTGGATGCGGTTTTTTCCCATTGTTTTGGGTTTGTATTTAACCTATCTATCGTTTTAGATTACGTTAAGCCTCTATTGAGTTTTGCAAGCCTCCATTGTGTTTGAGAGAGCCTCTTGCTACACCATTGGAGATTGGAGAGAGTTTTAGGGTTTGTGTTCTTGAGAGAAAGGTTTGGTTTTTCCTTCTCTTCTTCTTTCATTAATTTCTTACCCTTAAGTGGATTCGTGAGGGCTTATTTCATTGACAAGTTATTACTCACGCATGAGGGAGTGTTTTGTAACCTTAATTGTTTGGATCTCTCTACTAGTGGAATCGTCTTAGATTGGGTTGCTAGAGGTAGATTGTTTACAACCGAACCAGGGTAAATTCTACTGTATCTGTGATTGATTTATTTGTTGCTGTGATTCGTTTGCTGCTTTCTATTGCAAGGTCATTTGGGAATTTTTGTTGGGTCATTGTGATAGATTTTTTCTAGCTCTATATTTCTGATCAGTTTATTAGGGTTGGTTTCCGCATTGATCCTAAGGCGTTTTGGTTTCACACCAAATTCCAATAAGTGGTATCAGAGCTTGTGGTTTTATTGCAAAGAAAGTTAGTGGCGAAGAAAAGATGGTGTCTTTGGCAACTTTGAACGTTGAGAAGTTCACCGGTCGAAATGATTTTTGAATTTGGCAGACGAAGGTAAAGAATATTCTTATGCAGACGGGGTGTTACCAGATCGTATTCGATGTCTCGAATATCGATAAGGAGGTGACTGTATCCGCTAGGGCGGAGATGGAGAGGAAGGCGTACATCGCGATTCAGTTGTCGTTATCAGATAATGTTCTGAGGGAAGTCCTGGATGAGGCGACGACATCTGATATGTGGAAGAAGCTTATGGGTCTCTATATGAAGAAATCCTTCACGAGTCGCCTATATTTGCGTCAGTAGCTGTATACTCTCAAGATGAAGTCTGGATCAGCAGTGAAGGAGCAGCTCTATTTCCATTTGTTGTGATAGACAGATGTATAGTAGAAGCAAACCTAGAAGCAGATACCTACCCAACAATCGATATCTCGAGATCTTTCAGAGATAAACAAAAATAGTAATATTCAACCAAAACAAGCACGATGAAAAGTAATGAAAGTAGAAAATCACAAATCAAGCGATATAGAGCTTATCTTGGTTTGGCCTGCTAATTAACGGTGACTACATCCAGCTTCTGGATGTTTCGATTAATACGATCAGAGAGAAATACACCGACTCCTTTAATTTTCTTTAACAATAGAGAGTAACAATAACTCCAAACTCAGAGTTCAAACTCTTCTCACCAAACTCAAATGAGATCTCAAATCTCATCAAAAGAGAACAAACAGGAGCTCTCACAAATTAACCCTCAACCCGAAAAAGAGAGATCTCAAGAAGAAGATTACAATGTATTTCGTTAAAAATAACAAGAAGTCACTCACCAAAATCGTGCCCCAAACTCCAATACATGCAAGGAAGAAGAAAACTTGATGACGGCATGCAATTCTTCTTCTTTGTTCTCTATCTCGCGTTCTCCTAAAATAAACCCTAGGAAGGGTTTAAATAGTCCCAATGTTGTGTGGAATTGTAGAAGTCCGATTAGATTAGGTTTTAGATCAAAACCTAAGTCAAAATTGTGTGCCTGGCCTGTATTCAGTCGACATGGCCGTGCAGAATCAGCACAACCGTGACACACTTGTGAAATGTGACTGTGCAGTTTCGCATATTGTACACTGCCATGCCAAGCTCTGCACGGTCGTGCTACAACTTGCCAAGAAAATAGACAGTCTACGCAATCAATGCACGGCCGTGCCAAACTTAGCATGACCGTGCCGAACTCAAATGATGAATTTGAAGCATATTTCAACACAGAATGGGACCTGTGTGATTTGCATGATTGAAAGGTAGAAGAATAAGCATCCTACGGACCTAGATGTCAACAACCTCTTAGAGTTCAAGGGACAATGTTATTTATGTAGGCCTGGATGTAGAATATGGGTAATGATAGGCCATGAGATAATAGAAAATGATATGAGCTTGAGCCCAAATATGGTCCAAGTCAAAAGATTACTTATCTGATAAATGGGCACCGCTCCTTTCTATGATCCTTGGGGGCCCACGACAAGCCGAACCCAAATGCGAAATTTCTGTAGCGTATGTGAACATGACAAAATTACTGTAACACAGTTGCTTCGTAAGGTAATAAATATCACATTTTTTTGAAAATGTGAAGGGGGTGAAGGAAAAATTAATGACTAACTTTGCAATTTGCTATGCTACATTCAGCCAAATATGAGTGTCAGAGGGGATTTGATCGGAACCAAGTCCTGGTCCCTCTGACGAGCTTGCTTTCTTTTGCAAGTCGTAGTTGTAGAAAAAGATGAGCATATAACTCATCCATTCAAAAATAATCCGAAACAAGTTCCATTAATATCTCTCCACCTTCCCTCCTGCTTTTCGTAGTCGTTTCACCCATGGGCGGAGCCAAAGGGGGGCCTGAGGGGGCCGTTACCCCCTCAGGCCTACCCCCGAAGCCCCCTTTACCTTAATTGGCCCCTAAATTGAGGTTGAACTCTTAAGTATACAATGCAGTCTTTATATATTAATTTGATCACAAGGATAACAAATTGGCTATTTAACTCAATTGGTTTTAGTGTCTTGTTGTTACTGTGAAGGTTGCAACTTTGGAACTTGCGTGAGCCATTTAAGTTGTTTTTAGCTATTAAAATTATTTTTTAAGCTGATTTAATTTTAATTTTGGACTTGCAACTTTTGCGCATGTTACCCTAAGTTTTATTAATCTTAGTTTTGCACAACAACATCCACATTAATCTGTTACATTTTAAATCAAAACTAAATCATGCTTCTTTTGCGGAAGTGACCTATTACAAGTCAAATGTGTAGGAACTGTTGTAATATCAAGTGCTGGTAGTGTAATTGTACCTAATTAATTTGCATATATTTTTAATGATTGTCATGTTGCAGGGTCCTACTATTTTGATTGTTATCCCCCAAGCATTCATATTAATAATTTTTTCATAGGTAACCAACAACTTCATATTTGCATTAAAAACCCTCACTGGGCTTACCAAGTCCTACTCATGTATCTACATTCTAATATAAGCTTTATGTTTATGATATATGTATAATTATATTTCTTTCTCTAACGCCGACACACATGCATCTATAGAATACAGTACTCAGCTTGTTACTATCTTGAGAATTTAAATGTAAATTAAGTTTCTATTTTGATAAGTTTTTATTGTATTAAAGTTCGTAGGTTAGTGTTTTTACTAGAGTTCTATAGAATATGGTAGTTTGCTTATTGGTTTTTATTGTATGCAGGAATTATTTTGTATTAACGTATAATTTGCCCCCTAAATGAAAATTTTCTGGCTCCGCCACTCGGTTCACCATTCTTCTAAACCAACATTAATGCGTTTTCAGTAGTCAAGCATCCTTTTACACTTTTGCTCACATGCACTATTAATAGTGTACGTATGTGCTTCTGTGTAGGCGTGTGGGAGTAGGACAATAAAGAAAAACACGAGAGTAATTTGTGCCACCTACAGGTGTAGTATGTTCTACGTGTAGATTGGATTCCTACAGCCGAGAGCCATAAATGGAAAAGATACGTACGTAGATACAATGATGTGGACCTGACCTAGCTAGCTCAATCATCAAGTTAAAATTGATGTCTCGACGGAGACTAACAAGATTTGCTTCTGAAGTTCCAACTTGAACCCACACTGTCAAACGCAGAGGCTTCTACCTGTCAAACGACTTTGAGAAAGATTCAGGTCCTGTTGCAGGTGAGCTGTATACCTCAAGGCTCCAAAGCAAGCTTCTACGTGTCCAACCTAAAATGCGAGTTGAACACCCATCTGATGCAAGAAACCACCGTTGAACTTCTTGATATCAGGCACTGTTGGTCGCTTTTGAGCTGCTTGTCAAATGAATGCCGTGACTGTTGACTAAAAAATCGATGGTTGCAATTATTAAGGACATGCCCGCAAGTCAAGCAATACCATAAAAGCTTTCACGACTTGCAGGGTTAGTTTGAACACATGCATCTGTTTTGATCGAATGAGTTGTTTCCACATGCCCAACTTCGGGTTGCACAGAATTCCATACCTTTGGCCGGTTAGGGCCTGTTGGGGAATCTCGTGTCATAAGTTGGCTGGCACGTTTAAACAGAAGTTTTTTCATAGGTGGGAACGAACCAATATGTGAGGGTTAGTCTCCTGAATTACTGCATATCCCACGAATAACTTTCTTAGGGTGCAAACTGGTCACGTGATACTGCAGCCTTTTATATCTCCATAACGCATGCATCTTTACAATTCTTGGTTATATTTCATGCTGTTGACAACGTGGCAGAACAAGTTGACTAGGCTTGATTATGCATTCACATATATCGTCTCGTGATCTATGAACCGTAGTAGTTAAGATCAATAACCTTAGTGAGTCGAGTTCACGATGGGGTCCTAGGTTCAACTCCTCCGATGCTCTAGTTAAAACCGGAAAGACAATAAGTAAATAATTTTAAAGCAAATAGAAAGTTTATGAGAAAATGAGTTACATCATCCCTTAAAGTGAGAGATTAATATAGATTCAGTCGGAGGCAATTTAGTAACTGTACATGGAGAATGTGCCTCTTTTTACCACTTCCAGTTTAGTCCTATCTTAAAATTGGGCCCTTGTCCATGTTGATAAATTAGCCCATATGCTGATAATACTAAAGATCTAAATGTGTATACAACCCTAATAATACAGATCTAGATGTAGGCATGCTGAATCTTAAAACTTTACCTTCTCTTATAGGAATCATACCCGAATCCATGAAGACGATGATCCGGATGACGCAGTGGAAAGATCTTCCAGATCCACACAAATCAACAGTTGGAGAATTCCTTTGCCCTTCTCATGGTTTCTCTTCTAGCGACGGGACGTAGAAAAGACGGCCTCCTTGTTCGTGTTTTCCGGGGATCATGACCGCATATAAATAGGCTAGCCTTCTCGGCTCATCAACGAATTGAAGCTCAATAGTCTCTACACATGAAGGCCCACAACCTATTTGACTCATTTAAGCCCACTTAACCAATTAAATGAGATCACTTATTTAAGGGGCCTTAATATGACAGTATATCATTATATAATTATATTCGCATATTAGCCCAACGTTGGATTAAGTTCCAACGGAGTTGGATAAGTTCAACAATCTCCCACGTTGGCTATATGCTAAACTTTATAATTATATTTCATTATACATTCAACCAAATAAGATCTTAACTTACTGTCATTTCTTTAATGAGTCAAAAAAAACAATCTGGTCCATCAATTAGATTAGCAAGGGATCAAAGAGATCTTCGCCCCAGCGATTGCAGCTCAACCCATCAGTGGTCACTGTGCTAATATAAAAGAATGACATGGATTATGAAGTGGGTGTGTAGCATGGAAATTACATGTAATGTGATCTAACATGTCTATTTTCAATTGATCCTCCTTAACCTTAGTGAGATCATAAAATTAAACACATATTTTCATACGCAAAGAGTTGGAATATAAAGCCAAATAAAAAAAACTGTACTTTATTTCTGCATAGATAAACCAAATATGCATTAACTGGAGACTGAATTGTCGTCTAAAAATAGGAACACTACAAAATTACAAACTCACACTAAAACTGATGAAACTTAAAAATACCACTGTCAAGAAACCTGTTTGAGTCCATAGATGGATTTCTTAAGTCTCAAGCTTAACAAAATCAGAGAAAGATTTCATGCTGTCTTGACATCCAACAAAATCAGAGTCAGTATATCATACGA
Organism: Scilla litardierei; assembly: GCA_030789695.1. Classification (NCBI taxonomy): domain Eukaryota; kingdom Viridiplantae; phylum Streptophyta; class Magnoliopsida; order Asparagales; family Asparagaceae; genus Scilla; species Scilla litardierei. The sequence goes on from CM061132.1 coordinate 105,740,477, forward strand.
TCTCAAGCTTTTCTGACCTCTGATATACGAGCATGTGTCCTTTTGTCCTCTGTAAGTACCGTAAGACCCTTTTGGCTGCTTTCCAATGGTCCAATACTGGATTGCTCAAGTATCTACCAAGCACTCCTGTAATGTAAGCTAAGTCTGGACGCGTACATACTTGAGCATACATGATACTCCCAACTGCTGAAGAATAAGGAATATCCTTCATTTGTGCTTTCTCAATTTCACTTTTAGGGGACTGATTAGCTAGAAAGTTCTTGGTTTCATGCAACAATCCTTCATTGTTACTGGCAAGTAAATTGTCATCGACATATAAAACCAGAAAAGAAAATTTTCTTCCACAGAACTTATAGTATATACATTCATCAACCAAATTCATCTCGAAGCCAAATGAGATGATAACTTGATGAAACTTAAAAATACCATTGTCAAGAAATATGTTTTAGTCCATAGATAGATTTCTTAAGTTTGCAAACCATTTTCTTTGGGTCTCCCGACACAAAGTTTTCTAGTTGCATCATATAAATTACCTGATCAATGTCTCCGTTAAGGAATGTTGTTTTAACATCCATCCGATGTAACTCAAGATTAATATGAGCCACTAATACCATTATTATCCTCGATGATTCTTTCGTTAAAACCGGAGAGAAAGTCCCATTATAATCAATGCCTTCCTTTTGAGTAAAGCCTTTAGCGACAAGACGTGCCTTATATCTTTCCACATTACCTTTTGAATCCCTCTTGGTTTTAGATATCCATTTCCAACCAATGGACCTCACATCTTTAGGTAATGGGACAAGATCCCAAACGTCATTGTCCTTCATTGACTTTATTTCCTCATTCATGGCATCTATCCATTTTAGAGAGTTAGAACCATTTTTGGCTTGATGGAAGTTGATTGGATCATCTTCCATCACTCCAATATCAACCTCATGTTCTTAGAGATATGCAATGTAGTCATTTGATATTGCACTTCTCCTCTCCCTGTTGGATCTCCTTAATGGCAATGTTTCTTGAGGTGCAAGGGTTTGTTCTTCTTAAACAGGAGGAGCAACAACATTGTCTTTAATATTTTTGTCTTGTTCTATAACATGAATGGAATCTTGATCAGGAACAAGATCACCTGTGGTAATATCTACATATTCCTCTTCGAAAACAATGTCTCTTCCTAAATCTCCCCTCGCAACCCCGGTATCCTCAAGAAATCTAGCATTTCCTATCTCAAAAATATTCTTATTTGTGGGATTGTAAAATTTGTAACCACTCGATCTTTCAGCGTATCCAATAAAATAGCAACTAATTGTACGTGTGTCCAGTTTCTTTTCAGTAGGCATATAAGGTTTTGCCTCAGCTGGATATCCCCATATGTGCATATGCTTTAGACTAGGTGTTTTGCCTATCCAAAGCTCATATGGTGTTTTATTAGTTGCTTTCGTTTGGACCCTGTTTAGGATGTAAGGTGCAGTCTTTAATTCTTCTCCCCAGAGTCTTTCTGGTAAGGAAGAATGACTAATCATACTTCTTACCATGTCTTTAAGCGTTCTGTTTCATCTTTCAGCTACACCATTCATAATGGGCGAACCAGGTATGTTGTACTATAGGACAATACTGCATTATTCTAGAAATTTAGCAAACGGTCCTGGACGTTGTTCACATTAACCATCATATCTACCGTAGTATTTGATCGACCCAGAGTTAAACTCTTAAACGATGTCGTTTAACCGCAAGCGCACGGTTATATAGTGGCAAGTGGGTATCGAACATGGGGAAGCTGTGCTATACTACTTATCTACTTCTAGGTTTAGTTAGACTTGCAGATTTTTTGGTGGATGTTGATTATGGAGTGTCATAATAGTGATGGATGCGAAAGTCGTGTCACTCGATGTCGCAAATAAAGGACTCCACACAAAGAAAGAAAGAAAAGACTAGGGCTTTAGGACTCACCACTACGATCGTCGGATGTCGATGCTAGGTTAAGACTCTTACGTTGCATTGGTTTTATAGGGATTTTAGCATCCAAGATGTGGAATTCATAGTTCTAAGCACCATGAAGCTAACGTACCACATTAACCCGTAGGTGCACACGACACGTGCATTAAGAATCGACAATATTCACACAACTCTCGTGGACGGAATGATCTCGGCACATGCCACTCTCGTGGGTTAGAGCTTCGATGTATTTTGGTGGCTCTTTTGACGCAATGGCGGTAGCCATCAATTAGTAATATAGTTTGTTGGTGGATCCTATCAAGACACGAGCACGTGCATGATCACGAGTCCCAATTGAATCCACTAACTCCATAATTAAGCCTATAGAATACTTCTTAGGCCAATCGATTCCACCGACCTTGGGCACGATCTCAGTACGAGTCTCCTACAAACTTTGCAAGATCAACCAAAATACGTCCCTTTTATACCAACGCAACCTAAATATCCTAACTTTGCATCTAAATCCTGAAATTCTAGGGCTAATCCATTAGCCCTAGAAAAGACTACTCATGCATCATAGCAATAGATATAAGAACGATAGAAAACTTCATTGCATGCATCAAAGAGATATTCAATAAACAATCAATAAGGAGAACTAAAATAGAATTAAAGAGAATAAAGATACTTATCTTGATACACGGGAGGGGCCTATGGCATAGCCTAACTCCAAAAGAAAGTCTCCACAAACTCCCAAGAAAATAAGATCCAACCTCTCCAAAAAAACTCCCCTCTAATGATGGCTACAATCCCTATATATAGTCCCCTCAAAACCTTAAAAACCCTAAGAAACCCTCTAAAATTCGTGCCCAAAATCAACTCTGGCTGTAACTTAAGTTCTGGGCACCAGCCAACTCGGTCGAGTAGCCCATGCTGCTCGGTCGAGTAACGATTTCAGCACTGCAATGTCAACTAGCAGAAATTTTTCAGATTTCATCCGACCTTCGATTAGAGCGTTCTTGGCGACGTTGGAACTGTCATGAAGTCTAATATCCATAAAAAATATGAGAAAAATACGTTACCAACTGGAATGAGAGTATATCTCAAAAGAGGTAGACGCTGTCTGAAAATCTGGGTGCTTGCCTTACTCGACCGAGTAGCCTTCGTGCTCGGTCGAGCTACAGTGGGTTGCTGCTTTAGCTTCAAAATGTCGCTCTGAAAATTGATGAATCGGGTCAAGTAGCCACCCTACTCGGTCGAGTCACAGTAGGTTAGAACTTCTCCCAAAACTCTGCCCTGTTTGATGTCGACTCGGGTCGAGTAGATGATCTTCTCGAGTCGAGTCGCTTTGCTGCTCGGTCGAGCTATAGGGCCTTGTGAGAAACTCAGAATATTATCTTTGTCTGGTGACGACTCGGGTCGAGTCGACTGTCTGCTCGGTCGAGCTACAGCGTGGCCGCTGCGAAGTCTGCGTGTCAGCTCGGTCGAATAACTGATTCTACTTGGTCGAGTCGCCTGGAAAACTGAAGCTGGTTGCTTCTTGGCTTCTCCTTTCTCCTTTTCTTCCTCTAGTCTTCTTCTTTGGCACCGCAAGCTTGTCATCATGAGTCTTCTTGGTGCTCTCATGTTATCGATTGTCCTATTGACTCCCAATTGCTCCAATATCGCTCCAATATCGCTCCAAATCCATGAAATGGACTAAAAGCTCCAAAAGTCATATTGTTCCAAATAATAGCATAAAAGCGTATGAAATGAGGATTTGGGGGGTGAAACGCGTCATGAAAATATGCAATTAATAATGTAAAATAGGAGCATATCAAAATCTCCTAAGGTTACTTCTTACTCGTCATCGAGGAAGACGAATGCGAAGCTCACCGGGAGGTAAAAATAAGAATACGAAAAAGAATATGAAGGAGGTAAAAATAAGAATACGAAAAAGAATATGAAGTGGAAGGGGTTGATTGATTATTCTCTCAGATCTCAAGCCATAAGCTACACATCACGATAACTCGGAAAATATGAATCACATGCTATAAAGATTTCATGTCTTACTTAAACATGGTACTTGCAAGCTTTCAGGAACAGCACAAGGGACTCTCTAAATTCATGCGATCAACTCATATCCACTTAACACAATTCATATAATTTAATATACAAATAATTGGCGATGTACTTTTCAATCAAAAGTTATAAATGAAGCATATAAGAATCACACCAAGCATGCATTGGAGAATGGAATAAATCATGGCATTCACATATTTATATCGAATCATAAGAAATCCCCATAACTAAAGTATTTTGCTAAGTTTCAGTAGTATCAAACTTTCCCATTCGTGCACCTCTCCACTTTAATGGCGTAATCACTCTTATGGTCAAATGAATTCACTCCCCAAGCTTGGCTTGAGGCATCGCATCTAAAGGAAAAGGATGGGGGAAAATGTAATTTTTGCCTTGGTTTTCCCAAGTATTTTTGTGGCTCCAACAATGGGATAGAGAAATATTTTTATTTTCTTTTTGGACTTTTTGTTTCTCATTTTTTTTTGGATTTTTGTAGGAGCTATATGATTTGTATTTTTGTTTTTGGCTCCTTTTGGCGTTTTGGATTTTTTGGCGCAAGCTTTTCTTTTGCAATGGATTTTTGGAAATAGATGCAGTATGAGTAGCTACAAGGGGTGAACTCAAGTAACATGTAGAGAATAAAAAGATATATGTGGAGAAGAAAATGATGTAACGCTTGGTTCAATCATAAGATGTGCACAATCGGTTCAATAAGATAATACGTCAACTAAGACTCATATGTAAGCATGGATATTCTTAGTCATCTCAATAAATAGTGAAGTCAAGCGGTAAAGCGTACAATCATATCATGCATGCAACAGAAGGTGAATAAGACAATAATACAGATGCTTCAGATATACAAATGATGCGTGAATATTGGTGCATTTTCAACAAAAGCATACTAAACACTAATCCATACATTCAGCTCAATAAATCTCATGCATTCACTGAGAGGAATCATCAAAAAAAATATATATGCAAGCACATGTGAGTATCAAGATTATGAGATACTCTAAGTAGCATAGTAGGAATAGTAATCAACGTGATGGTTGCTAAAACAATAAGAGATATCATCATAAGGAACATATCTAGCAAAAGAAGAAAAATAAAGCACACAATATGATGTTTGAACACATATAAAAGGAAAATAAGATGTAAAAATCAAAGAGATGATGCAAAAATTTTGAAAAATTCTAAAAATCCTAAACTGAAGTAAAACTGCAATTAAATGGCATGGAAATGCACTCCACCAAGCTTAAACTTCACATTGTCCTCAATGTGGTCATAAAAGGTAATTATGAGGAACAATGATAAATATGAGGGGGGAATGAAAAATGATGAAATGAATGACTTGAATTCCTAATGCAACTACATGCACATGCAATGATGCATGAGAGCACCTTCCCCCAAGCTTATACCAAACAATCCTATTCAAATGACTTGATCAAAAATGTCTCGGCTTCGCTAAGCGAGATCAAGTCAAACGAATAAGAAAGTAAGGTTTTACTTGAAAGAAATGCTCGAAGGTAGTGAGCAAAATGGTGGGACATATCGAAATGTGAAGAGGGTAATTAATATATATAATGGGTTTGGGGTGTAAAAAATTATTATTGCCATCATATGAGGTGATATTAATTCAAGCAAATCTATACGATCCTCTCACCATCAAGAGGATTCGTGTTTATTGAAAGCATAAAATACTACACTACTGGATTGATATCACCAATAGCAAAAGGATGATCCATTATCTTTACCGGTGCAGGCAACTGCTCCAACTGCTCCTTCCGTGTCTCCGCCAGACGCGTGTGTCCACAGACTCCATCAGATTCTAGCAATGCGGCTCCTAACATCTCTCCAAGGACTCCACCTGTACCGTGCAAGAGATAAGCCGCATCAATCTGATGTGGACAATTCTTCCCAAAATAAATGTATTCCAAAGAGGATCATCAACATAAGTATTTAAAATTAAATATGGTTGACAACACTTCCCTGGAAATAAATTTCTACTCTCGTGCACCACGTCGACCAACTCCTCATTGTTTGCCTCTGGTTCTTTAGGTAACTCTGGCATATAAGTGCGGGTCTCATTAGGAAACTCCTCCTCATCGTCAGACTCGTCCCAGCGCACCTCCTGATCATATTCAATAGCATCCATAGGTGGTAACTCCTCGCTCTCCTCCTTATTAGACACGTTCCAATGTACCTCATGATCGAATGTGTAAGTGTCCTGCTAAATATGTAACGTTTCATCAGTATCTGAATAATCATAAATAATATGAGTGGAAATAGATTCAGACAAGGGAAAAGAGTGGGTAAAAGATTCTGCCTGAATGGGAGTAATAAGCTCTGTGGGGTGGTCCTCTGAGGGGTGCTCAGCCTTTGTAGAAGGTGGGGGTGGCTGCGGTAGCTCGAATGGCGGGGGCACAATTCGGGCTCCATCTGTGCGTAGATGTCATCATCCCAAGTCACGTCCTCCTTGATGGTCTTCTCCGCTACTGTATGCATGACCTCCTCAATAATGTCCTCTGATGGTATAGGCTACTATGACTCATGTGGGTGGCAAGGGGAGGCGACGCCGGCATGAGCTGGCTCTGCAGTGCTAGGTGCTGGTGTCTCGTCTGGGTGGGAATATCGAAGCGCATAATACCTTCCACAAGGTGAACATGAATATCCTCCTCGATGGTACTTGCAGTAGACACACGACTCATAATAAAATTAACGAGCTCACAATCTTCTGGATCACATGCCTCGATGTCTAATAAGCCAGAAGATCGAGCTACGTCCAATAAGCTCTCTAAAGTTGCTGCATATCTCAGGTCCTCGAAGGTTGTCAGATGCATCCTCCCCAAGAATTCCAATGAGGGTCCCTGCAATCCTCCAGTAAAGAGAGGAAGTAGCTTGAAACCATCACACACATAGGCTGACTCTGTTTAGGACATTCCTAACATTCCATCGAACCTGTTAAAGGCTTCTCTGAAGGACTCGCCATCAACCTGATTGAATGCAGCAGTGAGATATATGAAGGATTGTATAGAAACTGGTCGCATCGTTGGAAGCACCATCGATGCATCAAGTAAACCTGATCAAGCAAAGTAGACAAACTGGAAAAGACAGTGGTACAAAGAGAAATAAAGATAATAATAATAGCAGGTGGTGGGGAAAAATCTCTCTCTCTCTCTCTGGTTTTTTGTTTTGTTTTGTTTTGTTTTGTTTTGTTTTTAACGCAATCTAATCAACCTAATTGTGGTAAATAGATAATAAGGCGGAATGCCTTCTCGGCAACGACGCCATAAACTTGATCGACCTGGAATTAACTCCGAAACGATGTTGTTTAACCGCAAGCACATAGTATAGTGGCAAGTGGATATCGAACACGGGGAAGCGGTGCTATACTACCTATCTACTCCTAGTTTGAGTTAGACTTGCGGATTTATTGGTGGATGTGGATTATGGAGTGTTGTAATAGTGATGGATGCGAAAGTCATGTCACTCGACGTCGAAAACAAAGGACTCCACACAAAGAAAGAAAGAAAAGACTAGGGCTTTAGGACTCACCACTACGATCGTCGGATGTCGATGCTAGGTTAAGACTCTTACATTGTATTGGTTTTATATGGATTTTCGCATCCAAGATATGAAATTCATAGTTCTAAGAATCACTAATCTAACGTACCACATTAACCCGTAGGCGCACACGACACATGCATTAAGAATCGACAATATTCACGCCACTCTCGTGGAAGAAATGATCTTCGCTCACGCCACTCTCGTGGGTTAGAGCTTCGATGTATTTAGGTGGCCCTTATAGACGCAATGGCAGTAGCCGTCAATTAGTAATATAGTTCGTTGGTATATCCCATCAAGACACGAGCACGGGCATGATCACGAGTCCCAATTGAATCCACTAACTCCCTAATTATGCCTATAGAATACTCCTTAAGCCAATCGATTCCACTGACATTGGGTACGATCTCAGTACGAGTTCTCCTACAAACTTTGCAAGATCAACCAAAATACGTCCCTTTTATACCAACGCAACCTAAAAATCCTAACTTTGCATTTAAATCTGACCGGCGCCCCGTTTACGGTATGGGCGCGGTGTCGTTTTACCGCAAGTGCACGGTTAGTGTAGGGTGCGGGTTTATCGAACTCATGGAGGTGGATGGCTTGAATGGCTACTAGCCTCGCCTAGGTTGTGTGCTAGCTACGCGGATGATATGGGTGGAAGTGTAGAAATAAAAGAAAGAAATGAAAAAGATACGAAATGAATCCCCGCTAACACGGGCTAGAGCACTCATGACACTTGGCATTTGACTTGACCCAGGGTGAGACATTACCCCAAAAGGTGATACCTAGCGTCCATGGCCCGATATTCCGGTCGGTGTCAAGTACGCTAGGCCTACCCGGTTCCGGACGGTGGGCATTCCCATGTCCATTAACACCTTCCGCAACCGGTAGCATTAAAGCCACAATGATAACTCCCAACACTTCGTCCAAGCCGTTCCCACGCGCGAGGACTCAATGTCTACACTAGGGGTGTGAGCTGTGGCTAGGGAGTCAACCGCCAAGTTTATTCCCCCTTGGCCCGACGGTCAGAGGCGGTCTTTCTCCCGCCAATGACAATGAAACACCCCCGCGTAACCCTAATGGCCAAATAGGTCGAATGTGATTTCTAGCAATACATCGAAGCGGATCTTGACTGGACAAGACACCGGACCCCAATCCCCAACACAACTAGTGTGTTGCCATACGAATTGGACTCAGATTGCTAGAAATCCCCATTGACACATTTCATCGAACACATGCCATGCAACCAAGCCAAATGAAACAACCAAGCATCAATCCTACCCTAACCTGTATTAGGGTTCATCAATACTACTCAATGATGAAAAACATATAAACAAACAACACAAAAGACATACAAACATTCATCATGAAGCAAAACAAATACAACACAAAATAATGGAAAACAAGAGAAAGAAATACTTATCTTGAGTTTGAATCTTCAATCCAATACAAGATTTATTAACCAAAAGACCTAATCTAAACTAACCTAGGCCTCACAAGAGAAGGGGGCAAAAAGCCCTAAAAACTGAAGAACAACGTCTCCAAGTCGTGCCCCAAAACCCCAATAAATAACCCCTCACAAAACCCCAAGGTTCGGGTCTAGAACTGTCAAAACAGGCCCACCCGATCGGGTGGAAGTTCACCCGATCGGGTGGAATAAACAGAGAGCTCAAATCCGCAGAAAATGAGCTCACCCGGTCGGGTGGATACTCACCCGATCGGGTGAAATGAAAATTCAGACTGTTGCCAATTTTAGCACACAGCTGCGCTCCGAAAATTCCAGAAAAATGTAGAAAAATCGGATTTGGGCATGTGACCTATCGTTGGAAAGCTAACGATGATGCCGACGCTAGAAAAATAAGAGATCACCCAAAATCCCTCTGGAATGATAGCAGATCTTCACTAAGTGCATCAGCAGCGCGCAAAAGCGGAAGAAAAGGCCACCCGATCGGTTGAAACATCAACCGATCGGGTGAGCCGCTTGTTGCTTTGGCCATCGGGCTTCGGGAGCTTCAATCGGTCACTGAGGAGAGCGGGTGGAGCCGTCAGTTCGATATTTGAGGCGATGCGGCTACAGATGAACCGATTGGGTGATATGTCACCCGATCGGTTGGAATTCAGCTCCAAATTCCTGAGAATTTGGGCGTTTGAACCGGTCACTGAATCGACCGGGTGAATTCTTGGCCGCTCCAATCTTGTGTCCGGGTGGTGCACGCGTGCATCACCCGATCGGTTGGAAGTGACCAACCGGTCGGGTGAGGGGCTGAAAGATGCGATCTTCGTCGTTTGACCCCCTGGATCACGCGTGACTCCTCCCGTTTCTCCGGAGACTAATGATATCGTCGTTTTATGTCCCCTACACCGGTAAATTCCTGCAAAATACGAAAAACACGAAAACGTGAAAGAAAATAAGAAAACACGAGAAAATGAATACAAGACGGTGGAAAATACGGAAAAACACGGAAGAAAACTTGCGTAAATATATGAAATATAAACAAACGTCAAAATCCCCTAAGCTGAACTCGTCCTCGTCCTCGAGGAAGATGAGTGAGAGTAGGAGCTCGGAAGGAGAAAATAGAGGGAAAGAGAGAAAAAGAGAACTCTATACCCTAGATCGCCCGTCAGGGCCAACAAAATCAAAAACGACACACTAAGCAAGCAGACGCAATCACATCACTAAACCAAGGAATACGAGTCCAGACAAGTGCTGTGGGCCCACGCGGTGAAGCGCGAGTGAGCGTGGTCGTGTGCTAGCAGACGGTGTCACTATCTACGATGTGCGATAAAGCTCGATATACACAAATCCAAGAATTGACCCAAATATCGATTCGATTCGAATTAAGCAGTGAATATATAGCTCAAGTATGCATGAGAATAAAGCGAGAATCAAAACATATCATGCGTTCGGGACTCCACAACTAGGGTTAAGGAAATCACTACACTATAGCCTAGACAATAGCTAAAAAGTTCCTAAGTCAAGTGTTTTCGAAAACGATGGGGGTTGAGATGATGTGGAGTAGAACACTCGGTGCAAACTCTCGCCTTCCCTTTATTCACAGCAAGTAGGAAAAATATTCACACGGGAATTTTTTGGGTTTTGGATATATGTATATGTTTTTGGCTTTTTGGCTATACAAATTTTTTTCTCTTTTCTTTTTGGGTTTTTCTTTTCTCTTCTCCTTTTTTTTTGGATCTTTGGTTTTTTTGTCTTTACACACGTGTACTCTCCCAAGTGGGAGAACAGTACACGACGAGGGGATTTGCACCAAGTAAAACAAAAAAGAAATCGGAATCTAAACACTTGGGCAAAGGAAACTATTTTCGCTAATTAGAGCATGGGCTAAATGGGTTATCCTAGTCCTTAATTGTGGAATCCCGACACATGCGAAATGAAGCGTACGATATATATATAGCATGCAGGAGAAGCAGACGGTAGAAACAAATACCGCATAATCAAATCGAAGCATGATAATCTAGGGGTCATTCCTGGACAGGTATATGAAGTAAAATCACCAAGTAGAAGCACACCAAACAGCTATGCACGACGCACGACTCACAAAAAGCTAAGTGGACCCACGATGCATGAAATGCAAGAGGACTCGATATCCTAGGGTTAGTGAATGTGATTATTGATGCCATGCTAGGTGTGTGTGATTTTGTGGCAATTCATCATCGGGTTCATCTCTAGGAAAAAGAGATAAAAAGAATAAAAGAAAAAGAAAAAGAAAAAGACGGAGAAAAACGACTCAAATAACGAAGAAAAAAGGACAAATGACGCATGAAGTGCGACTCCCCCAAGCTGAAACTTGCATTGTCCTCAATGCAATAATAGTTTATACGGGAGGACAATGAAAATGGGGGGGGGGTACGCACTGACACAAAAAGTGAAAAACATGAAAAACGCATGAACGAAACTAAAAAAAATAAAGAAAAAGAAACATACAAAACAAAAGATACAAAACACAACGAAGGACTCAAAGACACAAACACACGACAACGACACACGAAAACATGCACACAAAAGTCGATTTTCCCCAAGCTGTACATGGCAATGCTAGCGAAATGATATGATCAATGTGATGCAAAAAATGCTAGGGGGAAGATCGGAAAAGACAAAGAAAGAAATCAAAATGCAGGAGAGGACGAGTCCTCGTCCTCCTCGGTAGAGGATGTGTGTGAAATGATAGAAGGGCACGACATGAAAGGTTATTATGATGCAAAAACAAATCCTAGATACGCTCCCCTCGCTAATGAGAGGAGACGAGATTATTCAAATCTACACTAGAAAGCTGTAAATTTTTACACTACTGGATTAGGATACACCTGAGCATAGGCGGATCCAAGATCTGAAGTGGGGCAGGTAGCTGCTCTAACTGCTCCTTCTGTGGCTCCGCCAGAAGCGTTGTGCCACGTGTGCCAATGGACCGAAGCAATGCACCTCCAAGCATCCCTCGTAGGTGTCCACCTGTGACCAGCAAATGACGAGGTGCATTAGTCCATGGCAAGAAATTATTTCCCAAAATAAATGTATCCCAGAGATAGTCGCCGATAAATGATGGTAAAATATATGAAATGTGGCGAACACTCCCTGGAAATGGTATGCTATCCTCTGTGCTAGCGACAATCAAATCCCCGCTCTCTATGTGAAGTTGCTCTCCAGGTGGTGACACACCGCAGCATACCGCAAGGGAAGTCGATCCTGTGTCTTGCGAGAGATATGGTGTGCCAAAAATATACAAGTCTAAAGGAATAGGACGTGAAAAGCGAGACTTAAATGTGGAGTGAGAGTGAGTATGAAAATCTCCCTGAATAGGGGCAATATGCTCAAGTAGATGCTCATCCGCAGAAGAAGTGGAGCGTGACGGTAGAGGTAGATGTGGCTCGGGCTCCATGAAATAGACGATCGTATCCAAGCCCTCATGCACATCCTCCTCGACGATATGCTCATACTCCACAATCTGCCCGATGTCCTGAATGACATCCTCGTTGTTGACCACAGACCAAGGAAGAAGCTGCGATAGAGATGGCTGTGGAGGTGGATGTATAGCGGACCCCTCGTAGGTTGTCGTGGTGTCCGTGTCCTCACACACATCCTCCTCGCCGGTATGCATAAGCTCTGTGGTCTCCTCGGTGCCCTCGTAGGACTCATGTGGGGTATCCAAATCACGATGAGAAGTCTCTCCCACAAATCCTACAGACATCTCCACATCCTCACTATCACCATCAAAAAATGCTTTGTCATCCAAGTGGTAGTGTTGGAAAAATGGGGTATCGGCATAAGATTTGTCTATAGGGGCCGATGAGATGGTGGTCTCAACCATGAAAGTGGGTATATCCTCTCCTTCATCCTCCTTCATCCCCTATCCTTCATCCCCTCTCCTCGGTGTAGGCTCGGTGATTGGTACCATGAAGTTTTGTAATAATTGGCCTTGGTTAAACATGGCACTTTCAAGGAGAGACACGAGGCTTGATTCGTCTTGTGTTGGTGGAGGGATATAAGGTTGAGGAAATGGATGGGAGGTGTTTGGGCTAAGGTTGTGAGAGAATGTTTGGCCTTGGTATAGGGGGAGGCTCTCAAGCGTAAATGGGCAATCATAATACATGTGTCCTGCCATCCCACAAGTCTCACAAACCACAACTGAATAAGGATCGTATCCTCCCATCTGAGCATCAAAATTTGATCTCCACATGGTTACACCAAAGATACCTGGACAACAAAAATAAGAAAACTAGAGAGGAGCGTCAATAGTACAAGAGAATAACAAAAAGATAATACAATGGTGGGGGAAAAATTTCTTTTTTTTTAAATTTTTTTTATAATGCGTAGTCTAACGAACCCAAGCTAAGCTAATATCAAACCGAACGCCTCCCCGGCAGCGGCGCCAAAAACTTGACCGGCGCCCCGTTTACGGTATGGGCGCGGTGTCGTTTTACCGCAAGTGCACGGTTAGTGTAGGGTGTGGGTTTATCAAACTCAGGGAGGTGGATGGCTTGAATGGCTACTAGAATCGCCTAGGTTGTGTGCTAGCTACGCGGATGATATGGGTGGAAGTGTAGAAATAAAAGAAAAAAATGAAAAAGACACGAAATGAATCCCCGCTAACGCGGGCTAGAGCACTCATGACACTTGGCATTTGACTTGACCCAGGGTGAGACATTGCCCCCAAAAGGTGATACCTAGCGTCCATGGCCCGATATTCCGGTCGGTGCCAAGTACGCTAGGCCTACCTGTTTCCGGACGGTGGGCATTCCCATGTCCATTAACACCTTCCGCAACCGGGAGCATTAAGGCCACAATGATAACTCCCAACACTTCGTCCAAGCCGTTCCCAAGCGTGAGGACTCAATGTCTACACTAGGGGTGTGAGCTGTGGCTAGGGAGTCAACCGCCAAGTTTATTCCCCCTTGGCCCGACGGTTAAAGGCGGTCTTTCTCCCGCCAATGACAATGAAACACCCCCGCGTAACCCTAATGGCCAAATAGGTCGAATGTGATTTCTAGCAATACATCGAAGCGGATCTTGACTGGACAAGACACCAGACCCCAATCCCCAACACAACTAGTGTGTTGCCATACAAATTGGACTCAGATTGCTAGAAATCCCCATTGACACATTTCATCGAACACATGCCATGCAACCAAGCCAAATGAAACAACCAAGCATCAATCCTACCCTAACCCGTATTAGGGTTCATCAATACTACTCAATGATGAAAAACATATAAACAAACAACACAACAGAGATACAAACATTCATCATGAAGCAAAACAAATACAACACAAAATAATGGAAAACAAGAGAAAGAAATACTTATCTTGAGTTTGAATCTTCAATCCAATACAAGATTTATTAACCAAAAGACCTAATCTAAACTAACCTAGGTCTCACAAGAGAAGGGGGCAAAAAGCCCTAAAAAACTGAAGAACAACGTCTCCAAGTCGTGCCCCAAAACCCCTATAAATAACCCCTCACAAAACCCCAAGGTTCAGGTCCAGAACTGTCAAAACAGGCCCACCCGATCGGGTGGAAGTTCACCCGATTGGGTGGAATAAACAGAGAGCTCAAATCCGTAGAAAATGAGCTCACCCGGTCGGGTGGATACTCACCCGATCGGGTGAAATGAAAATTCAGACTGCTGCCAATTTCAGCACACAGCTGCGCTCCGAAAATTCCAAAAAAATGTAGAAAAATCGGATTTGGGCATGCGACCTATCGTTGGAAAGCTAACGACGATGCCGACACTAGAAAAATAAGCGATCACCCAAAATCCCTCTGGAATGACAGCATATCTTCAATGAGTACATCAGCAGCGCGTAAAAGCGGAAGAAAAGGCCACCCGATCGGTTGAAACATCAACCGATCGGGTGAGCCGCTTGTTGCTTTGGCCATCGGGCTTCGGGAGCTTCAACCGGTCACTGAGGTGAGCGGGTGGAGCCGTCGGTTTGATATTTGAGGCGATGTGGCTACAGATGAACAGATCGGGTGATATGTCACCAGATCGGTTGGAATTCAGCTCCAAATTCCTGAGAATTGGGGCGTTTGAACCGGTCACTGAACCGACCGGGTGACTTCTTGGCCGCTCCAATCTTGTGTCCGGGTGGTGCAAGCGTGCATCACTCGATCGGTTGGAAGTGACCAACCGGTCGGGTGAGGGGCTGAAAGATGCGATCTTCGTCGTTTGACCCCCGGATCACGCGTGACTCCTCCCGTTGCTCCGGGGACTCATGATATCGTTGTTTTATGTCCCATACACCGGTAAATTCCTGCAAAATGCAAAAAACACGAAAAACACGAAAAACACGAAAATGTGAAAGAAAACAAGAAAACACGAGAAAACGAATACAAGACGGCGGAAAATACGGAAAAACACGGAAGAAAACGTGCGCAAATATATGAAATATAAACACACGTCAAAATCCTAAAATCCTAGGGCTAATCCATTAGCCCTAGAAAAGACTACTCATGCATCATAGTAATAGATATAAGAACGATAGAAAACTTCATTGCATGCATCAAAGGGATATTCAATAAGCAATCAATAAGGAGAACTAAAATATAATTAAAGAGAACAAAGATACTTATCTTGATACAAGAGAGGGCCATAGGGCATAACCTAACTCCAAAAGAAAGTCTCCACAAATTCCTAAGAAAATAAGATCCAAACAATCCAAAAAACTCCCCTCTAATGACGGCTACAATCCTTATGTATAGTCCCCTCAAAACCCTAGAAAATAACCTAAGAAACCCATTGAAATTCGTGCCCAAAATCAACTCTTGCCGCAACTTACGTTCTGGGCCCCAGCCGACTCGGTCGAGTAGCCCATGCTGCTAGGTCGAGTAGCGATTTCAGCATTGCAACGTCAACTTGCAAAAATTATCCAGATTTCATCCGACCTCCGATTGGCATGTTCTTGGTGGAATTGGAACAGTCATGAAGTCTACTATCCATAAAAAATATGAGAAAATACTTTGCCAACTGAAATGATAGCAGATCTCAAAAGAGTGAGAGGCTGTCTAAAAATTGAGACGCTTGCCTTACTCGACCGAGTAGCCTTCGTGCTCGGTCGAGCTACAACGGGTTGTTGCTTTAGCTTCAAAATGTCGATCTGGAATTTGACGACTCGGGTCGAGTAGCCACCCTACTCGGTTGAGTCACAGTAGGTCAGAACTCCTCCAAAACGCTGCTCTGTTTAGTGTCGACTTGGGTCGAGTGGATTATCTGCCCGGGTCGAGTCGCTTTGCTGCTCGGTCGAGCTACAGGGCCTTGGAAGAAGATTAGAATAGTCGCTCTGTCTGGTGACGACTCGGGTCGATTCGACTGTCTACTCGATCGAGCTACATCGTTGCTGTTTCCTTACGAAGTCTGTGTGTCAGCTCAGCTGAGTAGCTGATGCTACTCAGTCTAGTCGCCTGGGAAACTGAAGCAGGTTGCTTCTTGGCTTTTCCTTTCTCTTTCTCTTTCTCTATTCTTCTTCTTTGGCACCTCAAGCATGTTATCATGGGTCTTCTTGGTGCTCCCATGTCGCCTATCATCATATTGACTCCAAATTGCTCCAATATCGCTCCAAATCCCTGAAATGGAAATAAACGCTCCAAAAGTCATATTGTTCCAAATAATAGCGTAAAAGCGTATGAAATGAGGATTTGGGGAGGTGAAATGCGTCATGAAAATATGCGATTAATCATGTAGAATAGGAGCGTATCGATATTCACCACCACGGGCAGATCTGACAGGTTTAATCCTTTTGCCTAGTTGGAGTTCAACTTCGGTCTTAAAATTTTTGAACGTATCCAAAGACTGAGATTTTTCATGTATGAGATAAATGTAGCCATATCTTGAATAATTGTCTATAAACGTTATAAAATATTGCTAACCGTTGCAAGCAACCAAAGGGAATGGTCCGCAAATATCCTTATGTATAAGTTCCAAGATGCCATTTGACCTTTTGGCTTCAAATCTCCTTTTATTAGTTTGTTTTCCCTTTATACAATTAATACATACATCAAAATCTGAAAAATCTAAAGGGCTGAGAATATCGTTTGACACAAGTCTCTAAATTCTTCTTTTGGAGATGTGACCCAATCTCTTGTGCCATAATGAACCTGAATTCTCATTAGTTAATTTTTTCTTTAAAACCCGTGTATCCACATGCAAGGATTCATTTACTGTAGCAATTGTATCAAGCATATACAGATTATCAAAACTAGATAAATAACCAGAACCACTTAACTTGGAATTTAGAGACAAGCTGAATTTTCCATTCGCAAAAGAACAACAATAACCAGATTTGTCTAATGCAGAAATGGAAATTAAGTTACGTCAAAACGACGGTACAATAAAAGTCTCAAATAATTCCAAACAGTTTCCAGTTTTAAACGATAATCTAAAATCCCCAGTCGCAGCAACCTTAGCCTTCTTGCCATCGTACACAAAGAAAAATCTTTCAGCATCATTTGGCTTTTGACAATTCAGGCAGTCCTGCATAGACACACTGATGTTAGTAGTTGCACCAGAGTCTAACCACCACGTGTCTATAGGTATAGAAGTTAAATTAACTTTTCAACAAACCAAATTGAGAAGAGTACCATTCTTAGCATGCCAGGTGTGATAATTAGTGCACTGCTTCTTCACATGCCCTTTCGCTCCACAATAGAAACAACTATCTTTCTTAACAGCCTTAACAGGCTTCTTTTGTTGTTTCTTAGGTGGGGCTGTAATTGTAGCTTCTATACCCTTTTTCCTTTTGTTTTCTTTAGGGGTAAATGCAATATGGGCACTTTCATTCTTGTCTTGCTTCAGTCTATCCTCTTCCTGAACACAGTGCGAGATGAGCACATTCAGAGACCAAGTCTCTTTCTGATAGTTATAGCTCACCTTGAACTGGTTGAACTGAGTAGGAAGGGATATGATCGACACCCCGGTATGCACACACAACCGGGACGAGCGACTCGTAGTCTTACCGCAAGCGCATGACGTAGTGGCGAAAGGGTATCGAACTTAGGGAGGAACAATGACAGTGTCTTCTTCTAACCACCTAGCTATCAAAATGGTTCGGGGTAAAATTGTCACAATCGTTCGAATGTCGATAGAAATATCAATAAAATAAAGCGCCTAGGGATAGGGAATCCCCGCTACAGACCGTATCTCATCGCTGTGATTCGTAGGTTACATCAATGCTAGACTTGAATTTTAGGTGAACTAGTCGCAACTAAATGTAAAACCAAGCTCACGCTCTCGCGCTATTTCCAGTCTATATCGAACCTAGGGTAGCGCCCAATCTCTTGCAAACCCTAGCCTAAGCCGCTAGCATTAGGATCGACATCATCGTTCAATCGTATCTCGAGCCCACTCTTGTGCAAACTCGAGCTACGACTTAGGTTGAGATAGTTCCTACCCGTCCAATCTCTTGCAAACGGATATTAGTATAGAATTACGATTGAAAACCCTAGCCTTGGTCCAATCTCTTGCAAACCAATCCTAGAGGAATCCAATCGTAAATCTAAATCGAATTTCTAGGGCTTCCTATCAATTGGGACCCAATCTCTTGCAAATCCCAATCCATATGAATCCCTAGCTATCCGTAATTAATCAATCCCAACCTAACCCTAATCAATTCTAGCAAGAATTTCACCAATTCATCACAATTTAGAAATATGGTTCATAGGGTTCATCCCTATGCCCTAGGACAATAAAACTACTCACTAATCATCATGCAATTCATAAGAAAATCAATAACAAATTCATCACAAATCATTGCAATAGAGAGATTATCAATACAAATAGAGTTTTTGACAAGAAAAGAGACAAACCAATGAGAACCCAATAGCATCCAACAAAAATAATCTTTTAATCTCCAAGAGAAAAGCTAAATCTATTGATCTAAAAAGCTCTATAAAAAGGCTGCCAAAAGTACAAAAAGTTCTCCTAAACTAGGGCAAAAACTGGGTTTAAATACCCCTCAAAATCGGCCAGAAATTCGTGACAAAAATGCCCCTGCGCAGCTCAAAAATTGCAGTTTACGCAGCAGGCGGGGCGGCCCACTAGGCTGAGTGACAAATGTCACTCGGTCGAGTGACAAACCATGTACATTTACAGTAAGTTCGGGATTTTGGGGGGTCTGTCTCGGGGAGTGACTCGGCCGAGTGGATTTACTCACTCGACCGAGTGGATTTACTCAATCGGTCGAGTGGAAGCTCTGAATCGCCTGTACATTTCCAGTAAGTCGGCCTCTTTTGATGTGGATTTTCCTATGCCACTCGGGCGAGGGGATTTCCATGCTCGGCCGAGTGGGATATCGTCACTCGACCGAGTGCACGCCGATTTCCTTCTGTTGATGCGTGTCCATTCTGGTCGGCCGAGTGTTCTTCTGGCTCGGTCGAGTGAGTACTTCACTCGGCCGAGTGAGATGCTGCAAATGCCCAATCTTCATCTTTTCGCCTCCTCGTCGCTCCCACGAGGTTCCTTCCTCTTCCACTTGTCTCCCATCACCGAATAGTCCTCAAAAGAGCCTCGGGTGACACTCCGGAGTGGGTGAAAATCATCTTGATCTCAAAATCACTCCGAATCGCTCCATATCTCCTGAAATACGACAAAAACAAGAAATCGTGAAAAGCATCGCAATATTGTCGAATAATCGTGAAAGACGTGATATGAGCGATCAAAGTGGCATGCAAACATGCAGAAAAAGAGTGTAAAATACAGAGTGATCAGGATATAAGAACCAAATGCACAAGCTGGTCCTCTTAGAGCTCAAGCTTAAGTGCTTTCAACTTTGAAGCAGTGTGGGACTGTTTCAGAATGTATTCCCTTATATTGCCTTTCCCCTTATACTTCATTGAGATAAGATTTGTCAGAAGCGTATCAATTTCTGCCTTTTTGTTTTTTGACGAATCTTTTCTTAAAATCTGCAATGAAACATTTTGTTGTAGTGATCAAATCATACATGGAGCCCCGAAAGGCTTCTGGGATGGCTCTCTTCATGATCATGACACACTTGCGAGTAGACTTTTCCCACTCTTATACTCCCTCTTTTCCTCAGAGGTACTCTTTTCTGTAGTAAGTAGGGGATAATCTATTCTAAGCGCAAGGTCCAGATCCAGTACCCCAAGCACTATAAGTTCTCTTTTCAGGATTTAAAATTAGAGCCATTCGACACCGGAATTGAGTTCAAGCTAGCAGTTATATTTGTGGGAGTAGCAGCTGAAAAATATGACAATAAATATAGACAAACATGGTAACATAAGTATTAATTTTGAAGCAATATTATAAATTCAAAATTGCATCTTCCCATCTCAAGATATCCCGCACTAGCTTAACATTTATCTTTGGATAATCTATTAACTAGTAAATGACATCTTGTTGCAGCAATCAAACAAAGTCAAAAGTTAACATGCCAAAAATAAATCTTCCTTCCGGCCGAATTAAATTTTCATGCATAAGTCTCAACAATCATCACTTATTTATTGCCACAGGTGTGCATAAATTGATATAAAACGGTAATCTTCCTTTGGGCCGATTTAGCATTCATATGAAATTATGCACATAAAATTATTTTTTATATTTATGAAATGCTATAAGGCAAAACAACAGAGCCCACTTTAGCGAGATGATGATTACACCAATTCATTTCAAAAAATATATATAGCAAAATTTGAATTTATTTTAGCACAATTAATACTAACTTTATCCTTGAAGAGAAATATATACAAAAAACTTTTATTTACTGCTTCATTCCAATTTAAAATTCATTTCAGGCAACCAATCATACAACGTATGTATTTAACCATTTACATTACGAAATAACAATAATTTTACAGTAGAGCTCACTTTGGTGGGATTTCGTATTAATTAGAATCATTTCGAAACTTATAAATAAAGTATGCTTAAAAGAATTTAAATGGAATAAATAAAATTTAATACACAAATAAACGTATGAGGAACCATATACAAGATGGCCGTTTATTTCCTCTTATTATCAGTGCATTAATATAACCAAAGCGGGCTTTAAAAAGAATTTAAATAGCCCAAAAGGGTTCAGAATGACCAAACAATTCAAAATTAAGTCCAAAATTGTGCAATAGCCAAAAATAGGCCCAAAATTAAAGACCATATTCTGATTAAAATCCTTGTTTTTTTTTCGAAAAAAACTGGTTGGGCCATAATTCTGGCCCAAAGCCTGCTAGGCTTGGAAACCCTAGCAGGCCGGCTATCCTTGGGGGCGGTTGCGACCGCCCCCCTTCCATCACAGTCAGCGCTGGCAGGGGGCTGGCACCGCTTTCTTCCGACATGAGGCAGCATAGTGCCGCCCCTTTATTCCCCTAAGAAAGCACGGGGAGCACCTGCTTCCCAACGGGGGGGGGGGGGGGGGGGGGGGGGCAGCGGAGCCGCTCCCTTTTCTCCTGATCACCGACGAGGGGGGTAAGTCCCCCTCCTTTTCGATCGCCGGCTAGGGGTGGCATGTCGCCGCCACCTCTAGGTTTCTGACTGGGGGAAGCAGAATGTCACCCCTCTGATGAACTGTGGCATGCCCCAAGTTGGTGGCCTGCTCTTCCAACGAAGGGGGCAGCAGGGCGACGCCCCCTCCGTACACCGACTTAGGGGGACGTCGATAGGTGTCGCCCCCTCTGACCCTTTCCAATAGAGGGGCGTCAGGGCACCGCCCCTCTTTCCTTGCAGCAGGCACCGGAGGCGCCTGCTTGTCCATAGGGGCGGTCAGGCCGCCCCTTCACTCTGTGATGGTGCTGGCATGGCCAGCACCGATTTACTGCCGCCCCCTTTTGATCTGTATCGGGCGGCGGTCGACAGGCTGCCCCCGATCTACGGTTAAGGAAAAATCAATCAAAAACCCATAAAACATACAGATCTGATTAAAAATCTTATTTTTATTAGATCTACGCATAGAGCAGGCAAAATAATAAGATCCAAGCAAGTAGCTTCTGATACCACTTGATAAAACTAGAGATCTAGATGTGTATACAACCCTAATAATACAGATCTAGATGTAGGCATGCTGAATCTTAAAACTTTACCTTATCTGATAGGAATCATACCTGAATCCATGAAGACGATGATCTGGATGACGCATCGGAAAGATCGTCCAAATCCGCACGAATCTACCGTTGGAGAATTCTTTTGCCCTTCTCACGATTTCTTTTCTAGCGACGGGACGTAGACAAGACGGCTCCCTTATTCGTGTGTTCTAGGGATCATGACCGCATATAAATAGGCTAGCCTCCTTAGCCATAGGGTTTCCAATTCGACCCATCAACGAATTGAAGCCATATAATATGTACACATAAAAGCCCACAACCTACTTGACTCATTTAAGCCCACCTAACAAATTAAATGAGATCACTTATTTAACAGGCTTTAATATGACAGTGTAGCATTATATAGTTGTATTCGCATATTAGCCCAACGTTGGATTAAGATCCAACTGAGTTGGATAAGTTCCAACATATGCCTCTTGCTAAGCTAACTTCATATGCCTCTTTTGGCAAATGAGGTAGATAATCCTATAGATTTTAACTAATGCATGTGAACAAACCTTTTAGATACAAGTTTCTAAACGTGGTTGGTCTCGTACACAATGCTTGGGGTTGTTTAGACATTACGCCTAGTTATACTGCTTTGGATCACTCAAATATGATGCTAGGGTGCTGGAGTGAAACATTCAGATATGATGCTTTGGACATGGTGCTCAAACTTAAAACTCAGATAATACTCTCGGGCATGACGCTATGAACTTATGATTTGGGATTTGGGATTGAATATGGCATTTGGGCATGATATTTGAACGTGATGCTTCAAGCATGTAGCTTGGACATGGTGCATGGAGGCATTTGGAAATGTGTTTAGGCAACATGCATGGACATGGTAATTGGAGGCACTTGAAAGTAACATCTTAGGGACAGTGTTTGCACTTGGTGCTTGGATTTAGTGCAAAGGCATTGTGCTTGTGTTCTTGGATTGGGTGCTTGGGTGTACCTCTTTTGTAGAGTTTGTTGCTTCATGTGGCATTCAGATTCCACATAAGGATCTTGTGGATGTTAGATAGAAAACACTAAAGTTGGGATGAATATTGTTTTAAAAATATTATAAAAATTCTACCGTAGAGATCTATTTAAGATACTAAACTAGAATCATAATCAACAATAAATCTTGCAAATATAAAGATAAGGCAGCTGAATATAAATACTATAGTGATACTGAAAATTTCAACCACAAAAGAAATCACAAATACACATCAAATTTATACTAGTTCAGTCAATCTCTAACTTTTAACTAATCCTTAAGCAATTCACACTTGAAATTTTCATTAATTAACCTCTTGCAAACCGCAAGTACTTAGTACAACCTCTTTTAAACCACAATCCGGTGCAAGGAAACCTACTGGAATAATTCTCGAGTGTAACGACTCGCTCTTAGGGAACTATTACCAATTTGATACTATCACAGGTTCTGCAGTTTACCAGTGAAAACAAAATAGCATACGATGTAGATTTGTACTAATAATCAAACCATCGTACAATTATTATGAAAATCCATAACTGAAAGTACAACACATAACATCAACTCACACCAAGTACATGAAAGATAAAACAAAACAAAAATACATATGAAATACATTACATACACCAAACTGAAGCTCTAGAAATTTACTGTCTCAGTGTCAACCTCTGGCTCCTCAAACTCATGGGCCTCTTCTTTAACCTGTTCGTCATCTGATGATGCCACAAAGCAAAACCATAGGTACGTCACAACAATTGTAAAAATAGAAAGAAAAGCAGTACACAAGTATAGAATATAACAGGTGGTAAAAACGTTACTACGGTCATTCATACAAATGTGGAATTTAAAGTAAAGGAGGTAATACTAGTGCGTATGAGAGCATCAACTGTGACATGGTGTACATGACATGGCAACAAAGCATGTAAGGTAACAAAAATAGTAAGATAATCATGCATGTGTAGTAACAACAATAAGACAAGCATGCAGTAATGTAATTGTGCAAGCAGTAACTAAACTAGAAACTACATGACTCAAGCAGGAGAGTGTGATATGCAACCATTGAGTTCATCTCTTGCCTAAGTGCGCTTACCTAGACGATGCTGACATAGGCAGCGGGAGGTGTTTGCCGACACATGCAACTTGAAAATTTTTACCGACCCATGCATCTTGATAGGTTTGCTGACATAGGCAGCATGTTATGTTTGCTGAAACATATGCATCTGGACATGTAGATGAACTCCACTCACTCCCACACTATCTCAACTATGAGTTACCCTAAAACCAAGTGAAATGGCATGTGTATCATGTATATCTTTAAAACGGGATATTCTAACATGAGCTTTCAAAATGAGATTCCAACACGAGATTTCCCACGATGTTCCACATGATATTCAACATGAGATTCAAGCATGAGATTCCACATGATATTAATGCATAGTTTTCAAGTGACAAGCATAAAAACTTGACAGGTAAGGGCATAGTAACCAAATTGTTAACATGGTGAATATGAATTTACGTACGACGAAAGGTTGAAGTAACTCATTTAAGCCTTTAACGAAACTGAATTTAAGGTATTTAAAATCAATATTTGTAAATGATGATAAGTGGAATTCTAGTTTGATCCACATGAATACGACCAATCTGGTTTGGCCAAGCAAGTCACTATCCCCACAGGGTTATCCAGACTTGGACATAAACGATCCTAGACACTGGCTCAGGGTCTAATAGTAAGAACGCCGATTATCAACTTTTGCTCCATAGATATAGTTATGGTAAAATACTTAACATGTAGTTGAGTAGTTCTCTGTTTATATTGGTCTCTACGTTGGCAATATCTTATTTTTCAGGCAATGGTCGTTCTGCAGTTTAGTAGTTCCCTATTTAATTACGTCTCTTCATTGGCAAAGTCGTATGTTCAAGTCAAGAGTCGTTCTGATGTTATATGTGACATCCTAAGTTTACATTAGTACACTATTCAAATTTCTAAATTTAGAATTAAAGTGACTTACCGTTTTCGAGATCGTCGTAGTAAGACGAGGCTGGAGCTAGAGCTTTCAAAGGTGCTCGTGCGAGAGAAATGGTACCTGCAAATATAAGAGATCACCGGTTAAAGGTTAAACTATTTTCTATTTATTTATCTTAATTTTTGTATTTTTATTATAGCTTAAAATGGGTCAAAACGCACACTAGTAATTTTTAGATAGGCTAGATGTGAGGTAAATAATTTTCTCTGGTTAGAAAATATGTTTTAGAGCTTATATGTATTTTTAATAATTTTTAACACTTAAAATCATTTTTATAAATTTAAAATGAAGTAAAAACTAATTTTAAAAATTATAAAATAATTATCGTAAATGTTCATTCAGAATGAACTACGCATCAGAATAGTTTAAATAAGGTGTCAAAATGAGGGTCTCATCTAGCACTATAACAGATAATTTTGGTGTATATTAGTGTATAAGAAAAAAATAATGATACTATTATTTAAGTGAAAATAGCATAATTAGATTTTAATTTTAAAAATTTACTACGGAAGATATACTTGCCTGATTGCAACGAAATTAGCACCAATGCATTCGGGACGTCACGCTGGATTTTCTGGCGGTTACAATGTATTTTTCTGATATCTAGATAATTTAATATGAATTTAAAAATAATCAGCCATTAATATTTTAATAATATATATACGTATTTATATATGTATATACATATAAATACCAATTTACTGTGCATTCCCACTTATGCCTCGAGATCATTGTTCACGAGTGTGGTTTCTTACGTTCGCGAAGTCGTCGTCGGTGACTGTTAGGGCGGCAAAGGGCGGTGACCTGCAGAGGGGGCTGAGGGTGTTGCATCAAGGCTGGCGTTGACAAGTGGTGGTGGAGAACGGTAGAAGAGCAGTGGATAAGCAAGGGGGCTGTGGAGCTTCTCGGTGGCGCGACGAATGGTGGTGGGGCTTCTAGAGGTGGTGGAGGGCGGCGTAGAGGAGGGGACGATGGTAGGGGTGGCGGAGGCGACAACTCATTATAGCTCCGGCGATGGTATGAAGGAGGGCAGTGTGAGTTCAGTTACGTGAGCTGAGGGAGAGAGGATTAGGGGGTATTTAAAGGGTTAAAATGCATAAATTAGCATTAATAGGTCATTTAATTAAGTGGGTGGTAAGATTAGAAATTTTTTTAAACGCTTCCACATTTTAGTGTTGGGGGTATTACGTTAACGTAATTAGGTAACTGTAAAAACGTAATTAAGAATAGTAATTAGTAAAATAGTATTATAATATTATTATTTTAATATTAAATTATCAGCTAATTCCATCGCCTGCTGGGGTGCGGGCAATGGAACTCAACGCCTCTAGAGTGAGGTGAGAGTAGGTGGGGGCATGGGTTGCGAGGAGTCGGTCGAAACCGATGGTGCGGTAAAGCCAATGGACCCCCTGCAGGAGTCCTAGGCGTCAGAGGGTGTGGAGGTGGATGAACTGTATGGGAACGATCCTCCGCTGCGAGAGGGCGACGAAGTGGTCACGGTGTGTATCGTCCTGAAAGGTGATGCCGAATGTCCGCACCAGAGGCGACAGAGCGGCAGGAGGGGCAGATGGTGCGGTAGTGGGGATGGCGACAGAAGTGGCAGGGATGTGTGGGCGATGCAGTGGGTGATCGTGTGCGGGCAGTACGGCGAGTGAGAGGGTGGCGACGTAGTCTAAAGAGTCAGACAGGGACGACGAATCGCCCACGTACTCCTCCTCGGTGGTGGGTGAAGAGGCATAACGAGTGCAGCGTGCAGGCCGAGAAGAGGAGGCGTCTATGGCCTTCCTCTTCCCACATCGTGCAGGTGTGGGCTGCCTCCACTAGTGTGAGGCGTCATCGTGCTACATGCATGCGGAGTGTGGTAGAGTGTACCAACACGACGGTCGCGGAAAGAGCGATGTGATCGGGCACGTGATCGTTGCTAATCATAGGTATCCCCCAAGCTGCTTCAGGACATGTCCTCCTCTGTAGGCGCAATGTACCTGAAATAGAAGGAGAAGATAATATCAGTAGGGTTAAAAGTAGTGTGTAGGGGGAGATGTTTGTGGGAGCTCGACCGAGCACAAGCTATGCTTGGTCGAGTAGGTAGGGTGGAGGGGTTGCATTGGTGGGAGGGTTACTCGACCGAGCAGTAATCGTGCTCGGTCGAGCAGGTCAGATGGGGAGGGGGTTGCCCTAGGGATCGGGGGGTGCGAGGGTTTGTTTCAATAGGAGAGGGGGTAGGGAAGGGGAGTGGAAGGGGGTGTGGGTGGAATGGGGTTGTGGGTGGCACCGCCGGCACTGGGTGATTCCGACGGCGTTGCTCCGGTGATGGCCGGGGCGGCGGGGGGCGAATTTGGAAGGGAGAGAAAGAGGTAGGGAGATAGGTGGCGGGAGGGAGGGAGGGGAGAGAGAGAGAGAGAGAGAGAGAGAGAGAGAGAGAGAGAGAGAGAGAGAGAGAGAGAGAGAGAGAGAGAGAGAGGACCGGTGGTGTGAACGGCAGCGCGAACGGCAGAGGGGACGGCGACGACAGCGGTTCGGGTTGAGTAGGTGAGGGGGGTTGGGGATGCTCGGGCAGTGTGGTTTGGGGAAAATGAAGAGGATTAGGGTATAATAAAGTCGAGTCGGGTTTTGATAAACCCGACTCGTTCAGAACGTGGGCCCTGGATGATTAAAGCTCCCGCTACTCGGCCGAGCAGCGTAACTGCTCGGTCGAGTCAGAAATTAAAATAAATCGAATTTGAGGTTTAGAACACTCCCTCAGCTACTCGACCGAGTAGGGACTACTCAGGCCATGTAGACATAATGCCATTTTTTTCATTATTTCTCTGTGCCTTCCTCAGCTCGGTCGAGCAGATGGCTACTCGGTCGAGTAGGCGGCTACTTGACCGAGTAAGTGCTACTCGGGCTGCGTAGGCAGAACACCATTTTCCTTTGCTTTTCCTGCACTCTCTTATACTCGACCGAGAGGTTCCTGCTCGGTCGAGTCACCTGCTACTCTTTTCCCTTGAACTTGTTCTTTTATCCGATGTTCTTCTCCTAGCTCCCTTCCTTCAATACACCGATTCCCGCAACGTTCAACCTGTAGAAAGGAAGAACCTGTCAGATTTTTATAATTTTGAATTTTTGTGAAATAGAAAGCATTTTTACTTGGTTTTCTGGGATAGATAGAGCAAAGAAAAAATTGAAAAAGAAAATCTAAGATGTAAAAAGTCGGGTTGCCTCCCTATAAGCGCTCATTTTGAGTTATGAGCTCGACTCCCTTAATTTCTTCAATTGTTGTTTGGTGAGTAAGAGATGCACATATTATACTTGCCAACGATACCGTGCG
Source organism: Scilla litardierei (assembly GCA_030789695.1). Taxonomy (NCBI): domain Eukaryota; kingdom Viridiplantae; phylum Streptophyta; class Magnoliopsida; order Asparagales; family Asparagaceae; genus Scilla; species Scilla litardierei. The sequence continues at coordinate 105,768,877 of CM061132.1, forward strand.
GTGGTATTTGGCGTGTTTCCTCACCATGGTTTTTCTCGACTACGTGATTGATGACTTTCGGCTCCTTGTGGTATAAAGAGTCGTTTGTTGGATCCTCATCAAGGACACGAAGATAGGTGGCAATCGCCTTGTTGTGGATGGAGTCGCCATCATCATCAAAATGTGTCCTCATCGGATCCTTCATGACCCCTTCAGCGGTATACTCCCTTATAGCATCATCTTCTAAGAGCTCCAGATAACTACCTCCTTCTTCTCGGACATGCTCCCTCATGGACTTTTGCAACCGGAATTGGGCTTCAATATTATCCACATTCATTGAGAGAGTCCCTTCACGAACATCTATCAGGATGCAGGTCGTCGCCATGAAGGAACGACCAAGAATGAGTTGGGAACTCCCTCCCTCCGGCATATTCATTATAAAAAATCACACACAATCCGGGCGGTATTTGCAGAATGATGTCTCTGGCAATGCCTACCAGTTATGTGATTGAGTGATCAACCAGTTGTATGGACATGTTTGTGGGCTCCAACTCACTTCCAGTTTGCAGTCTTTCGAATATGGAGAGCGGCATCAAGCTGATGCTTGCTTCGAAGTCGATCAAAGCACGGTTGATGGGCGTCCCTCCAATAGAGCATGGGACTGTGAAGCTTCCCAGATCTGGTAATGTCTTCGGGAGATGGTTCTTTATAATGGAGGTTGAATCCTCCAAAAGCTTTATTTCCTCATGCTTCCGCTTTCCCGTGATAAGGTCTCAGAAACTTTGCATAGATAGGAATTTCTATAATGGCATCCATAAAAGGGGTATTGAGTTGAATGCCCTTCAGAAGTTCCGTAAATTTTGCATACTTCCTCTCCATTTTTGCTAAAGCTAGCCTCTGTGGATATGGCAGAGGGGGTCGGCTTCCCTTATACTTGGCGGCAGTCTTAGGAGATGGCTTACTGGAACTAGTTGCATCATCCGTTGGTGCCGATGTGACGGTGGATACGGTGGAGGGCGAAGCCTCTCTCTCTCCGTTCATGATAGGCTCATCCGTAGTCTCTTCCTCATCATTGCCAATAGTGGCATCCTCAATTGTAACTTGTTCTTTGTTTGTAACCGGCACCATCACAGCGTCAGTTGACCATCCTCCTCGTGTGGTAACGGAGACCACGGTATTAGCTTGAGCCCTTGGATTCGGCTCCGGTTGCGAAGGTAACTGATGTGTCCATATTTTACACCTTTTTCATAGCATCATGACATTCCATGCCATTTTTGCATTCAAATCTTGTATTCCCTACGATATCGCATTTCTAACGTTATATTCGAGTTTCGTAGTGTTTTATGAATTTTTAGGAAATTTGAACCGATTTGGGACCCGATCTGGGTATGGACACATCTGTCACGCCTGTAAGCTCGTTGGTGAAGCTCTACAGGAGTTCATCGAGTTTTGAGAGCCATGGGAGGAGTGGAGGAGAGAGCAAGAGGAGAGGATAAGCTTCAGAAGCTTCAGCAAAGAGTTTCCCAGGCGACTCGACCGAGCAGAGCAGCTGCTCGATCGAGCAGATGCAAAATGAAGAAAAGAGCAGATACGCAGCCTGCTCAGACCGATCACTCATGGTGCTCGGTCGGGCAGCCCTTGATTCCAATGCTCGACCAATCCCTTACATGGCCCGAGCAACTCCTTTGGCGACCGAGTCAGCTGTCTGCTCGACCGAGCAGAGCTGACTCGGGCCGAGCAGACAGAGTGATGATTTTTAGGAGCATGATTTATTGTCGTGCTCGGTTGAGCAGTACATCTGCTCGGACCGAGCAGCCGACCGAGCAACCTACTGCTCGACCGAGTCACTGACTCGGTCGACGATGCTGAAGGCCATTTTTGGAAAGTTTTCGAGCCGTCTGTTGCGCGCTGGAGTGAGTGAAGAGTGGATCTGCGACAGTGTTTCGAAGGGCAGATTTTTTTGTTAGTTTTTGGAATTATTTTGAGAGAGGAGATTAGAGAAAAGATACTTGTTAGATCTAGATTAAATTCTTGAAGATTTTTGGATAATTTTTGGGAGTTCTATTGCTACTATTGCGTTTTGGAATCTTGTTTTTTCTTTGGACCTATTGCTCGCTGTAAGTTTCTCAATCTTCATTCTATCAATTTGCTATAATGTTTTCTCTCCTATAATTGTATTTTTGTTCGTCAATATCGCCATGAGTGAGTAGTCTCTTCTAGAGTTGATGGGTTAGCCCTAAGACCCTAGGGGGGAGATGTAGATCTGGATATCTATATTGAATTAGGGATATAGGGGAGTATTTCAGTTGATTCTACCGAATCTCGAGGATAACCCGTACTGAGATCATGCCCACGGTCTGTGGAATTGATGTGCTTAAGGGGTATCCTTGGGATTCGAATAGGGAAATCGGTGGATCCAACCAAGGCTCGTGACCATGCCCGTCTCGTGCCTTGAGGGGATCTACCGACGAACTATATCATTACATTGACGACTACCGCTATTGCTTCAACGAGAGCCACCGAAATACCTCGTAATTCTAACCCACGAGAGTGGTATGAATCGGGAGATTAATCCCCTAACCCTAACATAAGGATCCTATTCAAACGTCGATCCCCGACGGTTTTAGCGGTGACCCCTAATACCTTAGTCCCTTTTATTATTGAATCAACAACAATACCACAACCAATTCTCTCAACCCGATAGCTATCTCACTTCGAGATATAGAAATAAGCTAAGAATTCAAATACACTGTCACCGTCCCTGTAGGATCTGACATCCTTTATACTATAATTTGACACAGTCCGCTTGCGGATAGAGCCAGGAATTGACACCTAGGGGCCATACCACGCCTGGCGACCGTGACACCGCCGGGTGGAATCTAGGTGTAAGTTTCGGGTGCGTGAAGTTTTTGGCGTCGTTGCCGGGGACGTCAATAGTGTTTCTGGGTTTATCTTTACTTTGAGAAGTTTGCTAGCAACTCTAATCTTTCCTTATCTCTCTGCCATTTTTATTCTTTTATTTATTACTGTGCTACTAATGGTATTTGTCTGAGTTGTTTTGGTGCATGAACACTCGCTTCGGGGCATTTAATCAAGAATTAATGTTTGACCCCGAGATCGAGAAAACAGCAAGGGCTTTGAGGGCCTCAAGCAAAAATCAATCTCCCTCTGCCTAGATGGAAAACAATAATACTCCTCCTCGCACCGGGTCCATCAGGGACCATATGAAGCCTACTTTTGGGAATGATTCTTCTATCCTTAGGCCGCAACTGGCGGCGGCGAGCTTCGAGCTGAAGACGGGGCTCATAAATTTAATGCAGCAGGTTCCCTTCCATGGGCATCCTCACGAGAACCCCAATCACCATATCGATACCTTCCTGGCAAAGTGTGACACTTTCAAGCTGTGGCTTTTCCCATTTACCCTGAGGGATAAAGCATCATACTGGCTCCGGGCCCATCTGCCCAACCATTTTACCACATGGGAGAAGCTGGCACTTGCCTTTGTGGATAAATTCTATCCACCTTTGAAGACGGTACGGATCCGGGGAGCAATTTCAAATTTCAAACAGCTCCCACAAGAATCCCTTTATGAGGCCTGGGAGAGATTCAAGGACCTCCAACATCAATGTCATCATCACGGGATCCAGCCTCGGGACTTGGTGCAGAGTTTTTATAATAGGCTACAGTCCAACACCAAAATGATAATTGATGCTGCTACACAAGGTGCCTTGCTTGATAAATCTCCTGAAGAAGCCATAGACTTGCTGGATCATATGGCAGCTAATAATCAACAGTAGAGTGAAGAACGGACCATCGTGACCCAGACCCCTGAGGTCAAAACTGCCAGCCATCTTGATTCTCATATCGAGAACTTGTGCAAACAGGTGGCCAAGATTGAACATCGCCTGGATTCCATCCCTGCATCCACCAACACCTCTGCTTATCATCCTACAGAGGATTATGTAGAGCAAGGCTACATTCCTAGTGAAGCACATTATGATGGTGCTGAATTATCTGAGTCTGTGCAGTACATCCAAGGAGAGGGACGGAATCAATGGCAACACCCAGCTGCTCGGAATCATCCGGGGTTTTCTTACGGAAACCCAAGTGGAGGGCTACAACCTCTGCAATTTCAGAGACCGCCACCCCCTCCTCAGTAACAACAAGTGCATCCACAGAATCAACAGCAGAGTGGATTTAGGCCAGCTGGGCCTTATCTCTGGGACCCTTAGGGCACAAAAACTCTAGTCCCGTCCTAAGTCAGACAGAACATAGACAGAAATGCAGCGGAAAATTTTTATGTTAATCTAATTAACATGTAATCCTAAGGAACCAGACCCTATTAGCCAGGAACTCTGCCAACTTGGGGTGGATCTGACCACCCCAAGAGGGATCTAACTACTGCGAATAATTAAATGAAAAGCTTAAACACATACCCGGAATCTCAGCCCTGGGGCAGGCGAGATGTTCTGCACCGTCTTCCGAGCTGCTCCCGTCCCACGTCGAGCCGCTCCTTGAACCGCTCCCCAAACTGCTCCTCGAACCGCTCCGCATCCCGATGCGATCAATCCCATTTCGCCGAGCCAACCACACGCCGAAGAAAGTTTCACGCGAGTGAAACCTCCGCCTAGATTTCGGATCTGAATCCGAACTCCTTTGCGGCTTTGCTAGAGCCCTCAGGAGCAAGGCAGAAATTTATAGGGAGAGGAGAAATATTAATTCAGCTTAGATCCGAGCGTGCTCCAACATTTACGAGAGCTGCTCAGATCTAGAGCTTGAGACGAGTTTGGAGGAAGTGGGGAGGCCCCTATTTATATAGGCGGCGGACTCTCCCCTTTTCTCAAAATCCGATGTGGGACTAATAATTGAGAGTTAATTAAATCAAGTTAGTTTGCCTTTCACAAAGGGCAAAATTCCTTGAATTTTAACTCCCTCAACGTTGAGCTCCAATGTTGGTACAACCTACCAAATCGAAGAGGGTTCAACGGTGAACGCGTAGGAAAAAACGGCTCGTCAATCCGAGTCCGTTTGACCCTTCAAACAATTGTCCAAAGTTAGCCAAAAGTCATGCTTCTCTTAGAAACATAGCCGTCAAGAAAATCCCAGGTTTCAAAAAACCCTAACCAGAAAATTTGGGCTTGGTGGGCCTCCATTTTCGCTGGTTTCAGCCCAACAGTTTGGGCTGACTTGTTTTGGCTATAACTTGTGCATTTGGACTCCGTTTTTGACGCGGTTTGAACCTGCGTTTAGAGCGGGACGATCCCGTCATCTAGGTAACCTTTTCAACGTGTTTATTTAATTAAATACAGTCTTAAACAATTTAAGACACATTTAATCTCTTTTGCATCATATGCAAATTAGTCCCTATCTAGGCTTAAATTTTCATTTGCATCAAATACAAATGATCCGAGGGCATATTCCTCTACATCTCCCACTTGCACTCAGGATCATTTATCCCGAATGCAGGAGATGATTGCAAACATCTTTTGCAATATTTTATCCCTTGCATCAAATGCAAATTATTCTCCCTAACTAATTTCTACCTATTACTAGACGAAGGTCACACTCTGTGTGAGACCCTACAGCCTGACCCTTACAACAGGTTGGGCTCGAAGCCCTATACGGCAGTGACCACGAGCAGTGGTTGTCGTCCCTGCTTCAGGAATCATCATTATGTGGTTGACTCATTGACATGAGTATTGTCGGGACCACCCTGACTGTTTCCGTGATGAATTCCGCAGTTATAGTCTCTTCGTCTAAACTATGTCGTGTAAGTCAAGTCTAGGGTACGGTCAAACTGTCAACCCCAATAACTTGACTCCGGTTAGTTTCTATCGATCTTTTAGTCAAAAATGTTGGACTTCTTCTAACATACTCTGGCCAGAGTTTTTACTAAAGACCGAACTAACCCTACGACACTAACTCCCATTGACCGGGAGAGACGAATCCTCTCTTGGTCATTACTCTCCTCATACGCTTCAAGTGTCACCCAATCAAAAACCTTTCGACAGGCCTTGCCTCGAAGCTAGGTCATTTGATCTAAGTGTCACCGTTCACGCACAGGTTCGTCAAAATGACCTCAAGTCAAAAGACCAACTAGCCTATCATCACTCAGAGTCATCATTGACAGATTGGTCAATATAACCATATGATAACTCTTGTGGATCGTTCAGTGAACTCATTCTCTAATGAGCACCTGTGTCTCGTCAACGACTTCGCCAAGTCAAGCGATCATGAGATCATCGCCACCGCTATACGGTGAAGACTAAGACACAATGGTCTATCCGATGTTTCGATATCCTTGTCTCGAAACATCTACGACCACGAACCCTTTTAGACTTATGCTACAGACGGTCAAACATTTCTCCATGATCGAGATACTCATCTCGATACCTGTTTAAACTTGCATAAAGTCTTAGGACTTTACCTAAGTTAATGTCTAATGTTAACAACATTATAAAATAACTTAGATAAATTATTACCAAACAGCTTACTGTTATTTCGAACAAGACGTTTGTGCTATTCACACACAGAGATAGATTGCCTCGAAGGTATCTTCTCTCAACATCTCCCACTTGCACTCAGGCCCATTTATCTCGGTATCTAATACCGTTTTTACACATAAATTTTCCCGACTTCATGTGGTAGAGCCTTCGTGAGTGGATCTACTAAAACCGTCTACACTATAGGCTTAAGGGGCTTCTATGTTCATATTAGACCAACCATTTGAATCTCATTCAAATAATTCATTTGGTCTGTCGGAATCCATAATATTTTTATTTACTTGGATCTTATCCAGTTCATCGTACCTTACGATGATTAGTTATTGGTCATTTCAATTTGCTCATATCTATTTCTGACAAAGTATCAAACTCTTTTGATCACTTCGTCAAAAATATATGTTCCATCTCTTTGATGCCTCGCATGTAATTTATACGCTCCCACTGACCTTGAAAACTTTCTGGTTAATTCATATAAGTTGGTCCGTCTAAATCATATTTAGAAAAAACGAACTTATAAGTGAATGTTCCAATTGTCATGGTCAACTCTGAGCGTTTTACATCGAGCTTGGTCCGAGTAGATCTGTGCACATCTACTGGCGAGACAGTTTCAACATAATCCATTTTATAGGAATTAGGATGAAAACTGTTCTCGACCAACACGATTGCACTTCACTATTTTCTTTTCTGCACCAATCTTTCAACTTAAAGATTTACTCGCAGAAAGTGAGGAAACATTTTCCTTGTGCACGCAAACTAAATTCCAAAATTTATTTACGCACACGGACCTATTCTGATTGCATCAAGTTTTTAAATCGGAGTTACTTCTCCGAATTTCATCCCGGAAGTTGACTAAGTCATCATCAGTTATGATGTCTAACTCGACTCTTCGTCTTACGAGATTCAAGTAATTATACAACTTCTTAATGATTGATTTTATGAATATATTATTGATAATGTCCTCACAGAACATTATCAAAACCTAGGCATTACTATCTGGGACTTAACCCAGAAGGAGGACTTAACTCAGAGTCATTTACAATGGATCACACCAAGTCTAACTAAGTGTGATTCATACCTTTTAACACACGGATGTGTTAACAGACTTGACCTGAGAGAAAATCACATTTTCTTTTAATTACACAAGATTTTACGTAGCTAAGTATTTGACCATTCGATCTAATCGAATCAATTTAAATACTTTTGTCATTTCGTTCTTTATTTTATTAGATTTGTGTTTCATCAAGAACACGTGTCTTAATAAAATATACGAATAACTTAATTTGGTTAATCTAGACTCGGGTACATCAGTATGTACCAGGCTGAGTTCGACAACTCATTCTCCCACTGTCTCACAGATGGGTTTCGGCCATTATATCTAAGAGGATAAGACTCACAAGTGTCCGTAGACTTCATAATACGAGAGGTCAGACCCCTCTTTATGTGACTTGTGAAGCTTAGTCTCTCGATACGGCCTAGTATATTTTGCCATGTAAGTTTGCTACTATCTTGTGTATTTATATATATTAACATTTAATACATATATTATCATTATACAATTTACTCATTGCTTCAAAAGCAATGTGACGACATTCGTCAAAATGTGTTAAACTTCTGTATAACAATAATCATGAAATCGTGACATCAGAGTATGTCGCATTTTTATTTCCTCCTACTTATGCCTTTACTAATGATAAATTAAACTATTTAACTCGATTGACTTTCCAGTGTGCCTTCTTCCTTTTCTAAATCACATTTAGATATTTAAATGGCCCAACATAAATGAATAGCTATGCAAGCGACTCATGTATCCAAACGCTTGAGAGTTGCAATCTTGAGTGTAGCTCAAGAAGTTGCTTGTCTCAAGATCCGGTTGGGATACATAGTCTTGCACCACTCATGCACTCGTATTCGACTCAAACGATTTGATCGAATTCTCGAACTTTGCGGATCAGAATTGTTTGTCCATACAACCTTGAGGGTAGCTCGACAAGTTGTAGGGAGAAACATACTTCGAATATCCTATATGTTCAAGCTGCCTCATATAGAGACGAGTGACATGTTGCGTGAATTTATTTGTTGGACCCAGAACTTAATGAAATCATATTTCTTAAGTCTGTTCTTTAGAAGGTCATTTTAATGTCAACGAGAATATAGTTTTGATTCTATCAATTAGAATTTAACTTGATATTCAATTAATCAACCTATTTGACCAATTAACTAATTCCATTAAAATTTATATTTTGATTCCTTCGGTAAATATAGTCTTGCCCTAGTTTAGCATATGTTCAATATTAAATATAGGTAGAATGGCTTTTATCTATCTATATCCTCCCACTATTTTTACGATCGTTTCAAAGCTTAATAACGAACGATTTAATCGAATTAAAATTTAGTGAAAGAGGGATCCAATCATCCTGAACCTCACAACCTTGAGGAGACTCAACAAGTTGATTGGTTCCATGATTGGTAGACTAACTCTTAGTCAATCACATCACATGTGACTCCCTATCATTTTTTACCCACAGTCACTTATGATCTTGAGGAGACTCAACAAATCATAATGATTGGTCTAGTCAGACCCTTGATTTTGTGTCCAGATTTGACTTAGATCGATGCTCGAGGAGACCCGACGTATCGATTTGGGTCAAGTCTAGACTACATCACATGTATGTTGGAGTTTGTTCCTTAAAGATAAACATGTCATAGCTTGAGGAGACTCAACAACTATAATTGTCTTCTTTGAGTTACCAAGCTCCAAAATCAAGGAGGGATACATATTAATCTTTAATAAGATTTATAACGCATTGACTAGATATAGTCCAGGGTGTCATACAAACATGATTAGCGACATTGCGATCCAGCGGAACACAGCCAGGGAATTGACTAAGCCAGGATCACTACCCCTTAGACTAGTAAGGGTTGATCCAGAACTCTTAGCCAAGCACATTGACTGGATCATGGTCCATTGAATGAAGCTTGTCATTTTTGTATGTGTGCCATAGACTAAACAGCTTTTATTAACAACTAATTAATCCTATCAACTAGTTGCATCCTTAAATACAAAATTTTAGGATTTGTTTAATAACTTTTATTAAGTCCTTATCAACTATAAGGTTCACGTGCTATCCTAATCGTTATTAGGATTTTAATAAATTTATTAACCAACGCTAAAAGCGAAGTCCTTTAATGATTTAATAATAACAATTAAAATTAAAAATTCATTAAAAGGACTACCCTAATCAGGAATTAGGTCTTGAAGTATTGTTAATGTTTTATTAAAACATAACATGTCATTAAAATTCAATTAGTAAATTTTAATCATTACTTAATGGCTAACCTAAAGGGTTGTCTTGTGTTATCAAATAAGGGACAAGAAGACATAGCCATTAAAATTTACACTAATTTTACCGCATAAAAAGTGTACAACTATTTAACAATTAAATAGACTAAAGTTTATCGCATAAACAATTTTAGCATGCATACTTAAATTTAACATTTAAATTTAAAAATACAATTTTTAAAACATTTTATTTTATCTCATAAAGTAAAAGCTTGTTTAAAAATCATAACATTTGCATGCTACTTTAAAATATTTATCGCATAAAAAATTTTAAACTTTTTAAAATCAGTTTTTAAAATATCTTATAAATTTAAAACATCATTTAAAAAATTCCATGTTTAAAATTTATCACATAAAATTTTAAACAACATTTTAAACTTATCGCATAATGTTTTAAAGCTTTAAAACAATTTTAAAATTTATCACATAAATTAAAAAATTCCATTTTAAAACTTACATGTTTAAAATTTATCATATAAAATTTTTAAACAAAAAAATAATTTAAATTTATCGCATAAATTTAAAGAAAACATTTTTCTGTAAAAGCATTCAAATAATAAATTCGCAGTCCTAGATCAGCATACAGAGATGGCTCTGATACCAATGCAGGGTTTTCTGGGACCCTTAGGTTACAAAAACTCTAGTCCCGTCCTAAGTCGGACGGAACATTGACAGAAATGCAGCGGAAAATTTTTATGATAATCTAATTAACATGTAATCCTAAGGAACCAGACCCTATTAGCCAGGAACTCTGCCAACTTGGGGTGGATCTGACCACCCCAAGAGGGATCTAACTACTGCGAATAATTAAATGAAAAGCTTAAACACATACCCGGAATCTCAGCCCTGGGGCAGGCGAGATGTTCCGCACCGTCTTTCGAGCTGCACTCGTCCCACGCCGAGCCGCTCCTTGAACCGCTCCCCGAACTGCTCCTCGAACCGCTCCGCATCCCGATGCGATCAATCCCATTTCGCCGAGCCAACCACGCGCCGAAGAAAGTTTCACGCGAGTGAAACCTCCGCCTAGATTTCGGATCTGAATCCGAACTCCTTTGCGGCTTTGCTAGAGCCCTCAGGAGCAAGGCAGAAATTTATAGGGAGAGGAGAAATATTAATTCAGCTTAGATCCGAGCGTGCTCCAACATTTACGAGAGCTGCTCAGATCTAGAGCTTGGGACGAGTTTGGAGGAAGTGGGGAGGCCCCTATTTATATAGGCGGCAGACTCTCCCCTTTTCTCAAAATCCGATGTGGGACTAATAATTGAGAGTTAATTAAATCAAGTTAGTTTGCCTTTCACAAAGGGCAAAATTCCTTGAATTTTAACTCCCTCAACGTTGAGCTCCAATGTTGGTACAACCTACCAAATCGAAGAGGGTTCAACGGTGAACGCGTAGGAAAAAACGGCTCGTCAATCCGAGTCCGTTTGACCCTTCAAACAATTGTCCAAAGTTAGCCAAAAGTCATGCTTCTCTTAGAAACGTAGCCGTCAAGAAAATCCCAGGTTTCAAAAAACCCTAACCAGAAAATTCGGGCTTGGTGGGCCTCCATTTTCGCTGGTTTCAGCCCAACAGTTTGGGCTGACTTGTTTTGGCTATAACTTGTGCATTTGGACTCCGTTTTTGACGCGGTTTGAACCTGCGTTTAGAGCGGGATGATCCCGTCATCTATGTAACCTTTTCAACGTGTTTATTTAATTAAATATAGTCTTAAACAATTTAAGACACATTTAATCTCTTTTGCATCATATGCAAATTAGTCCCTATCTAGGCTTAAATTTTCATTTGCATCAAATACAAATGATCCAAGGGCATATTCCTCTACATTATCGACCGCCGGGTTATCAGTTCAATCGCCCATTATCATGCCCCATTCACACATATACCTTATACGACGTCCCAAAGCAGGGAAAAGGAAGGATGGAGCCTGATAAGCCGCGGTATTACACCAAGCGTGTAAGGTAAACACACAATAAGCAGGCCACTGCGAATGCTGGGAACATACATCACAGATATATAAAAGAAGAAACAACACACATAGCCATCACAGAGAGTGCATATCTGCAGAACCACATAACCAAAGAGCGTGCCATACACCCGAGTCAAGTACAAAGTGAACTGTCACTAGTACATACATGAGAAGTGCTACAAGCCACCAACATATAACACAGCTACAAAAGGAAACTCACTCACCACTCAACCCAACTCACACTACAAGACATGGCCCAAAAAGTGGTGTGCCCAATCAAAACCCACATTTAAGGAGTCCCCTGAGGGACACTCTGCTCTGGTGTCCTCTGCTCAAGACCTGAAAGTAAAATGAGCATGTCAAACGTGCCCAGTAGGAAACTAACTAGGGCAGAGAAAATCATTTAGGGTTATGAGTGTAAAAGACAATAGGGGAACAAGCAACCAAGGTAAAGAATACTACACATACATGGTTCATTAGTTAGCTGATGTTAGTGGTTTTTGGAAGTCTGGGTATGGCCAAAAGATAAGGGCCTGGACCTCACCTCAAATTTGGGGTGAATGCAGCACACAACGCAGTGGACACGGGCACTGGCAGGAGTGAGGCGCTCCACATAATAACACAACCTCTGTATGTTCCCTCCACTCCCGGTAAAGGCGAGGGGGTAAAATAATATCACATATCACATATCACTTTCCCCAACTTCTCTGTCCATCCCCTTATAGTTAAGTTATACCCAAACTTCCCACATCCCCATACCAGGATGCTCACTTACTTTAGAGCAGATCGAGTCATCCCAGTTAACATGTCATGTGTCACCATATTCAAAGACCATATCCAAGTTTATAAATGTGATACATAACACAACAGTTTAATGGCCATATTTCAAGTTCTTTAATTTTCACATTCATTTGGGCATTTTAACGAACATATGGCGTTCACCATGTAAATGGTAAGTGTCACACCATAAAATTTAGTAGAAAATAGTATAATCAAACTTTCTTATAGGTATCAACATCATTCATGCATACCGGGATAGAAAATTAACATTACAACACAAATCCAACTTCATCTGAAGCATTCTAACATACTGAAATTGCAGGAGAAACTAGAGAAGTCAGCATATTTCATCAATTTCTCATGTGAATTTGACAAAACTTACTGAATGAAAGTTGGAGATATACTAGTCTAGGATTCACAAATAAAACTTCAGACAAAAATATTACATATATGATTTATAGTGAATTAATTAGTGCAGCATACCCAAACTGTTTTTCAGACAGAATTCTGAGCCTGTGTTGAAAGCCAATGTTAAGCATGTTCTAGCTAGAATTTCGACATATAAGCACTGTGATGAACTTTTAGAAAAACTTCTTAAGTTTCCAACATGACCAAGATCAACAAAATCCATGGAGTGTGCAGGTAATAGTGCTCGTTTTGCTGAACTGTGTACAGCTTGACAGAATTTCAAACATCTTGTAAACAATGAATTTTTACTCTTACTTATTGAACTCAAAATATGACAAATTTTATATGAATTTGGGGTAGGACTTTAAGATATACAGCTACAAATTTTTTCAGAAGGTGATTCCAACTACAAAAATAAAAATTGTTGTGCAAACACACATGCAGAATTCTGTTTTTCAGGAGAGGGTGATTTGTTAGGAAATACAAGGGAAAATTTGAATCTTTTGGGGCTATTGCATATATAAAACATGAAATCAAGGACATGAACAATATAATTATCATCGTATCAATCTCATAGCCCTAAATAAAAATTCCCTAACCAAGTTAGAATTCCTACCTCAAAGAAATTCTCTTCTCCTTCTCTTCTCTTTCTCTTCTCTCAACCTTTCTTTCTCTTGAAAGCTAGGGGTTTTCCTTGAATTTTTTGGAAGCAAAAGCTAGGGTTTTGAGTGTTGATGAAGGGGAAAAATGGGCTAGAGGGGTTCGGCCGTGGCATGGGAGGGATAAGGATGATTGAAGATAATAAAAGAAAGGAGAAGAAAATTAAAGAAGGATGTAGAAATGTAATAAAAAATCCTAGCTCTAGAATTCTCTTTAGGATAAGCATGCATAGGCTAAATGACCTTAATACCCTTCCAAAATTACCCCTCAAGTTTCAAGTATTTACAAGTTTGCCATTACTTTATACACACACAACAACAGGATGTATGCACATCAGTTTTAGGCCAAAAGACTGTTTTGCCCCTGACCTTTCTAAAAATTTACGGGTGTGCCATTAAACCCATCCCTTTTCATACTAGCCCCTCACACACTAACCCACTCTTTCTAAATTTACAAGTTTAACATTTCTTTACACACCAACTTTTACTCTACACACACACTTCCACCAGTGTAGTCAAATGACCAAAATGCCCCTACACTTTTCACAAATTTACATGACTGCCATGAGCCACATTCACGCCATATCACTCCTTATCAACTCATTATACTCACTCTACTCGCGTGTAGAGGGCTATCATATCAGTCTCCGTATAGAGCTAAATAGGCCATGACATCCTACCCTCCTTAAACTAAAGTTCGTCCTCGAACTTTCCAAGTCCAATGATTCTAGTCTAGGAAGAAAATACTTCTAATTCACATGGCATGTCTATATATATATATTACCCTACACCATTGTCTCCACAAATTTTACACTCAAGGTTATCAAACAGGATATTGATACATGGTTAAGATACTTATATAAACAGGTGAGGGTATCTGTTTCTCGTCTCGTCCTCGCGCTCCCATGTGGACACACCATGGGACTCTTGTTGCCACATAACCCTTACTAGATTAATGGCCTTCCTTTTCAGTATCTTCTGTCTCCGATCCAGAATGGCTACTGGTTGCTGTTCATAAGTCAGGTCAGGGCACACTTCAATCACTGAGAAGTCCACGAGGCGACCAGGGTCTCCCACATATTTCCGAAGCTGAGATACATGGAACACATCATGGACGCCTTCAAGGGAGGGTGGCAAGGCAAGGCAGTATGCAACCTCACCAACACGAGCCAAGATCTCGAGTGGACCAATGAATCTCGGGCTTAACTTCCCTCGTCTGCCAAAACGAATTGTGCCACGTGTCGGAGAGATCTTCACGAACACATAATCACCTGGCTGAAACTATAATGGACGCCTCTTTGTATCTGCCCAATGTTTATAGCGATCCTGAGCGATATGAAGATTCTCCTTGACTATCCGTACCACATCTATCGCTTCCACCACCAAATCAGTGTAGGATCTAAATAAGGCCTAGAGGGGGGGTGAATAGGCCTTTGACCAAATTATCGCAAGATAAAAATTAAGCCTAGTTTACAGCATGCAGTTTAGGAATTGGACAATCAAAGCATTCACAGAAGACACAGAATTTAACGTGGTTCGGTCCCCATGACCTACGTCCACCCCAATGAGCAATCACTTATACTGTTTCTTTAAGAAGTTACAATCTCCCTTAGATTGGTGCACCAACACCAACCTGTCAGACCAACTCAAGCTCACCAAAGCCAAAAAGAAACATACAAGTATCACTCCCCAACCCAACTTGCCCCAACAAGTTTGGTTCCCAAAGTCCCAAATAGCGGAAGAAATTATATTACAGAAATGCTGATCAAAACATTAATAACTTCACAAATAAATAAGATCAAGAGTTTAGAAAGCTCATTTGTGAAGATCTCTCTGGTTGTCGTCTTTTAGCACATCAGTAGCTTCGCAACGCTTCTTACGGAATGATGATCGGATGTCAGTAGAAGAAGTAGTCGCTGTCCCCGTGGAAGTAGTCGGTAGAAGTTCCTCACTCAAAGTGATCTCATTTTCTGCACAGGAGGAACTATCTGCTCAACTTGCTATCACTGCGTCGGGGATGAAGTCACGGTCGCAACGCTTCTTACAGAACTCAATTTGGATCTCTAGAACTCCACTTATTGATGAAAATGTGAAGAGATGTACATTGGTATATATAGGATTGAGTTAACGGGTCTGTGCACTGTGCGAAGGGATCCGATAAAGCGACGGCTTAGCGGGTTTAAAGCGCTGGGACCCGCACCCGCAAAACACGCGTTGTCGGCAACCGTTCGATCGACGATGGACGGACGAGATGCGGCCACGTCTCGCGGATTTTCCGCGTTCAGCGCCCGCCTCCGCTGACGAGCCGCCCGCCTCCGCTGACTCGAAGTCGGCAACGTCTGGACCGTTGGATGGAGATCCGACGGTGGAGATTGTGCCACGTCGCCCGCGGCTGACTCAGCGGCGCCCGCAATTTTTGAATTCGATCGGTTGGTAGGTGGCCGTTGGATGTTGATCGAACGGTTCTGAAGGAACCACGTCGCCCGCTTCGTTCGATCGTCCGATGCGCGATGGACGGCTCAGATCATGCCACGTCGGCCGAATTTTTTTTGAGCTGCGATGAGGCGTATAAATGCACAGTGCCGTATGCCGTATTTGCTGAGTATTTTCACTGTATTCTTGCGTATTTGGGCATCAAATAAATCCCAAAAATTCTGAAATAATTCTCAAAAATCCCATAGCTTCATATTGACATGTGAGAATATTTTCACCTCATTTCACCTCTTGTAGAAAAAGTTTCTTCTTTGTATACTCAGTATTTTCTCGTATTTCCCCGTATTTGGACTTCAAACAATCTCCATAAATCCTGAGAAAATTCCCATGTTATTTATAGCCTATGATTAACTCTAGGGTAGAGTTTCATAGCTATACTCTCTTGTTTGATCAGCTTGTGTAATTCCAAATGAAGTTTCAGCTCCGTATTTCAACGTACTTGAGTAAGTTCATGTGTAACCTGAGCAATCATGACTATAGGGACCTGTGACACACTCAACAAACATATTAGAATAGTTCAGTAGGGTTTGTTATCATCAAACATAGGTTAGGATGCTGTTTCCAACAATCTCCCCCTTTTGATGAGAACAAACCAGGCATTAAGATTACATCAAAAATGTGTGAAGTGTGTGAGTGTGTGAAGCATGAATATGAGCATGAATGGCAAAATGATATGCTCCCCCTATTGACATGCTCCCCCTATTGACATGCTCCCCCTATCTCTGACATGCTCAATCTTAATATTTCTCTCCCCCTTTGTTTTCATCAAAAAATGTATGAAATAACATATGAGGAATGGAAAATTGAACATTATAAACCAAAACAAAAGGCAATACATCGTTTGACCACAATGAATAAATAAGCAATAATCACTAAGTCATAACTACCATAATTCATCTCCGTGCTCAAGTGTGATGATCAAATGTTTAGTACATATGGAGAGGTAATAAGGAAGACATCCTGTCATAACCATCTTTTCCACTGAATATATGAACATCAAAGATTGAGTTTCCCCTTCTCATGTAATATGAGTTCAAGTTACCAATTCCAAACATGACCGAGAAGGATTTTTAAATGTGAAATGGCAGTGCTTGACGGACTTAACACCAACGCTAAAAAATGACATTTATAGCATAAGTTGGATGTCCAAGGGTAGTATCAAGGACATGGATCGTATCCATTTTTCATACGAAGCTCTGTGTATATATTTTGAAGACACTCGTCTTGCTATTCTTTTTATACACGTATATTTTGATGAGAGCTTTTCTTTTTACCCATGCCTTGAAACATCATATCCCATTAAAACATAAATTAGTCCACCAACAACCACTTTTCTTATTCAATATTTCAAATCCATATCAAAAAACATATTGATCTGTGTAAGTGTGATTGGATGATGAAAAACGTTAGTTACTCATTAATGAATATGACCTAATTAAGCATGTAGTCTTTGAATGCAAGCATTGTTAAGAATATAATATTCAAAATCCATAAGACATATGTTTTGCATTTAAAGTTGTTTCTGATGAAAAAAAAAATGCAAAAGGAGGAGATAGACAATTCACTTTCCCTTTCTGTTTATATTTTTCTTTTTCATTTTTTTTATTTTTATTTTTCATTTTTTTTTATTTTTCTTTTTTTGTAGCACACCACACAAAAACAATAAAAGCACACCAAATAATATTTTCACTCTAAATATAATCAATAATGCCCAGTTCTAGACGTAGACGACAAAAACGATCTTCTGGCAAAGGTTTTGTAAAGATATCTGCCAACTGAGAATCAGTAGAAATATATTCAATGGATACATCCTCTTTTGCCAAATGATCTCTAAGAAAATGATGTCTTACATCTATGTGTTTTGTCCGAGAGTGATGAACAGGATTATTAGAAAGATCTATAGCACTCTTACTATCACATCGTAATGGAACTTTTCTAAGATCCAAGCCGTAGTCAGACAGGGTTTGCATCATCCAACGTACTTGGGCACAGCAACTGCCAAGGGCAATATACTCAGCTTCAGTAGTGGACAAAGCAACACTGTTCTGCTTACGACTAGACCAAGAAACCAATGAATGTCCTAGCATAAAACATGTTCCACTAGTGCTCTTTCTATCAATCATACTACCAGCATAATCAGCATCAGCATAGCCAACCAAATTAAGATTACCACAAGAGGGATACCATAGTCCAAGTGTAGGAGTGTGAATAAGATATCGAAAAATCCTCTTAATGGCTATCAAATGTGATTCTTTTGGACATGCTTGAAATCGTGCACACAAACAGACAGAAAACATGATGTCTGGTCTAGATGCAGTTAAATAGAGTAAGGACCCAATCATACCTCGATAAAGCTTTTGGTCCACATTTATACCTTTGTCATCCTTTTCAAGCTTCGTCGTCGGACTCATTGGAGTTCGCATTGGCTTTGCATTTTCCATCCCAAATTTCTTCAACAGTTCTTTTATGTACTTGGTTTGTGAAACATATATGCCATCTCCAGTTTGTCTTACTTGAAAGCCCAAAAAGTATTTCAACTCTCCGACCAGACTCATCTCAAATTGATCCTGCATAACCTTTTCAAACTTTTGGCATAAAAGATCATTAGTAGCACCGTAAATAATATCGTCCACATAAATCTGAACAATAAGAAAATGATCCTGTTCATGCAAGATAAACAAAGTGTTGTCTGCACTACCCTTTTTAAAGTTATTTTCCAAAAGATATGAACTGAGACGGTCGTACCAAGCTCTGGGAGCTTGCTTCAGACCATACAAAGCCTTTTGCAACTTGTAAACGTGATTTGGAAAACTATGACTTTCAAAACCAGGGGGTTGTTCAACAAAAACATCTTCTTTCAAATAACCATTTAAAAATGCACTTTTCACATCCATTTGCTTCAATTTAAAACCTTTGAAACTTGCAAAAGCCAGTAATATTCTAATGGCTTCTAATCTAGCAACGGGTGCAAAAGTTTCATCACAATCAATTCCCTCAATCTGGTTATATCCTTTGGCCACTAATCTTGCCTTATTTCTGATTACATTTCCAGATTCATCAAGTTTGTTTTTGAAAATCCATTTAGTGCCAACAATTGGGTAATTATCAGGTCGGGGCACTAATGTCCAAACATTATTTCTATCAAACTGATTAATCTCATCATGCATGGCCATAACCCAACTTTCATCAGTTAAAGCGATTTCAACGTTCTTAGGTTCAATTTCAGAAATGAGGTCACCATGAATGCATAAGGCACACAAGTTATTGAAAGTGGATCGAGTGCGTATACCTTCCGTAGGAGTCCCCATGATCAGCTCAGGTGGATGATGTGGATTGAACCTGAGCTCTCCTCTTTCCAGTCTATGTCCTTGTGTTACTTCTGGTTCAGCTTCCTTTTGGCCTTCAGATGGTTCAGCTATGTTTTCAGGCTCTGTAGTTTCCTTGTCTGCATCTTCAGTTTCCCTGCAATTTAAAAGATCTATTTCAGCTTCATCAAATTTCACATTAATTGACTCAACAACAGTTAAGGTTCGTTTATTGTAGATCCTGTATGCTTTGCTCCTTGATGAATATCCTACGAACACTCCTTCGTCTGATTTGGATTCAAATGTCCCCAGCTGATCTCCTGTGTTTAAAATGAAACACCTGCATCCAAATACTCTGAAATATGAAATGTTAGGAGTCTTGCCATGCCACAGTTCATAGGATGTTTTGTTCATTAAAGGTCTAAGCATAACCCTGTTGCAGACATAGCAGGCTGTATTCACTGCTTCGGCCCAAAAATACATAGGAAGAGAATAATCATTAAGCATGCTTCTTGCCATCTCTTTTAAAGTTCGATTCTTTCTTTCGACCACCCCGTTTTGTTGAGGTGTTCTAGGAGAAGAAAATTCATGTAAGATCCCTTTTTCCAAACAGAAGTTTTCAAAAACAGAGTTTTCAAATTCACCACCGTGATCACTTCTAATTTTCATAATTGAAAGATTTTTCTCATTTGAAACTTGATTACAAAAATTTTGGAAATTTTCAAAGGAATCCGATTTCTTGGCTAAGAAGTAAACCCATGTATATCTAGAAAAATCATCGATCAAAACAAAACAAAATCTCTTTCCATTGAGGCTAGCAACATCGATAGGCCCAAACAAATCCATATGAATCAATTCTAGGACTCGTGAAGTGGTAACTTCCCGAATTCCCGTAAAAGTGGATCTAGTTTGCTTACCTTTTGTGCATGCAACACACAACTTACCATTCTCGTACTGTTGATGTGGCAAGCCTCGGACCAGGTTTTTATTCTCCAGCTTATGTAGCAACTTCATGCTGGCATGTGATAGTCTCCGGTGCCATAGTATAGCCTCCTCCTCCCTGCCAATCAAACATTTAGCAATTGTCATTTCTTCAATTATTATTGTATAAACATTATTTTTCCTATTGGCTATGAAGAGGGTATTACCTGTGACCGAGTCATAAATTTTACAAATTTTCTCATCAAAAAGTACTTTCATACCTTTGTCACAGAGTTGGCTTATGGAGATGAGGTTGTGTTTGAGATTTTCAACCCAGAGGACGTCAGAAATTTTAAAAGTATTGTTGCCAACAATACCTTTACCCATTACCTTGCACTTGCCGTTGTCCCCTAATGTAACACTTCCTCCTTCTTGCTTCACGAGGCTAAGGAACTTGTCGCTGTTCCCTGTCATGTGTCTTGAGCAGCCTGAATCCAAATACCACTCACACAGTTGTTCCTTAGCCACGCTGAGTCCCTACACATAAGAAGAACAAGGTATGTGTGACCTGGGTAGCCAAATAGGTCCACAATGGTTAGTCATAGTACCTTTCGGAACCCATACTTGTTTGAACTTCATGTTTTGGTTCTTATAACAACAATTTCTATATAAATGCTCAAAAGAACCACAGGTATAACATTTGGCGTTCCGTTTCTTTTTCTTGATGTAATGATTTTTCTTTATCATGTTTTCATTATAAACATTTCCAAATCCTAGTCCTTGTTTATCGTTTTTGATTGACTGGTATCCAAGAATGATGTCTAGTGATTTCCTTCCTACACCAAATTTTCTGATACTCAGTTCTAAATCAGAGACTTTGGATTTCAAAAAGATGTTTTCATTTACAAGCATGACACTTTTATTTATAAAACTCTTTCTAACATTATCTTCATTTTTAGCGAGAGTTTCTATTCTTTTATTTAGGCCAACAATCTTTTCATTACCATTCTTAATTTCTAGCTTTAATGAAGCACAAGTCTGACAAGGTATAGCTTCAGTAATACTAGACTTTCCTTTGAGTTTTTCAATGCTAATTTTGAGCGATGCAATTTCATTTTTCAATTTTATTTCATTTTGCAAAACATTATAATTTTCATGCTGTAGTTGGAAATTCATTTCTTTATAATTTTCTATAGAGGATTCAAGAGAAGTAATTTCTGAATTCATGTTTTCACAAATGTTCATTAATTCTGGTAAAGAAAATTCATCTCTTACCTTGTTCGTGTCGCTTTCACCTATTAGGCAAAGTGATGATTGCGCTACCTCGTCTTGTGGTTCGTCTTCATCGTCATCATCCCATGTTACCGCAAATGATTTCCCTTTGGCTTCGGATGACGCGTTCTTTGTTGGACAGTTTTTCATGAAATGTCCAAATTTCTTGCAGTTGAAACATTGAACACTTTTAGTAGTATTCTGTTCAGATGAGGAATTCAAAGGATTAAACTTATTAAAACGATTGAACCTTTTTGCCATTTCAGATTTTCCGGCAGGAGTTCTGATGAAGCGTCGGAATCCTCTGACCATCAGTGCATGTTCCTCGTCGAGATCTTCTTTGTCACTTTCTTCGGCTTTGAGAGCGATGGTCTTTAAAGGTTTAGCCTCACCTTTTTCTCTTGTCTCGACGGTTTTGAGTTCCAGCTCATGGGATAACAGATTCCCAATCAGATCATCCAGCTTCAGCTTAGTGAGATCTCTAGCTTCTTGGATGGCCGTCACTTTAGGTCGGAAGGAACTAGGAAGCGCTCTTAGGATTTTCCGAATGAGGTCGATGCTGTCGTAAGACTTTCCCAAGGCTTTTGAGTTGTATACGATGTCGGTGAAGCGAGTGTACATGTCCTTGATGGATTCTCCTGGTAGCATGTGGAAACCATCGTACTCTGAGCTCAGCAGCGCTAATCTGGACTCCTTCACCTGAGAGGTTCCTTCGTGAGTGACTTCGAGAGTGTTCCAGATTTCCTGCGCAGTAAGACAATGAGATATACGGTTAAACTCAGTTCTGTCAAGTGCACAGATAATTGCATTCATAGCTTTACCATTCAGAGCATAAAGTTTATTATCGTTATCATCCCATTTATCTTCTGGTTTTGGTACATCAATATCTTCAATTTTGATTGTAGGTGGGTGATAGCCTTTAGCAACAATTTTCCAAATTTCAAGATCTGAAGAGACTAAGAAAATTTTCATCCTAGCTTTCCAGTAAGCAAAATCAGTCCCATTAAATTTGGGTGGTCTAACTGTAGACTGTCCTTCAGCAAATGCTGAATCATATGTATTCATTATGAACTAGACTCAAATGGCCAGGTCTGGAGCTTTGATACCACTTGTAGGATCTAAATAAGGCCTAGAGGGGGGGTGAATAGGCCTTTGACCAAATTATCGCAAGATAAAAATTAAGCCTAGTTTACAGCATGCAGTTTAGGAATTGGACAATCAAAGCATTCACAGAAGACACAGAATTTAACGTGGTTCGGTCCCCATGACCTACGTCTACCCCAATGAGCAATCACTTATACTGTTTCTTTAAGAAGTTACAATCTCCCTTAGATTGGTGCACCAACACCAACCTGTCAGACCAACTCAAGCTCACCAAAGCCAAAAAGAAACATACAAGTATCACTCCCCAACCCAACTTGCCCCAACAAGTTTGGTTCCCAAAGTCCCAAATTGCGGAAGAAATTATATTACAGAAATGCTGATCAAAACATTAATAACTTCACAAATAAATAAGATCAAGAGTTTAGAAAGCTCATTTGTGAAGATCTCTCTGGTTGTCGTCTTTCAGCACATCAGTAGCTTCGCAACGCTTCTTACGGAATGATGATCGGATGTCAGTAGAAGAAGTAGTCGCTGTCCCCGTGGAAGTAGTCGGTAGAAGTTCCTCACTCAAAGTGATCTCATTTTCTGCACAGGAGGAACTAGCTGCTCAACTTGCTATCACTGCGTCGGGGATGAAGTCACGGTCGCAACGCTTCTTACAGAACTCAATTTGGATCTCTAAAACTCCACTTATTGATGAAAATGTGAAGAGATGTACATTGGTATATATAGGATTGAGTTAACGGGTCTGTGCACTGTGCGAAGGGATCCGATAAAGCGACGGCTTAGCGGGTTTAAAGCGCTGGGACCCGCACCCGCAAAACACGCGTTGTCGGCAACCGTTCGATCGACGATGGACGGACGAGATGCGGCCACGTCTCGCGGATTTTCCGCGTTCAGCGCCCGCCTCCGCTGACGAGCCGCCCGCCAGCGCTGACTCGAAGTCGGCAACGTCTGGACCGTTGGATGGAGATCCGACGGTGGAGATTGTGCCACGTCGCCCGCGGCTGACTCAGCGGCGCCCGCAATTTTTGAATTCGATCGGTTGGTAGGTGGTCGTTGGATGTTGATCGAACGGTTCTGAAGGAACCACGTCGCCCGCTTCGTTCGATCGTCCGATGCGCGATGGACGGCTCAGATCATGCCACGTCGGCCGAATTTTTTTTGAGCTGCGATGAGGCGTATAAATGCACAGTGCCGTATGCCGTATTTGCTGAGTATTTTCACTGTATTCTTGCTTATTTGGGCATCAAATAAATCCCAAAAATTCTGAAATAATTCTCAAAAATCCCATAGCTTCATATTGACATGTGAGAATATTTTCACCTCATTTCACCTCTTGTAGAAAAATTTTCTTCTTTGTATACTCAGTATTTTCTCGTATTTCCCCGTATTTGGACTTCAAACAATCTCCATAAATCCTGAGAAAATTCCCATGCTATTTATAGCCTATGATTAACTCTAGGGTAGAGTTTCATAGCTATACTCTCTTGTTTGATCAGCTTGTGTAATTCCAAATGAAGTTTCAGCTCCGTATTTCAACGTACTTGAGTACGTTCATGTGTAACCTGAGCAATCATGACTATAGGGACCTGTGACACACTCAACAAACATATTAGAATAGTTCAGTAGGGTTTGTTATCATCAAACATAGGTTAGGATGCTGTTTCCAACAATCAGGTCCTAAGATTTCACGGTCCCCAACATCATCCCAGCTTAGAGGCGATCTGCACTTCCTTCAATACAAGGCAGCAAATGGTGCCATTCCAATGCTTGCTTGATAACTATTATTGTAAGCAAACTCCACCAGGTGCAAATGATCTTCCCATGATCCCTTAAAGTCCAACATGCAAGCTCTCAACATGTCTTCAAGGATCTGAATAACTCGCTCAGACTGCCTGTCTGTCTGAGGATGATAAGCGGTGCTAAACTTGAGATGAGTCCCTAAACTAGACTGCAAACTTCTTCAAAAATGTGAGGTGAACCTGGTGTCCCGATCAGAGATTATACAAACAGGAACTCTGTGAAGCCTCACGATCTCCTGTAAGGAAAAGGAATGTCAAAAACCTCACGTTACCAAATATAGAGGTTGCAGGGATGACAAAGGAGTTCTACCTCCATGTATCTTTGGGCCAAATGCTCGGTAGACTGCCCAACTTGAAAGGGAATGAAATGTGCAGATTTGGTCAAGCGATCAACGACTACCCAAATTGCATCATTTCCCTTGGGGGTGCGGGGTAGCCCAGTGACAAAATCCATCGTCACGTGTTGCCATTTCCATTCAGGTATGGGGAGAGGCTGCAACAGACCTGCAACTCTTTGGTGTTCAGCCTTCACCTGTTGACAAACCAAACACGAGGCCACACTTCTGGCTATACTGCGCTTCATCCCATGCCACCAGTAATGTTTTCGCAGGTCGCGGTACATCTTTGTCCCACCTGGATGAATGGAATAGGGGGAGCTATGAGCCATTTTAAGAAATTCCTCTCGGATAGCCCCAGCCAGAACACATAACCGAGAACTGAATCTAAGAGAGCCATCTTCATGAATGTGGAAGTCGGTCCGAAGTCTGGCCTCTACCTGTTCTCAGATTATCTCCTGACTGTGCTGCCTTGATCCAGTCCACCAGATCAGACTGGACCTGCAAGTTCATCATGGTTGCTTTGATGCCTGGAAGAACGACCTCTATCTCCATCTGACGCAAGGCCCACTGGAGCTGAGGCTGAGAGGTCAACATCATCACCATCGGATATCTACTGAGTGCATCAGGAACCACGTTCACCTTTCTAGGGTGGTATTGGAGATCAAGATCATATTCTGCCATCAGCTCAAGCCACCGACGCTGTCTCATATTGAGCTCCTTCTGGGTGAATACATACTTCAAACTCTTATGGTTGGTGTACACCTTGACATGCTCCCCTAGTAAAAAGTGTCTCCACAGCTTTAGGGCAAAAATCACGGCCCATCTCCAAGTCATGTGTAGGGTAGTTTAGCTCGTGCACCCATAGAAGTCTAGAGGCATAAGCTACCACACGTCCATGCTGATTTAGGACACATCTAAGCCCTTTGCCCGAGGCATAACAGAAAATCTCAAATCCTCCAGAACGATCTGGAATTGTCAAAACTGGCGCAGTAGTCAGCATTCTCTTCAACTCCTCAAATGCATGCTGACACTCGTCAGACCAGACATAAGCAACATACTTCTTAGTCAAGTGAGTAAGTGGTGTAGCGATCTTGGAAAAATCCTTGATGATCTTCTTGTAATAGCCAGCCAATCCCAAGAAACTTCGAATCTCTGAAACCGATCTAGGAACAAGCCACTTCTCCACTACAGCCACCTTTTCTGGATCCACTGATATGCCTTCTCCTGAAACTATGTGCCCTAAAAATTCCACTTTAGACTGCCAAAACTGGCACTTACTATATTTGGCATATAACTGATGCTGCCTCAAAGTCTTTAGAACAATCCTCAAATGCTCTACATGTTCTTCTTCATCCTTGGAATATATCAGGATGTCGTCAATGAAGACTACCACGAACTTGTCCAAATAGTCAAAGAATACCTGATTCATTAACCTCATGAAGGTAGCTAGGGCATTGGTCACACCGAAGGGCATAACCAGGAACTCATAATGTCCATAATGGGTTCGAAAAGCTGTCTTCGGAACATCGGACCCTCGAACCTTAATCTGGTGATAACCGCTCCGTAAGTCTAACTTTGAGTAGACTCGGGATCCACCAAGCTGATCAAAGAGATCATTGATGCGAGGAAGTGGGTACTTGTCATTTATCGTCACCTTGTTCAATTCTCTATAATCAATACACATCCTCAGGTATCCATCTTTCTTATTGACTAAAAGCACTAGTGCTCCCCAAGGTGACCTGCTTGGATGTATCAACCCTCGCTCTGATAAGTCCTTTAACTGATTACGAAGCTCAGCCAGCTCAGGTGGTGCCATACGATATGGAGCCATCGCAATGGGTTGTGTGCCTGGTATCAAATCAATGATGAACTCCAATGATCGATCAGGAGGAAGTCCATAAATGTCAGGAAAGTCTCGCACAACCCTGGGTAAGACTGGCTCCGCCTCCATGGCCATTGCCAACACTTCTGCTTCCACTGGGGTCGCTCTGAATCTCACAGGTTCTAATATGCGACTTCCACTTCTGAACTCGAACTCTGGATGATCGGGAATCTGAAAGACTACCCTCCTTAATCTGTAGTCAATAGTGGCACAAAACATCGCTAACCAGTCCATCCCAAACACCGCTTCAAAGGTGGGCATCTCAATCACTAGGAAATCAGCATATAACTCCCGACCATAAATTTCCACTGGACAACTACGGAGCCCTAAAGTACTCCTGATCACACCATTCCCTGTGTGAATATTCCAACTAACGGTGAAGGAGTCGACTGGTACTGCATTTTTTTCCACAAATTATTGGGACAGAAAACAGTGTGAAGCCGCAGAATCAAAAAATGCTAAGGCAGGAAAAGATGCTACTTTAGCCATACCTAGAAACCAACAAGAAATCAAACAGACGTATATCATAACTAAGCAACAAGTGATATAACATAAAGTAAAGAAAGGGCTAGAACCATACCAGTGATAACCTGTCCTGAGTTTTCTGCCTCTACTGCTGTCATCGTAAAAGCCTGGGGCTTTGGAGTAGTGTTTGTCTTCTTAAAGGTCTGCCGCTGAGGAGGCAAGGACGATCCTCTAGGGGCTGGTATGCCTGGTCCAACTGGTGCTGGAAGAAAAGGTCGATGCGGACCCGGTGGTACAGCTCTCTATTACATCAACCTAGTAGTCACGGATGCAATGGGGGTCGTGTAGGCACCCTGCTGCGGGCAGAACCTACTAATATGTCCTCAGCCACCACAAGTGAAGTACTGTCTAGCCCAAGCCCTGTACTCCTTCTGCTCGTGACCAGTCTTTCCACAGAATTGACATGTCGGACGTCTCTGTGTCACTACAGGGGCTCCTGGCCTCTTGAACTGGGCCGTCTGTACTGGCCGAGATAATGCTTTCTGTGATCCTGAGGGTCGTCTGTCGCCGGTAGGCATCTTTCCTATGCTCCGTAAATGGATCTCATATAATCTTTCCGCCTCGAGCACATCCTCATGTGTGGTAAGTTTCTGTGTAGACATCGGCTCCATATATGCCAGATCTAGTCCCATACGGACGCGTCGAGCTCGGGTGGCATCAGTCGCAATGAGCTCCGGGGCAAACTTGCTTAGCAAAGAAAACTCGGCATCATACTCATCCACGGTCCGTCGGCCCTGAGTCAACTGCTCAAAACGCTGTCTAAGCTCATCCCTTGCAGTCTCTGGGAGGAATTTGGACTCAAAATGCTCCTTGAAAGTCTTCCAAGTGAAAGGACCTGTCAGGTGCCGTTCCTGGGCATCCCACCAATCTCGGGCCTGATGTGTAAGCTGCCTTTTTGCTGCATCAACCCAACTCTCCGACGGAAATCCAACAGTCGTGAGATCATCCTCTGTGCACCGTAACCACTCATCGACCTCCAATACAGTCTCCTTGCCCGAAAAGGTCCTTGGCTTCATTGCCCTGAACTGCTTGAAGCCTGGGGTCTTCTGACCCTGCATCTTGGCGAGCATCTCAGCCTGTTGACCCAGACTCGCTGGGAAACCCAGCAAAATCTTCTCCTCAAAGAGGGCTCAGCGTGCTCCATCTCTGACGAAGATATCCCGTTCCCACTGTCCATTCTGCAGAGAAAGAGGACATCACAAGTGGGATTAGTACCATATGTGATGGCATTAAAGTGTATTGGATGTATCATCCTTTCGCATATCGCAGTGTGAGCTGAACCTGCATGGGCCACCACTAAACCTGTCAGGCCCCATTCACACATATACCGTAAAGGACGTCCCAAAGCGGGGAAAAGGAAGGATGGAGCCTGACAAGCCACGGTATTACACCAAGCGTGTAAGGTAAACACACATTAAGCAGGCCACTGCGAATGTTAGGAACATACATCACAGATATATAAAAGAAGAAACAACACACATAGCCATCACAGAGAGTACATATCCACAGAACCACATAACCAAAGAGTGTGCCACACACCAGCGTCAAGTACAAAGTGAATTGTCTCTAGTACATACATGAGAAGTGCTACAAGCCACCAACATATAACACAGCTACAAAAGACAACTCACTCACCACTCAACCCAACTCACACTACAAGACATAGCCCAAAAAGCTGTGTCCCCCAACCAAAACCCACGTCTAAGGAGTCCCCTGAGGGACACTCTGCTCTGGTGTCCTCTGCTCAAGACCTGAAAGTAAAATGAGCATGCCAAACGAGCCCAGTAGGAAACTAACTAGAGCAGAGAAAATCATTTAGGGTTATGAGTGTAAAAGGCAATATGGGAACAAGCAACCAATGTAAAGAATACTACAGATACTGTAGGATCCTGTCAAAATAACGTTAGGATCGAATAATGAAGTTGAGACTTACGCTTGCGTACGCGGCACGGTAATCTCGGAACTTCGCCCTCGGATTCGCCACAACGGTCGATACTTCGTCACGGAGGATCGAAGCAGAGTTTCACCGCCTAAATCTCTAACTAGAAGAGGATTTTAATGGAAGGGAGAAGAAGAACATAAGGATGCCTTATGCAAACTTATGGCATGGAAAGTGTGAATGAATGCCTTACCCTTGGGTCCTATATATAGGCTTTAGGGGTGGTTATTGTAGGAAATAACCAATTATAAGCTTATTAGCCTATATTAGCACATTCATTTATCTTCTTCTTTATCCACTTATCAAGTGCCATTTTGCACTTATAAAGTGGCTTTTTCCACTTATCGAGTGGCTTTTTCCACTTATCGAGTGGCTTTTTCCACTTATCGAGTGGTCCTTTTCACACGAGAAAAGGTTCCCTTCACGCACGCCTTCGTGCACGTGACATCTGAGGTCCGTATACCCTCATACATCCCCTCATGGGTGTATTCATGTCGTCCATATCCAACATCTCCCACTCACACTTGAGGGGATTATAAGGAAACATCTTTTCCTTTAACTCTTCTGTTTGTCATACCAAGAAATAGGCCGTGTGACCGTCATGCGCATAGAGTCCGCTGTTGTGCACTTGTTAGAGATACACAACACTCCTCGAGGTGCAAAGTTGAGTAGATCAACGCATGCTTTACCCTAGATTATTTCTTCACATTTCTTATACTTTATATTCAACAATTGAATCCCATCTGGATTACAATTGGCTGGTCAGCTTTGAATCTCTAAAGTCCAAATGTGAATATGAAATTAATCTTCCTCTTCTTGCGATCCTTTTGATCTTGACTTGACTCGCTTTTCTAACATGCCCCGCCGGACCGAATTAACCATAGTCCATAAGCAACATGCTATGATAGCAATCACCCAGTCAAATCTTAAGGAACCAATTAGAGTCCATAAGGGTAATGAGTTAAGACCCATGTGGTCTTTGGGTCTCACATAATAGTAAACTTATTTACTATTCTAACCCAATGGTCAAAAATGCATACGTAGTATGAATACATATTACAACATCGCTCCTTTCCCAGGGAGTGTATGTCTCAATGATGTTGTAAGGATGATGATCAGACACCACAATGTCTGACTTTGAGTCCCTTTTTCTACTCAAATAATCCTTTGGACTCACATCCCGCATTTAGACAGATAGGATTTCAAAAATCCTCTTAGATCTTCTGTAAGCATCCATATGATGCAGATCTTTCATGCGACCATTTTGTTTAAGTCATGACTCTAAATCATCTGTCTGATGATTTTGACTTCAAACAGGTCTCATCTCTATTCTATCCGTCTGATAGAATAAGGCGGTTGCTCATGTGAGAGAGCCAACCTCAATCTGTCCGACATACTAGAAAGTATAGCTGAGATTTCAAAAAAATGTACACAAACATTTCTCAAGAAATTCATATGCAATGTTTGAAAAAAGAACTTATTCTTTTATTAAATTTGATCATTTACGGACATGTGAATTTATATTGGTACAACTCAGCTCTTACGCAATCCTTGAGATGATAAGTGTTTGTAAAACACATCTCTGGGGATCGCCTTCGTAAGCGGATCCGCTATCATCTCATGCGTAGATATGTACCTTATGTCTACCTTCTTGGTCTTATCATAGTCTTTTGCAAGTCTGCAGTTCCTTTAAGATACTGCATTATCCTCTTAACCGCTTTCCAGTGTTCTTGCCCTGGGTTGGATTGGTAACGACTTACCATTCCAACGGCAAAACAGATGTCCGGTCTTGTACGCATCTTAGCGTATATAAGACTACCAACTGCACTAAAATATGGAACATTTTTCCATAATTTCCTTTTCCTTTTGGTTATTTGGACATGATTTCAGACATAAATTGTCGCACTTGCTTATAGGAGTATCAATGGACTTGCAGTCCTGCATATTAAAACGTTCTAAAACCTTCTTTATATAACTCTCCTATGAAAGAGAAAGAAGTTTCTTCGGACGATTCCTTGAAATCTTAACTCCAAGGATATATGCGGCTTCTCCCACGTCTTTCATCTCAAAAACTGATGAAAGCCAAGCCTTGATATCCATCACAAAGCCCTTGTCATTTCCGGCTATTAAAATGTCAGCTACATATAGAGACATAATAACGTACTTGCTCTTAATCCTCTTGATATATACGCAGTTATCTTCATCAAGCATGGAAAAACAATTTGATAAGACAACTTCTTGAAATCGTATATACCATTGCCTCGAGGATTGTTTAAGACCATATATGGAATTACGAAGTTTACAAACCTTATGTTCGTTTCCTTCTTTTACAAACCCTGTTGGTTGTTCCATATAGATCTCCACGTCCAATTCTCCATTGAGAAAGGCAGTCTTTACATCCATATGATGTAATTCGAGGTCTAAGCAATCTACCATTGCCAGAATTAGGCGAATCGAGGTAAAACGCACAACAGGTGAGAAGGTCTCTTTGTAGTCTATCCCTTCCTGTTGCGTAAAACCTTTCGCGACAAGGCGAGCTTTATATCTGTCAATAGAGCCATCAGCCTTATGCTTGATCTTGAGAACCCATTTGTTCCCAATAGCTCTACGTCCTCAGGGTAAGTCAACTAAGTCCCAGACTTGGTTAACTTTCATGGATTCTAACTCCTCTTGCATCGCTTCCATCCATTTGTCTTTTGCAGGGCAAGATACGGCCTGTTTGGAAGTAGCAGGCTCATCATCTTCTTGTAGTAAAGTCATAAAGGTTTGTGGAAATTCATCCTCAAATCTTAGAGGAGCCAACCTTGTACGACTACTACGTCGTATTTGAGATTCTTCAAGTCCTTGTTGACTTGAATTTAGATCAATTCTAATATCAGTCCCACTTGAAATGTCGTTAGAATTGCTCCCACTTGGATCATTATTCCCGTATGGAATAGGATAATCTTCATTCGTATAATCCATTGGTGAAGGTTGAAACGTATTTTCGTTTTCACCAAGAATTCTCCCACTCGAATGAGGTAATCCTTCTTGATCATAAATCTCAAATAGAGATCAGTCCTGACTTATCTCGCCATGTCTTGGAAACTCGTTTTCCAAGAAAGTGACATCCATCGACTCAAACTCAATTAGCCCACCATTGTCTTCCTGACTAACAAAAACATAACCTTTGGAGTTTTCTGCGTATCGTATAAAGATACATTTCCTTCCCCTTGGCCCAAGTTTGCCATACTTATGGGAGGAAATATGTGCGTAGGATGCACAACCCCAAGGTTTCAAAATGTTTAAGTCAGGAGACCTTTGGTTCCACAATTCATAAGGCGTGGAGCTAACTGATTTCGAGGGTACACGGTTTAAAATGAAAGCGGCCGTCAATAATGCATCACCCCAAAAGGTGATTGGCAAGTTAGGTTGCGCCATCATTGAACGGACCATTTTCATTAAAGTCCTATTCCTCATTTCTGCAACACCAATTTGTTGAGGAGTATAAGGCATAGTTACCTGATGTACTATGCCTTTTTCATCACAAAGTTCCTTAAAACTTGTTGATTGATATTCACCGCCCTATCGGTTCGCAAGACCTTAATCTTGCGATCTAATTGATTCTCCACTAAACTCATATAGTTTTTAAATCAGGTTTAGTGCTTCACTTTTATGGGATATCAAATAGATATGATCGAATCGGGTGGAATCATCAATAAAAGTGATGAAATAGGACTTCACGCGTCTTGTCTTGACATTCATCAGACCACATATGTCCGAATGGATAAGCTGTAATGGAACCTCGTCCCTTGTGCTGGTTCCAAACGGCTTGCGACAAGATTTCCTCAAAAGGCAATGTTCGCAGGTCGACATTTCGACCTTTGAAACATGGGATAGAAGGCCACGTTTGGCAAGTCTATCCATACGCGTTGGTCCAATATGACCAAGCCTTACGTGCCAACAAATTATATTAGACTCATTAGTCAAAGAATTTGTCACAAGGAAATTTTCATTACATGAGGAATCATACATTGTACTTATTACAATAAATCCTTTGAAAACATACCCTGTGCCAATTAAGGAATTATTACAAAATAGGTCCATATTACAATCATGAAGGAACCAACTATAATCAAGACCCATTAAATTGACCACAGTTTTAATATTCCTTTGAATATATGGAATGAAGAGAACATCATGAAGTAGGAGAGTGCAGTCGTTGTCCAAGACTAGCTTGCGAGTCCCAACGCCTTTCACTTCAACATGTGTGTTGTTTCCTACATTGATCCACTTCATTCCTTGAGGTATCCTGTGATACTCCACGAAGGACCGTCTGTCCCTTGCTATGTGGTCGGTGGCACCTGAATCAATTATCCAAAATGGATTAGATTCCATAAGAAATGTTGAACTAGAAACACATATGTAACTAGTATAATTACAAGTTGCCTCGTTACCTCCACCCGTACACGAACGAGTATAGTGACCGAACTTGTTGCACTTGAAGCACTTGAT
Organism: Scilla litardierei; assembly: GCA_030789695.1. Lineage (NCBI taxonomy): Eukaryota > Viridiplantae > Streptophyta > Magnoliopsida > Asparagales > Asparagaceae > Scilla > Scilla litardierei. The sequence continues at coordinate 105,802,590 of CM061132.1, forward strand.
CTTCTTCAAGTCTTTCTTCTTGTGCCATTTCTTGTGCCCACCCTTATGTTTGGGTTTCTTGGTAGACTCAGGTTGCTTATTACGTTCATGAGTAAACTTCGAACCATATTTCCGTTTCTTTCCCCCGTGTGGGGAACTAGCAACCATATGCACTTCTGCACTTGGCTTGGCGGCCTCAAGCCGCTCTTCCTCTAACTCGAGGTGCTTAGAAACGTCGCTGAAGTTCTTGATGCTCTCATTATGAGTGAGATGCATCTTCATTTGGTCCCACCCATTTGGTAGGGAGCGTATGACTGCTTGGATTTGTTGCTCATCTGTGAGCACATGACCTGCGTCCTTTAACTCTGAGATTTGATTTGCCATGTGTCGCAGATGTTTCCCCATGGAATGATCTGGACGTTTCTTGTATGAATCAAATCTTATAGTTAAGGCGCGAAGTTTTGACACCGATGTGCCACCAAACTTCTCCTCTAGCTTGGACCATATGTCCATGGCTAGGTCATGCTCTCGGAAGATGCGCATTATGTCATCGGCCATACTGCTCAATAACGTAATGCGAGCTATCTTATTCTTCCGAGACCAAGCATCAAAAACTTCCTTGTCTCGTCTGTATTGGGCCGTAGTGCCCAACTCGGGTTCAATCATTACGTTCTTTAGAGTTTCGAGCACTTCTTGCTCCTCTAAAACGTATTGTATCTTGATGGACCAAAGTTTGTAATTATCGCCGTTGAGTTTTTCACCTCTGTTTAACTCAGCGACGATATTCTTTGAAGCGGAAGACATTTTACTTTTAAAATGCTGCAAAAGACACAAAACCAAATGTTTGATCAAAAACATTGCATTGAAAATTTCTTAAAATATAATTCCCATTTGAAGTGATGATAGAATATCCCATTTGGATAGTTCTAATTTCAACTTCCACTTGGAATGATATTTATAATTTGATAAGTTACTTTCGAAAAATATTGAAGATGTTGTTATAGAATCGAAAAGGATTCTACGATTCCAATCACCATCTAGAACAATCCTTCAATATTTCCCCCTCACTTATCAAACGATAGTACTCTTATAGTACTTCGCAGCGGAAAAGTGTTTTTGAAAACGTATTTTTCAAAAAATATTTTGCAAACGTATTTTGCAGTATTTTGAAAACGTATTTTTCAAATGCATTTTGCAAACGTATTTTGCAAGGCCTATACCCCATTATAGGGTGTTATAGCCAAAACATTTCGACAATTTCCTCGGCCATTATCGGGGTCGTGCCGTGGCAATGCCGAATTCATCTTCCTTTTGAAGTGAGAGTTGCCATCGCAACTTGGCCAAAGCCGGATCCCCCCTTGGGAAAAAATGCGATATTCCAACTTAGTACCCTTATGATACTAGTGAAATGTACGGTAACCCCTGGCCATTTGTCGGGATAAGTCGTACTTGTACCAAGGCCGGATCCCACTTTGGGGATTTTTCTGCAAGCCATCGTCGCCGGCTCCCGTATGGATCCAAGCGTTTCCCCCTTATTGGAGAATTTTGCTGCAGATGACTGCCGTCGGCCCCGTATGGGCTAGGCTTGTAGGTTGCCGGGGCCGAAACCATTGTCAAGGCCTCTGGCTAAATTGGTCGACCAATAATCCTGAATTGGTCGACCAATACCGACCAATCAGTTATTTGGCACCCCATTGGCCAGGGCCTCTGCCCTGACCGGGGCTGGCCAAGGGCCTCTGCCCTGGCCGGCCAGGGGCCCTGGCCCCTCAGCCAGGGCCTCTGCCCTGGCCGAGGCCGGCCAGGGCCGGCCAGGGCCTGGCCCTGGCCTCTGCCAGGGCCGGCCATGGCCCTGGCCTGAGGCCAGGGCATTGGCCCTGGCCACTGCCAGGGCCGGTCAGGCTGGCCAGGCCGGCCTTGGCCACTGCCAGGGCCGGCCAGGCAGGCCCCTGGCCTTGGCCGAGGCCGGCCTGGGCCCCCTGGCCCTGGCCTGGTCTCGGCCAGGCCTGGCCTGGGCCACGGCCAGGGCTCCCTGGCCCTGGCCGGGGCCGGCCGGGCCCGGCCATGGCCTATTGATCACGCCTTATTTTACACCTTTTTCCCGCTTGTTTGCATGCCATTTAGATCTCCCAAACCATGTTTTTCACGATATATCGACGATATTGCGATGCTTTTCACGATTTGTTGTTTTTGTCGCATTTCAGGTGATTTGGCACAATTTGGAGTGATCTCGAGATGCGCTTACTCCAGACGGTCACCGACGACCTCCCCGAGGGGTATTTTGCTGTTGGAGAGGAGCGGAAGAAGAACGGACGTCGCCGGAGCGACGAGGAGAACAAAACAAGCTGTTTGGGCATGTTTTGTGTCCCGCTCGGCCGAGTGGAGGAGCCACTCGGCCGACCAGCGAGACACCGCTCGGCCGACCAGATCAGACACGATTCATATGTGCACTCGGCCGAGCGACAGAGACCACATCGGCCGAGTGACGAGACCCCGTCCGCCCGAGTGGCGCCCAGACGAAGCCATTCAAAAATCGCCATGTTACTGTTTTTCGGCTGCCTGAGCTTCAGAAGACCCACTCGGCCGAGTGGATAATCCCGACCGCCCGAGTACCATGAAGCCATCGGCCGAGTGACGACAACTCACTCGGCCGAGCCGCCCCCGAAGTGAAGACCCCTGAAGATCAAGACTTACTGGAAAATTACAGGGTTTCTCACTCGGCCGAGCGACTTTTGTCACTCGGCCGAGTGCGACGCGCTGCCTGTAGCGAAAATTGCAGAAAACAGGCTGCGCAGGGGTATTTTGGTCACAGTTTTGGACGATTTTGGGGGGTATTTAACCCCTGTTTTTACCCTAGTTTGGAGAGCTTTCTCTGAGATTTTTTGTAGCCTTTTAGATTAACTTTTTAGCTTTATTCTTGAGATTGGAGAGGAGACAAAAGTTGATTTTTGTAGAATTATTTGAAGAACTCCATTGGTTTGTGTTTTCTCTTCTCTAAAAATTCTATTTTTATTGCATATCTCAATATTGTGATGAATTCTATTGCCTATTTCATTGATTATTTTTGTGATCTTGTTATGAATTGTGAGTAGTCGCCACGTCTTGGGGCGTGGGGATGAACCCTACAAGCCCTATTTCATGATTGTGATGAATTGGTAGGAATTTTGCTAGAATTGCTATTAGGGATTAGATTGGGATCAATTTACTACGGATGGCTAGGAGTTCATACCGATTGGGATTTGCAAGAGATTGGATCCCAATTCGATAGGAAACCCTAGAAATCCGAATTGGGTTGGAATCGAATTTCCGTAGTATCGGTTTGCAAGAGATTGGACCGATACTAGGGTTTCCGGTTCCAATTCCGCGCCAATACCCGTTTGCAAGAGATTGGACGGGTAGGAACTATCCCAAACTAGGTCGTGGGCCGAGTTTGCAAGAGATTGGGCTCGGTGCGCGATTGAACGATGATGTTGATCCTAATGCTAGCTTCCCTAGGCTAGGGTTTGCAAGAGATTGGACCCGAACCTAGGATAGCTATAGACCGGCAACAGCACGAGAGCGTGAGCTTGGTTCTACATTCAGTTGCAACTAGTTCATCCAAAATCTTATTCTAGCAATTTTGATACCGATGAACCACATTTACGAAAGACGGTGAGTAGCGGGAATTCCCCATTCCCTAGACGTTCTTTATTTGATTTGATATTTCCGTACTTTGTCTGACGATTGTGACAGGATCGCCAAAGGCAAATTTCTCTCTTCTTAAATAGCCAGGTTGATTGGAACAAGCACAGTCATTCGTCCTCCCTGTGTTCGATAACCCGCTCGCTGATACACCATGCGCTTGCGGTAAAACTACAACCGTTCTTTGGGGTTGCATCCCGGAGCGATCAAGTTTTTGGCGCCGTTGCCGGGGAGGCGATTGCGTTTGATTTTACCACCCTAGCTATTTTCTTTTTTTATTATTATTCTATTTCCTTATTTTTCTTTTACATAACCCTTCCACGGTACTAATCATTTCTTTGAAACTCTGTTTTCCCTGTGCATGTACACGAGATCTACAGCGGACCCTGAAGCTATATTATTTGATCCCGAGATCGAACGTACCGCGCGGAGACTTTGAGCTGAAAGGAGACAAAATCCGGAAGGGAGGTTTATGACCAACCCGGAAACTGCAGACCAATTAGCGGCAAGGATGGCGAGGATAATTTCTATTCGAGATAGGCTTCGGCCTAAGACCTCTTCTACGACCTCATCCATTGCCATGCCGAAGTTGGCGGCTGACAAGAACTTCGAGCTAAAGACTGGACTAGTGGTTCTGATGCAGCAGGATCCATTTCATGGGAATGCCCATGAAAATCCTCACTACCACATCCAATTATTCTTGTCGAAGTGCGCCACATTCCAAATGCCGGGGGTCTCCATCGATGCCATCAGACTGCGTCTCTTCCCCTTCACGCTAAAGGACAAGGCACTCTATTGGTTAAGGACGCAGGCTGAGGGAGTCTTCACCTCTTGGGACGAGTTGGCGAGTGCATTCATTGACAAGTTCTATCCGCCATCCAAGACGGTGAAGATCCGGAGCGCTCTCATGTCCTTCAAGCAAGGACATCAAGAGACGCTCTATGAGGCTTGGGATCGTTTTAAGGATCTGCAGCATCAATGCCCACACCATAGCATTGAAGATTGGGAGCTAGTTCATAGCTTCTACAACGGTCTCCAACCGGGGACCAAACAAATTATTGATGCCGCGGCGAATGGTGCTATCTTGTCAAAGACTCCCGAGGAAGCTACGGCCCTAATTGAGGAGATGGCCTCAAACAACCAACAATGGGGCGATGAGCGAGGACACTCCACGTCCTCCTTGAAGCCAACTAGTATCTATGAGGCGAAGGCCGTAGCGGAGCTTACAAGCAAGTTTGATTCTCTCCACAAGGTAGTGGAGAGACTGGAGAAGTTTATCACGGAGCCCCAAGGAACCCCTTCCACCTCCGCTCCAACGAACCAAATGAGTGATTGGCAAGACCAATCTCAAGCCATGTATGTGGGAGGAGAGCAAGGAGAAGGATCCTTGGAGCAAGTACAATATGTCGCGGGGAACCAAGGATATTGGGCCAATCCGGCCACAAGAAATCATCCCGGATTCTCTTACGCCAACAATGAAGGAGCTTTGAACCCGCCACAACAACCACCTCAACAAGCTCGACCACCACCACCCCAACAACAACACTATCCGTCGAGGGGGCCTCCACAACAAAATTTCCAACCGAAGCAACAAGTTCCACCATATAGGCCGCCCGGATACAATCAAGGGTGGAGGAATCAAAATCAAAACCCTCCACAAGCTCAACAACGAACCGACTTTGAAGCTAGAGTGGAGGCGTTTATGGTCGAGCAAAATAAGGTCAATGCTACCTTGAAGGCGGGGCAAGACTCCCTTAATACTGTTGTGGCTCAAATATCGGAGCAATTGGCGTTGCTCAATCGGAACACTCAACGATTGCCGGCGCAACCCGAGCAAAACCCACAGGGCAACACCGGCCACATCAATGCCGTAGTTGCCGTTACTACTAGAGGCGGGAAGGATACCACCCCCGCCATGATTCCTACCGAGGAGCCCGTGGAGGAGAGTTTGGAGCCAATTGAGCCGGTAGTTGAAGTTGATAAGGAGAAAGAGCCACAAGAAAAGGAGAAATCTAGAGCGGAGCAATTGATTGAGGAAAGGCGCTTCATGCCACCGGTCCCATTTCCCCAAAGGCTCGCTAGAGCGAAAATGGAGAAAAGGCTAGCAAAGTTTCTCGAGTATCTGAGAGGGGTTAGCCTCAACATTCCCTTCCTCGACGCCATCGTGGAGATCCCCACATATGCTAAATTCTTAAAGGACTTGATTTCGGGGAGAAAGAGGAAGGAGAAGATTATGCTAGCCGAGGAGGGCTCTTGGTTCACCAAGAGAGAGAAGGAGCCGGCCAAATTTAAAGACCCGGGGAGTTTTCGGATTCCTTGCACCTTGGGCGGCGTCCCTCTTCAAAAGGCGTTGGTAGATCTAGGGGCTAGTGTGAGCCTCATGCCTCTCTCCATGTTCTTAAGACTAAACACCGGGACGAAGTTGAAACCTACCGACATGCGGATACAATTGGCCGATGGGCGAATAATAAGGCCGGTAGGGATCGCCGAAGACATCCCGCTACAAGTCCCGGGGGGAATATGCTTGCCATGTGACTTCGTGATCATGGACGTTAAGGAGGAGGGAGATACTTCATTGATACTTGGACGCCCGTTCCTCGCCACCGCCGGGGTGATTGTCGACGTGCGAGAAGGTACCCTAACTTTGAACGTCGGCAACATCGAGGTGGAGCTTCACATTCCTAAGGCTATGAAACACATGCCTTACCACGAGGAGCTTGACTACATGGACCTCCTTGATGAGGTAATTGAGGAGGCGATCCCCCACTCGATTGGCGCTCTATTCGATGAAGATTTCGAGGAAGGCCCGGATTTAGGCCAAGATGAGAAGATAGATGATTCCCCCGACCTCTCCGCTGAAAATGATGAAGGCGACGCTGATGTCGCAAGGATTCGAGAGCTCTGCAAGCTCTCGAAATTAAAGTCCCCGAAGATAGCTCCGCCCATACGGAAATCGGCGTCACCGATGAAGCCGTCGACCGGAGCAAACGCTAGCTTGGGGGAGCCTCCCCCCAACACAATTCGAGACGAGAGACCACCGCAGGAGAACACGCCGCCGCAACTTCCGAATCCAAGCGTTCTCCCCGGAAAGTTTGATGGGTGCATCTCATATGCACCAAACATCCCGCATTAATTGAAAATCATAGGGGGTCGAGCTCACGACCTTAAACGAGCGCTTGTCGGGAGGCAACCCGACGGTTATTGCTTTATTTTTACTATTTCTTTATTTTTGTTTTAGAAATTTTTAGTGTTTTGAGTCGTTCGCCCAAAATTTTTGTGATAACGGGTCCTATTTTTCTTGACAGGAGAGGAGATAGGTAAATCCATCATGAGGAGGATGAACGAGACGACGAGGAGCGCCCCAGGAAGACGCTCGATGCTTAGGAGTAAGATGAAATCGACTGGAGGAAGAAAGACGGAGTTCAGAGCCCAAACGAAGACAAACAGCAGAAAACAAGGCTCACTCGGCCGAGTATACTAGTCACTCGGCCGAGTCCACAAGTTCGTCCGGCCGAGCCGCTCACGAACGAGGGAAGTCTGCTGTACCCAACTCTCTGTTTATTTTCCTGATTTCAGTATAAATGCTACTCGGCCGAGTATATATTTTCACTCGGCCGAGTAAAACGGATACGCTCCTAGGGCGAGTATTGCCGAGTAGCTTGAGCCACTAGGCCGAATGGACTTACTCCACTCGGCCGAGGCTGGCAAAGCCACTCGGCCGAAGCGTAAGCGGGGAGGATTTTCCATTGATCCCACTCGGCCGAGTGACCTAGTCACTCGGCCGAGTCGTAACTTTTACTATATAAGTGGCCGAGGGGGGCACGTTTTTTGAAACGCAAAAAAACCCAAATCGCCCGACCCTTCAGCTCCCCTCGCCCGCTCGCCTCGCTCGTGCCCTCACTCGCCCGACCACCGGTCGCCGCGCCGCCGCTCGGCCAGCCACCGCCGACCGAGCACCGCCGCGCCTCGCCCGAGTTGCCGCCGGCGGCCACCACTCCGGCCACCTCCGGTATCGCCTATTTCGCCCTTTTCTCCTCTTTTTGTGTATTTTTCGAGGATCCACGCGTTAAACGAACCCCAAACCCAAATTGATTTCTATATCTATCTATTATACCCCTAATGCTCCATACGTTTTGAATATTACTCGTTGATATCTCCATTTCATGCGCAGGTTGTTTCTGGGAGCTTAGGGGAGCCCAGGGTAGCTTCTACGGACTGATTTGGGCTTCGCGGAGGCGTTGTCTTCGCACGCTTCCATTGCTTAGCACTCACGACATGTCGGGGTATACTCTTTCCTTTATTTTGCACACGCCGCACTTTTTACACTTTTCGGCGCGCGCTCGGGGCCGATATGCCGCCCCGGACACGGCCGCGGTCGAAGAGAGCTTCCGCCAAGCGGAAGCGGTCGGATGACGCCGGCCCCTCCCACGAGTTGGAGGACTCTCCTCCGCCTTCTCCCACACACCCCATCCACCCAGCACAGCCTGCAGGCCCCGCACACCCCGCACAACCTGCAGCGCCCACACAGCCCGCACAGCCCGTACAGCCACTCCCTGCCGCTCCATAGCCACCACCTCCGGCTCCACTGGTCGGGCCGCTCGGGATTACGTTCCGAGACGACACACACCGCGCCGTCTTCGAGCGTATCTCCCAGCGCTCGATCGTACCCTCCAGGTTTGCGCACCTTGCCGACCTAGGACGCCCGGGGGTACTAGAGGGGATGCTCACGTTGTACGACAACGTGGGCTGGCGAGATTTCTTTCAGGTGTCGGCAGACACGTTTACCCGTCCGACACTTGAGGTACTTAGTTCGATCGCCCGGACCGACGAGGGATGCTCGTTTCGGTTCATGGACTGGGAGTGCCAGGTCACTCTCGGTATTATGAGAGCATTTTTCTCGTGGCCCGATGTCCCCAGAGCCGATCGCGGTTACGGCCCCACCCATATCCCCCCACCTTCCTTCGACGCCGGTGCCTTCTGGGCCCGGATTACAGGTCTTCACGCTGCCTTTGACCCTAGTAGGGCCAAGGCCTCGGCCATTGTCCATCCCTGCCTCCGTATAGCTCAGCGCCTTATGGCGACGACCTTTTTGGCCAGATATGAGCCGGGCACGATGTCTACGCCAGAGCTCTACATGCTCTACGCGATGATACGTCCCAGAGCTCTATCTAGGGATGGCGATGAGCTGGTCCCCGCCGTCGTGATTGATGTCGCGGCTTGGTTTTTGGACCGCATCATTGTATCGGTGGGCGCTCGCTCACCGATATGCTGCGGCGGCCTGATCACCTTGCTTGCCCTTATGACCGGCGAGGAATTCGCTGACGACCTGCGACGAGCACCGGGCCCCACTTCTTTGTCGATTGATGTTATGGCCCGGATGAAGATGCTTCATCCGCACGGTGAGCGTCACTGGGTCTGGTTGCACGGCCCTTACGGTGCCGATTACATGATTCTTCCGAGCCCAGCTCGGACTCAGATTGCACCAGCCCACGTGGACTGGCTCCCCGCGATGGATGTTCTCATCCCTGCTGTTTACGTCCTCGAGGCCGAGGAGGCCGAGCAGGCCCACGCTGCCCACGCTGCCCCCACAGACCCTGTTGCACCTGCCGAGCCTGCTGCCCCTGTTGACCCTGTGGCCCCTCAGCCTATCCCTGCTGTTTCCGATGCTCCTGACACCTCTGTCCACACCTCTGTCGGTGTCGGGAGTACCTTAGCTGAGCCCACCCCCGCCACTTCCACGCCTGTCACCACCACCACTGGCCCTCTGTCTGCTGAGCCCGTTTCTTTTGTCCCACCCGAGCGCCCGCCGACCGTAGTTGAGTGCGGAGAGCCCTCTGTCTCCACTGCTGCTGTATTTTTCGAGAGTGTCGTGGCGTCTGTCCACACTTCTGTGCCACTGACCTCTCCGGCCGCCTCGCTGCCACTTTTGCACTCTTCTTTCGCTGCTGCTGCCTCCACTTCTCACCAGCCGGTGCCCCGGCCTCACACTGAGGCCAGGCCCACATTTGCGAGTGCAGCGCCTTTCGTTCCCTTCCCCACTGAGCCCGTCACATACGCGACCCGAGTACGCCAGCCCCTCCCTGCACAGCCCCGACCAGTGCGTCCCTCTGCACCACCTCCCCCCGACACTGTACTTCAGAGCATTCATGCTCTAGAGGGGGCGGTGAGTGGCCTCAGAGGCGACCTTAGGACCCTGTCCTCCACCGTCTCTGCCATGGCTGGCCGTTTTGACCTGCTCCCGTAGATTCACTACTGTCTTACCCAGGTCCTGGAGCGTCTCCCCCGCGTACCCCCACCCACCCAGCAGGTTCCCACCCACACTTCCACACACACTCAGCCTGCTACCACTTCCACACCCACACCCGCACAGCGGCCTGTCCAGCCACCACCACCACCTCCGCCTCAGGACGGAGACGGCGCAGCACCACCTTCTTAGGCACCCTTGATGCCATCGATTATTCCTGCCGTTGTGCTGCCCGTTTCTGCTGGGTCCTGTTGCATTTTTGCCCACCCCCCTCCCCTCACTTATTTTGGGTTTCTCATTCAAATCGTATCCTTATATATCTTTTTTGGGAGAGAGGGAGAGTTTTTGGTGACACATCTATATATCTGTATCACTCCATTCCTGCATGCATCATGTCCGCATCATATTTTTCGTTTCTTTATTTTTCGTTTATTTTCCTTTTTTTCCCATCATACATGCATCCTCACTTACCCCTCACATTACTTGTCTCTCGGTGTGCCCCACTTTGCACATTGAGGACACTGTGCCATTTAGCTTGGGGGAGTAAGTTCTCACGTTCTTTTTCGGTTTGCCACCTTTATTTTTAGTTTTTCACACCATTCTTCGCTTTTGCACTTATTTTTCATCATTTTTCATTTATTTCGCCATGCATCACGTTTTTCTTATTTTTCTGTGTGCCGCATTGTAAATAGTTCTATTTTTCCTTTATCTTTATTTTTTTCCCTTTTCATCTCATGCTAGAGATGACTTTTCTATGATGATGATGACGTGGAGTTAGCTTACTCTATTTGCATGCTTTATTTGTCATGTCTTAGATTTTATTTCTGATATCATATGCTATGACTTGCCTTGCATCTAGAGATAGTAACCCACACTTTTTCCACATGAAAATGGATGAAATTTTATTATGAGCTGAGTCTAAATATTCATATGTATGCTATCACAGAAAACACACCAAGATTCACGCATTGAATGCCTATATCTGGAGTACTGATTTCTTTTCCTATATCACTTCTATATGCATGAATTGTACATTTCACTTCAGGATGATTGAATGATGTTAGCTATGATAAATCTGGATTAGTTAGCTTTTTTGTGATCGAAACTGAGTAGATTAGATTACCCTGCTGAAGTTGTCGTGCATGTCTTATAGAGTGAACCGAGAGATATATTCATTTCTTTCTCCACAAATCTTGAACATCATTTCTCTACTTTTAAAATCATTGGTGAATCTCCCCTTAGCGATCCTATTATATGGCATTTCCCCCGCTATTAATTCCTAGCTCCAAATTTCTTATTCAAAAAAAAGAAAAAAAAAGAGAAAAGAGAAAATATTCTTGTATATCATTATCTCTCTTTGAGTTGGGATCGTTGTGTATATATGCTATTGCATCAAAAAAAAAGAAAAAGAAAAGAGGAAAAATCCTCAATAAAAGATCCCATCTCACTTTCTTTCTTTCTTCTCTCTTTTCGTGTTCGTTTTTATTACTTTTGGAGCTTTATAAAAATGGGGATGTAAATATTTTTTTTATGCCACAACGCTTATAGATAAGCTTGGGGGAGGGGATCCATTGATGTGTGAGAGAGTGACTACTTGACGTTGCACGACAACCTAGGCTAAGTAATATTCTATACTCAATGAGATTATTTCTAGCTTTACGAAGTCTGGAAATCTAAGCCTAGCACTCATTTCATGAAATCCATACTCTTCTATTCTCTCTATTCTATAGTGTGATACTCTTATACTCCTGATAGAAAGCATTCAATTGAAAAGTGTGTGATCTGTGATTTGTATAACTCTTTAAATGATTCAGACGATGTTAATTATAAGATTATTCCGTTTTTCATGATTATATTGTTGTTCGTGGGTTTTCTATTTCTATTTGCACCATTATACTATGATATCAAAATAAAACTCTTTGACATGTGTTTTTCATTCAGTGCATGCTATACGAGTAAGCGGAACCCACGTCCTGAGAAAATGATCTAGCAGCTTACCTCTTCGCTTCTTTCTTTCTTCTTTATTTTTATTTCGTTTTTCATTCTTCTCCGTTTTTCATTCTTCATTTTTCGCCGTTTTCGTTTTCCGAATCCATCGGGGTCTCCTTTTACTTATCTTCCTCGAGGACGAGTAAGAGGTAAGCTTGGGGGATTTTGATCACTCCTTATTTTACACCTTTTTCCCGCTTGTTTGCATGCCATTTAGATCGCCCAAACCATGTTTTTCACGATATATCGACGATATTGTGATGCTTTTCACGATTTGTTGTTTTTGTCGCATTTCAGGTGATTTGGCACGATTTGGAGTGATCTCGAGATGCGCTTACTCCAGACGGTCACCGACGACCTCCTCGAGGGGTATTTTACTGTTGGAGAGGAGCGGAAGAAGAACGGACGTCGCCGGAGCGACGAGGAGGCCAAAACAAGCTGTTTGGGCATGTTTTGTGTCCCGCTCGGCCGAGTGGAGGAGCCACTCGGCCGACCAGCGAGACACCGCTCGGCCGACCAGATCAGACACGATTCATATGTGCACTCGGCCGAGCGACGGAGACCACATCGGCCGAGTGACGAGACCCCGTCCGCCCGAGTGGCGCCCAGACGAAGCCATTCAAAAATCGCCATGTTACTGTTTTTCGGCTGCCTGAGCTTCAGAAGACCCACTCGGCCGAGTGAATAATCCCGACCGCCCGAGTACCATGAAGCCATCGGCCGAGTGACGACAACTCACTCGGCCGAGCCGCCCCCGAAGTGAAGACCCCTGAAGATCAAGACTTACTGGAAAATTACAGGGTTTCTCACTCGGCCGAGCGACTTTTGTCACTCGGCCGAGTGCGACGCGCTGCCTGTAGCGAAAATTGCGGAAAACAGGCTGCGCAGGGGTATTTTGGTCACAGTTTTTGGACGATTTTCGGGGGTATTTAACCCCTGTTTTTACCCTAGTTTGGAGAGCTTTCTCTGAGATTTTTTGTAGCCTTTTAGATTAACTTTTTAGCTTTATTCTTGAGATTGGAGAGGAGACAAAAGTTGATTTTTGTAGAATTATTTGAAGAACTCCATTGGTTTGTGTTTTCTCTTCTCTAAAAATTCTATTTTTATTGCATATCTCAATATTGTGATGAATTCTATTGCCTATTTCATTGATTATTTTTGTGATCTTGCTATGAATTGTGAGTAGTCGCCACGTCTTGGGGCGTGGGGATGAACCCTACAAGCCCTATTTCATGATTGTGATGAATTGGTAGGAATTTTGCTAGAATTGCTATTAGGGATTAGATTGGGATCAATTTACTACGGATGGCTAGGAGTTCATACCGATTGGGATTTGCAAGAGATTGGATCCCAATTCGATAGGAAACCCTAGAAATCCGAATTGGGTTGGAATCGAATTTCCGTAGTATCGGTTTGCAAGAGATTGGACCGATACTAGGGTTTCCGGTTCCAATTCCGTGCCAATACCCGTTTGCAAGAGATTGGACGGGTAGGAACTATCCCAAACTAGGTCATGGGCCGAGTTTGCAAGAGATTGGGCTCGGTGCGCGATTGAACGATGATGTTGATCCTAATGCTAGCTTCCCTAGGCTAGGGTTTGCAAGAGATTGGACCCGAACCTAGGATAGCTATAGACCGGCAACAGCGCGAGAGCGTGAGGTTGGTTCTACATTCAGTTGCAACTAGTTCATCCAAAATCTTATTCTAGCAATTTTGATACCGAGAACCACATTTACGAAAGACGGTGAGTAGCGGGAATTCCCCATTCCCTAGACGTTCTTTATTTGATTTGATATTTCCGTACTTTGTCTGACGATTGTGACAGGATCGCCAAAGGAAAATTTCTCTCTTCTTAAATAGTCAGGTTGATTGGAACAAGCACGGTCATTCGTCCTCCCTGTGTTCGATAACCCGCTCGCTGCTACACCGTGCGCTTGCGATAAAACTACAACCGTTCTTTGGGGTTACATCCCGGAGCGATCACCTATTGGCCTAGGCCGGCCATGGCCCTTTGGCCATGGCCGGTCTCCCCCCTTGCATGGGGTGGCCGCATGCACTCCTCCCCCTCGACGGGGTGGTCGTGGTGGTTTTCGTCGTTATTGGCCGTATCCAACCCCCTCCGCATGGGGAGGGGGGGATGCGTTGCCTCCATAGCCCATTTGGCCATGGTGATCATGCACCAAAAGTTATCTTCCCCGATGGGAATAACTACCATCTTCTTCCTTGATGAAGCACCCGTTCGTCGATGAAGCACCCGTTCGTCGAGAAAGTAGTTATTCTCTAATGGCCGTGTGCCAAAATGAAAAAATAACCCACTTTAAAGTTCGTAAACTACACGCTCCACATGAAGAGAGTTCACATTCCCTATGAATGGAGACTCAGCATCCATGAAGAGAGCGAGCTTGACGATATGAACGGTCGGTTCTTCCTGTCACGGAGAGTTCCTACCATATCCGTAATGGTAGGAGACCCTAACGTGAAAAGAACAACCGCTGCGTTCTCTCCGTCACGAAGCGTTCCTACCATATCCATAATGGTAGGATACCCATTCGTGAAAAAGACAACGCCTCGTTCATCGGTTCGACGGGGCGGCGGTTTGACCGGGGCGAACCCGTATGGCACCGATACCAATGTAGGATTCTGTCAAAACAACGTTAGGATCGAATAATGAAGTTGAGACTTACGCTTGCGTACGCGGCACGGTAATCTCGGAACTTCGCCCTCGGATTCGCCACAACGGTCGATACTTCGTCACGGAGGATCGAAGCAGAGTTTCACCACCTAAATCTCTAACTAGAAGAGGATTTTAATGGAAGGGAGAAGAAGAACATAAGGATGCCTTATGCAAACTTATGGCATGGAAAGTGTGAATGAATGCCTTACCCTTGGGTCCTATTTATAGGCTTTAGGGGTGGTTATTGTAGGAAATAACCAATTATAAGCTTATTAGCCTATATTAGCACATTCATTTATCTTCTTCTTTATCCACTTATCAAGTGCCATTTTGTACTTATAAAGTGGCTTTTTCCACTTATCGGGTGGCTTTTTCCACTTATCGAGTGGTCCTTTTCACACGATAAAAGGTTCCCTTCGCGCATGCCTTCGTGCACGCGACATCTGAGGTCCGTATACCCTCATACATCCCCTCATGGGTGTATTCATGACGTCCATATCCAACAGATACATGGTTCATTAGTTAGCTGATGTTAGTGGTTTTTGGAAGCCTGGGTATGGCCTAAAGATAAGGGCCTGGACCTCACCCCAAATTTGGGGTGAATGCAGCACACGACGCAGTGGACATAGACACTGTACGCCGGGCCTCTCATCTCTCCCGTCCATGGCAGGAGTGAGGCGCTCCACATAATAACACAACCTCCATATGTCCCCTCCACTCCCGGTAAAGGCGAGTGGGTAAAATAATATCATGTATCACATATCACTTTCCCCAACTTCTCAGTCCAGTCCCTTATAGTTAAGTTATACCCAAACTTCCACATCCCCATAAAAGGATGCTCACCTGCTTTAGAGCAGATCGATTCATCCCAGTTAACATGTCATGTATCACCATATTCAAAGACCATATCCAAGTTTATAAATGTGATACATAACACAACACTTTAATGGCCATTTTTCATGTTCTTTAATCTTCACATTCATTTGGGCATTTTAACGAATATATGGCGTTCACCATGTAAATGGTAAGTGTCACACCATAAAATTTAGTAGAAAATAGTATAATCAAACTTTCTTATAGGTATCAACATCATTTATGCATACCGGGATAGAAAATTAACATTACAACACAAATCCAACTTCATCCGAAACATTCTAACATACTGAAATTGCAGGAGCAACTAGAAAAGTCAGCATATTTCATCCATTTCTCATGTGAATTTGACAAAACTTACTGAATGAAAGTTGGAGATATACTAGTCCTGGATTCATAGATAACATTTCAGACAAAAATATTAAGTATATGATTTATAGTTAATTAATTGGTGCAGCATACCCAAACTGTTTTTCAGACAGAATTCTGAGCCTGTATTGAAAGCCAATTTTAAACATGTTCTAGCTAGAATTTCGACATATAAGCAACTAATGAAATTTTAGAAAAACGTCTTAAGTTTCTAACAAGTCCAAGATCAACAAAATCCATGGAGTGTGCAGGTAATAGTGCTCATTTTGCTAAATTGTGTACAGCTTGACAGAATTTCAGATATCTTGCAAACAATGAATTTTTGCTCTTACTTATTGAACTCAACATATGACAAATTTTATATGAATTTGGGGTAGGACGTCAAGATATACAGCTACATATTTTTTTCAGAAGGTGATTCCAACTACATAAATAAAAATTGCCGTGCAAACACACATGCAGAATTCTGTTTTTCAGGAGAGGGTGATTTGTTAGCAAATACAAGGGAAAATTTGAATCTTTTGGGGCTATTGCATATATAAAACATGAAATCAAGGAAATGAACAATATAATTATCATCATATCAATCTCATAGCCCTAAATAAAAATTCCCTAACCAAGTTAGAATTCCTACCTCAAAGAAATTCTCTTCTCCTTCTCTTCTCTTTCTCTTCTCTCCACCTTTCCTTCTCTTGAAAGCTAGGAGTTTTCCTTGAATTTTTTGGAAGCAAAAGCTAGGGTTTTGAGTGTTGATGAATGGGAAAAATGGTCTAGAGAGGTTCGGCCATGGCATGGGAGGGATAAGGATGATTGAAGATAAGAAAAGAAAGGAGAAGAAAATTAAAGAAGGATGTAGAAATGTAATAAAAAATCCTAGCTCTAGAATTCTCTTTAGGATAAGCATGCATAGGCTAAATGACCTTAATACCCTTCCAAAATTACCCCTCAAGTTTCAAGTATTTACAAGTTTTTCGTTACTTTATACACACAGAACAGCAGGATGTATGCACAGTAGTTTTAGGCCAAAAGACTGTTTTGCCCCTGACCTTTCTAAAAATTTACGGGTGTGCCATTAAACCCATCCCTTTTCACACTAGCCCCTCACACTGTAACCCACTCTTTCTAAATTTACAATTTTGACATTTCTTTACTCACCCACTTTTACTCTACACACACACTTCCACCCGTGTAGTCAAATGACCAAAATGCCCCTACACTTTTCACTAATTTACATGACTGCCAATAGCCACATTCACGCCATATCACTCCTTATCAACTCATTATACTCACTCTACTCACGTGTAGAGGGCTACCGTATCAGTCTCCGTATAGAGCTAAACAGGCCATGACACCCATCTTAGCAGGGCTATGCACCGAATCCACCTCGATCCAATCTGGAGGTAACATTGGAAACATTTATGAGTGGTCAAGCCCGTTTCAACCAGGAAACTTCTGCCCAATTCAAGAACATAAATACATCGCTTGATGAACTGAGGGGCCAGATGTCCCAGCTTTTGAAGAACCTAGGGAGGTTGCCTTCGCAACCAGAGCCAAATCCGAGGGCCCAAGCGAATGCTGTGGTTTCTGTCACCACACGTGGAGGACGGGTGACTGACACCGTTATGGTCCCGGTTATGAATAAGGAGAGAGTCATTGCTGAAGAGGCAGTTATTGATGGTGATAAAGAAGAGGCGACTAAAGAGCCTACAAAGAATGAGGAAAAGGTGGATCCACCATCCATCACACCTATAACAATGCCATCTCCTGATGATGTCGCAAGGAACAAAGTAAGCCGACCTCCCCCATCATATCCACAGAGGTTGGCCTTGGCCAAGATGGAGAAGAAACACTCCAAATTCACGGAGTTGCTAAAGGAAATCCAACTAAGCATTCCATTCATGGATGCTATCACGGATATCCCCATCTATGCCAAGTTCTTGAAGGACCTGATCACGGGTAAGAGGAAGCACGAAGAGATAAAACTCTTGGAGGACTCTACCTCTGTTATAAAGAATCAACTTCCCCATCATATCCAGGAAGCTTCACTGTTCTATGTTGCATCGGAGGGATGCCCATCAGCCGAGTTTTGATTGATCTAGGCGCGAGCATCAGTTTGATGTCGCTTTCTATATTTGAGAGATTGTAGACTGGGAGCGAATTAGAGCCGACGAATATATCCATACAACTTGCAGACCATTCAATCACATACCCGGTGGGCATAGCCAGGGATATTATTCTCCATATACCCACTAGGAGCGAATTAGAGCCGACGAATATATCCATACAGCTTGCAGACCATTCAATCACATACCCGGTGGGCATAGCTAGGGCTATTATTCTCCATATACCCCCTAGGATGTGTGTTCTCGTTGACTTCGTCATTATGAACATGCCCGATGGAGGGAGCTCCCAGCTTATACTTGGCCGCCCCTTCATGGCGACGGCCGGCATCTTGATTGATGTTCGAGAAGGGACTCTCTCGTTGAACGTGGGCAACATCGAAGCTGAATTCAGGCTTCAGAAGCTAATGAGAGAGCATGATCATGAAGAAGGAGCTAGCTAGTTGGAGCTCCTGGAAGATGAAGCTGTAGGAGATTTTACTTCTGAGGGGGTCATGAAGGACCCAATAAGAACAGGAGTTGACGATGACGGTGACCCAACCTACCACAAAGTGTTCGCCGCCTATATCCGAGTGTTGGACGAGGATCTTTTGAATCGTTCTCCACATTATGAAGAACCAGAGGCCATGGGCTACGCAAGGGAGAAGCTTGAAGTAGACGGATACCAAATACCGACGGATTGTGTCATCGGCAAGAACGACGCGCGAATTCCACGTGCACCAAACGACTATTGATGAATCAAAGGTAGTCGAGCTCATGACTAAAAACGAGCGCTTATTAGGAGGCAACCCAATCTCTTGTATCTTAGACTATCCTTTTCAATTTCTTGTTTTTAGTCTACCTATTTGAGAAAACCAAACAAAAACGTTGTCTATTTCTCGTAAAACTCAAAACCATAAAAATTTGATGAGTTCTTCCTCTTTACAGGTTGAACATGAAGGGGCATGCAAATCAACATTTTAAACTGAAGAAAGCTGGAGGAGAGCAACAGATTTGAAGAGAAAACGAAAGAAAAAGGAGTAAAAAGGAGATTCATGTTGCTTGGTCCAGTAGCCAGACTACTCGGTCGAGCAGAACATGCACGATGAGAAGGAGCAAAAACATCACTCTGTCCACACAGCCCAAGCATCATCTGCACCGGTGTCGTTTAATTTTTCAGTCGGTCTCTCAACGACCAATGGTGCTTCCGGGTTGCTAGGGGGCACTCTAGTAGGAATTTGTGTCCCGCTTCTCAGAATGATAGCGGACACATTCGCGTGCTCGTGCACGAGTGCCGATGTTTGTGTTGCTCCTCGAGGGTTCACCTCCGGTTGTGGCGGCAATTGGTTTTGTGACCTTGCGAGGTTCGCCACCTGTAACCCCAGCTGGGTTACTTGGTCCGTGAGGGTCCGCTGGCCCATTTCCAGCTTTTGGTTGATCCTCTCCTGGTTGGTAATATATTGAGTCAAGAGAGACTCAACCGGAGAGACGGCCCTCTGTTGGCCATACTGCTGCTGCTGGAATGGCTGCTGATTCCTGGGAGCGTACGTTTGTTGCTGAGGTTGCTGCTGAAATGGTTGCAGCTGACCCTGATTCTGCGGTGGTCTAACCGGCTGATAGATTTGTTGCTGCGGCTGCTGCGGCGGCGAGGGATGAAATGGTGGCCGGTAACTGAAATTCGGATGGTTCCGGTTGTTGGGAGAGTAGGCCGGGTTGGAATTTGTCCTTGGCGGATATGGGGCATTCCCCGTGGGGTTGTAAAATAGTGCGCTCGCCTGATCCAACGGTGGTGAGATGTCACCACCGTCGAATTCCCCAAGGAATTCGGACTCCACCGCAGAAACTTGCTGTGTACCGGCCCCACCGGCTCCAACCATCAGTGCGGAGATCTGGGTCGAAAGCAAGTCAAACTTGCTCGAAAGTTTGTCGACGTCCTCGACTCTGTGTATACCCCCAGTTCTTGGTGTGGCTCTCTCGTCACACCACCGCTCATTGTTGGATGCCATGTTTTCCAGAATATTCCCGGCATCTTCCTCGCTTCGGGACATGAAGGAACCCCCAGCCGCGGCGTCCATAGAAGATTTAAGGTCATCCCTCAGCCCATTGTAGAACAGATTGATAATCTGCCACTTCGGAAGCTCATGATGAGGGCATCTTCTTTGCATCTCTTTATATCTCGTCCAAGCCTCATGCAAGGACTCGTGGCTGGCCTGGGAGAAGGAGGAGATCTCACTCCTCAGCTTCATGTTCTTCCCCGGAGGAAAGAACTTCGTCAGAAAAGCGTTGGAGAGCTTCTCCCAGGTGTTGAAAGTATTGGGGTCCTTCCCCCTTAACCAATGCTTGGCCTTGTCCCGCAAAGAGAAAGGGAACAGCTTCAGACGGATAGCCTCTGTAGTGACACCATTAATTCGGAAGGTGTCACACTTCTCCAAGAAGGAGTCCAAGTGCTCTATCGGGCTCTCCATGGGCGCACCCGCAAACTGGTCCTGCTGGATCCATGTCACTAGAGACGGCTTCAGCTCAAAGCTTTGGGCCGCAATAGCTGGAGATCGGATGGCAGAAGTTGACTCGATGGAGGGCATCGAGTACTCCAACAGAGACTTGTGAGGTGGGGTGTTCTCCTCCATGGATTCGGGATCTTCCCTTCTTCGCTTTTCGACGGCCAAACGCCTAAGGGTGACGTTAATCTCTGGATCGAGGGAAATCAAGTCGTCAAGACTCCTTGAACTCCTGCGCATGAAAAACAACAGACACCCGTGAAGCGACAAGTGGGAAAGAAACAGATAAAATAAGAAATAAAAATGAGAAAAACAAATAAGAAAAAGAAAAAGAAGAATGCGAAAATTATCGCGAGGTAGGGATGTGAGCTAGACACGAGGGTTCAAGAGATCCTAAAATATCAAGCACGTTGCCTCCCCGGCAACGGCGCCATAAACTTGACCGACGCCCCGCTTGCGGCGCGGCGGCGCGGTGTCGTTTACCACAAGTTTCACGGTTAGTGTAGGGTGCGGGAATATCGAACTCACGGAGGCGAGGTTGTGCTTGGGTCAGGTAGGACCTAAATCACCCCGAGGGGCGAGCTAGCCCGAATCGGTGGTTGGTTGTCACGAAAGGAAATGAAAGCGTATGAACAAAAAGAAAGTAAACCCGGGACTTTGGTTTCTGACCCGACGAGATGCTCTCGCCGCTACGGCCTACGGGTATGGATAGCGATCGGGATTAGGGTCTAATGGTGAGACGTTGCCTCTGAAAGTGGTACCGACGTCCCATGGGCCCGATATTCCGGTCGGTGCCCAGGATGATACACCGGACTTCCCGGATTCGATCAGTGGGCACTCCCGTGTCCATAAACACTGATCGATCCCGGGAGCACTAAGTCCGCAACGATATCTCCCGACGTCTCATCCTGCCGCTCCCGCGTGCTAGTATTCGGCGTCTACGCTAAAGGCGTGAGCTTTGGCTAGGGAGTCAACCGCCAAGTTTATTCCCCCTTGGCCCGACGGTTAAAGGCGGTATTTTTCCCGCCGATGACAATGAAACGCCCCGCGTAACCGTTAGATTCCTACTCCCTATCGATTCACTAACCCTATGGACGCATCGGGAAGAGCCCCCGAAGGGGCTTCCACCAAAATCCCAGATTTGGGAACTACTCACAAAAATTCATGAAAAAGCAATCTAAATGAAATTTAACCGTTAGAATCATAATCCGACAATTGCAATGCGGAAGTAAAGGAGTAGTAAAGACAATACTAAAAAATTAGAAAGATCTGAAAACTTACTTAAGAGTAACAATTACAGCCGTCACAGGGAAATAAAACAGTAAAAAAAATACAACTCTCCCGTTTCTGGAACCCTAGGGGTCATATATATAGATTTTCGGATCAACCGATCGGGTGACAAGTCAACCGATCGGTTGATCCGTTACAGATAAATCACAGAAAACGGCGAGTTTTCACCCGATCTCACGAACCGATCGGGTGAGTTCTTGAGCGACCGGTTGGATCTTGGAGCAGTCGGGTGAACCGGTCGGTTCGACGCCCGTGTCTTCAGCTCTTTTTCTCAGCTACAGATGAACCGATCGGGTGAGAGTCACCCGATCGGTTGGAATTCTGCTCGAAAAGACAGAGAACAGCCGCCCGCAGAACCGGTCTGTGAACCGGTCGGGTGACTTCTTCGTGAGCTGCGGTAGCGACCGGTTGGTGCACGCGTGCATCACCCGATCGGTTGGAGATGACCAACCGACCGGGTGAGGGGCAGAAAGATGAATACTTCGCCGTTTGACCCCCTGGATCACGCGTGACTTTTCCCGTTGCTCCGGGGACTTGGGATATCATCGTAAAAGGTCCCCTACGTGGTCGAACTCCTGCAATCATGGACAAACAAAGAAAAGTGAAAGAAAACGGGAAAACATACGAAAACGAATAAGAGACAGCAGAAAACACGGAGAAACACAAAAGAAAACGTGCGTGAATATATGAAATATAGACGCACGTCAAAATCCCCCAAGCTGAATTCTTCCTCGTCCTCGAGGAAGACGAGTGAGAGTGGGAGCTCGGAAGGGAAAAATAGAGAGGAAGAAAGAAAAAGAAAACTCTAAGCCCTAGATCGTCCATCAGAGCCATCAAAATCAAAAACGACACACCCAGCAAGCAAACGCCAAATCACACCACTAAACCTAGGAAAGCGAGTCCAAATAAGTGTCGTGGGTCCACGCAGTGAAGCGCGAGTGAGCGTGGTCGTGTGCTAGAAAATGGTGATGCTTTCTACGATGTGCTACGAGGCTCGATATACACAAATCCAAGATATGACCCAAATATCGAATCGAATTGAATTAAGCGGCGAATATAAGTTCGAGCATGCATGAGAATAGAGAGAATAGGAGCGTATCATGCATCGGGGACTCCACAACTAGGGTTAAGGAAATCACGCCACTATAGCCTAGATACTAGCTAAATAGCTCCCAAGCCAAGTGTCTTTGATAACGACGTGGGTTGAGATGATGTGGAGAAGAACACTCGGTGCAAATTCTCGCCTTCCCTTTATTCTTGGCAAGTACGAAAACATTCACACGGGAATTTTTTTGGGTTTTGGGTATTTGCATATTTTTTTGGCTTTTTTGGCTATACAATCTTTTTCTTTTCTTTTCTTTTTGGGTTTTTCATTTCTTTTCTCCCATTTTTTGGCTTTTTGGTTTTTTTTGGCTATACACTTGTGTACTCTCCCAAGTGGGGGAACGGTACACGACGAGGGGATTTGCACCAAGTAAAACAAAAAAGAAGTCGAAATCTAAACACTCGGGCAAAGGGGACTATTGTTGCTAAATAGAGCTTAGTCTAAATGGGGTATCCTAGTCCTTAGTTGTGGAATCTCGACGCATGCGAATTGAAGTATACGATATAAATAGCATGCGTATAGAAGCAGACATTAGAAGCAAATACCGCGTATTCAATATCGAAGCATGATAATCTAGGGGTCATTCCTGGACAGGTATATAAAGTAAAATCACAAAGCAGAAGCACACCAAATGCTAGTCACGACACATGACTCACAAAAAGCTAAGTGGACCCACGATGCGTGAAATGCAAGAGGACTCGAAATCCTAGGGTTAGTGAGTGTGATTATCGATGCAATGCTAGGTGTGTGTGACTTTGTGGCGATTCATCATAGGATTCATTTCTAGGAGAAAGAGCTAAAGAAAGAAGGAAAAAAGAAAAAAGAAAAACACGATGGAAAATGACTCAAATAACGTAGAAAAACAACACAAATGACGCACGAAGTGCGACTCCCCCAAGCTGAAACTTGCATTGCCCTCAATGCAATAAGAGTGAGTACGGGAGGGCAATGAAAATGGGGGGGAATACGCACAGACACGAAAAGAAATGAAAACGAGGAAAACACATAGATAAAACTGAAAAAGAAATAAAAAACAAGATCAAAATCAAACAATACGAAAATAAAAATAGAATAAAATCACACGACACGACACTCAAAAAGTGAAAAACAAACACACACACAAAAATGAGAAAAACAAACAAAACACGACAGCACACCAAAACAGACGTCCCCCAAGCTAGACCAGAAAGTGCTAGCGAAATGATATGATCAATGAAATCTAGATATGTGCAAGGGGGAGTCAAAAACAAAAGGGGTGAATCTAGAAAGCAGGAGGAGCTGAGTCCTCGTCCTCCTCGGAAGAGGGTGTGGATGGGTGGTCGGGGGAGGCTGGGGGTGTGCTGAGAAGTGGGGGAAGAGGCGAAGTAGTAGGGGCAGTGGTGGTGTGAACAATGGGACAAGTGTCGGTGGTGATGGGTGGTGTTGGTAGGAAGGCGATCAAGGCGGTAGTGAGAGGAATAGAAGTGGAGGAAGTAGGTGCGGTGGTGACGGTAGTGGGGGGTGGTGGGAGGGATCTGGAGCGTACCGGTAATTTCCTCCGGCGCACGTATGGAGTGACGGAGGAGGAAGGAGGTAGCGTGAGTGCGGTGGAAGTGGTAGGGAGGGGTGAAGTGGATGCCGGGATGGGATGTGAAGAGGGAGGAGAAGAATGTGGTGAGGGGGGTGATGGATGTGGAGAAGTGTGGGTGGGTGGAGGAGAAGATCGCCTGGGTGGTGAAGGTGGAGGTGGTGAAGTTGGAGGTGGTCCGTGGATATGAGTAAGAAGGCGGAGAATGGCGGCCACGTTCCTCTCAAGTGTGAGGAAACGTGGGTGAGTAAGAAAGGAGGATGGTAATGGGTCCGAGGAAACAGAGGACATGGCGAGCTCACGAAGGGCGGCGACCTCCCTCTCAAGTCCTAGACGGGCAGATACCTGACGGCGACCAAAAGACGTAGACTGGCGCGAGGCAGCGGTGGTGCCGCCAGGTAAGGTCGAAGAGGTGCTGGCGGCAGTGGTCATGCCATCACAGGAGACAAGGCCAGAAATGGCCGCAAGGAGGTGCTCAGACGTGATCGGTCCCGGAGCAGAAACGGGACGACTCGGGCCAGCCCCTAAGTCTCCCCCAGACGCAGGGATATCCTGCTCGCCTAAGTGGGCGGCAGGGGACGGTGATCTGCGGGCGCCTGCGGGGAGAAAAGGAAGATTCAACCCCGCAAAGAAGTCGGGATCAGGAGGGAAAGTCCAATCTCCCACGAGAGCAATGAGCATGCGAGCGGGGTTGGGCGGAATGGTGTAAGGGGCTGGGGGGTGGCCATAGTTGAAGATGTAGCGGCCAGCTGAGTAGGGTCTAATCATGTGAATGTGCCGCAGGACGTCAATATCAAGACGTGATGGTCCTGCGGCAACAGGAAGATTGTTGGGGAGGGGGATATTGAATTAGGGGTAAGAGCATATGATAGTGATGATGCCCCCGCAACAAAACTTTCCCTTACCGGCCCGGCTAATCTCGAGTAGCTTGTGAACAAGCCAATCGCCGCCAAAAATCTCGAAATGGAGGTGGATTTGGGAAGATTAGGTCAAAAATCTCGGAATGGGAGGAGAGAGAGGGTGTAGATGATGGAGGGGTTGATGAAGGAGGTGGAGAGTGGGAGTAATGGAGGAGTAGGGGACGTGGGGGAGTGGGGATCGGTTGTTGGAGAAGAGGGGAAGATGAAACGACGGCGAGATTTGCGATCGGGCGAGGGCGGAAACGAGCGGGCGTCGGGGGGTATTTATAGGGTTTTAAGTCGAACCGATCGGGTGACTTGTCACCCGGTCGGTTGACGGTTAGGTCGAAAATTTTTCCGAAGAAATGCTACAGGCGAACCGATCGGTTGACTTGTCAACCGATCGGTTGGCCGCTCCACTAAATTTCCCGAGAACTTAGGGCTTCTCACCCGGTCAGGTCAACCGATCGCGCTCAAACTCAACCGATCGGTTGATATTCCTCAAAATTTTCCGAGAGTTCTCCCCAGCTCACCCGGTCTGCCACCCGGTCTCTTCATTATTCAACAGATCGGTTTATTCGGGGACAGATCTCGGCATGTATCTGATACATCCCAACCGATCGGGTGAGTTATCACCCGATCGGTTGGGGCTTGTTTCCTGCAAAAACCAAGAAATTTGATTAAGTCCCCTAACGGATGTTCTCGCTGCTGACTTTATTTATAGAAATAGATAAAATAAAGTAAAAAAATAACGCTAAAAATTAGAGAAAAAGTTTAGAACATGGGTTGCCTCCCATGAAGCGCACTTGTTTAACGTCGTTGGCTCGACGCCCGCAAGAGATGCTCATGGTGGCTGATACGGGTGATGCCCAATCTTAGGCATCTCTTCCTTGTTGGAGCTGAAGGCGCTCGGGGTAGTCAGCGGCTGGAAAAATACTTGCTCGACCACCCTCCCTTTGTTCTTGAGATCCGGGGGCTTTTCCTTGGTGTTGGCGCTTCCCGCCATCTTTTTCAGGATTCGGACCTCGTCTTTAGTGAGGTCCGTGAGCTCTTTCCCTGTTCTCTTCACAGGAGGAAACTTGGTGAACCCGGGAGGGGTCGTTCTCGCTGCACTTGGTTTTCCAGCAGCTTCTTCGTCTCCGGGGCCTTCTTCATCTTCAGAATTCCCCAATTCATCGGGGGGGTTTCTCAGGAGAATCTCCCAGGAGCTCTCCTCCACAACCTTTTCTTCTTCTATCTCAAGCAGATTACACCGGAGGTCATCAGGAGGGTCGGGGTGCTTCATAGATAGTCTCAGGTCAAACTCAACTTTCTCTCCGCTGACGTTCAAGGAGAGTTTTCCGTTCTTCACATCTATAAGAACGCCAGCAGTGGCCATGAAAGGCCGTCCCAGGATAATGGGGGTGTGTGCATCTTCGGGCATGTCCATGACTACAAAGTCCACAGGCACATGCACCCCTCTCACATTCACGGGGAGATCATCAACAATTCCCACCGGATATTTGACCGACCGGTCAGCTAGTTGTAGGGTCATCCCGGTGGGTTCCAAATCACCCATTCCTATCCTTCTGTACATCGACAAGGGCATCAAGCTAACACTCGCTCCTAGATCGACGAGTGCACGATTAATCTTCACAGCCCCGATCGTGCAAGGGATAGAGAAGCTCCCCGGGTCCTTGAGCTTTGGCGGGTTATCCCTCTGGATAAGAGCGCTACATTCTGCCGTCAGCACCACTTTCTCTTTTCTCGACCCTTTGGTCACCAAATCTTTTAAGAATTTTGCATAGGAGGGGATTGTCTCAATTGCCTCCAAGAAGGGGATTTGCAGGCTTAGGTCCTTGACCATGGCGAAGAACTTCCCATATTTCTCATCAATTTTCGCCTGAGCCAACCGTTGTGGAAATGGCACGACGGGTTTATACACTCTTGGGGTCTCTTCCTCCTTCTTCTTATCTTCTTCAGATACTCCCTCCTGAGTCATGGGATTTGATGACAAAGCACCGGTGTCGTTTAATTTTTCAGTCGGTCTCTCAACGACCAATGGTGCTTCCGGGTTGCTAGGGGGCACTCTAGTAGGAATTTGTGTCCCGCTTCTCAGAATGATAGCGGACACATTCGCGTGCTCGTGCACGAGTGCCGATGTTTGTGTTGCTCCTCGAGGGTTCACCTCCGGTTGTGGCGGCAATTGGTTTTGTGACCTTGCGAGGTTCGCCACCTGTAACCCCAGCTGGGTTACTTGGTCCGTGAGGGTCCGCTAGCCCATTTCCAGCTTTTGGTTGATCCTCTCCTGGTTGGTAATATATTGAGTCAAGAGAGACTCAACCGGAGAGACGGCCCTCTGTTGGCCATACTGCTGCTGCTGGAACGGCTGCTGATTCCTGGGAGCGTACGTTTGTTGCTGAGGTTGCTGCTGAAATGGTTGCAGCTGACCCTGATTCTGCGGTGGTCTAACCGGCTGATAGATTTGTTGCTGCGGCTGCGGCGGCGGCGAGGGCTGAAATGGTGGCCGGTAACTGAAATTCGGATGGTTCCGGTTGTTGGGAGAGTAGGCCGGGTTGGAATTTGTCCTTGGCGGATATGGCGCATTCCCCGTGGGGTTGTAAAATAGTGCGCTCGCCTGATCCAACGGTGGTGAGATGTCACCACCGTCGAATTCCCCAAGGAATTCGGACTCCACCGCAGAAACTTGCTGTGTACCGGCCCCACCGGCTCCAACCATCAGTGCGGAGATCTGGGTCGAAAGCAAGTCAAACTTGCTCGAAAGTTTGTCGACGTCCTCGACTCTGTGTATACCCCCAGTTCTTGGTGTGGCTCTCTCGTCACACCACCGCTCATTGTTGGATGCCATGTTTTCCAGAATATTCCCGGCATCTTCCTCGCTTCGGGACATGAAGGAACCCCCAGCCGCGGCGTCCATAGAAGATTTAAGGTCATCCCTCAGCCCATTGTAGAACAGATTGATAATTTGCCACTTCGGAAGCTCATGATGAGGGCATCTTCTTTGCATCTCTTTATATCTCGTCCAAGCCTCATGCAAGGACTCGTGGCTGGCCTGGGAGAAGGAGGAGATCTCACTCCTCAGCTTCATGTTCTTCCCCGGAGGAAAGAACTTCGTCAGAAAAGCGTTGGAGAGCTTCTCCCAGGTGTTGAAAGTATTAGGGTCCTTCCCCCTTAACCACTGCTTGGCCTTGTCCCGCAAAGAGAAAGGGAACAGCTTCAGACGGATAGCCTCTGTAGTGACACCATTAATTCGGAAGGTGTCACACTTCTCCAAGAAGGAGTCCAAGTGCTCTATCGGGCTCTCCATGGGCGCACCCGCAAACTGGTCCTGCTGGATCCATGTCACTACAGACGGCTTCAGCTCAAAGCTTTGGGCCGCAATAGCTGGAGATCGGATGGCAGAAGTTGACTCGATGGAGGGCATCGAGTACTCCAGCAGAGACTTGTGAGGTGGGGTGTTCTCCTCCATGGATTCGGGATCTTCCCTTCTTCGCTTTTCGATGGCCAAACGCCTAAGGGTGGCGTTAATCTCTGGATCGAGGGGAATCAAGTCGTCAAGACTCCTTGAACTCATGCGCATGAAAAACAACAGACACCCGTGAAGCGACAAGTGGGAAAGAAACAGATAAAATAAGAAATAAAAATGAGAAAAACAAATAAGAAAAAGAAAAAGAAGAATGCGAAAATTATCGCGAGGTAGGGATGTGAGCTAGACACGAGGGTTCAAGAGATCCTAAAATATCAAGCACGTTGCCTCCCCGGCAACGGCGCCATAAACTTGACCGGCGCCCCGCTTGCGGCGCGGCGGCGCGGTGTCGTTTACCGCAAGTTTCACGGTTAGTGTAGGGTGCGGGAATATCGAACTCAGGGAGGCGAGGTTGTGCTTGGGTCAGGTAGGACCTAAATCACCCCGAGGGGCGAGCTAGCCCGAATCGGTGGTTGGTTGTCACGAAAGGAAATGAAAGCGTATGAACAAAAAGAAAGTAAACCCGGGACTTTGGTTTCCAACCCGACGAGAGGCTCTCGCCGCTACGGCCTACGGGTATGGATAGCGATCGGGATTAGGGTCTAATGGTGAGACGTTGCCTCTGAAAGTGGTACCGGCGTCCCATGGGCCCGATATTCCGGTCGGTGCCCAGGATGATACACCGGACTTCCCGGATTCGATCAGTGGGCACTCCCGTGTCCATAAACACTGATCGATCCCGGGAGCACTAAGTCCGCAACGATATCTCCCGACGTCTCATCCTGCCGCTCCCGCGTGCTAGTATTCGGCGTCTACGCTAAAGGCGTGAGCTTTGGCTAGGGAGTCAACCGCCAAGTTTATTCCCCCTTGGCCCGACGGTCAAAGGCGGTCTTTTTCCCGCCGATGACAATGAAACGCCCCGCGTAACCGTTAGATTCCTACTCCCTATCGATTCCCTAACCCTATGGACGCATCGGGAAGAGCCCCCGAAGGGGCTTCCACCAAAATCCCAGATTTGGGAACTACTCACAAAAATTCATGAAAAAGCAATCTAAATGAAATTTAACCGTTAGAATCATAATCCGACAATTGCAATGCGGAAGTAAAGGAGTAGTAAAGACAATACTAAAAAATTAGAAAGATCTGAAAACTTACTTAAGAGTAACAATTACAGCCGTCACAGGGAAATAAAACAGTAAAAAAAAATACAACTCTCCCGTTTCTGGAACCCTAGGGGTCATATATATAGATTTTCGGATCAACCGATCGGGTGACAAGTCAACCGATCGGTTGATCCGTTACAGATAAATCACAGAAAACGGCGAGTTTTCACCCGATCTCACGAACCGATCGGGTGAGTTCTTGAGCGACCGGTTGGATCTTGGAGCAGTCGGGTGAACCGGTCGGTTCGACGCCCGTGTCTTCAGCTCTTTTTCTCAGCTACAGATGAACCGATCGGGTGAGAGTCACCCGATCGGTTGGAATTCTGCTCGAAAAGACAGAGAACAGCCGCCCGCAGAACCGGTCTGTGAACCGGTCGGGTGACTTCTTCGTGAGCTGCGGTAGCGACCGGTTGGTGCACGCGTGCATCACCCGATCGGTTGGAGATGACCAACCGACCGGGTGAGGGGCAGAAAGATGAATACTTCGCCGTTTGACCCCCTGGATCACGCGTGACTTTTCCCGTTGCTCCGGGGACTTGGGATATCATCGTAAAAGGTCCCCTACGTGGTTGAACTCCTGCAATCATGGACAAACAAAGAAAAGTGAAAGAAAACGGGAAAACATACGAAAACGAATAAGAGACGGCGGAAAACACGGAGAAACACAAAAGAAAACGTGCGTGAATATATGAAATATAGACGCACGTCACCACGCCGCCTTCTGCGCCATCTTATCTCTCCCTCTCTGGTCAGCCTCTCTCTCTCCCCCCGTCTCTCTCTTCCCCCCCGCTCTCCGCTTCCCCCACATTTTTTCTAATCGACGACGGCCACCATCAGCACCGCCCACATTAAACCCACCCCCGACGCCCCCATCCTCATACGCTTTTCCCCTCTCATCGTGCATCATGAAACCACCTTCTCCTGTAAATCATCAAATCATCGCTACCCTAGGGCACACTCGTCGCTGCTCGATCGACCACCCTCAGTGCTCGACCGAGCAGCTCGCTCTCCCCTATTGTACTCCACAACACAGACCGTGCACACTAGTGCTCGGTCAAGATTTTTCCCAACGAGCAGCATTGCTCGGACCGAGCAGTACAACAGCTCGGTCGAGCACCCCAAATTAAGCAGTTTCCCTTTTTTAATCTCTTATTCTGACGTTTTTATTGTTTCTATTTCAGATTCGACTTGCATACATCATGGGCCACTACCGGGATTAGCTTGGGGGAGATTTTCATCGAGCTCGCTCAGTCGGTACACTCTTTCCTCTATTTACTTTTTGTACCGATGCATCATATTTCCATCTCCAAGATGGTCCGCACTAGAGGAGCCCCCACCCCACCCATTCGTGGGAAGAGGCCGACTCCTGGCGACTCCTCTTCCCGACCCACACATCGCCCTCGCCTCACCACTACCACTATTATCCCTACCACTACCATTCCCACCACTACCGCGCCTATCCCACCATTACTATCCCCATCACTACAGCGCCTATCCCCACCACTACTACACCCCCATTGTCCCCTCCCACCCTGCCGCCACCACCGAGACTCTGCCGCCACATGTATAGACTTAAGGGATCACTTTCCATGATGACGTGCACCGCGAGCGCTTCGTTAGGTGATGCGTCCCGGAATCAACTCCGAAACTATGTCGTTTACCGCAAGTGCATGGTATAGTGGCAAGCGGGTATCTAACACGGGGAAGCGGTGCTATACTACCTATCTACTCCTAGGTTGAGTTAGAATTGCTGGTTTATTGGTGGATGTGGAGTATGGAGGGTCGTAATAGTGATGGATGCGAAGGCTGTGTCACTCAACGTCGCAAATAGGGGATTCCACACAAATAAATAAATAAATAAAATTTAAAAGATTATGGCATTAGGGATCACCGCTAAGATCGTTGGGGATCGACGTTGGAATAGAATCCTTGCATTGCATTAGGGTTAGGGGATTAATCTTCCAATTCGTACCACTCTCGTGGGTTAGAATTGCGAGGTATTTTGATGGCTCTCGTTGACACAATAGCGGTAGCCGTCAACGTAGCGATATAGTTCTTCGGGGGATCCCCTCAAGGTACGAGACGGGCATGGACACGAGCCTTGGTTGGATCCACTGATTTCCCTATTCGAATCCCAAGGATACCCCTTAAGCACATAAATTCCACAGATCGTGGACATGATCTCAGTACGGGTTATCTAGGGATTCGATAGGATCGACCGAAATACTCCCATAAATTCCTAATTCAATATAGGGATCCAGATCTACGTCTTCCCCCTAGGATCTTAGGGCTAACCCATCAACCCTAGAAAAAACTACTCACTCATGACAATATTAACGAACAAAAATACAATTTTTAGGAGAGAAATCATCATGGAAATTGATAGAATAAAAATCGAGAACTTACAGCGAGCAATAGATCTCAAGAGAAAATAGGATTCCAAGAACGCCTGAAATAGCAAAGCAAAATTCCAATCAATCTCGATCCAAATAATATTCGCAAGTTTTAATCTAGATCTAACCAAAAAATTACTCTCTAATCTCCGCTCAAAAACTCATTCCAAAAACTCAGAATGAATTCGCTTTCCAAACGTTGTCACAGCTCCCAGACCTTACTCCCCAAAACCTCGCAACAGCCAATCCTAAAAATCCTTCCAAAAATAGTCGTCAGCATCATCGACTGAGTGGATGACTCGGTCGAGCAGTTTGTTGCTCGGTTGTCCACTCGGTCCAAGCAGATGTACTGCTCGACCGAGCTCGACAGAGAATCACGCTCCCCCAAAATATTTACTATGTCTGCACGGGCCGAGAACGTAGCTACTCGGTCGAGTATGCAGCTGCTTGATCGAGCAGTCAACTGCTCGGTCGAGTAGTGGTCGAGCAGCAGCATTTGACAGATATTTGACAGATTTCAGCACTCTACTCGGTCGAGCAGTCAACTGCTCGGTCGAGTAGTGGTCGAATAGAAACATTTGACAGATTTCAGCAGAATTTTCACCCTACTCGGTCGAGTAGAGTCCTCTGCTCGGTCGAGTAGGTGTCAAACAGATTTCAGCCAAATTTCAGCACTGCAGCATCATCTTGCAGAAATTCCCCAGGGCTCATCCGACATCCGATTGGCGCGTTCTTGGTGGAGTTGGAATTGTATTGAAGTCTACTATCTGGAAAAAATATCAGAAAATACTGAAAAATTTTAGGTGATAGCAGATTTTAAAAGAGTGCACAGCTATCCTGTTTCCAGCACTTCGGGTCACTCGATTCCTTTTCCGCATCATAGTTCGATCGAGCGACCTGAAATCTATGAGTCATGGTATCATATAACCATGCTTTCTTCATTCTTCTTCACTCCTTCTCTCTTGCCCCTTCCTTGCTCCCCGGCAGCTTTAAGTCCCCGAACGCGGCACCTTAGGTGCTCCGGTGTCGAATCACGCACTCTCTCTTCCAATATACTCCAAATCGCTCGTATTCCCTGAACTGCAACCAAATGCTTCTAAAGTACGATAGTTCCAATTATGAGCGTAAAAGCATATGAAATGTGTAATAGAGCAATCATTTTGATGTGTAATCATATAGATAAAATGTGGAATATAAGGACACATCAAAATCCCTCAAGCTTACCTCTTACTCGTTCTCGAGGAAGACTAGTAAGAAGCTAACACGGGAGAGGGATACAATGGAGATGCGAGGTGGTGGCGTGTAATGGAGACAAGGGGTTAAATCTTAAATTCAGAAAATACTAGAACCCAACATATGCAAGATCTCGTGAACACACGTTAATATGAAATTAGAACACATATACACAACAAATACTTAAGTCTCGCTCAAATTAAAATAACGTGGATTTCAATAAATAAAATGAACTTAATAAGCAATAAAAAGAGATTAGAGGTATATCATATCATAGGTTATCATGCAATATACTAAGTTCACAGAAATGAAACTAATGTTCACAACTCATTCTCTAAGCAGTATAATATGTCATGATCAAACGTTTTCAAGCATGCGTGGTATTTTTGTATACTTCATGGAATGAATTTAGCAAATTCAATCAAGGGAAGGCATCATCACACTACGACCATTTCAAGACTCCTAGAACCCATCAACTTTGCCATGTCCTAGTTCTATATAGAAATGGAGATGGATTTTTGTAGTTTTATATTGTTTTTGGCTATATGAATATTTCATATACATTTTTCTTTTTTTAATATACACGAGATAACTCAATATATACAAAAAGCGGCCTACGCATCCCAGACCTAACAGTCTTAGGGCATTGGGTTACAAAGAACCCCTAGGGCCTTTTATTCAGGATATTTGTTTGATTTTTGCATTTTTGGGATTTTTGCAAACTCACCTAAACGCGATGGAATGCAAAACATGATTAAAGATCATTTATTGGCTATTCACAAAAGAAAAAATAAAAAGCATAGAATTTAGACATGGCTTGGTTTCAGGAATCCTAATCGTCACTACTTTGGTTGTCATGGGTTTATCCTATCTCTTTTGAATCTCTAAACATCCATGAAGCAATAGAATTATCAATCAAATCACATAGGAGTCAAATAATTTTCAGATTTTGATTCATTCATTTTCAGCTCAACTGTTTCGAGAATGTGGTTGTGAAACAATGGATTCTTCTATGAAAAAGCATATTAACAAAGATACACTAAGCAAGGAATCAAACTCTAATCTTACAGATATCAGAGTTCATTAAAATAAATAAATCCACGATATTTCATAGAAAATGATGCATATGAGACATAAATATAGAAGTTGACATGGTTCATATGGAGATTTTGAAGTGTGTTTCACAATGAAGCAAAGTGCATGCACTATGCACTCCCCCAAACTTAAACATCACATTGTCCTCAATGTGTGTATGATATAAATAGAGGACAACAACCAGATGGGGGGCCACTTAATAAAATAGTTTCTCTTCCCCAAGCTTAAACATCACATAAAAATTAGGGAGAGAGGCAAAATAAGCGCCAAATATAAGGGTAGACATGGATGATAAATAGTGGGTTGGGTGCAAAAGATAATTGAGCCATCATATTGGATGAGTTTATTAAACTAAGAAAGCATATAAAATCCTATACGGTCCTCTCGCTGCCGAGAGGATTCGTGATTATTTAAAGCATAAAATTCTACACTACTGAATTGATATCACCTGTAGCAAAAGGCGGATCCAATATCTTTGCCGGTGCAGGCAACTGCTCTATCTGTACTTTCCATGGCTCCTCCAGGTTCATGTGTTCACGGACTCCATCAGACTCCAGCAATGCGGCTTCCAGCATCTCCCCAAGGACTCCACCTGTACCCTGCAAGAGATAAGCCGCATCAATCTGATGTGGATAATTCTTCCCCAAAATAAAAGTTTTCCAAAGAAGATCGTCAAAAGAAATATGTGAAGTAAAAATAGGTAGACGATACTTCCCTGAAAATACATCTCTGCTCTCATGAACCACAACAATTAACTCCTCGCTATTTTCCTCTGGTTCCTCAAGTAACTCAGGCATAATAGTGTAGGTCTCGTCAGGATGCTCCTCATCATCGTCAGACTCATCCCATTGCACATGTTGATCATATTCAATAGCATCCATGTGTGCTAACTCCTCGCTCTCCTCCTCATATACGTCCCATCGTACCTCTTTATTATTTGTATGTGTATCCTGTAAAAGGCACAATGAGTCATCTAAATATGAATCATAATAAACATCATACAGGGGAGGGGAATCAAATGTAGGAGATGAGGGGGTGAAGAGATCTCCCTGAAGGGGAACAATAAGCTCTAGTGGGTGGTCCTTTGAGGAATGCTCAACCTTTGTAGAAGGTGGGGGTGGCTGCGGTAGCTCGAACGGAGGGGGCACAATTCGGGCTCCACCTATGCGCATATGTCATCATCCCAAGTCACGTACTCCTCGATGGTCTGCTCCGCTACTGTAGGCACAACCTCCTCAATAATATCCTCTGATGGTATAGGCTGCTCTGACTCATGTGTGTGGTAAGGGGAGGCGATGACGGCATGAGCTGGCTCTGCAGTGCTAGGTGCCGACGTCTTGTCTGTAGTGGGAATATCAAAGCGCATAATACCTCTCCCAAACTGAACATGAATATCATCCTTGATGGTACCTGTAGCAGACACACGACTCATAATAAAATTGACGAGCTCACAATCTTCTGGATTACTTGCCTCGATGGCTAATGAGTCAGAAGATCGAGCTGCGTCCAATAAGCTCTCTAAAGCTGCTGCATATCTCAGTTCCTCGAAGGTTCTCAGATGCATCCTCCTTAAGAATTCCAATGAGGATCCCTGCAATCCTTTAGTAAAGAGAGGAAGCGGCTGGGAATGATTCCACACATGGTTTGACTCTGTTTGGAACATCCCTAATGCTTCGTCGAACCTGTAAAAGGCTTCCCTGAAAGATTCTCCATCAGCTTGTTTGAATGTAGCAGCGAGATGTATGAAGAATTGAATAGGACCCGGTCACATCATCTTTGGAAGCACCATCGCTGCATCAACTGTACTTGAGACAACCTGGAAAAGACGTCAGTGGTACAAAGAGAGATAAAGATAATAATAATAGCATGTGGTGGGGAAAAATCTCTCTAAGTTTTTTTGTTTTGATTTTTTGATTTTTTGATTTTTTGATTTTTTAACGCAATCTAATCAACCTAATTGTGGTAAATAGATAATACGGAGGAACGCCTCCCCAGCAACGGCGCCATAAACTTGATCGACCCAGAATCAACTCCGAAACGATGTCGTTTACTGCAAGCGCACTGTATAGTGGCAAGCAGGTATCGAACATGGGGAAGCGGTGCTATACTACCTATCTACTCCTAGGTTGAGTTAGAATTGCGGGTTTATGGGTGGATGTGGGGTATGGAGGGTCGTAATGGTGATGGATACGAAGGTTGTGTCACTTAACGTCGCAAATAGGGGATTCCACACAAAGAAATAAATAAATAAAATTTAAAAGATTAGGACGTTAGGGATCACCGCTAAGATCGTCGGGGATCGACGTTGGAATAGAATCCTTACATTGCGTTAGGGTTAGGGGATTAATCTCCCAATTCGTACCACTTTCGTGGGTTAGAATTGCGAGGTATTTCGATGGCTCTCGCTGACGCAATAGCGGTAGCCGTCAACGTAGCGATATAGTTTATCGGGTGATCCCCTCAAGGCACGAGTCGGGCATGGTCACGAGCCTTGGTTGGATCCACTGATTTCCCTATTCGAATCCCAAGGATACCTCTTAAGCACATCAATTCCACATACCGTGGGCATGATCTAAGTACGGGTTATCTAGGGATTCGGTGGGATCGACCGAAATACTCCTCTAAATTCCTAATTCAATATAGGGATCTAGATCTACGTCTTCCCCCAAGGATCTTATGGCTAACCCGTCAACCTTAGAAAAAACTACTCACTCATGACAATATTAACGAACAAAAATACAATTTTTAGGAGAGAAATCATCATGGCAATTGATAAAATAAAAATCGAGAACTTACAGCGGGCAATAGATCTCAAGAGAAAACAGGATTCCAAGAACGTCAAAAATAGCAAAGCAAAATTACAATCAATCTCGATCCAAATAATATTCGCAAGTTTTAATCTAGATCTAACCAAAAAATTACTCTCTAATTTCCGCTCAAAAACTCATTCCAATAACTCAGAATGAATTCGCTTCCCAAACGCCGTCGCAGCTCCCAGACCTTACTCCCCAAATTCTTGCAACAGCCGCTCCTAAAATCCATCCAAAAATGGCCTTCAGCATCATCGACGAATGGACTCGGTTGAGCAGTTTGTTGCTCGGTCGTCCACTCGGTCCGAGCAGATGTACTGCTCGATCGAGCCCGACAGGGAATTGTGCCCCCCCAAATCTTTACTCTGTCTGCACGGGCCGAGTACGTAGCTGCTCGGTCGAGTATGTAGCTGCTCGGTTGAGCAGTTAACTTCTCGGTCGAGTAGTGGTTGAGCAGTAGCATTTTACAGATATTTGACAGATTTCAGCACTCTGCTCGGTCGAGCAGTCAACTGCACGGTCGAGTAGTGGTCGAACAGTAACATTTGACAGATTTCAGCAGAATTTTCACCCTACTCAGTCTAGTAGAGTCCTCTACTCGGTCGAGTAGGTGTCAAACAGATTTTAGCAGAATTTCAGCACTGCAACATCAGATTACAGAAATTCCCCAAGGCTCATCCGACCTCCCTTTGGTACGTTCTTAGTGGAATTGGAACCGTCTTGAAGTCTACTATCTGGAAAAAATATCAGAAAAATACTGAAAAATTTCAGGTGATAGCAGATTTTAAAAGAGTGCATAGCTGTCCTGTTTCCAGCACGTCGGGTCGCTCGATACCTTCGCCGCATCATAGTTCGTTTGAGCGACCTGACATCCATGAGTCATGGTATCGTAAAACCATGATTTATTAATTATCCTCTTCTTAACTCCTTCTCTCTTGCCCCTTCCTTGCTCTCTGGAAGCTTTAAGTCACCGAACGCGGCGCCTCTGGAGCTCCGGTGTCGAATCATGCACTCTCTCCTCCATTATTCTCCAAATCGCTCGGTATTCCCTGAAATGCAACCAAACTCTCTTAAAGTACGATAGTTCCAATTATGAGTGTAAAAGCGTATGAAATGTGTAATTCAGCAACTATTTTGACGTGTAATCATGTAGATAAAATGTGGAATATAAGGACACATCATTAGGCTCTTGCAGCGTCGTCTCGTCCCCACCATTTTCATAGACGTCCTTACCCTCTGCTCCCTTGGATTCCTGCAGGGAGTCCATAGGTTGTACCACTGATCGATCCAAAATGCAACCCTAGAGCACAACCTAGTCAAAAACTTGGTCGGCCCCGGATATACACCCGGAGAACGATTGTAGTTTTACCACAAGCGCACGGCGTAGTGGCGAGCGGGTATCGAACACGAGGAGGTGGTGTTGGTTCCAATCTATCCTAGGTTGGTTTGACTACAAACGTTTTATTGGTGGAGATGGTTATGGTATAATGTAATGGCAATGGTGATGGATGTCGGTGTCGGAGATAGAGAAATCGGTCAGATATCGATTCAAATACAATACAATAAAAGAGTCTAGAGCCAGGGAATCCCCACTACGGATCGTCATTCGTCATTGTGATATTACTAGGCTTGCGTTGAGGTGAACTAGTTGTAACTGAATAGAGAACCAAGCTCACGCTCTCGCGCTATTGCCGGTCTATAGCAAACCTAGATTAGAGCCCACTCTCGTGCAAACCCTAACCTAAGCCACTAGCATTAGGATCGACATCATTGTCCAATCGCTTCTCGAGCCCACTCTCGTGCAAACTCGAGTCACGATCTAGGTTGTGATAGTTCGTATTCGTCCAAACTCTTGCAAACGAATATTGGTATAGATTTACAATTAAAAATCCTAGCTTTGGTCCAATCTCTTGCAAACCAAATCTAGAGAAATCCAATTGTAAATCAAAATCGAATATCTAGGCTTTCCCATCGATTAGAATCCAATCTCTTGCAAATCCCAAATCGATGGAAATCCCTAGCTAGCCGTAGTAAATCAATCACAACCTAACCTCCTAGCAATTCTAGCAATTTAGAAATTCATTCATCACAAATATGAAATTAGATCCATAGGGTTCATCCCCAAACCCTAGAACAACAAATCTACTCTAGCATAGCAATAAGGATATGAGAATCAATAGAAATCATTGCTTGCATACAAAAAGATATAAAAACAAAGATTCAAATAAAAAGAAGAAAATACTTAGCTTGATGAAGATCTTCAATCC
This sequence comes from Scilla litardierei, assembly GCA_030789695.1. Lineage (NCBI taxonomy): Eukaryota > Viridiplantae > Streptophyta > Magnoliopsida > Asparagales > Asparagaceae > Scilla > Scilla litardierei. Next base: position 105,842,281 of record CM061132.1, read on the forward strand.
AAAATACAAGCTTTTAGATCCAAGAGGGGGCCTAGGGCATGGCCTAACCTCTAAAATAATCCTAAGAAAAACATATGGGGGCTAAGAAAACATAATGGGGGATCCCCTCTAATGGTGGCTACAAAACCCTTATATATCCCCCCAAAACCCTAGCAAGAAAACCCTAGAAAACCCCTCAAATTCGTGCCCAAAAACAGCCCAAACCGCAACTTAAAATCTGGGCCCATCGCCGACTCGGCCGAGTGGAAAATGTGACTCGGCCGAGTGGAAATTCCTGCACTGCAGCGTCAACTTGCAGAAATTCTCCAGATTTCATCCGATCTCCGATTGGCGCGTTCTTGGTGGCGTTGGAACCGTCATGAAGTATACTATCCATAAACAATATGAGAAAAATACTTTGATTTCTGGAATGATAGCATATTTCAAAAGAGTGGGAGGCTGCCTGAAAATCTGGGCGCTGCGTGTCCTCGGCATCACTCGGCCGAGTGGCAAATGTCACTCGGCCGAGGGGCTTTTGGAACTCGGCTGAGTCGGAGCTCGTAGTCGACTGACGGATTACAGAGAGTTGGACATTTTGGCTTGCCGTCGTCTGGGTGCCACTCGGGCGGACGGAGACTCCGCACTCGGCCGAGTGGGCGTGCGATGCTCGGCCGAGTGCACGCTGATACATCTCTGTTGAGTGTACGATCTGGCCGGTCGAGCGGGGTCTCAATGCTCGGCCGAGTGACTCCTTCACTCGGCCGAGTGGCATGCTGAAAATGCCCAATCTCCATATTTTCGCTTCCTCGTCGCTCCTACGACGTTCTTTCTTCTTCCACTCGTCTTCCATTGCAGACTAACCCTCAAAAGGGCCATGGTTGACACTCCGGAGTGGGTGCAAATCCTATAAGCTCATTTTTGCTCCCGATCGCTCCATATTTCCTGAAATCCGACAAAAACAAGAAATAGTGAAAAGCATCGCAAATATTGTCGAATAATCTTGAAAAACGCAATATGAGCAATCGAAATGGCGTGAAAACATGCGGAAAAAAGGTGTAAAATACGAAGTGGAAGGGGTCGCTAGATTATTCTCTCAGATCTCAAGCCATAAGCTACACATCACGATAACTTGGGAAATATGAATCACATGCTATAAAGATTTCATATCTTACTTAAACATGGCACTTGCAAGCTTTTCAGATCAACAAAAGGGATTCTCTAAATTCATACAATCAATTCATATCCACATCATGCATTTCATAGAATTTAATATACAATTGATTGGCGATGCACTTTTCAATCAAAAGTTATAAATGAAGCATATAAGATACACACCAAGCATGCAATAGAGAATAGAATAAGAGTCATGGCATTCACATATTTATTTCAAATCATGGAAAATCTCCATATCTAATATATTTTGCAAAGTCTAAGCATTATCCAATATTCCCATTCATGCACGTCTCCACTCTAATGTCATACTCACTCATATGGTGAAATGAATTCACCCCCCAAGCTTAGCTTGAGGCCTCACATCTAAAGGAATAAGATAGTGGAAAATGGGATTTTTGCTTTGGTTTTCCCAAGTATTTTGTGGCTCCAATAAAGAGATAGAGAAATATATATATATTTCTTTTGGACTTTGTTTCTCATTTTTCTTCTTGGATTTTTGTAGGAGCTATATGATTTGTATTGTTGGATTTTGGCTCCTTTTTGGCTTTTTGGACTTTTTGGAGCAATCTTTTTCTTTTGTAGGGATTTTTGGGAAATAGATGCGATATAAGTAGCTTTAGGAGGTGAACTCAAGTGACATGTAGAGAATAAAAAGATATATGTGGAGAAAGAAATAATGTAGCACTCGGTTCACTCTAAGATGTGCACGAACGGTTCAATAATATAATACTTCAACTAAAACTCATATGTAAGCATGGATATTCTCAATCATCTCAATAAAAAGTGAAGTCAAGCGGTAAAGTGCACAATTATATCAAGCATGCAACAGAAGGTGAATAAGACAATAAAACTGATGCTTCAGATATACTAATGATGCGTGAATCTTGGTGTACTTCCAACAAAAGCATACCAAACACTAATCAATACATTCAGCTTCAATTAATATCATGCATTCATATAGAGGAATTATCAAAAGAATATATAAGCAAGCACATGGATAGCAAGACTATGGAATACTCAAAGTAGCATGGCAAGGAATAATAAGCATCGTGATGGCTACTAAAGCAATAAGAGATATCATCATACAAAACTCATCTAGCGGAAGAAGAGAAAGAAATATAAAGAAATAAAAATAAAAGATGGGAAAGAAAAGAAAATCAAGCACACAATATGATGCATGAACACACATAAAAGGAAAATAAGATGGAAAAATCAAAAAGATGATGCAAAAATTTGAAAAATTTTTAAAAACCCTAAAATAAAGTAAAAATGCAACTAATGGCATCTAAATGGCATGGAAATGCACTCCCCCAAGCTTAAACTTCACATTGTCCTCAATGTGATCATAGTGGAAGAATATGAAGAACAACGATAATAATAGGGGGGTGAATGAAAAATGATGGAATGAATGACATGAAATCCCAATGCAACTACATGCACATACAATGATGCATGAGAGCGCTTTCCCCCAAGCTTATACCAAACAATTCTATTCAAATGACTCGATCAAAAATGTCATGATTTTGCAAAGCGTGATCAAGCCAAATGAATAAGAAAGTGAGGTTCCACTTGAAAGAAATGCTCGGTGGTGGTGAGCAAAAAGGATATGACACATCAAAATATGAAGATGGGCATATATATATATATATAATGGGTTTGGGGTGAAAAAATTTTTGTTGCCATCATATGAGGTGATATTTATTCAAGCAAATCTATACGGTCCTCTCGCTGTCGAGAGGATTCGGGTTTATTGAAAGCATAAAAAATTTCTACACTACTGGATTGATATCACCTATAGCAAAAGGCGGATCCAGTATCTTTGCCGGTGCAGGCAACTGCTCCAACTGCTCTTTCCGTGGCTCCGCCAGATGCGTGTATCCACGGACTCCAACGAACTCCAGCAATGCATCCTCCAGTATTCCCACAAGGACTCCACCTGTACCCTGCAGAGAATAGGATGCATCAGTTCGCTGCAAAATATTCACCCTCGTAATAAAAGTATCCCAAAGAGGATCGTCTATAGAAATATATGGAATACAAGATGGTGGACGATACTTCCCTGGAAATAATCCAATATTCTCACGTGCCGTGATAGCTGTCTCCATGGTATGCTCTATCAGCTGCTCAGGTAAATCTAGATCATAGGTGTGGACCTCCTCGATAGGCTCGTCGAATTGTGACACGTCCAAGCATACCTCCGGTCCATAATCGTATGTGTGCTGCAAAAGGTATGACGTGTCAAAAATATCTGAACCAAAATAAATATCAAATGGAATGCATGATTCAGAAATGGAGTGGGTAAAAATATCTCCCTGAGTGGGAGCAGTAAGCCCTGTGGGATAGTCCTCGACGTCAGTGGGAGGATGAGGTGGCTGCGGGAGCTCCAATGGAGGAGGGTAGTGCTCGGGATCCTCATGAATGGCTATGTCCTCGTCCTGATGTATGACCTCCTCGATGATAAGCTCTGGCTCCGTATGTAAGGCCTCCTCAAAAGCATGCTCGTGCTCCGCATGTGAGGCCTCCTCGTCAATATGCTCTGGCTCGAGAGTGTGCTCCTTTACCTTCTCATCGACTATCAATGTGGGCTCTCTCTGGAATGGTGATGTTGGCTGCTCAAGTGTGTCAGCTTGTAGGGATGTATCATGTGGAGGGGAATGCCCGCAAGGAATCCGAAAATATAGTCTATCCCCCTTAAGACTGACATGGATGTCCTCCTCAATTGTTCCTGCAGCTGAAACACGGTTCATAACAAAATCTGCAAATCGTAGCTCAAATGCATCACCTGCTGTAATGCTCTCTGAACCGGTGAACCTCGCTGACTCCAAGAGGCCACCCAATAATCCCTGAAATGCGTCCTCCTCTGGCTGCGCATATGACTCAGTTTCTGCTTCCTTCATTGCCTCTTCGTCCATCCACTCTTCATATGCAATAGATGTATCGTAGGAAGTGGGATCGACGACGGCACATTCTGGCCCTGGTAGTAAGTCTGGCGATGCTGCTTGCCCATAATATGAAGAAGCAGAACTGATATCTTTGGAAATCTCTGCAACCCTAAGCATGAGCGCATTCATTTCAAGTTCCCTCTTCATCCCTTCCAATTGAAGGTTGCTCTTTTCAAGCCCGGCTTGCATTTCAACCTGGTGTGCATGCATCTCATCAAAAAAGATCATTTGTTTCTCATCAAGCTCGGGCCAGTGCGTCTCCTCAAAAAAGTATTCTCCCATCTGAGCACTTTCATCAAAATAGTACTCTCATATCTGAGCACTCTGATCATAATAGTATTCTCCCATCTGAGCACTCTGATCAAAATCTGTGGTCCACGTAGTATAATCCATAGCACCTGATCAACAAAGATAAATACCTGGAGAAAAATATCAGTGGTACAAAAGAATATAGAAATGATAATAATGGTGGCGGAGGTGAAAATTTCCTTTTTATTTATTTATTTTTTTTCGTAGTCTAATCAACCTAATTGTGACAAATTGGCACCCAACGGAAACACCTCCCCGGCAACGGCGCCAAAAAATTGATCGATCCAAAATGCAACCCTAGAGCACAACCTAGTCAAAAACTTGGTCGGCCCCGGATATACACCCGGAGAACGATTGTAGTTTTACCACAAGCGCACGGCGTAGTGGCGAGCGGGTATCGAACACGAGGAGGTGGTGTTGGTTCCAATCTATCCTAGGTTGGTTTGACTACGAACGTTTTATTGGTGGAGATGGTTATGGTATAATGTAATGGCAATGGTGATGGATGTCGGTGTCGGAGATAGAGAAATCGGTCAGATATCGATTCAAATACAATACAATAAAAGAGTCTAGAGCCAGGGAATCCCCACTACGGATCGTCATTCGTCATTGTGATATTACTCGGCTTGCGTTGAGGTGAACTAGTCGTAACTGAATAGAGAACCAAGCTCACGCTCTCGCGCTATTACCGGTCTATAGCAAACCTAGATTAGAGCCCACTCTTGTGCAAACCCTAACATAAGCCACTAGCATTAGGATCTACATCATTGTCCAATCGCTTCTCGAGCCCACTCTCGTGCAAACTCGAGTCACGATCTAGGTTGTGATAGTTCGAATTCGTCCAATCTCTTGCAAACGAATATTGGTATAGATTTACAATTAAAAATCCTAGCTTTGGTCCAATCTCTTGCAAACCAAATCTAGAGAAATCCAATTGTAAATCTAAATCGAATATCTAGGCCTTCCCATCGATTAGAATCCAATCTCTTGCAAATCCCAAATCGATGGAAATCCCTAGCTAGCCGTAGTAAATCAATCACAACCTAACCTCCTAACAATTCTAGCAATTTAGAAATTCATTCATCACAAATATGAAATTAGATCCATAGGGTTCATCCCCAAACCCTAGAACAACAAATCTACTCTAGCATAGCAATAAGGATATGAGAATCAATAGAAATCATTGCTTGCATACAAAAAGATATAAAAACAAAGATTCAAATAAAAAGAAGAAAATACTTAGCTTGATGAAGATCTTCAATCCAAAATAAAAGCTTTTAGATCCAAGAGGGGGCCTAGGGCATGGCCTAACCTCTAAAATAATCCTAAGAAAAACATATGGGGGCTAAGAAAACATAATGGGGGATCCCCTCTAATGGTGGCTACAAAACCCTTATATATCCCCCCAAAACCCTAGCAAGAAAACCCTAGAAAACCCCTCAAATTCGTGCCCAAAAACAGCCCAAACCGCAACTTAAAATCTGGGCCCGTCGCCGACTCGTCCGAGTGGAAATTCCTGCACTGCAGTGTCAACTTGCAGAAATTCTCCAGATTTCATCCGACCTCCGATTGGCGCGTTCTTGGCGGCGTTGGAACCGTCATGAAGTCTACTATCCATAAAAAATATGAGAAAGATATTTTGATTGCTGTAATGATAGAAGATTTCAAAAGAGTGGGAGGTTGCCTGAAAATCTAGGCGCTGCGAGTCCTCAGCATCACTCGGCCGAGTGGCAAATGTCACTCGGCCGAGGGGCTTTTGGAACTCAGCCGAGTCGGAGCTCGTAGTCGACTGACGGATTACAGAGAGTTGGACATTTTGGTTTACCGTCGTCTGGGTGCCACTCGGGCGGACGGAGTCTCCGCACTCGGCCGAGTGGGCGTGCGATGCTCGGTCGAGTGCACGCTGATACATCTCTTTTGCGTGTCCGATCTGGCCGGTCGAGCGGGGTCTCAATGCTCGGCCGAGTGACTCCTTCACTCGGCCGAGTGGCATGCTGAAAATGCCCAATCTCCATCTTTTCGCTTCCTCGTTGCTCCTACGACGTTCTTTCTTCTTCCACTCATCTTCCATTGCAGACTAACCCTCAAAAGGGCTATGGTTGACACTCCGGAGTGGGTGCAAATCCTTTAAGCTCAATTTTGCTCCCGATCGCTCCATATTTCCTGAAATCCGACAAAAACAAGAAATAGTGAAAAGCATCGCAATATTGTCGAATAATCTTGAAAAACGCAATATGAGCAATCGAAATGGCGTGAAAACATGCGAAAAAAAGGTGTAAAATATGGAGTGATCAAAATCCCCCAAGCTTACCTCTTACTCGTCCTCGAGGAAGACAAGTAGAAGGCGAACCTGAAGGGTTAAAATAAGGAAAAAAATGAAAAAGAATACGAAGTGGAAGGGGTCGCTAGATTATTCTCTCAGATCTCAAGCCATAAGCTACACATCACGATAACTTGGGAAATACGAATCACATGCTATAAAGATTTAATATCTTACTTAAACATGGCACTTGCAAGCTTTTCAGATCAACAAAAGGGATTCTCTAAATTCATACAATCAATTCATATCCACATCATGCATTTCATAGAATTTAATATACAATTGATTGGCGATGCACTTTTCAATCAAAAGTTATAAATGAAGCATATAAGATACACACCAAGCATGCAATAGAGAATAGAATAAGAGTCATGGCATTCACATATTTATTTCAAATCATGAAAAATCTCCATATCTAATATATTTTGCAAAGTCTAAGCATTATCGAATATTCCCATTCATGCACGTCTCCACTCTAATGTCATACTCACTCATATGGTCAAATGAATTCACCCCCCAAGCTTAGCTTGAGGCCTCACATCTAAAGGAATAAGATAGTGGAAAATGGGATTTTTGCTTTGGTTTTCCCAAGTATTTTGTGGCTCTAATAAAGAGATAGAGAAATATATATATATTTCTTTTGGACTTTGTTTCTCATTTTTCTTCTTGGATTTTTGTAGGAGCTATATGATTTGTATTGTTGGATTTTGGCTCCTTTTTGGCTTTTTGGACTTTTTGGAGCAATCTTTTTCTTTTGTAGGGATTTTTGGGAAATAGATGCGATATAAGTAGCTTTAGGAGGTGAACTCAAGTGACATGTAGAGAATAAAAAGATATATGTGGAGAAAGAAATAATGTAGCACTCGGTTCACTCTAAGATGTGCACGAACGGTTCAATAAAATAATACTTCAACTAAAACTCATATGTAAGCATGGATATTCTCAATCTTCTCAATAAAAAGTGAAGTCAAGCGGTAAAGCGCACAATCATATCAAGCATGCAACAGAAGGTGAATAAGACAATAAAACTGATGCTTCAGATATACTAATGATGTGTGAATCTTGGTGTACTTCCAACAAAAGCATACCAAACACTAATCAATACATTCAGCTTCAATTAATATCATGCATTCATATAGAGGAATCATCAAAAGAATATATAAGCAAGCACATGGATAGCAAGACTATGGAATACTCAAAGTAGCATGGCAAGGAATAATAAGCATCGTGATGGCTACTAAAGCAATAAGAGATATCATCATACAAAACTCATCTAGCGGAAGAAGAGAAAGAAATATAAAGAAATATAAATAAAAGATGGGAAAGAAAAGAAAATCAAGCACACAATATGATGCATGAACACACATAAAAGGAAAATAAGATGGAAAAATAAAAAAGATGATGCAAAAATTTGAAAATTTTTTAAAAACCCTAAAATAAAGTAAAAATGCAACTAATGGCATCTAAATGGCATGGAAATGCACTTCCCCAAGCTTAAACTTCACATTGTCCTCAATGTGATCATAGTGGAAGAATATGAAGAACAACGATAATAATAGGGGGGTGAATGAAAAATGATGGAATGAATGACATGAAATCCCAATGCAACTACATGCACATACAATGATGCATGAGAGCGCTTTCCCCCAAGCTTATACCAAACAATTCTATTCAAATGACTCGATCAAAAATGTCATGATTTTGCAAAGCGTGATCAAGCCAAATGAATAAGAAAGTGAGGTTTCACTTGTAAGAAATGCTCGGTGGTGGTGAGCAAAAAGGATATGACACATCAAAATATGAAGAGGGGCATATATATATATATATATAATGGGTTTGGGGTGAAAAAATTTTTGTTGCCATCATATGAGGTGATATTTATTCAAGCAAATCTATACGGTCCTCTCGCTGTCGAGAGGATTCGGGTTTATTGAAAGCATAAAAAATTTCAACACTACTGGATTGATATCACCTATAGCAAAAGGCGGATCCAGTATCTTTGTCGGTGCAGGCAACTGCTCCAACTGCTCTTTCCGTGGCTCCGCCAGATGCGTGTATCCACGGACTCCAACGAACTCCAGCAATGCATCCTCCAGCATTCCCACAAGGACTCCACCTGTACCCTGCAGAGAATAGGATGCATCAGTTCGCTGCAAAATATTCACCCTCGTAATGAAAATATCCCAAAGAGGATCGTCTATAGAAATATATGGAATACATGATGGTGGACGATACTTCCCTGGAAATAATCCAATATTCTCACGTGCCGTGATAGCTGTCTCCATGGTATCCTCTCTCAGCTGCGCAGGTAAATCTAGATCATAGGTGTGGACCTCCTCGATAGGCTCGTCGAATTGTGACACATCCAAGCATACCTCCAGTCCATAATCGTATGTGTGCTGCAAAAGGTATGACGTGTCAAAAATATCTGAACCAAAATAAATATCAAATGGAATGCATGATTCAGAAATGGAGTGGGTAAAAATATCTCCCTGAGTGGGAGCAGAAAGCCCTGTGGGATAGTCCTCGACGTCAGTGGGAGGATGAGGTGGCTGCGGGAGCTCCAATGGAGGAGGGTAGTGTTCGGGATCCTCATGAATGGCTATGTCCTCGTCCCGATGTATGACCTCCTCGATGATAAGCTCTGGCTCCGTATGTAAGGCCTCCTCAAAAGCATGCTCGGGCTCCGCATGTGAGGCCTCCTCGTCAATATGCTCTGGCTCGAGAGTGTGCTCCTTTACCTTCTCATCGACTATCAATGTGGGCTCTCTCTGGAATGGTGATGTTGGCTGCTCAAGTGTGTCAGCTTGTGGGGATGTATCATGTGGAGGGGAATGCCCGCAAGCAATCCGAAAATATAGTCTATCCCCCTCAAGACTGACATGGATGTCCTCCTCAATTGTTCCTGCAGCTGAAACACGGTTCATAACAAAATCTGCAAATCGTAGCTCAAATGCATCACCTGCTGTAATGCTCTCTGAACCGGTGAACCTCACTGACTCCAAGGGGCCACCCAATAATCCCTGAAATGCGTCCTCCTCTGGCTGCGCATATGACTCAGTTTCTGCTTCCTTCACTGCCTCTTCGTCCATCCACTCTTCATATGCAATAGATGTATCGTAGGAAGTGGGATCGACGACGGCACATTCTGGCCCTGGTAGTAAGTCTGGCGATGCTGCTTGCCCATAATATGAAGAAGCAGAACTGATATCTTTGGAAATCTCTGCAACCCTAAGCATGAGCGCATTCATTTCAAGTTCCCTCTTCATCCCTTCCAATTGAAGGTTGCTCTTTTCAAGCCCGGCTTGCATTTCAACCTAGTGTGCATGCATCTCATCAAAAAAGATCATTTGTTTCTCATCAAGCTCGGGCCAGTGCGTCTCCTCAAAAAAGTATTCTCCCATCTGAGCACTTTCATCAAAATAGTACTCTCCCATCAGAGCACTCTGATCATAATAGTATTCTCCCATCTGAGCACTCTGATCAAAATCTGTGGTCCACGTAGTATAATCCATAGCACCTGATCAACAAAGATAAATACCTGGAGAAAAATATCAGTGGTACAAAAGAATATAGAAATGATAATAATGGTGGCGGAGGTGAAAATTTCCTTTTTATTTATTTATTTTTTTTCGTAGTCTAATCAACCTAATTGTGACAAATTGGCACCCAACGGAAACACCTCCCCGGCAACGGCGCCAAAAACTTGATCGATCCAAAATGCAACCCTAGAGCACAACCTAGTCAAAAACTTGGTCGGCCCCGGATATACACCCGGAGAACGATTGTAGTTTTACCGCAAGCGCACGGCGTAGTGGCGAGCGGGTATCGAACACGAGGAGGTGGTGTTGGTTCCAATCTATCCTAGGTTGGTTTGACTACGAACGTTTTATTGGTGGAGATGGTTATGGTATAATGTAATGGCAATGGTGATGGATGTCGGTGTCGGAGATAGAGAAATCGGTCAGATATCGATTCAAATACAATACAATAAAAGAGTCTAGAGCCAGGGAATCCCCACTATGGATCGTCATTCGTCATTGTGATATTACTAGGCTTGCGTTGAGGTGAACTAGTCGTAACTGAATAGAGAACTAAGCTCACGCTCTCGCGCTATTGCCGGTCTATAGCAAACCTAGATTAGAGCCCACTCTCGTGTAAACCCTAACCTAAGCCACTAGCATTAGGATCGACATCATTGTCCAATCGCTTCTCGAGCCCACTCTCGTGCAAACTCGAGTCACGATCTAGGTTGTGATAGTTCGTATTCGTACAATCTCTTGCAAACGAATATTGGTATAGATTTACAATTAAAAATCCTAGCTTTGGTCCAATCTCTTACAAACCAAATCTAGAGAAATCCAATTGTAAATCTAAATCGAATATCTAGGCCTTCCCATCGATTAGAATCCAATCTCTTGCAAATCCCAAATCGATGGAAATCCCTAGCTAGCCGTAGTAAATCAATCACAACCTAACCTCCTAGCAATTCTAGCAATTTAGAAATTCATTCATCACAAATATGAAATTAGATCCATAGGGTTCATCCCCAAACCCTAGAACAACAAATCTACTCTAGCATAGCAATAAGGATATGAGAATCAATAGAAATCATTGCTTGCATACAAAAAGATATAAAAACAAAGATTCAAATAAAAAGAAGAAAATACTTAGCTTGATGAAGATCTTCAATCCAAAATACAAGCTTTTAGATCCAAGAGGGGGCCTAGGGCATGGTCTAACCTCTAAAATAATCCTAAGAAAAACATATGGGGGCTAAGAAAACATAATGGGGGATCCCCTCTAATGGTGGCTACAAAACCCTTATATATCCCTCCAAAACCCTAGCAAGAAAACCCTAGACAACCCCTCAAATTCGTGCCCAAAAACAGCCCAAACCGCAACTTAAAATCTGGGCCCGTCGCCGACTCGGTCGAGTGGAAAATGTGACTCGGCCGAGTGGAAATTTCTGCACTACAGCGTCAACTTGCAGAAATTCTCCAGATTTCATCCGACCTCCGATTGGCGCGTTCTTGGCGGCGTTAGAACCGTCATGAAGTCTAATATCAATAAAAAATATGAGAAAAATACTTTGATTACTGGAATGATAGCAGATTCCAAAAGAGTGGGAGGCTGCCTGAAAATCTGGGCGCTGCGTGTCCTCGGCATCACTCGGCCGAGTGGCAAATGTCACTCGGCCGAGGGGCTTTTGGAACTCGGCCGAGTCGGAGCTCGTAGTCGACTGACGGATTACAGAGAGTTGGACATTTTGGATTGCCGTCGTCTGGGTGCCACTCGGGCGGACGGAGTCTCCGCACTCGGCCGAGTGGGCGTGCGATGCTCGGCCGAGTGCACGCTGATACATCTCTGTTGCGTGTCCGATCTGGCCGGTCGAGCGGGGTCTCAATGCTCAGCCGAGTGACTCCTTCACTCGGCCGAGTGGCATGCTGAAAATGCCCAATCTCCATCTTTTCGCTTCCTCGTCGCTCCTACGACGTTCTTTCTTCTTCCACTCGTCTTCCATTGCAGACTAACCCTCAAAAGGGCCATGGTTGACACTCCGGAGTGGGTGCAAATCCTTTAAGCTCATTTTTGCTCCCGATCGCTCCATATTTCCTGAAATCCGACAAAAACAAGAAATAGTGAAAAGCATCGCAATATTGTCGAATAATCTTGAAAAACGCAATATGAGCAATCGAAATGGCGTGAAAACATGCGGAAAAAAGGTGTAAAATATGGAGTGATCAACCACATGATCGGCTTCAATCGTCTCCTAGGTGTCCACGCCCCCACATACACACACCTCACCTTAGAGGCCTTGAGCTCCCTCGCCCGCACCCCTGCAGGCGATGGCATCACTTTTCGCCTTAAGGATCATGATTTCACGATCACGTACGAGTTGATCTGTGCACACTTCCATTTCCCTGCCATTTTTGATCCCCGAGCTGCCTTCTCCCCAGACTACGACTTTGGCCCTTTTGATGCTCCAGCTTACTGGCATCGTATTTCAGGTCTGGACCACTAGCGCCAGAGTCGGGCGAAGGCATCATGCATTGTGCATCCCTGCCTTCGTTACGCGCAGCATCACCTTGCCCCGACCATCTTTTGCAGGCCAGAGGTCGGGACCATGTCCCTACCCAAACTTTCCCATCTGATGGGAATGACCCAACCGATGTGCTTCCACCCAGACGGGTCCCTCTGCCCCTTCGTACTTTCTGACGCAGCCCACTGGCTGTGTCATCGCCTGATTCAGACTGCCCGTGCATACCATGCGACCGATATCTGCTGTGGAAGATTTTTCACGATTTTTACACGCATGCTTGGTATTGATCTTCGCGATGATCTAGTGACTCCTCTAGGCCCCACACGCTTGACTCTTGGTGTGCTCGAGCACATGCATATCATCAGGCCATATGGAGCCCGTCACTGGACATATCTTGTCGGTACCCACCACATGCCTCACATGGTGCTTCCCTCCCCTCACCTTACCCACATAGTACCAGTCCAGCTGAGCTGGATGATTGACAAGGTACATCCTCTTCCTATGATCCACGTACTCGAGCCACCGGGAGCTCCCGTCGAGGCCGATGCCGATGACCGGGTGCCCCGTTCCCCCGAGTACGAGGAGCACGACATAGCAGCCCTTGTTGCAGCCCTTCCTGCTCTGCCTTTATATCCACCTTGCTCAGGAGGCACTACTTCTTCTACATCTGCCTCTTCCACCTCCACCTCTGTCGGGCCATCGGGGACTATCACCACCTCCTGCCCCGTTGCCCCATCCTCTAATTCTTCTATATCCGTGCCGGAGGGCACCGATATTCCATCTGCTCCCGATCTTACAAATTTAGACTTTCCTGAGCACGACCCAGGCCCGACTCTTCCACCTCTCCGGGAACTTATAGCCTTACTGCCCATCTCCTTAGCCTTCCATGTTTCTTCATCACCTGCTTCAGCTATCCTTACCGAGAGCGTCTCGACGTCTGTCCGCACTTCTGTGTCGACGACTGCTATGTCCTCTGCTGAGATCCCGTCGAGTACCCCTCTCTGACTTTCCAGCCCAAGCACCGTGCATCATCTACACAGGACCGCTTTACGAGAGTGGTGTCTCACGTGTAAGGGTTGCCTTACCCTTGCAATACTAACAACACACACTAGGGGGGTGAATAGTGTAATGGCAATAAAATTGTCCAATTAAAATTTAACTTGCAAATGCGGAATTATAAATGCAAGAGGAATTAAAAGGCACAATCAATCCAAATGCAAACACAAAGTTTTACCCTGGTTCCACAAACTTGGGTATATCCAGCCACCCCAATATTCACTATATTCCCACACAGAGAAGTGAATACAAATCTCACAAGGAGATACACTACAAAGAGGATTTATGCCCTACACAAGAACCCAACCAATCCTACACGAGGATCAAGACTCCCACATAGAGAATCACTAACTCCCACACAGAGAATTAGGGTTAGCCATACACTAGGACACTAAACTCCCACAAAGAGAGTTACTCCCACAAAGAGAGTTATTCCCACAAAGAGAATATCATATTCCCACAAAGAGACAACCTCCCACAAAGAGAGAAAGATCTAATTCCCACAAAGAGAATTAGAGACACAAATTCACCAAGTAAAGTAAATACTCTTACCTATGCCTTGAGATGCTTACTCATGAATGGATGCAAGGCATGGAAGAGGATCTCCAATTGTTGAGATATGCTTGAGAGCACTTGGATGAATTCCCTTGAGCTGGACTTCAATGCATGAAGATGAATGAGAGCTCTTGAGAGGGAATTGAGGGAGTTTGTGAGTTGCTTAAGGATCTCTTGAGATATTCAATAGCATCAAGAAGTATGAGAGATGGCAACACACTCATATATATAGGATCCCTATATCAAACCCCAAAACCCAAGAAACCAGCCAAAGAATCAATTCAGCAACGGCTAGAAACTGGGGGAAAACGACAGGAACAGTCGACTGATGATCAAAAGACAGTCGACTGATCAACGGCTAGAAAATATCCAACGGCTATAATCTGAGCCAGGACAGTCGACTGATGAAGACAGTACAGTCGACTGAGAACAGGACATGCGCCTGTAAATCCTTCAGCAGACGACTGCTGCAGGGGATGGAATAAAACAGAGAGCTACACTCTTTCTCCAGTTAAGCACACAGGCGACTGATGTCAATAATACAGTCGACTGGCTATTAGTCAGGCGACTGTAAAACCTTAATCAGTCGTCTGCTGTAAAAGATGGAAAAACAACAGAGAGATGCAGAGATTGCACTTACGCTACTCTGGTGACTGATGACCAATCTACAGGCGACTGTAAATATACATGCGGCTGTAAACTGTCCAGTAGTCGACTATGCGTAAAGCTCAAGTTTGAGTCAATTGAAAAGTTGACTTGAGCTGTGCATATCAGGCGACTGAAGAAGGATCTACAGGCGACTGGAAATCACCCAGTCAACTATGTTTCCTTCAGCAGGCGACTGCTGGAAAGCCAGAGACTCCAAATGAGTCTTTGGACAACGTGAACCTATTGGGTTGGATTCTATGATAATCCTAAGGCTCATTAAGATGGTTGAATGCATATGCATGAATGAGTAAACCATCTAACAAGGCATTACATTAATCCTAGACTCAAAAGAGAGAGAAAGCAATAAAGTAAATTACATGGATTACAATGCTTTCCTTAGAGTCTAAGTCTTCAATCTTGATGCCTTGATTGCTCTCCATCATCTCCAAGCTTTGGCACTCCTTGAGTCCAAGCTTTGGCTCTTCTCCACTTGATGTCCATCCTTGCACCAAGTGATTAGTCTCCAAGAAAGATATTCTTGAAATAAAACTGAGAGACTAAAACATGAGAGTCATTACCAACAACATAATGTTGTGATCATCATCAAAATAATATTTGTATGAAACACCAATACTCAACATCACGGCCACGTTCCTTGCCCTTCCCTCGACTCCTGTACCACAAACGGTCGTCTGACAGGGTTGGAGGAGTCGACTTCTTGCCTTCGACGAGATTTCAACGCATTCGTACGCTCTACAGTAACACATCACGAGACAGTCGAGGCAGACCAGGCCTCCATTATTGACTTACTTCGGACACATGGCCCACCACCCGTGATCCTAGCACATGCCCCACCACCCCGGCCAGCCACTGTGACTACCCTCACACCACTCAGTGCTCCACATTCCCAGGCTTCTACAGAGCCTACTTCTTCCACATCTGAGTCGGTCGTGACAGTAGATCCCACTTCTGCCATAGTGCTATTTTCAGCTGCGCCTTACACCACCACCACCACTAATCTTCCCACTGACCCACCTATTGATCCCATCCAGATCCTCCCATATTACCTGGTCCACAGCAGAGGGACACATCACCATCCCCAGAGAGTGGTGCCTCTGCCTGATGTTGTCCCTACTATCTTTGCATCCCTCATATTTTATTTTGACCCTCTGTCTATTCAGGGCCCTGATCTTGGATAGCTTGGGGGAGGACCTACCGATACATGCATCATTTTCTGTCATCATTACATCATAACATGTTTTTACTTCTTTTTGCACAGTTTTTTATTTTATATTCCCCCACCCACCTATTTAGTCTCATCTCCCGCCTACTAGCGTTTTCTCAGCAGTGAGGACACTGCTAGGTTTAGCTTGTAAGGACCGTCTACCTTGCAATACTAACAACAAACACTCTAGAGGGGGGGTGAATAGAGTAATGACAATAAATTGTGCAATTAAAATTAAGCTTGCAAATGGAGAATAATAAGTGTAAGAGGAATTAATCAACACAATCAATCCAAACGCAAACATAAAAATTACACTGGTTCCCCAAACTTGGGTACGTCCAGCCACACCAATATCCACTATAATTCTCACACAGAGAAGTGAATACAATCTCACACAGAGATACCTCACACAGAGGATTTAGGATTCTCACACAGAGAAATCCTTGCTTTCACACAGAAAGACTTAAGCTCTCACACAGAGAGATCTCAACCAACCCTCACACAGAAGGTTATACTCTCACACAGAGAGTAACTAGCTCTCACACAGAAAACTAGGGTTTCAATGAAACAACAAAGTAAAACAAATACTCTTACCTATGCATTGAGATGAACTTACTCATAAATGAATGCAAGGCATGGAAGAGGATCTCCAAGTGATGAGATTTGCTAGAATTGCACTTGGATGATTTCCCTTGAGCTTGACTTCAATGCATGAAGAGGAATGTGAGCTCCAAGAGGGAAAATGAGGGAGTTGAGAGTAGCTTATAGATCTCTAATGATTTTCAATAGCATCAAGAAGAATAAGAGATGACAGCACACTTATATATATATGAGCCCTATATCAAACCATAAAACCCAAGAAAACAGCCAAAGAATCGACTCTGCAACGGCTAGAAATTGGGCGAAAACGACAGGAACAATCGAATGATGATCAAAAGACAGTCGACTGATCAACAGCTAGAAAATATCCAACTGCTATAATCTGAGCCAGGACAGTCGACTGATGAAGTCAATACAGTCGACTGACAAAAAGGACATGCGCCAGTTAATCCTTCAGCAGGCGACTGCTGCAGGGGATGGATCGAAACAAAGAGCTGCACTCTTTCTCCAAATTTTTCGCACAGGCGACTGATGTTAATACTACAGTTGACTGTCAAATAGTCAGGCGACTGCACATTCTTCATCAGTCGTCTGCAGTATAAAATGAAGAAACAACAGAGAGATGCAGAGAATGCACTTACGCTATACAGGCGACTGATGACCAATCTCCAGGCGACTGTAAAAATACAGGCGACTGTAAACTGATCGACAGACGACTATGCGTAAAGCTCAAGTTTGAGTCAATTGAAATGTTGACTTAAGCTGTGCATGTCAGACAACTGTAGAAGGATCTACAGGCGACTAGAAATCACCCAGTCGACTGTGTTTCCTTCAGCAGGCGACTGACGGAAAGCCAGAGACTCCAAATGAGTCTTTGGACAGAGTGAACCTATTGGGTTGGATTCTATGATAATCCTAAGGCTCAGTAAGATGGTTATATGTAAATTCATGAATGAGTAAACCATCTAACAAGGCATTACATTAATCCTAGACTCAAAAGAGAGAGAAAGCAATAAAGTAAATTACATGGATTACAATGCTTTCATTAGAGTCTAAGTCTTCAATCTTGATGCCTTGATTTCTATCCATCATCTCCAAGCTTTGGCACTCCTTGAGTCCAAGCTTTGGCTCTTCTCCACTTGATGTCCATCCTTGCACCAAGTGATTAGTCTCCAAGAAAGATATTCTTGAGATAAAACTGAGAGACTAAAACATGAGAGTCATTAACAACAACATAATGTTGTGATCATCATCAAAATAAGATTGGTATAAAACACCAATACTCAACAGTCTCCCCCTTTTTGATGATGACACACATTATGTACAAAGTATTAAAGCACAATGTTAATGAGCTCCCCCTACTTATATGCACCAAATAAACAATGAGCTACACAAAGGTAAATACTCATAATACCAACTGAAATCAAGGTGACATATAATAGGTATGGATTACATAAACCAATTGTAAACCAAATGTAAAATACAATATCATGCAAACATGCAAGGTTTATCTAATCTCATATATCTCTCCCCATAGGTATATCTCCCCCCATATGCATATGAATGTATCTCCCCATATATATTTACATAATGCATATATCTCTCTCCCCCTTGACATCGTCAAAAAGGTGGACATCAAAAATATCCCCCTTTGTCATCTTAACTAAGATGTGACAATATGCAAGAAAAGAAAGATATGTATGATACCAAATTTAAAAATTTAGTGGGTATCAATTCACTATCCCATGCTCCCCCTAGATCATAGAAATGGTCAACTTTTGACTTCTAGGATCTAATACCAATTATAATTAATGGAGCCATGGGCCAAAAGTGTATCAAAGCAATAGATATGGAAAAATCAAGCTTCAAAGATACACAAAGAATATTGCCAAAAACAAATGTATCATGAAACATGTTGGCAATATACAAGAGGTTTGGTTTGAGATCAAAAACACCCAAATGTGAATAAAGATCTCAAATAACCTCCGAAATGAGAGTTAAAATATGTCTTAAAATACTTTGAACATATAACATATTAACTCCCCCATTGACATACATATGAATCAAAAATGCATCATGTCAACAAACCCCAAGTTCCCCATTTTCATTAAAAAAAGGTTTGAAAATATTTTCAAAATCATGAAACACACACAAACAATGGGTATGCTAAAAATAAACATTCAAGCACAATACTCATGCAATATGCATATTGGTCGCGCCCCGAGAAACGCACCCGGAGAACGATTGTAGTTTTACCACAAGCGCATGGTCAAGTGGCGAGCGGGTATCGAACACGAGGAGGTGGTGTTGGTTCCAATCTATCCTAGGTTGGCTCGACTACGAATGTCTTATTGGTGAAGATGGTTATGAAATGATGTAATGGAAATGGTGGTGGATGTCGGTGTTGATGATAAAGAAGTCGGTCAAATATCGATTCAAATACAATATAATAAAAGTGTCTAGGGCTAGGGAATTCCCACTACGGATCGTCATGCATCATTGTAAATAGTGAATCTCAATATTACTAGGCTTGTGTTGGGGTGAACTAGTCGTAACTGAATAGAGAATCAAGCTCACGCTCTCGCGCTATTTTCGGTCTATAGCAATCCTAGGATAGGGCCCAATCTCTTGCAAACCCTAGCCTAAGCCGCTAGCATTAGGATCGACATCATCGTTCAATCGCCCCTCGAGCCCACTCTCGTGCAAACTCGAGATACGATCTAGGTTGTGATAGTTCGTATTCGTCCAATCTCTTGCAAACGAATATGGGTATAGATTTGTAATTAAAATCCTAGCTTTGGTCCAATCTCTTGCAAACCAAGTCTAGAGAATCTCGATTATAAACCTAAATCGAATATCTAGGCCTTCCCATCGATTAGAATCCAATCTCTCGCAAACCCCAATCGATGGAAATCCCTAGCTATCAGTAATAAATCGATCATAACCTAACCTCCTAGCACTTCTAGCAATTTAGAAATTCATTCATCACAAATATGAAATTAGATTCATAGGGTTCATCCCCATGCCCTATAACATCAAATCTACTCAAGCATAGCAACAACGATATAGGAATCAATAAAAACCATAGCTTGCATACAAAAAGATATCAAATCAAAGATTCAAATAAGAAGAACAATGATACTTAGCTTTGATGAAGAATTCCAATCCAAATACAAGATTTTTGATCCAAGAGGGGGCCTAGGGCATGGCCTAACCTCTAAAATAATCCTAAGAAAACATATGGGAACCTCCTCTAATGGTGGCTACAAACCCCTTATATAGTCCCCCAAAACCCTAGCAAAATAACCCTAGAAAACCCCCCAATATCGTGCCCAAAAACAGCCCAAACCGCAACTTAAAATCTGGGCCCACCGCCGACTCGGTCGAGTGGAACATGTGACCCGGTCGAGTGGAAATTCCTGCACTGCAGCGTCAATTTACAGAAATTCTCCAGATTTCATCCGATCTCCGATTGGCACTTTCTTGGTGGCGTTGGAACCTTCATGAAGTCTGCTATCCATAAAAAATATGAGAAAAATAATTTGATTGCTGAAATGATAGCAGATTTCAAAAGAGTGAACGGTTGTCTGAAAATCTGGGCGCTGCATGTCCTCGGCATCACTCAGCCGAGCGACAAATGTCACTCGGCCGAGGGGCTTTTGGTATTTGGCCGAGTCGGAGCTCATAGTCGACTGACGGATTACAGTAAGTCTGGTCTTTTGGATGTCGTCGTTCGTGTGCCACTCGGGTGAGTGGTATCTCCATACTCGGACGAGTGGGATGTCATTACTCGGCCGAGTGCACGCTAATCTTCAAGTAATTGCGTGTCCGATCTGGCCGGCCGAGCGGGCTTCTTTGCTCGGCCGAGTGACTCCTTCACTCGGCCGAGTGGCATGCTGAAAATGCCCAATCTTCATCATTTCGCTTCCTCGTCGCTCCTACGACGTTCTTTCTTCTTCCACTCGTCTTCTATCGCTGATAGGTCCTCAATAGGTCCATGAGCGATGCTCCATTACGCGTGCAAGTCCTTTAGGCTCATTTTTGCTCCCAATTGCTCATATTTCCTGAAATCCGACAAAAACAAGAAATAGTGAAAAGTAACACAATATCATCGAATAATCGTGAAAATCGCAATATGAGTAACCGAAATGGCATGCTAATATGCAGAAAAAGGTGTAAAATATGGAGTGATCAAAATCCCCCAAGCTTACATCTTACTCGTCCTCGAGGAAGATAAGTAGAGAGACGAACTTGGGAGATGAAAATAAAGAAAATGAAATGAAAAAGAAAGAACACGAGGTGGAAGGGGTCGCAAGATCATTTTTCTCAGATCTCAAGCCATAAGCTACACATCACGATAACTTGGAAAATACGAATCACATGCTATAAAGGATTTCATGTCTTACTTAAACATGATACTTGCAAGCTTTTAAGAACAACAAAAGGTACTCTCTAAATTCATACAATCAATTCATATCCACATCACGCATTTCATAGAATTTAATATACAAATGTTAGCGATGCACTTTTCAATCAAGAGTTGTAAATGAAGCATATAAGATACACACCAAACATACAATGGAGAATGGAATAAATCATGGCATTCACATATTAATATTGATTCATAAGAAATCTCCATAACTAAAGTATTTTGCTAAGTTTCAGCATTATCAAACTTCCTCATTCGTGCACCTCTCCACTCTAATGTCGTGCTCACTCATATGGTCAAACGAGTTCACCCCCCCCCCCCCAAGCTTAGCTTGAGGCATCACATCTAAAGGAATATGATAGTGAAAAATGGGATTTTTGCCTTGGTTTTCCCAAGTATTTTGTGACTCCAATAATGAGATAGAGAAACATTTTTTCTTTTTATTTCTTTTTGAACTCTTTGTTTCTCATTTTTCTTTTTTTTTATTTTTGTAGGAGCTATATGATTTGTATTTTTGGTTTTTGGCTCCTTTTGGCTTTTTGGACTTTTTGGAGCTAACTCTTCTTTTGTGGGGATTTTCGGGAAATAGATGCGATATAAGTAGCTTTAGGAGGTGAACTCAAGTGACATGTAGAGAATAAAAAGATATATGTGGAGAAGGAAATAATGTAACACTCGGTTCACTCTAAGATGTGCACGAACGGTTCAATAAAATAATACTTCAACTAAAACTCATATGTAAGCATGGATATTCTCAATCATCTCAATAAAAAGCGAAGTCAAGCGGTAAAGAGTACTTTCATATCAAGCATGCAACAGAAGGTGAATAAGATAATAAGGCAGATGCTTCCGTTATATAATTGATGCGTGAATCTTGGAGCACTTCCAACAAAAGCATACCAAACACTAATCCATACATTCAGCTTCAATTAATATCATGCATTCATATAGATGAATCATCAAAAGAATATATAAGCAAGCACATGGATAGTAGGACTATGAAATACTCCAAGTAGCATGGCAAGGAATAATAAGCATCGTGATGGTCGCTAAAGCAATAAGAGATATCATCATACGAAATTCATCTAGCGGTAGAAAAGCAAAGGAAAATGAAGAAATAAAAGTAAAAGAGATGAAAGAAAAGAAAACCAAGCACACAACATGATGCATGAACACACATAAAAGGAAAATAATATGGAAAATTCAAAAAGATGATGCAAAATTTTGAAAAATTCTAAAAAAACCCTAAAATAAAGTAAAAATGCAACTAATGCATCTAAATGGCATGGAAATGCACTCCCCCAAGCTTAAACTTCACATTGTCCTCGATGTGATCATAATGAAAGAATATGAGGAACAACGATAATAATAAGGGGGTGAATGAAAAATGATGAAATGAATGACATGAAATCCTAATGCAACTACATGCACATACAATGATGCATGAGAGCGCCTTCCCCCTAAGCTTATACCAAACAATCCTATTCAAATGACTTGACCAAAAATGTCATGGCTTTGCAAAGCGTGATCAAGTCAAACGAATAAGAAAGTAAGGTTTCACTTGAAAGAAATGCTCGAATGTGGTGAGCAAAAGGATGTGACACATCAAAATATGGAGAGGGCAATTAATATATAATGGGTTTGGGGTGTAAAAATTTTTGTTGCCGTCATTAAGAGGTGATATTTATTCAATCAAATCTATACGGTCCCCTCGCTGTCGAGAGGATTCGGGTTTATTGAAAGCATAAAAATTTCTACACTACTGGATTTATATCACCTATAGCAAAAGGCGGATCCAGTATCTTTGCCGGTGCAGGAAACTGCTCCAACTGCTCCTTCCATGGCTCCGCCAGACGCGTGTGTCCACTGATTCCATCAGACTCCAGCAATGCGGCTCCCAGCACCTCTCCAAGGACTCTACCTGTTCCATGCAAGAGATAAGCCGCATCAATCTGATGTGGATAATTCTTCCCCAAAATAAATGTATTCCAAAGAGGGTCATCAACATAAGTATTTAAAATTAAAAACGGTTGACAACACTTCCCTGGAAATAAATCTCTACTCTTGTGTACCCCGTCGATCGACTCCTCGTTGTTAGCCTCAGGTTGTTCAGATAGCTCCGGCATATATTTGTGGGTCTCATCAGGCAAATCCTCATCATCATCAGACTTATCCCAGCGCACCTCTTGATTATATTCATATGCGTCTATGGGTGCTAACTCCTCGCTCTCCTCCTCGTATATGTCCCATTGTACCTTTTGGTCATATGTATGTGTATCCTGCAAAAGGCATGATGAGGCGTCTAAATCTGAATCATAGTAAACATCATACACGGGAGGGGAATCAAATGTAAGAAACGAGGGGGTAAAGAGATCTCCCTGAATGGGGGCCATAAGCTCCGTGGGATAGTCCTCGGCGTCAGTGGCAGGGTGGTCCTCTGAGGGATGCTCAGCCTCTGTAGAAAGTAAAGGTGGCTGCGGTAGCTCAAAAGGAGGAGGGTAATGCTCAGGATCCTCATGAATGGTTGTGTCCTCGTCCCAATGCACAACCTCCTCGGTGATAAGATCTGGCTCCGCATTTAAGGCCCCCTCAAAAGCAAGCTCTGGCTCATGTGGGTGGTAAGGGGGAGCGACGATGGCACAAGATGACTCTGCAGTATCTGGTGTTGTGGTCTCGTCGGGGGTGACAATATCAAAGCGCATAATACCTCCTCCAAGCTGAACGTGGACATCATCCTCAGGCTCCTCAGGTATAGAAGGTAATGTAAACGTCATCATCTCTTTTTCATGCCTTCTTCTTTGTTTCTGTCCTGGAGCTTGAGGCACCCGATTGCATGGCTTGGCCTCCTTAATAGTAGGTGCAGGTGGCTCTAAGGGCTCATGTATCTTGACCGCGATATAAAAGTGGGTCTTGTGCCCCTCAACTAGAGCATAGACGCCATCATCAATTATGCCTGTGGAAGAGATACAATAAGTAATAAAGTTTTGAAATTCGAGCTCAAAAGGATCACATGCCGTTATTGTCAATGGACCGGTTTCTCGAACTACGTCAACAATATTTCTCAATAGGTCCATATATGTGTCCTCCTTCGACAGCTCAAACGTCTCTATTTGTGGAGTTTTGATGGTATAAAGGTGGATATGATCACCTTCAAGTGAAGCATACACTCCATCTATGATAGTACATGCACCAGAGACATTAGCCATTACAAAATCGATGAATACTTGGTCGTATGGTTTACTTACCGTAACGGTTAGTGAACCGGTAGATCGAGCATCATCTATCATTTGCTCCAAGGCTGCTGCCAACTGTAGATCACTGAACTTCCCTACTTGCATCCTCTTCAAAAACTCATGTGAGTGTCACTTTAGCCTTCTAGTGAAGATATCAAATACGTGGAGTCATTCCACTCATGGTCTGACTCTGTCTGGAACATTTCTAACATTCCTTCAAACCTAGACAAGGCTTCCCCGAAGGATTCTCCATCAGCCTGATAGAATGCAGCGAGATATATGTAGGATTATATAGAGCCTGCTCGCATTTTCTTTGGAAGCACCATCGCTGCAACAACTGTACCTGATCAATCAAAGTAAACAACCTGGAAAAGACGTCAGTGGTACAAAGAGAGATAAAGATAATAATAGCATGTGGTGGGAAAAAATCTCTCTCAAAGTTTTTTTGATTTTTTTTTGTTTTTTTAATGTAATCTAATCAACCTAATTGTGACAAATTGGCACCCAACAGGAAACACCTCCCCAGCAACGGCGCCAAAAACTTGGTCGCGCCCCGGGAAACGCACCCGGAGAACGATTGTAGTTTTACCGCAAGAGCACGGTCAAGTGGCGAGCGGGTATCGAACACAAGGAGGTGGTGTTGGTTCCAATCTATCCTAGGTTGGCTCGACTACGAATGTCTTATTGGTGGAGATGGTTATGAAATGATGTAATGGAAATGGTGGTGGATGTCGGTGTCGGTGATAAAGAAGTCGGTCAAATATCGATTCAAATACAATATAATAAAAGTGTCTAGGGCTAGGGAATTCCCACTACGGATCGTCATGCATCATTGTAAATAGTGAATCTCAATATTACTAGGCTTGTGTTGGGGTGAACTAGTCATAACTGAATAGAGAATCAAGCTCACGCTCCCGTGCTATTGCCGGTCTATAGCAATCCTAGGATAGGGCCCAATCTCTTGCAAACCCTAGCCTAAGCCGCTAGCATTAGGATCGACATCATCGTTCAATCGCCCCTCGAGCCCACTCTCGTGCAAACTCGAGATACGATCTAGGTTGTGATAGTTCGTATTCGTCCAATCTCTTGCAAACGAATATGGGTATAGATTTGTAATAAAAATCCTAGCTTTGGTCCAATCTCTTGCAAACCAAGTCTAGAGAATCTCGATTATAAACCTAAATCGAATATCTAGGCCTTCCCATCGATTAGAATCCAATCTCTTGCAAACCCCAATCGATGGAAATCCCTAGCTATCCGTAATAAATCGATCACAACCTAACCTCCTAGCAATTCTAGCAATTTAGAAATTCATTCATCACAAATATGAAATTAGATTCATAGGGTTCATCCCCATGCCCTAGAACATCAAATCTACTCAAGCATATCAACAACGATATAGGAATCAATAAAAACCATAGCTTGCATACAAAAAGATATCAAATCAAAGATTCAAATAAGAAGAACAATGATACTTAGCTTTGATGAAGAATTCCAATCCAAATACAAGATTTTTGATCCAAGAGGGGGCCTAGGGCATGGCCTAACCTCTAAAATAATCCTAAGAAAACATATGGGAACCTCCTCTAATGGTGGCTACAAACCCCTTATATAGTCCCCCAAAACCCTAGCAAAATAACCCTAGAAAACCCCCCAAAATCGTGCCCAAAACATCCCAAACCGCAACTTAAAATCTGGGCCCGCTGCCGACTCGGTCGAGTGGAACATGTGACCCGGCCGAGTGGAAATTCCTGCACTGCAGCGTCAACTTGCAGAAATTCTCCAGATTCCATCCGACCTCCGATTGGTGCATTCTTAGCGGCGTTGGAACCATCATGAAGTCTACTATCCATAAAAATATGAGAAAAATAATTTGAATGATGAAATGATAGCAGATTTCAAAAGAGTGAACGGTTGTCTGAAAATCTGGGTGCTGCATGTCCTTGGCATCACTCGGCTGAGCGACAAATGTCACTCGGCCGAGGGGCTTTTTTGGTATTCGGCTGAGTCAGAGCTTGTAGTCGACTGACGGATTACAGTAAGTCTGGTCTTTTGGATGTCGTCGTTCGTGTGCCACTCGGGCGAGTGGTGTCTCCATACTCGGACGAGTGGGATGTCATTACTCGGCCGAGTGCATGCTAATCTTCAAGTAATTGCGTGTCCGATCTGGCCAGCCGAGCGGGCTTCTTTGCTCGGCCGAGTGACTCCTTCACTCGGCCGAGTGGCATACTGAAAATGCCCAATCTTCATCATTTCGCTTCCTCGTTGCTCCTACGACGTTCTTTCTTCTTCCACTCGTCTTCTATCGCTGATAGGTCTTCAATAGGTCCATGAGCGATGCTCCGTTACGCGTGCAAGTCCTTTAGGCTCATTTTTGCTCCCAATTGCTCATATTTCCTGAAATCTGACAAAAATAAGAAATAGTGAAAAGTAACACAATATCATCGAATAATCGTGAAAATCGCAATATGAGCAACCGAAATGGCATGCAAATATGCAGAAAAAAGGTGTAAAATATGGAGTGATTACATATGTGTGAGAAACCTAAATATTAGGAAACCAAACCCAAGAGGAGTTTGATTTCCTAATGTAATCACATGAGGTGATCACATCCCTAACTAGAGAGTTGATGTAGCTATCCCTCTCTTGCACACTAACCTTAGTGAGAATCCATAATCTCAAGGATTTCCTTGGCAAGGGTTTTGACTTTGCAAGAGGGGTGGATGTGGCATGCTTATGTGTAGACACAAATTTCTTGGCATGCAAAGAATGAGGATTTTGCTTCTTAGCAAAAAATGAAGAGTCTTCATTCTTCCTCGTCACCTTGTGATCTACATGCTTCTTGTTGATGTTATTGTTGTACAAGAAAGCATGGTGATTCTTCTTAGGTGCTTTAGCAATATTTCTTGAATTTGCACCAAAAGAAGAATTAGAGGTGGGTTTGGTAACCACCTTTGGAGTGTATCCCAAACCTCCTCTATGGTTTGCCGGATGTTGTTTTTCAAGCAAACCGTGGAGTGAATCCCTAAAGTAAACAAAGCTTTTGAGCTTCTGGGATTACTCTTCGCATTTCAACGTAAATTGTTGAATGCGAGTTTCTAAGCTAAGGTTTTGAGCAACAAGATTCTTATTAGTTAAATTCAATTCCTCAACTTGAGAGAGAAGTGTGTCTCTCTCACTATTGTCCCAAACATGCAAAGCATCATTGTCATTTACACTAGTAGATTCTAAGGCATGCAACCTACTCATATCATTTTTAAATTTAGCTTTCAATTTAGCATATGAGTCGATGCACTTACTTGCCCCATTGGAGACCACATTGAACCGGTATTTGAGCTCCTCGTAGGATAGCTTCCCCTCCTCAACTTCCTCATCACTTTCCTCCTCGCTAGAGCTTGACAAAAACTCTTCCCCCTTTGCCATGAAGCACATTTCCTTGTTAGGATTGAGCCACGCCTCCACCTCTTCATCACTTGAACTCGAGGAGATTGATGAAGAATCATCAAAAGCCGCGAAGCACATATGAGCTCGCTCCTTATCATCCTCTTCTTCATCACTTGAAGTGTCCTCATCGGAATCATCAAAAGTGCCGACAAGTCCCTTCTTTTGATTCTTGAATTTGGACTTGCCTTTCCAATGCTTCTTCCCTTTCCCTTTGTAATTTTCTTTGTCGGGCTTGGAAAGGCATTCGGTAGAAAGATGACCTTTTCCTCTACAATTGAAACAAATAGAATTGTTAGACTTGGAGGCAAACTTTGACAAAGATTTACCTTGCTTGTCCTTGAGGAAAGCCTTGATTTGCTTGAATTGCTGGGCAAGCTCGATGTAATCATCATCGCTAACATCATCTTCTTCTTCATCTTCACTCAGAGCTTCCCGCTGGAACTTCTTTCTCCACTTGATTGGCTCCTTCTCGGCATGGAACGCAACCCCCTTTTGCTTCTCGGGTTTCGTTGGTTGAATCTCTTTCTTATGTTGAAGCATTACTTCATATGCCATGAGATTTCCAATGCACTCCTCAACAGTGTATTTGGACAAGTCATTTGACTCCAAAATCCCGTTGGCCTTTAACTCCCATTGAGATGTGAGCGAGTCAAGAATCTTCTCCACCCGATCCTCTTGGGAAATCACCTTCCCAAGTCCTTCCAAAGCGTTTACGATTTCTGTGAACCTTGCATCTCTGAGATGTTTTCACCTTCCTGCATCTTAAACAAATCATATTTAGATCTAAATTCGCAGTGTTTAGATTTCTTTACCTTCGAAGTCCCTTCATAAGAAATCTCCAATGTATGCCAAATTTCGTTGGCCGTTTTGCACATGGAGAAGCGGTTGAACTCATTTGAAGTGAGGGCGCAATGGAATGCATTCATAGCCCTCGCATTAAATTTGATCGAGTCCTTCTCCGCTTTTGTTCTCGAAGCCGCAGTGTAGTAGGCTTCTCAAATGATGACTCTGTGATGTCCCAAAGGTCTTGACCCTCCAAGTAGATCATCATCTTGATCTTCCAAGTAGGGTAGTTGGTTCCGTTGAAGAGCGAGGGTCGAACGGTTGATAGACCTTCTTCATGAGACATGGAAGAAGCGTTGTATGCCATCGTTGTTGTATTCTTCAACCTCGCTTTGATACCAATTGTAAGGACCGTCTATCTTGCAATACTAACAACAAACACTCTAGAGGAGGGGTGAATATAGTAATGACAATAAATTGTGCAATTAAAATAAAGCTCGCAAATGCGGAATAATAAGTGCAAGAGGAATTAATCAACACAATCAATCCAAGCGCAAACACAAGAATTATCCTGGTTCCCCAAACTTGGGTACGTCTAGCCGCACCAAGATCCACTATAATTCTCACACAGAGAAGTGAATACAATCTCACACAGAGATACCTCACACAGAGGATTTAGGATTCTCACATAGAGAAATCCTTGCTTTCACACAGAAAGACTTAAGCTCTCACACAGAGAGATCTCAACCAACCCTCACACAAAAGGTTATACTCTCACACAGAGAGTAACTAGCTCTCACACAGAAAACTAGGGTTTCAATGAAACAACAAAGTAAACCAAATACTCTTACCTATGCATTGAGATGAACTTAATCATAAATGAATGCAAGGCATGGAAGAGGATCTCCAAGTGATGAGATTTGCTAGAATTGCACTTGGATGATTTCCCTTGAGCTTGACTTCAATGCATGAAGAGGAATGTGAGCTCCAAGAGGGAAAATGAGGGAGTTTGAGAGTGGCTTATAGATCTCTAATGATTTTCAATAGCATCAAGAAGAATAAGAGATGACATCACACTTATATATATGAGCCCTATATCAAACCATAAAACCCAAGAAAACAGCCAAAGAATCGATTCTGCAACGGCTAGAAATAGGGCGAAAACGACAGGAACAATCGACTGATGATCAAAAGACAGTCGACTGATCAACGGCTAGAAAATATCCAATGGCTATAATCTGAGCCAGGACAGTCGACTGATGAAGTCAATACAGTCGACTGACAAAAAGGACAGGCGCCAGTTAATCCTTCAGCAGGCGACTGCTGCAGGGGATGGATCGAAACAAAGAGCTGCACTCTTTCTCCAAATTTTTCGCACAGGCGACTGATGTTAATACTACAGTTGACTGTCAAATAGTCAGGCGACTGTACATTCTTCATCAGTCGTCTACAGTATAAAATGAAGAAACAACAGAGAGATGCAGAGAATACACTTACGCTATACAGGCGACTGATGACCAATCTCCAGGCGACTGTAAACTGATCGACAGACGACTATGCGTAAAGCTCAAGTTTGAGTCAATTGAAATGTTGACTTAAGCTGTGCATGTCAGACAACTGTAGAAGGATCTACAAGCGACTAGAAATCACCCAGTCGACTGTGTTTCCTTCAGCAGGCGACTGACGGAAAGCCAGAGACTCCAAATGAGTCTTTGGACAGAGTGAACCTATTGGGTTGGATTCTATGATAATCTTAAGGCTCAGTAAGATGGTTATATGTAAATTCATGAATGAGTAAACCATCTAACAAGGCATTACATTAATCCTAGACTCAAAAGAGAGAGAAAGTAATAAAGTAAATTACATGGATTACAATGCTTTCCTTAGAGTCTAAGTCTTCAATCTTGATGCCTTGATTGCTCTCCATCATCTCCAAGCTTTGGCACTCCTTGAGTCCAAGCTTTGGCTCTTCTCCACTTGATGTCCATCCTTGCACCAAATGATTAGTCTCCAAGAAAGATATTCTTGAGATAAAACTGAGAGACTAAAACATGAGAGTCATTAGCAACAACATAATGTTGTGATCATCATCAAAATAAGATTGGTATAAAACACCAATACTCAACATAGCTTGGGGAACGGACGCTACCGCTTTATTTTTCTATTACATTTTCATCCCTTTTCCAGCTTTTTAGTTTACTTTTCCACCCCTTTTTTACTTTTTTATCCTTTTTCTCATTCTGCATCATGTTTTCTGCTTTTTGCCATGCATGCATCCCTCTTTTTATTTTGCTATTTTCTCCGCCCTTTTTCTTTTTATGCTAAGGATGTTCTGCATGATGATACTTCTCGTAGCCCTTAGTAGTTACTCGTGATGCTTACTATCTGATGACATGCTATTAGGGTATTTTCAGTTTTACTTTCTATATTCATGCATATTCTCTTGCTGATCTATCTGATTTAATGCCTGAATTGAATTGAAAATCAAATGCATGAAATAGTATCTAGCATGCGCTATGTTGGGTAATGCACCTAGGTTCATGCATCACTAGAGCACTTGGAGCACCTGCTTTATATCTTATTCACTTCTATTTGCATGCTTGATGTCATTGTGCCTATTACTGCATGCTTTTTTAGTGTTCATCTAGATGAATGAAAATATCCATGCTAGTTTTGAGTTTAGTTAGAGTATTATCTTATTAAACCGTTGTGCACCTCTTACGAGTGAACCGAGAGATTCATTATTTTCCTTCTCCACATATCTTTATAGTTATCTACATATCAGTTGGTTTCACCCCTACAGCTACCCTTGCCGCACCTTACTTCCCAAAAATCCCAAAAAGAAAGCTTCTAAATGAAATGAAATGAAAAAAAGAAAAGTAAAAAAGAAAAAAAATGTGTGTGTATATATATATGAAAAAAGAAAAGAAAAAGAAATAAAATAAAGAAATAAAATCGTTTTGTATCCTTTCATTAGAAGCTATCACATATACTGGGAAAAAGACAAAAAATTCCATATCATATTCCTAGATGCGACGCCTCAAGCTAAGCTTGGGGGTGAACCAACTGATCATTTGAGTGAGTATGACATTAAAGTGAGACGGTGCATAATGGGGAGATTTGATAATACTTAAACTTTACGAAACACTTTAGCTTTTGGAGATTTTTCGTGACTCGAAATGAATAATTGAATAGCATAATTCTTTCCATTCTCTACTGCATGCTCTGTGATTTCTATATGCTCCATGTGTATCTGTTGATTGAAAAGTACATTGCCAACTCATTTTATACTAGACTCTATGGACTGCATGAGATTGATATGAGTTGATGGCATTATTTTAGTATATCCCTATCTTTTGTCTATATTGCATGCTAGACATATGCTCCGCAAAACTTGAAAGTACCATTAGCATGTATTTTTACTATTTGGAGCATCGTGATATACTGCGTAGACCTGAGATCTGATTGAACGACCTTAGCACCCTCCATCCATTTCCATTCTCTTTTACTCTTATTTCTATTTCTTTTTGTTTTCTCTCCCGGTGTACCTAGTATTCGTCTTCCTCGAGGACGAGTAAGAGGTAAGCTTGGGGGATTTTGATGTGTCCATATTTTACACCTTTTTCATAGTATCATGGCATCACATTCCATGCCATTTTCACATTCAAATCCCGTATTTCCCTATGATATCGCATTTCTAACGTTATATTCAAGTTTCGTAGTGTTTTATGAATTTTCAGGGAATTTGGAGTGATTTGGGACTCGATCTGGGTATGGACACATCTGACACGCCCGTGAGCTCGTTGGCAAAGCTCAGGAGTTCATCGAGTTTTGAGAGTCATGGGAGGAGTGGAGAAGAGAGCAAGAGGAGAGAAGAAGCTTCAGAAGCTTCAGCAAAGAGTTTCCCAGGCACTTGACCGAGCAGAGCAGCTGCTCGGTCGAGCAGATGCAAAATGAAGAAAAGAGCAGATACGCAGCCTGCTCAGACCGAGCACTCATGGTGCTCGGTCGAGTAGCCCTTAATTCCAATGCTCGACTAATCCCTTACATGGCCCGAGCAGCTCCTTTGGCGATCGAGTCAGATATCTGCTCGACCGAGCAGAGCTGACTCGGGCCGAGCAGATAGAGTGATGATTTTTTAGGAGCACGATTTATTGTCGTGCTCAATCGAGCAGTACATCTGCTCGGACCGAACACCGAGCAACCTACTGCTCGACCGAGTCACTGACTCGGTCGATGATGCTGAAGGCCATTTTTGGAAAGTTTTCGAGCCGTCTGTTGTGCACTGGAGTGAGTGAGGAGTGGATCTGCGACAGTGTTTCAAAGGGCGGATTATTTTTGTTAGTTTTTGGAATTATTTTCAGAGAGGAGATTAGAGAGAAAGATACTTGTTAGATCTAGATTAAATTCTTGAAGATTTTTGGATAATTTTTGGGAGTTCTATTGCTTCTATTGCGTTTTGGAATCTTGTTTTTATCTTTGGATATATTGATCGCTGCAAGTTTCTCAATCTTCATTCTATCAATTTGTTATGATGTTTTCTCTCCTAAAAATTGTATTTTTGTTCGTCAATATCGCCATGAGAGAGTAGTCTCTTCTAGGGTTGATGGGTTAGCCCTAAGACCCTATGGGGAGATGCAGATCTGGATCTCTAGATTGAATTAGGGATATAGGAGAGTATTTCGGTTGATTCTACCGAATCCCTAGGATAACCCGTACTGAGATCATGCACACGGTCTGTGGAATTGATGTGCTTAAGGGGTATCCTTAGGATTCAAACAGGAAAATCGGTGGATCCAACCAAGGCTCGTGATCATGCCCGGCTCGTGCCTTGAGGGGATCTACCGATGAACTATATCACTACGTTGACGGCCACCGCTATTGCGTCAACGAGAGCCACCAAAATACCTCGCGATTCTAACCCACGAGAGTGGTACAAATCGGGAGATTAATCCCCTAACCCTAATGCAACATAATCCCTGATGGTTTTAGCGGTGACCCCTAATACCCTAGTCCCTTTTATTATTGAATCAACAACAATACCACAACCAATTCTCTCAACCCGATAGCTATCTCACTTCGAGATATAGAAATAAGCTGAGAATTCAAATACACTGTCACCATCCTTGTAGAATCCGACATCCTTTATACTATAATTTGACATCGTCCGCATGTGGATAGAGCCTAGAATTGACACCTAAGGGCCATACCACGCCTGGCGACCGTGACACCGCCGGGTGGAATCTAGGTGTAGGTTTCGAGTGCGTTAGTAACCTCCCTTGATTCTTAAATAATTGGGACATCTGACCCCTTAACTTATCGAGCGACGTGTTTATGTTCTTGAATTGAGTCGAAGTGTCTTGATTAAACCTTATTTGTCTGCTCATGAACATCTCTAAGGTAGTCTCCAGACTGGAACATGGTGGCTTTGGTGCATAGTTTTGCTGGGGCTGGCGAATAAATTGGTAGCCCGGTGGTCGATACGGCCCAGATGGCCTAAATCCGCTCTACTGTTGATGTGGGGTCGGTCCTTGTTATTGATGAGAAGGGAGTGGCGGCCTTTGAAACTGTGGAGGTTGTAGCCCTCCACTTGGGTTCCCGTAAGACAATCTGGGGTGATTCCTTGCGGCCGAATGTTGTCATCGATTTTTCCTATCTCCTTGTACATATTATACTTGCTCGGATGATTCGGCCTTGTCATAATGTCCCTCATTGGGAACTTAGCTTTGCTCTCCGTATTCCTCTTGAGGATGGTAGGCATGAGCGCTGGTAGTTGTTGGAATGGAATTCAACCGTTGCTCGATCCTAGCCACCTGATTGCACAAAGTTTCAATGTGAGAATCGAGGTGGCTAACAGCTTTTACCTCAGGAGCCCGGGTGATAATGTTGTGCTCCTTGCTCCACTGTTGGTTATTTGATGACATATGCTCAAGTAGGTCAATTGCTTCATCTGCTGACTTGTCTAGAAGGGCGCCTTGTGCGGCGGCATCAATGATCATCTTCGTGCTGGGCTGCAGCCTGTTGTAGAAGCTTTGTACCAGATCCCAAGATTGGATCCCATGACGAGGGCACTGATGCTGAAGGTCCTTGAACCTTTCTCAGGCTTCATAGAACGACTCTTGCGGTAGTTGCTTGAAGTTAGAGATCACTCCTCTGATCCTCACTGTTTTTTACGGTGGGTAAAACTTGTCTACAAAAGCAAGGGCCAATTACTTCCAAGAGGTGAAGTGGTTGGACGGGTGGGCCCGTAACCAATATGAAGCCGTATCCCGTAGAGCGAAGGAAAAAAGCCTTAGTTTTATCGCATCTTCGCTCACGTCCTTAGTCTTGAAGGTATCACACTACGCCAGAAAAGTGTCAATATGATGGTTCGGGTTCTAATGCGGGTTCCCATGGAAGGGATCCTGCGGCATTAGATTTATGAGCCCGGTCTTTATTTCGAAGCTAGTTGCCGCCAGTTTTGGTCTCAGAATGGAGGAATTTTTTCCGAAGCTCGGTTTCATATGGTCATGGATGGACCTGGTGCAAGGCAGAGTGGCAGTATTTTCTGCCATCTGATCAGAGGGTGTCTGACTCCTATTCGAGGCTCTGAGAGTTCTTGTTGTCTTCTCGATTTCAGGATCAAATAGTGGTTCTTTATTAGCTGTTCCGAAGCGAGTGTTCATGCACAAAACAACTTAGAGAATACCATGAGTAGCAAGATGATAATAATAAAAAAGAATAAAAATAAAAAGGGTGGAAGGATGGGAAATGATAAGATTCACTGGCTGATTCTTTAAAATAAAAATAAACTGAGATACACCATAACTATCCTCGGCAATGGCGCCAAAAACTTGACGCACCCCTAGCTTACACCTAAAATCCACTTGGCGGTGTCACAGTCGCCAAGCGCGGTATGGTTCCTAGGTGTCAACTCTGGGTTCTATCCGCAAGCGGACGGTGTCAAATTATAGTATAAAAGGTTTTCGAATCCCACAGGGGCAATGACAGTGTTTTGGACTCTCAGGTTATTTCTAGATCTCAGAATGAGATAGCAGTCGATTGGGGGATTGTTTATTTGATATTGTTGTCGGTTCAATATAAAGAAGCTAGGGCCTTAGGGATCACCTCTATGACAGTCAGAGGTCGATGTTAGAATAGGATTCTTACGTTGCATTGGGTTAATGTGGTTGATGTCTCAACTCATACCACTCTCGTGGGTTAGAGCTTCGGGGTATTTCGGTGGCTCTCATTGACGCAATAGTTGTAGCCATCAATGTAGTGATATAGTTTGTCTGTGGATCCCCTCAAGGCACGAGCTGGGCATGGTCACAAGCCTTGGTTGGATCCACTAAATCCCTAATTAAATCCCAAGGATGCTCCCTAAGCAAATCAATTCCACCGACCGTGGGCATGATCTCATTACGAGTTCTCCTAGAGATTTGGATGGATCGACCTAAATACTCCCCTTGTATTCCCAACTCAACCTATAAATCCATATCTACATCTCTTTCCTAGAGTCTTAGGACTAACCCACAGCCCTAGAGAAGAATACTCACACATAGCAATTACAACGAATAAAAATGCACTTTTTATCATAGAAGACATCGTAGCAATTAAATCAAGAAAGAGATGAAGATCTTACGTATCGAAACCAAGAAAGGGTGATAACCAATAGGAAATAACCGAACTCCAACAGATTCCGGGTGCAAGAGACAATAAAAAGCTGATCTTTTGCTCAAACAGCTCAATCCAAAACCCTAGATCTAGATCTAGAAAACAACCAATTTCAAATCTCCTCTCTAATAATTAATTAAAAACTAAAAGCTCACTAAAAAATCTCACTAAAACATCAGGAAAAATCCCTTAACTACATAGAGGGTGGACCCCTAGAAAAAAATCCGAAAATCTGGATGTTTGGGGCCCACACGTCGCCAACTGAGTCGGCTGCTCGGTCGAGTAGGCACCTGCTCGGTCGAGTAGGTACCTTAGTTGCTCCTTGCTACTCCTTGCTTAAAAGAAGGGATCTAAGCTACTCGGTCGAGTAGCTCGCCTGCTCGGTCGAGCTGTCAGTAGGTCGAAACTCTCCTTCCTAAGTGTCGCTCTTCCTACTCTGTTCGAGTAGGCTCTGCTCGGTCGAGTCGTCAAGAGGATCAAATATTCTTCTCCAAAACGTCGCTCTGCCTGTTCGGGTCGAGTATGTCCTGCTCAGTCAAACATGATGCTGATGGGAGGGAGCTCGAAGACTGGATTGACTCGGGCCGAGACGTTACTCTACTCGGTCGAGTAGGATGCACATATTCTTCTCGTGTGTCAGCTCGAACGAGTAGCTTGTGCTACTCGGGTCGAGTCGCCTTGGAAAACTGCATATGCTTGGCTTTTGACTCCTTACTCTTGCTAGCTTCTCCTCTTCTCCTCCCATATGCTTCCGAACCTCAGTGAACTCCTGTAGAGCCTTGCCAATGGTATCACGGACATACTGGATGTGTCCATATACCAAAATGGCTCCGAATCACTCTAAAATCCCTGAAAATCCACAAAACTCTATGAAACTCGAAAATAGCGTTAGAAGTGCACTATTGTATGAAAATATGGACACATCAGAGTCTTAGGAGCCGAGAATTCATGAGCAATACCTTGGTACTCGCATAAATCAACAAATGAACGGTTTTCAAATTCCTTTTCAAGATCACTCTTGATTCTAACAATTTTGCCGATAATGCTTCCCTTCTTATTTTGCAGACGAGCATATAATTTCTTAAATGGGTCAAAAGTATCTGACTTTTATTTTAGAAAGTCTACCCATTTAAACCAAGAAAATCATCAACACAGACAAAAATGTACTTATTACCTCTGACATTAGTTTCAGATGTTGGCCCGATTAGATCCATATGTAAAAGTTCCAGTATCTTAGATGTAGTAATGGTCTGAAGTTGTTTGTGGCTGGTCTTCAGTTGCTTTCCCATTTGGCATGGACCACAGACACCCTCCTCCTTGTTTAGAACAGGTATTCCTCTGACAGCTCCCACTTTTGAGATCTTCATAAGAGTCTTGAAGTTCAGATGCCCTAATTTTTGATGCCACTGTTCAAACTTATCAGGAACAACATTAAGACAAGTATTAGCCTCTTGGAGAAGATAGTAGTTGTCAGTCGATCTTTTCCCAGTAAGGATTCACTCTTCATTGGTATTGAATACTAAGCATATTTCTTCAGTAAACCTTACTAATAACCCTTGATCACATTGTTAACTTATACTGATCAGATTGGCTTTCAGATCTTTGACATGCATAACATCCTTCAGTTTAGGAAGACCGGCCACATTCAGATTTCCCTTTCCAACAACCTTGCGTCTTCGTACATCACAAAAAGTTACGTGACCCTTGTTACATGTTGTATAGTCAGTAAGAAGATTCTTGTTGCCCATCATATGACGAGAGCACAAACTGTCGAAATACCACATGTTCTCGGAAAGGCAATTACTGATGTGTAAGCCACCATACTGTATAATTCAGATTTCCTTATCCATTTCTTCTTCATCTTCAAGTCAGAGTGTCTAATATGTCTTCCTTCTCGACAATGTCAAATACGGCTGAAATAGTTTCTTTCAGTATGTCCTATGAACCTGCAGTAGCCACAGACAGGACGACCAGTTTTTGTACCTCTAGTCAGCTTCTTCTTCTATTCATGCCCCTTGAGCTGACCAATCCTTTCAAGTTCTTTAGTCACAGGAATTCGTCTTTCCGTAGGCACATGATAATAGGCTTCTCTGTTGTACCCCACACCAATGCGATCTCCTGAAGTCTTCCCCATACTTAGAATGTCATCTAGTTTTGATTTCCTTGAGTTCCACTTGTTG
Source organism: Scilla litardierei (assembly GCA_030789695.1). NCBI lineage: Eukaryota > Viridiplantae > Streptophyta > Magnoliopsida > Asparagales > Asparagaceae > Scilla > Scilla litardierei. Next base: position 105,880,856 of record CM061132.1, read on the forward strand.
AAAGTAATCTCAGCATTCTCAGCTCTGAGAATAGTTTTTCTGAAGGTACCCTCTAGAATTCTGAGACTAAGCTCAGTCTTCAAAAGTTTGGCTTTGGCTTCTTCCTTTTCCCCTTCAATCTGACATTCTCATCTTTGAATGTTTTGTTTGTTTCACATATATTCATCCATTTGTGAAACATTGTCTCATAAGCTGTTCGATTATCATCTTCACTCACATCCTCATCACTATCAACTTTAGAATCAGATTCATTGCTAGATATTGTAGTTCATGTTGCAACATTTTGACTGACATTGTCTAGATTACTGCCAGAAGTTGTACCTGATGTTGCAACATCAGATCCAACAAGACTGTAAGTGTCGCAGTCAGATTACCCTTTCAGAACAGCAGTAAAAGCAACATAGTTAATGGTGATGTCCTCATCTCCAGTACTCCCTTCAGATTCATCATCGCTTCAGGTGCTCGCTAAGGACTTTCCTTTTTGCTTCTTTAAGGTGTTGGCACATTCAGTTTGTATGTGGCCAAAACCCTTACATTCTCTACAATGTATCCCTTTACCTTTATTTTTCTGATCATACCTCTGAGTAGGGCGACTGTTATGTTTTTCCGAATTGGGAAGATTTGTCCGTGGCACATTGTTACCTGATCTGAAGTTCTGCCCCTTGTTGCTGATCTTTTTCAGCATTCTGCTGAAGTTCTTGGTCAATAAGACAATGCCATCATCAAGCTCCGACTCATCATCTGTTTTAGTGAATTCACAAGCTTCTATCTTTAGAGCAACTCCTTTTCCCTTTTATTCTGCTTCAGATTCATTTCATAGGTCTGTAGGGATCCCATAAGTTCATCCAGTCTCATGGTGGAAGTATTTCTGGCTTCCTCAATGTCAGCAACTTTGGCAGAGAATCTGTCTGGAAGATATCTCAGGGGTTTCCTAACCAATTTCAATTGAGAGTACTTTTTCCGAAGTTGAAAATCCTGATTGGTAATGTCCCTTATCATCCCATTAAATTCAGCTATAGTCTCATCATCATTCATCTTTAGTTCTTCAAATTGAGATGCAAGCATTTGAAGTTTAGAAATTTTTACAGCATTTGTGCCTTCATGGACGTTTTAAAGAATATCCCACGCTTCTTTCGCATACTCACAAGTGGAAATCAGTTTAAATTGTTCTTCATCAACAACTATAAAGATGGCATTCACTGCCTTAGAGCTCCGCAGAGCCGCACGATCTTCTTCTTGGCTCCATTCTCTTGCCGGCTTGATGTGTTCTTTGTCATCTTTGTCTACTTCGGCCGGTGGAGTCCATCATTCAATGGTAGCAATCCATGCCTTCTCATCAAGAGACTTGATAAATGCACGCATCCGAGACTTCCAGTAAGTATAGTTTGTACCAATGAGCAACTGTGGACGAGTAACAGAATCGCCTTCTTTTGTATTCATGATTTATGTACTAAAAACCAAGATCACACATGTAACGACTGGTTTTTCATGTATTTGGATTATCTATATTATATATATATATATATATAGGCAAAGTTTCTCCTTATGTGTGGTTTTCGTCTCCGTAGCTTTCGTTTTCGTTCGGTTCGTCGTGATTTTCTAGCTTCTTCCTTAGAATCGTTGATCTTGGAGTAAGTCACTCATGACGAACTTCAAATCGCTCATATTTTAGAGTTAGAGTGATCTTAGAAGCTATAGAAATCTTCCCGAAGCTTCGCGCTTCAATTCGGCACTTTTTGTGCACTTTAGTTGGTTCAAGTAGGGGGACCAACCGACTAGATTGAGATCTAGTCGGTCAGGAACTCTACTGGAACCGACTAGTTCATTGAATCAATAATTCAGAAGTCACTGTTTACTCTTAGTTGGTCTAAGATCAACCACCGACCGACTAGATGTGAAACTAGTCGGTCAGAACTTGCTCTCAGACCGACTAGTTCCTTTGATTAATTTTACCTGAGTTACTGTTTATCGTTAGTCGGTCTAAGAACGTCTTTCGACCGACTAGGTTGCAAACTAGTCGGTCAGCCATTGTTCTTTAACCGACTAATTCATTGACCATTTTGTCGACCTGAGTTACTGTTTGGTGTTAGTCGGTCATAGTTAGCCGACCGACCGACTAGTTCTCAAACTAGTCGATCAGCCAACCTTCTTTGACCGACTAACCGCTGTCGAAACCCTAGGTTTCGCCCAGCCGCCACACGATTTTCTATTTAAACCCCAAACGTTTTCTTTTCTTTCTTTCTCTTCTCTTGGCCATTTCCTTTCACCCTTGACCTCTGATCTTCCCCAACCTTCCTCTAGCCATTCCTCCTTCCTCAAGAGCCCATCTCCCTCTCCATTTAGGCCGGCCTTCAAGCTTTAGGCCGCCTCAAAACCCCCAAAATCCCATTTTCTCCAGATTTCTCCATCCATTCCAGATCTAAACCGTGGTTTCCCGGATCGTTCTTCAGTCGCCGTGCTTGCTCGGCATCGTTCTTCCGCTAACGATTCGGTAATAACTCGCCCCTATAATATTCTCCTAACCCATTTGTGATTTTGTAAAGCCCTAATAAATATGGATGTTGTTTTGATGATTGTTTCTCCATAAAAGCGACTTTCCCCGTAGAGTAGCGATTGTGAGACGAACCTTCGCGATCGTCATCCTCGGTACTAGGCAAGTGAAACTTGCCACCTAGGGTTTTAGGCCATGCCTTAGGCCATTTGCTTGTTGTAGCGTAAAAGAGACTAGACAGTGAAATGATAGCTGCCTAGACGCCTATTTGATCTAGTTTGACAACGAAACTAGATCCGTCACCTTAATTGATCCAGCTTGACAACGAAGCTAGATCCAACCCTTTTAACTTGTTGTTCATGCATATTAAACTGCCATGTTTAATTCCTTATCTGTACGCCTTACTACATGCCATGCCATGCCATCCATGTTGAATGTCGCATTCGTAGCACACACTACAATACTTGTGTTTCCTGGCTCGTGTTCTAGAAGCGGGCCACGTGTGTTGGTCGATAGCCAATGCCCAATCTACTTGTTTTCGGCTAGGCACCTGCGTTACAAGCATAACCCTAGGCCAGGCTAGGCACCTGCTTTTTAGCGGGCACAACCCTATGCCAAATACACTTCCTGGCTCATGATCCAGAAGCGAGCATTCCGTGTTCGGGGGTAATGCCCTGGCTCGATACACGTGGAGGGGTAGGGATAAGCGGTCACCTGAGCTTACGAGTTGGCCCGATCAGCCACTCTAGCCAGCAGATGAAATCTCTGTGCACAACTTGTTTACTTGACGTGTTCACCTGACGTGTCACGCCCCGCTTCCCAAAAATATGGAGGCGAAGCGTGAGAAGGTCCGCTCAGACTTGAAGCTACAAAGCTGCAAGTCCGATAAGCGTCAATCAAATTTAAAACTGCAGGTCCTTGCAACGCGAACGAAACAAAGAAAATAATATTGAAAGGAGACAAAAGAGATATCTTAGAATATCCATAAAATAAGTTTCAACATCACAGAAAAAGCCACCAGGCTAAAAGAAAAAGAGTCTAAAGGCCCAAACATGGCCAACAAAAGTACAACATACAAAACAAAAGGTGCCCCGCACCGACAGCTAACAACAAAGCCTAAAACAAAAGGAATTCAGCCAAGTCACCAAGAAGGTCTCCGATGTCCACAAAACTCCTCCTGGGCAAACATGGACTCAGACTCAGCGTCAGTAAAACATCACGTACTCTGCAACGGTCTCTGGCTCAGGGTCTAACATGTGACACCCAAAAGAGCAAGGGGCACATGTCAGCAAGTCTACAAGAGACTTGTGCAAGGAAACTGAAAGTAGGCAAAAGTAAGGCAACCTAGCAGTTCTAGCATGAATGCAATGACATGGCAGTTAAAGTATGAGTGCAACAGGTAAAGTAAAGTAAAGTAAAGTACGAGCATGGCATTTAAACATGGCATGGATGACAAGTATTACATGAATCATTCACAAGACAAGTACAAGACAAGGAAAGTAAGCACCTCGTACATAGAGTTCACGCCTTACAGCTGAAGAGGCTGTACGGGCACACTTCTACGCTGATTGGTCGCTCAACCCTACCCCTCCACGTGTATTGAGCCAGGGCCTTACCCTCGAACAGGAATGCTCGCTTCTGGATCACGAGCCAGGAAGTGTTTTTAACAAGTATGGCGTAGGGGTGCACCTAGCCCGGGACAAGCAAGTACAAGTATGTAGCGTGTGCTACGAATGCGGCATTCAATGCATGGATGACATGACATGGCAAGTATTAAAGCGTACAGGTAAGGAAAGTAAACATGACAGTTTAGTATGCATGATCAACAAGTTTAAAGGGTTGGATCTAGCTTCGTTGTCAAGCTAGATCATTTAGGTGACGGATCTAGTTTCGTTGTCAAACTAGATCAAGTAGGCGTCTAGCCAGCTATCATTTCACTAACTAGTCTCTTTTACGCTGAAAGCAAGGAAGTGGCCTAAAAACATGGCCCTACACAAGAGTTGGCAAGTTTCACTTGCCTGCAAGTATCACGTCTGAGCAACACCGTCCAACGAGTCCAAAATCACAATAATCCTACGTGCACAAGTCCACCGGCCTACATCCGTTTTATTAATCTTGATTAGTGAATTCTAAAACATTTAAAATACTTTAAAAATACTGATTTTAGTCTTGATTAGCATGCATTGGGTTGGGGGTCCTAGGGGTGCAAAGCGTTACCTCAACACGACGCGAAAGCTACACCGGCGTCGGGTAGCGACGCCGGGGGTTGGAATAAAAGATCGCGCTCCAAGTCCAGATTCCAATTAGATTCCTCGCTGGACATTTCAGAGCAATCAACCGGAGCAACGAATCCAGATTTCAAAGCTAGCACGTGCGACGACGGCCTACGACGTGTCGCAACGTCGTACGCGACAAATCCTTGAAGAGAAAGCACCTAGGTGGGGCCCACAGTAGTCCTAGGGACCTTTGGGGGACCCACAATACCTCTGGAGAACTTGGGGGGCCCACGGTGGCAAGTGGTGCGACGGGTGCGGGGTTGTGACGAATGGCTCTCGGTCGTACACAGCCAATGCGGGGAGATCCGTCGGTCGGGCACAGAGGATGCGGGGTTGCGACGCTTGGGGGTGTGCAGCGGAGCGGGGACGTGCTTGGTGCGGGGCCTCCTCTCGGTCGGTGCGGAGGAGGGGCTCGGTCAGGCGCTTGGATGCGGGGGCTGCGACGTTGTAACGTTGCAACGTTGCAATGTCGGTCGGTGCGGGGATGCGGGCCGATCGGGCACGGTGCGGAGCGGAGCGACAGAGCGGGGGTTGGTGCGGGAGGCTGTGCGGCTTGATCTCTCGGTCTGACCGAGAGCCTCTCTCGGTCGCAGCGGGGGAACGGAGCGGCGGCTGCTGCAGCGTGCGGAGCGAGCTTGGTGCGGGGTGGGGCTTCGGTCGGAGCGGGGGAACGGGGGTGTTTTCCTCGGTCGTGCGGCAGCTGTTCGTCGCAACGTTGCGACGAATCGTCGCAACGTCAAATTTGAGTTTGGAAGAGGCTATGGTTATTTTCTTGCGAAAATAGGTCTTCCTAGGGGTTGTTTATATAGTGTAGATGGGTTGACTTGGTCTAGGGCTAAATATAATAGGATTAGAAGTTCGAAAATATTTAAAATTTAAATCTCAACTTCTCCAACTCACACAAGGATTTGACTCAGTCCAAATGAGCTGAAAATTGGCTCAAAAATTATTTAATACGTTTAAAACTCAAATAAATTTTATTTGGCCGAAAATAATTTAAAAATTAATTATTAAAAATATTATAAACCTTGTTAAAAATATAAAAGTGGTCAAATAAACTCCAAATATTATAAAATAAATATTGGGGTGATCGTGATGACGAAAGTGAGCTAACTAAGAAGACGAATCTCAATTTCGACGTCGGACGACGAAACTGAAAATAGAAACGTCTCCCGTCAAAAGTGAAAATCGTCACGTCTCATCGAGTAAGATTAAATTGTGGGAAAACGACTCGAGAAATGTCGTTCCAAGATAGTGCCACTATTTAATACTCTCAGAGACGTTCACAACGGCATATCACACTAAAGTGTTCACAAACAAACAAAGTCTAAAGTAAACACGTGCACGGTCAAAAGTACGTGCACGAACAACGTACAACGAAATGTGGTCGTTACATCCTCCCCACCTTAGAATAAAGTCCGTCCTCGGACTTTCTAATATATCTAGTCGTTTTAGTAACTACCCCAATCAAGTCACATTATAATTCAACCTGGTATAGTTATTATAAGTGCTTATATATGCACTAGGTAGTCAAACATTATCACTACCAACACGTATATATATATAAACGTACGTTATACGCTTATACCTATTATAGCCAGTCAAATTCATACATGTATTTCAATCACATATATAAACATACATCCCTTATATAACTACTACTTACCTAGTACAAAACAATAGTTCATATTCTCACATAAGGATAGTCTTTCACTTAGCAAATACAATCATTGCTCTACGTATAGATAGCTTCCTATGCACAAACATCGAGGGTATACTACCCTCTAATATTTCCTAGTGCACATCCAATGCCAAACACATCAACATAAGTAGCCACACCACACCATTATTAATCAAGTTTTACTATATATATATTCACCACTACTATAGTTTCACAATATATATAGTCATTCAAATGCATGCAAATAGTTCACCATATATTCTCACCCCATACGGTCCTATAACTGTATTTACGTCACGCCACATATAACATAGTCATCAATAACTATAACTAAGCACATACTTACCCGTGCATGGTGCACACCCATACACGCTAACATTTCATTCATACAAATCACACCACTATATACTTAGCACAACTACTCATCTAGTCTAGCTAGTACACATATGTTCACACAACAAGTCCTTAGTAAATAACTATACCACAAGACCAACACCTATAACTATATACTGGCGTAGCGACCCACAATCATGTGCGTAGCACAACCAGGCACCAACACTCCTATCACTATACATACATCAAACATCGCTATATTTAACTACAAACATACATTCAATATACTTAGAGTATACCCACTCAAGCTTGAGTGAGACTCAATACACATATCAGAATATTCTATATACGTAACACAGCATTCATACCTATACCAATACCACCCCAATATATATATATCTACCAATACAACCATATACATGCCATAAGTCGATCACACTTAATATTTAGTCAGGTAATACTAACACAGTTCAATCACTTATATATGTCATGATAGTAATACAGACATCAGCACACGTATAATTATAATACACTCCCTAATACATGCATACGCATTCATCGTATATTCACACACATGTAACATATATATATATATTCACACCAAAACCTACTACCTATAATTAGTATATTAACACGTCTATACATACCTAATTAAGATGTGCAATAGTCGTGTATACCTCACGGTATACACGCATACAACATCCCATAAGAGCAAGCAGTACCAATCAAAATTATAATCCTACTACCATATGTATATCACATTTATACTCAGGCAACAAAACATAACTACTTACGCCTAAGCACTATATATATCTACCTATGTGCACATACTCACACGTACTAGTATATAGGTCATAAAATAGGCCTACTCACTTAACCATACATACACTTATTATAATCCCACCTAACATACACATAGCTTTACCAATCATTTTATTTCAACCATTACAAGTATCTCTAACTACATACACTCCATTAGATATTCCCACACTAACTCTTATATACACCGGCATCCCTATTATGGTATAGCTAACCACTCACAAATCTATAAATTCTAACACACAACCAACTTCATAATATTACGAATAACTCCCAGTATTTATATATATATATCACACAATAGGCAAGCATTAATATACTATGGGGCAAACTCATTCAAGCCCACGTACACAACTTGGGTACGTGCACTACGACTACCTCACGAGGTCCAAGGGTCTACTAACAACTTAGAGTTGACACAGACATTGGCGGGCACTAAAGTCTAAGCAACAAAGGGAGGTCGAGGTCGAAGGCATGACGAGTGAAGGATCGATAAGCACGAGTTCAGATAGGACGAATACAGGGGACAGCTTGGTTAGGTGAAACAGTGATTCACTGGTGAATGTTTAGGTAGGGGAAGGGAGATGTAGTGATACTTATATAGGATAGAGGAAGGAAACGGCGTAAATAACATAAACTAAAATACGTGAAATTGAAAACTGTTGTACTTCAAAAGTTGGAATCCTCGTCTTGTATAAAAACATTTGGAGGTCGATAAAACGAGTTGTTCAAAATAAGTTTGAGTCGAATATTCATAATAAGAGAAAATGTTTTACTGGCTTATCGCAAATCATTAAGAAAAGAAAGTAAATCATTCACCCGGACATTAAAGACATAATTTTTCAAAAAATTTTATACATCAGTAATTTAATATAATGTTGTCACAAGTTTTTGAAAGTCAAAGAATGGAATCAAGCAACGGAAGAATTTAAACTACGGTGAAATGCTTTCAAAACTTTAGGCTATGGAAAATTGTAAATAATCAATTTGAAACCACTTTTAGAGAACCAAGGTTTGCCAAAAATGAGAAACTGATTTACACAAGGGTCTTAATATACGAGCACAACAAGTCTGGTATAGATATAAAAATAATTGAAAGTATGTATGGTGCACGGAAAAATAATATTAACTTAGTAGTAGAATTATCGAAATTGATAGCAAAGCTTTAAAACCAAACTATGGAAGGTCCAGATTAGGAAATGGTTATGAAATAGTAATTTTACAAAATCTGAAATAGCGAATGTCACGCCCCGCTTCCCAAAACGAACGGAGGCGAAGCGTGACTAAGGCCCGCTTGGGCCAGAGCTGAGGAGCTCGGACCCAATAAGCGTCTGTAGAAGTACCATTTTAAAAGATTTTCAGGTTCTTGCATTATTAAAGTTCGAAACAACAGAAGTACAGGAAGGAAGTTGCATTCATTAAATTAGAGATATAGTATCCAACAAGTACAAAGTCTAAAGGAAAGCCTAAGCGTGGCAACAAACTATCTAAAAGCAAACTAAAAGTAGTAACCTCTGAAAGTGACGACTAAGAAGACCTCAAGGTCTGGTCCTCGTCGGGCGCGTACTCTGGGTCGACGTCCTCGGCTCCTTGTGCTCCGGTGCGTCTGCCTCGTCCACGAACTCTGGCTGAGCACCTGACGTATAGCACCCAAGAAAAAGGAACTGTACGTCAGGTAAAGTCTACAAGAAGGGTTAGACTTTACTGCAAGTGCACCGAGCTTTAAACAACGGTTTACTGGTTGATTAACATGCTGAGGTTCTTTTACACAACAATTTACTGGTTGATTAGCATGATGTGGTTATAACAGGGTAACACAACAGGAAGTAACGTAGCAGGAAAGTAAAACGGGACAAGTAGTAGTCGTAGCGTGTGCTACCAACTACGGGGACTAACCTACAGGTGTCAAGACAAGTCAGGACGTGGCGGGACAAGACAGGACAAACAGGACGGGACAAGACAAGACAAGTGTGACACGAAAGGGTTCACGCCTTACGGTTCGAGGGGGATCAGACCCTCTTGCCGTGCGCACGCTCAACCCTACCCCAAACCCCAGAACTCAAGACAAGACAATATAGGGCCACTCACTCTGCTAGGTGAGTGCCTCTATCCCCACGGTCGGTAGCGAATCGCTCACTCTGCTAGGTGAGCGACGAACGCCTCGTAGGTGAAACCGTACAACTGTATAAGACTACTCACTCTGCTAGGTGAGCGTCTCTATCCTCCCGGTCTGCTGGGACACTCACTCTGCTAGGTGGGCGCCGAGCTTTCCGTAGGCTGTGAATCAGTACAAGGGATCACTCTCTCTAGCTTGGAGAGTGCCCTATTGCCCGCAGGCTGTGCAAGACGAGACGGGACGTGTCAGGACGGGAAGAGTGATTCTAGGGTGTCCACACACACGCACACACATGATAGCCCTACGATGTCAAAAGTTGTTATTGTCGGGCTCAGACTTCGTCGTCAAGCCTGAGCCGTCAGGATCGTCCCGGACGCTATCATTTCACGTCCGGTTCTATACATTCACAGTCTAACAGTTCTAGCAATCTAAGACCAAAGCACGGTCAAAAAAACGCAAGTGGGTACACTTGCCTACGGTGGTGAGTGTGTCGTCCATCCAGAGCGTCGCGTCCAGGCGTCGCGTCCGCGGTAGTCCGTCTGAAACAGGTCATGGCGATGATGTCAGGTCGCAATTTCATCAAGTCCTATTAGGGTTCGTGTCTAGGTTATCGGGGCTATCCTATTTGTCAATCATCAAAATTTTGGTGTTTTATCAACCTAAATCGGCCACTACCCTATGTGCACAGAAAATTTGTCCGATGGTCGATTTCTACGGTGAGCAGCGTTTTACTGGTGCGGAAAAGTAAATTTAATTATAGTTGCCCAATTTTAGTTAAGGTTCAGTTTGCTACGGTGTGGGTTTCGCTACGAGTTTAGAGCACTAACCTGGTGTGCGGAACGCGCATTTGAATCTGGCGTCGGGTCTGGAGACGGTGGCAGTGCTCGTGTCCCCGACTGCGGGTAGCGCAGTGGAGATCATCTCGGTGTCGCCTCAGGATTGTAACGGCTGCGGGTAGCGCAGCTGAGATGTCATGGCTACGGGACGTCTTCGTGTGGCGTCTCGGCTACGGGTAGCATAGCCAAGAACTTTCTGGCAGCAGACCGAGCGTGAGCGCAGCGGCGGAGATGGCGGACAGTGAAGGTGAACCCGGTAGCAGCCCGTGGAAAATGTGGGCGACGTCAAGGAGCCGTGATTCAGCGAGCACAAGGGGGAAAAATGACGCCTAGAGTCCAAAACAGCAGGCAAGAGCACGTCGGGAAGCTACCCGCGGCGTCGAGATGGTATTCGTAGCGTCGGAAACCGGGCAACGTGTAAAGGGGTAGTCGAGTACGGTGAAACGTCACGGGCTTGCCTGGATAGTCGGATCGCGGCGACGGCACGGAGACAGCGGTGAGTGCTGCGTGCTACAGTGGCAGCGAAGGAAACTGCCGCAAGGCCATGAGGGTCCAATCAGGCCTCGCTCAGTGGGGGGTATGGAGGAGGTCGAAGGAAGAATCCGGTGGCTTCGTTTGAAGAGAGGAGCCTGTGGGTTCTCGGAGGTGGCGCGCGGAGGAGAAGATGAAGGCGCCGGAAAGGGGGTGGTCGGATGTTAAAGGGCGATCTCGCGAGGGGGCGTCGGGGCGGAGCTCGACGGAGGAGTTGAGGGCGAGGGGAGTCGGAAGCGGGAGATCGAGGACCATTCGTGACGGGGCGTCGCTACGTTGCACGGGTCGGTGCCGGGTTGCGGGGTCGCCGGAGCGGCGGGATCAGGCGGCTGGGACCGTCATCGGAGTAGCGTGGTGACGGATCGGGAGGAGGGGCATCACGGCGGCGCGAATCGCGATGGGGCGAGTGGATCGTGGCAGAGGAAGGGCCGTGGAGGCGGCGGATCGGCGAGGGGGAAGCCGCGAGGGCGGAGCGGGCTCGGATCGTGGGCACGGGCGGCGGTTCTGGTCGCCGGCGGGGTCGAGAGCGGCGGAATCATTGCGGCGGCGTCGCTTGGTGTCGGCGATCGGGAGGGGGCCGCGAGGGGAGAGATGTGAGGGATGAGATCGGGGGATGGGGGAAAGTTTGGTGGCGGCTGAGGGTTTTAGGGTTAGGGTTAGTGATTACTAATAAGATATTCCATGCTATTTACCTATACAATTATAGTTAAATGTGGAGTTTAAAGGGATGGAGGGTGAAATTTTGGGGTAAATCGAAAGGAGGCTAGAGGAACAGTTGAGGAAATATTTAAAACGATTTAAACAAGGGATTTCGCCAGATTTCGCCAGATTTGGCAGCAAGTTCGAAGTTTGAATTTGATAGGGCTAATGAACGGTCGAGGTTTCTCCGAGCGATATCTTTCAATCCGGGCGTCAGAAAAATAATCCGAAAATACCGGGGCGATCGTGGAGACGAGACGCACAGATCCACGGAGCCTGATCGTGCGTAACGTCCACCAAAATTTTACGTAAAATTGGGAACGGCGTTTTGAGTCAAATGACTAAAACGACCCTATCGTTCAAAGTCGTTTTGCGAGAAAACGAACCGCGAAAGACGTTCCCAAAAATTACTATAAAATACAACACCCCGAAACGATTGCAATGGCATATCACCTCGCATATGCCGGAGCTCAGAAACAACCAAATAAAATACGTGCACGATAAAACACGTGCGCGCAGAAAATTACAAACGGTCGGAAAGCGGCCGTTACATTCTACCCACCTTAGAAATGATTCCGTCCTCGGAATCACTTACACTAATAATAATAATATTATCCATATAACCTTATACCCGCAACTATCATATCTACTCATAAATATTTCTAATCATGTAACTTCGATCAAACATTCCTCAATAATCCATCATAATCCATCTTTTCACTGGACAATGCCACGACTAAACTCACCTCTTAATACTTAGCTATAGACCTATCACCACTGTTCAAATTTCCAACTCCAAGTTCTCATAAAAGAACAATACTCACCTTCTCATTCCATGCCACTCCACTAAACATCATCGCTCAAAAAACATCTTTAAAACTCCCGTTCTCTTCCCAATATTATTCAATCGCTAAAATGATTTCCTAGTCAACCACCAATCCAAGACAAAAACTTTGTCTATCATGCAATACCTCCACAAATCAACAATCGCCGTGTCTTCAATACATTCTTGTCATATCTTCCCAAAATTTTATCCACCAAATAATTTGAACTATCAAGGTCACATCTCAACCTACCTACTATAACTAATCCCAACCGATATTAAGTCCACCCACCTAACCATTCATTTATCTCAACACATCGTGTTACTCCCAATGTCTTCTCGCGTTAATTCATCAATCAGTCTCAATGCTAATATAAGCTCTACTCAATCTCATGATCATCCTAACTCATACCATTCTCCGCAGTTACTCCTATCTACTACTCGTCTAAGCCTCAAGTCTGATGAGTCATCATCTCTTCGCATATAATTTCATGCGTCCAAAATTTCCCATTGAGTCCGTCACATTCCGGTATTATAAATAAGTATTGGACAGTTCATTCTTTTTATCCAAAAGATATTCTAATCCATCATCCTCGTGTTCCCAAAATCAATTAATCATTGGCATAACTCATCTCACTCTAAGCCTACCTGCAACCAGAATCCTATATCGATAATAGCTAGCCCCAATTAATATAGCAACCATAAACACGAAAATTTTGTTTAAGGGAGAAAGAAGAGAAGAGGAAGAGAGAGACTTAGGGCCAAAGAAATATTCTAAAACATTTGGAAAAAAACGTGTGGTGTTGCGGTAATGGATGAGAGAGGATGGTGATTTGTGATTTTGCGAGCTAGTTTCAAAAACTTTAAAGATTTGGTTTAAAGGAAAGCAAAAAGTTTTAATACAATCACACGCAGTCAAAGATAAGCTATACTATAGCCACGAAAACTACGTCTAAGGAAAATTGCCTGCTATGACCCTATTCATATATGTATGAATACCGTCATTCAGACAACTTCAATCATATCATGGTTAACACTGAGTACACATTCAAGACACAAAAGGCAATCATCGGGATCCTAAATAACACACACTCATACAGGTCTATGCACTCTACCTATACTCATGCACCACAACGACATCACCTACCAAAAGGGCCTTCTCCTAAACCGGAGATAACATAGACAACTACAAGGACTAATGTCTACACAACCTAAAGAAAACAGAAGCCAGGAGTGTAACGAAATGAATCGGAAGGAACGAGTTCAAATAAGACGAGATAAGGAGGTGGTTGGTTGGGTGTGACGAAAATATTTCTCAAAATAATTAGATAGATGAAGGAATAAAAGTAGGATAATGTAGCGATTGTTTTGCAAATGAAAATAAATTTAAACAAAGGTTCTTGAAGTATGAGCACGATGATCATAGAGATGTTTATATGTAAAGAAATTTAAAATCCCCCTTTGTTTTAGAAAAAATATTCTAAAGTACGTACGTAAATGGTTAAAAATAAATTTCGTAGGTTAGAAAAATGATATATTGAATTCCCGAAATGGTAACAAAGTTTTAAAACTAAAATACGATGGATACTGATTCGAAAATAAGTACGAGGCCGTAACTTAAAACTTTTACGACCGAAAGGTTTCAAAATTTGCGAAAGAATTTTAACTCAACCGAAAGTAAGAAATTTTAAATAATTAATAAAAGTTTTCAAAGAAGTCAAATTGGGCGGAGAATTTAATAACGAATTTCGAAAATACTTTTAAAGGAAGCAGGTTTTGGGAAAGGGAAAAATTCGAAAATAAGTACAAGATAGTAGAAATAAATTGTGTAGTTTATAAAAGTAATATATATATTTTGGAAACAAGGCAAATAATGCGAGATGTTGACTTCAAACATTTACGTCCAAGAAAGCTCCAAGTCAATTAAAAAGTTTTAACTCGATCCAAAACAACAAATTTTAAATATATAATATATGGGTTTTCAAAGAAACCAAGCTAGAGCGAAAACTTAATAAGGAAAGTCGAAAATAATTTTAGAGGAGGTAGAATTGGTCAAGGAAGGGATTCGAAGGATCGATGATAATCGTCAGGAAACGATCACGAGAATCGAGAGAAAGGAAAAATGATCGCATGAGGAGTACGCGTAAGATATGAATCGTGAAGAGTTACGATGGGATTCTATGGTCGATAGCACAAAATTTGCAAGGATCAGAGGGATGCTAGAGGAAAAGGGTTCTAATCATCGGGTCGTCTAAAGATTAGGATAACTCAGCTCAAAGGCTTCCTATGAGCTAGACTATACTCAGGATCTAAGGGAAGATTCCTAAGTGAATCAAGGTTACGTTCTGCGGGGCCCGAAGTCGATGAGCCCGAGCGAACAACTAAGCTAAAAGGGGGACCCTAGGAATCTAATACAGTTAGAGTTATGGAGGGAGAGGCTACTAAGGTATCCTAAGACGGGTACGGCTAATCTTAACCAAGGCGTCAGACTATCAAATTGGGACGTCTACCTAAGTCTTACTACTATCTGAGACTGGGAAACTAGTTTAGACTTGTACGTGGATATTAAATGAATGCAGTACTTTTATTGTTCCGAACTTTTACAAGACCTGCATGGGCCACCACTAAAACCTGACACGCCCCGCTTCCCAAAACGAACGGAGGCGAAGCGTGACTAAGGCCCGCTTGGGCCAGAGCTGAGGAGCTCGGACCCAATAAGCGTCTGTAGATGTACCATTTTAAAAGATTTTCAGGTTCTTGCATTATTAAAGTTCGAAACAACAGAAGTACAGGAAGGAAGTTGCATTCATTAAATTAGAGATATAGTATCCAACAAGTACAAAGTCTAAAGGAAAGCCTAAGCGTGGCAACAAACTATCTAAAAGCAAACTAAAAGTAGTAACCTCTGAAAGTGACGACTAAGAAGACCTCAAGGTCTGGTCCTCGTCGGGCGCGTACTCTGGGTCGACGTCCTCGGCTCCTCGTGCTCCGGTGCGTCTGCCTCGTCCACGAACTCTGGCTGAGCACCTGAAGTACAACACCCAAGAAAAAGGAACTGTACGTCAGGTAAAGTCTACAAGAAGGGTTAGACTTTACTGCAAGTGCACCGAACTTTAAACAACGGTTTACTGGTTAATTAACATGCTGAGGTTCTTTTACACAACAATTTACTGGTTGATTAGCATGATGTGGTTATAACAGGGTAACACAACAGGAAGTAACGTAGCAGGAAAGTAAAACGGGACAAGTAGTAGTCATAGCATGTGCTACCAACTACGGGGACTAACCTACAGGTGTCAAGACAAGTCAGGACGTGGCGGGACAAGACAGGACAAACAGGACGGGACAAGACAAGACAAGTGTGACACGAAAGGGTTCACGCCTTACGGTTCGAGGGGGATCAGACCCTCTTGCCGTGCGCACGCTCAACCATAACCCAAACCCCAGAACTCAAGACAAGACAATATAGGGCCACTCACTCTGCTAGGTGAGTGCCTCTATCCCCACGGTCGGTAGCGAATCGCTCACTCTGCTAGGTGAGCGACGAACGCCTCGTAGGTGAAACCGTACAACTGTATAGGACTACTCACTCTGCTAGGTGAGCGTCTCTATCCTCCCGGTCTGCTGGGACACTCACTCTGCTAGGTGGGCGCCGAGCTTCCCGTAGGCTGTGAATCAGTACAAGGGATCACTCTCTCTAGCTTGGAGAGTGCCCTATTGCCCGCAGGCTGTGCAAGACGAGACGGGACGTGTCAGGACGGGAAGAGTGATTCTAGGGTGTCCACACACACGCACACACATGATAGCCCTACGATGTCAAAAGTTGTTATTGTCGGGCTCAGACTTCGTCGTCAAGCCTGAGCCGTCAGGATCGTCCCGGACGCTATCATTTCACGTCCGGTTCTATACATTCACAGTCTAACAGTTCTAGCAATCTAAGACCAAAGCACGGTCAAAAAAACGCAAGTGGGTACACTTGCCTACGGTGGCGAGTGTGTCGTCCATCCAGAGCGTCGCGTCCAGGCGTCGCGTCCGCGGTAGTCCGTCTGAAACAGGTCATGGCGATGATGTCAGGTCGCAATTTCATCAAGTCCTATTAGGGTTCGTGTCTAGGTTATCGGGGCTATCCTATTTGTCAATCATCAAAATTTTGGTGTTTTATCAACCTAAATCGGCCACTACCCTATGTGCACAGAAAATTTGTCCGATGGTCGATTTCTACGGTGAGCAGCGTTTTACTGGTGCGGAAAAGTAAATTTAATTATAGTTGCCCAATTTTAGTTAAGGTTCAGTTTGCTACGGTGTGGGTTTTGCTACGAGTTTAGAGCACTAACCTGGTGTGCGGAACGCGCATTTGAATCTGGCGTCGGGTCTGGAGACGGTGGCAGTGCTCGTGTCCCCGACTGCGGGTAGCGCAGTGGAGATCATCTCGGTGTCGCCTCAGGTTTGTAACGGCTGCGGGTAGCGCATCTGAGATGTCATGGCTATGGGACGTCTTCGTGTGGCGTCTCGGCTACGGGTAGCATAGCCAAAAACTTTCTGGCAGCAGACCGAGCGTGAGCGCAGCGGCGGAGATGGCGGACAGTGAAGGTGAACCCGGTAGCAGCCCGTGGAAAATGTGGGCGATGTCAAGGAGCCGTGATTCAGCGAGCACAAGGGGGAAAAATGACGCCTAGAGTCCAAAACAGCAGGCAAGAGCACGTCGGGAAGCTACCCGCGGCGTCGAGATGGTATCCGTAGCGTCGGAAACCGGGCAACGTGTAAAGGGGTAGTCGAGTACGGTGAAACGTTGCGGGCTTGCCCAGATAGTCGGATCGCGGCGGCGGCACGGAGACAGCGGTGAGTGCTGCGTGCTACAGTGGCGGCGAAGGAAACTGCCGCAAGGCCATGAGGGTCCAATCAGGCCTCGCTCAGTGGGGGGTATGGAGGAGGTCGAAGGAAGAATCCGGTGGCTTCGTTTGAAGAGAGGAGCCTGTGGGTTCTCGGAGGTGGCGCGCGGAGGAGAAGATGAAGGCGCCGGAAAGGGGGTGGTCGGATGTTAAAGGGCGATCTCGCGAGGGGGCGTCGGGGCGGAGCTCGACGGAGGAGTTGAGGGCGAGGGGAGTCGGAAGCGGGAGATCGAGGACCATTCGTGACGGGGCGTCGCTACGTTGCACGGGTCGGTGCCGGGTCACGGGGTCGCCGGAGCGGCGGGATCAGGCGGCTGGGACCGTCATCGGAGTAGCGTGGTGACGGATCGGGAGGAGGGGCATCACGGCGGCGCGAATCGCGATGGGGCGAGTGGATCGCGGCGGAGGAAGGGCCGTGGAGGCGGCGGATCGGCGAGGGGGAAGCTGCGAGGGCGGAGCGGGCTCAGATCGTGGGCACGGGCGGCGGTTCTGGTCGCCGGCGGGGTCGAGAGCGGCGGAATCATTGCGGCGGCGTCGCTTGGTGTCGGCGATCGGGAGGGGGCCGCGAGGGGAGAGATGTGAGGGATGAGATCGGGGGATGGGGGAAAGTTTGGTGGCGGCTGAGGGTTTTAGGGTTAGGGTTAGTGATTACTAATAAGATATTCCATGCTATTTACCTATACAATTATAGTTAAATGTGGAGTTTAAAGGGATGGAGGGTGAAATTTTGGGGTAAATCGAAAGGAGGCTAGAGGAACAGTTGAGGAAATATTTAAAACGATTTAAACAAGGGATTTAGCCAGATTTCGCCAGATTTGGCAGCAAGTTCGAAGTTTGAATTTGATAGGGCTAATGAACGGTCGAGGTTTCTCCGAGCGATATCTTTCAATCCGGGCGTCAGAAAAATAATCCGAAAATACCGGGGCGATCTTGGAGACGAGACGCACAGATCCACGGAGCCCGATCGTGCGTAACGTCCACCAAAATTTTACGTAAAATTGGGAACGGCGTTTTGAGTCAAATGACTAAAACGCCCCTATCGTTCAAAGTCGTTTTGCGAGAAAACGAACCGCGAAAGACGTTCCCAAAAATTACTATAAAATACAACACCCCGAAACGATTGCAATGGCATATCACCTCGCATATGCCGGAGCTCAGAAACAACCAAATAAAATACGTGCACGATAAAACACGTGCGCGCAGAAAATTACAAACGGTCGGAAAGCGGCCGTTACAGCGAAAACGACGAGCAAAAACCAACTTGCTGAAAGCTGAAATTCCATGTGTCTTGAAAGTATATTAAAGTAAATACGACGTATCATTCGTATAACACAAATAAGAAGGAAAATTATAAATCGAATTGGGCAACGCAAAAGTAAGGTTCAGAATAGAATTAACATATGAAGGGACAACGCATTTACATAAGTACGAAAAATATAGGCTGGAAAAATATTATAAGCTAGAGTTCAAAATTTCCGACAAAAGTTTTAAAATTTTAAAACAACGGAGGAGAATGAAGTATAAGTATATATGCATTAAAATTTTGAACAAGGTTAAACTTCGGAAAGGAGGAAGTCGAAAAATACTCTCAGGAGATTCAAGGTTCGTAATGGAGAGGTTCGAAGATTGACGGCGATCGTCATGAGGCGATCTCGTGAATCGAGGCAAGGAAAATGGTCGGATGATCAAAGCATACATACGCCTAGGATATGAATCAGGAGAATCTATGTGGAAACTCCTACGGTCGACCAGCTAAAGACTATGAACTAAGCGCTAAGACTTTCTAAGGAGCTAGGCGGTAATGAAATGCGTTCAGCTTGGTCCGAAATCGATGAACCCACACGAACGACCAAAAGAAATTCCAGAAGTCCAATATGGTCAGGGGTAGACAAGGGCCACTAAGGTAACTCCTACGACGATCAAGTCAAATGCTAGCAGGGAGTCTAACTACAATCAGGGGCCTCTAACTAGCAAGCACAGACGTCTAACTAAGTCTTCTTATCTCCTAGGGACATAGGAAAACGACTAGACTCATGGCTTATGACTCGGATGTTGCAATTTATTTAATGGACATTCCGTTATTATCGTTGTTCCGTTAATTCGCAATTACAAGACTGGACCTGCATGGGCCACCAACAAAACCTGTCACGCCCCGCTTCCCAAAAATATGGAGGCGAAGCGTGAGAAGGTCCGCTCAGACTTGAAGCTACAAAGCTGCAAGTCTGATAAGCGTCAATCAAATTTAAAACTGCAGGTCCTTGCAACGCGAATGAAACAAAGAAAATAATATTGAAAGGAGACAAAATAGATATCTCAGAATATCCATAAAATAAGTTTCAACATCACAGAAAAAGACACCAGGCTAAAAGAAAAAGAGTCTAAAGGCCCAAACATGGCCAACAAAAGTACAACATACAAAACAAAACGTGCCACACACCGACAGCTAACAACAAAGCCTAAAACAAAAGGAATTCAGCAAATTCACCAAGAAGGTCTCCGGTGTCCACAAAACTCCTCCTGGGCAAACATGGACTCAGACTCAGCGTCAGCAAAACATCACGTACTCTGCAACGGTCTCTGGCTCAGGGTCTAACATGTGACACCCAAAAGAGCAAGGGGCACATGTCAGCAAGTCTACAAGAGACTTGTGCAAGGAAACTGAAAGTAGGCAAAAGTAAAGCAACCTAGCAGTTCTAGCATGAATGCAATGACATGGCAGTTAAAGTATGAGTGCAACAGGTAAAGTAAAGTAAAGTAAAGTACGAGCATGGCATTTAAACATGGCATGGATGACAAGTATTACATGAATCATTCACAAGACAAGTACAAGACAAGGAAAGTAAGCACCTCGTGCACAGAGTTCACGCCTTACAGCTGAAGAGGCTGTACGGGCACACTTCTACGCTGATTGGTCGCTCAACCCTACCCCTCCACGTGTATCGAGCCAGGGCCTTACCCCCGAACGGGAATGCTCGCTTCTGGATCACGAGCCAGGAAGTGTTTTTAACAAGTATGGCGTAGGGGTGCACCTAGCCCGGGACAAGCAAGTACAAGTATGTAGCGTGTGCTACGAATGCGGCATTCAATGCATGGATGACATGACATGGCAAGTATTAAAGCGTACAGGTAAGGAAAGTAAACATGACAGTTTAGTATGCATGATCAACAAGTTTAAAGGGTTGGATCTAGCTTCGTTGTCAAGCTAGATCATTTAGGTGACGGATCTAGTTTCGTTGTCAAACTAGATCAAGTAGGCGTCTAGCCAGCTATCATTTCACTAACTAGTCTCTTTTACGCTGAAAGCAAGGAAGTGGCCTACAAACATGGCCCTACACAAGAGTTGGCAAGTTTCACTTGCCTGCAAGTATCACGTCTGAGCAACACCGTCCAACGAGTTCAAAATCACAATAATCCTACGTGCACAAGTCCACCGGCCTACATCCGTTTTATTAATCTTGATTAGTGAATTCTAAAACATTTAAAATACTTTAAAAATACTGATTTTAGTCTTGATTAGCATGCATTGGGTTGGGGGTCCTAGGGGTGCAAAGCGTTACCTCAACACGACGCGAAAGCTACACCGGCGTCGGGTAGCGACGCCGGGGGTTGGAATAAAAGATCGCGCTCCAAGTCCAGATTCCAATTAGATTCCTCGCTGGACATTTCAGAGCAATCAACCGGAGCAACGAATCTAGATTCCAAAGCTAGCACGTGTGACGACGGCCTACGACGTGTCGCAACATCGTACGCGACGAATCCTTGAAGAGAAAGCACCTAGGTGGGGCCCACAGTAGTCCTAGGGACCTTTGGGGGACCCACAATACCTCTTGAGAACTTGGGGGGCCCACGGTGGCATGTGGTGCGACGGGTGCGGGGTTGCGACAAATGGCTCTCGGTCGTACACAGCCAATGCGGGGAGATCCGTCGGTCGGGCACAGAGGATGCGGGGTTGCGACGCTTGGGGGTGTGCAGCGGAGCGGGGACGTGCTTGGTGCGGAGCCTCCTCTCGGTCGGTGCGGAGGAGGGGCTCGGTCAGGCGCTTGGATGCGGGGGCTGCGACGTTGAAACGTTGCAACGTCGGTCGGTGCGGGGATGCGGGCCGGTCGGGCACGGTGCGGAGCGGAGCGACAGAGTGGGGGTTGGTGCGGGCGGCTGTGCGGCTTGATCTCTCGGTCTGACCGAGAGCCTCTCTCGGTCGCAGCGGGGGAACGGAGCGGCGGCTGCTGCAGCGTGCGGAGCGAGCTTGGTGCGGGGTGGGGCTTCGGTCGGAGCGGGGGAACGGGGTGATCGTGATGACGAAAGTGAGCTAACTAAGAAGACGGATCTCAATTTCGACGTCGGACGACGAAACTGAAAATAGAAACGTCTCCCGTCAAAAGTGAAAATCGTCACGTCTCATCGAGTAAGATTAAATTGTGGGAAAACGACTCGAGAAATGTCGTTCCAAGATAGTGCCACTATTTAATACTCTCAGAGACGTTCACAAAGGCATATCACACTAAAGTGTTCACAAACAAACAAAGTCTAAAGTAAACACGTGCACGGTCAAAAGTACGTGCACGAACAACGTACAACGAAAAGTGGTCGTTACATGACGTGAACTACTTGACTTGTACTTGTCCGTGTTTCTACTTGTAAAACTTGTTGTCCATGCCATACTTGCTACTTGCTACTTGTACTTCCCTTTACTTGTCACTTCCATACTATACTTGCCAGGTTATGCATCACACTAGAACTGCTAGGTTGCTAGTTTGCCTTTACTTTCGTTTCCTTGCTCAAGTCTTGTTAGACTTGCTGACATGTGCCTCTTTACTATTTTGGTGTCACATGTTAGATCCCGAGCCTGAGAGTGCTGCGGAGGACGTGGTATTTGCTGACGCTGAGTCAGAGCCTGCGTTCGTTGTGGAGTACGAGGACACGGGCGATCAGTCATAGAGGCTGCATGTGTTCTTCGTTTTAGATTGTTTTGCTGTCGGTGCGTAACACCAATACTCTGTTTATGTTCGTCCTTGTTGGCCTTGTTCTGGGCCTTTAGACTCTTTCTGTTTAGCCTGGTGGCTTTTCTTGATGTTGAACTCAATTTTAATGTTGGACAATTCTGCGCTTTGGGATTTTATTTCTGTATCTCCTTGCATTATTATCTTGTTATGCTCGTGGTTACATGGACCTGCATATGTTTTATTGACGCTTATTAGGCGCGTAGCTTCACAGCTCCACGTCTGTGCGGACCTTCTCACGTCTCGCCTCCATTTTAGAGAAGCGGGGCGTGACAGGTTTTGTTGGTGGCCCATGCAGGTCTCATCTGTAACTGCGAATTGTCGGAATAACGATAATAATATTAGAATGTCTAATAAACTAAGTTTGACATCCGAGTCATAAGCTATGAGTCTAATCTGTCTTGTTTTCTATGTCATTAGATGGCAGGAAGGCGATTTACCCGTGGTGGTGGTAACGCGCCCCCTCATGATGAGGAGCCTGAGCGGGAGCCCACCAATGGGGAGATGATGCGGATGATGCTTCAGATGATGCAGGTGCAGCAGGGCGTGCTCCTACAAGTCCAAAATGCTCCAGTTGTTCGGGGTGCTCGGGCAGTTCAGGATGCCCCTCGCTCCGAGCCGGGAGTGAAGCAATTTCAGGAGCTGGGTCCCGCTTATTTTGATGGGTCTGAGGGTCCTCTAGCTGCCGATGAGTGGATTCAGAACATTGAGGATAATTTGAAGATGGCGAAGATCGGCCCGGCTGGATGGGTTGATTTGGCGAAGCGGCAGCTCAAGGATAATGCTCAGAACTGGTGGGATGCGGAAGAAAAGATGCTGGTGGAGCCGATAGCTTGGGCTACCTTTAAGTCCAGGTTTGATTAGGAGTTCTTTCCAAAGGCTGCCAGGAAGGAGATGCTGCAGCGTTTTATTGAGCTGAAGCAAGGGAGCTCGACGGTGGACCAGTACCACCAACAGTTCACTAGGCTGAGTCGGTTCGCACCAAAGATGGTGCAGGATGCTGATGAGAGGGCTCAGAGGTTCCTATAGGGACTTGCTTTAGAGCTTCAGAGTTTTGTGTCTTCCTCTGATCTGGACTCTTATCAAAAGGTTCTGGTGGCTGTGATGAGGCAGGAGCTGAACCTGAGTCAGAGGAGGGGACATGTTGTCGGAGCTGGGAAGAGGCCTATGGAGCAGTACAGGGCGGTGGTTAGGCCTGGTTTCAAGCCTAACCAGCCATGTCAGTTTAAGAGGCCAAGAGGGCCTATTCAGAAGACTTGCCATTTCTACGGCAGGACCGGGCATATCAAAGATCAGTGTAGGAGATTCCTGGGCCAGTGTGTTGTCTGTGGAGATCCTACCCATACCATGAAGGATTGTCCGAGGTCGAAGCAGCCTTGGAAGGTACCTGTTGCATCCTAGCCGTTGCAGCAGAGAGCGTCTGTTCCTGCTGGACGTGGAGCAGCTCTTGTTCCACAAAGGCAGGCCTTTCGGCAGGCTTTTCAGCCGAGGAGGCAGGCTTTTCTGATGACCGCTGTGGAGAACGGGGCAGTGGATGAGGTTATTGCAGGTAATCCTTAATCTAGCTGTTGCTTTCCTAGTTAGTTTGATTGTTAGATTATGTTTGGTTGCTTGCACATGATTGTTTGCTAGACTAGGGCTTGATTGTTAGACTGTTTGTAGGTGTGATTTTTGTAACGACCTGTTTTCTTAGTCGTGTTTGACTGTTGTGTGCTTTTCTTTTTACTTCGTTGATTCAGTTATTTTCGTCCGAGTGGATTTTTTCGTCCGTGCGTCGACGCGAGCGCGTCGCTGCTTTCAGTTTACCGTAGCGTAATTTTTATATGTTAAATCTTAATTATTTTTAATAAAAAAAAGTTAATTATTAAATTGCTTTTAATTAAGAGTTAATCTCTAATTAACTATTTGCTAATAAATAATACTTAATCACATTTAACTGAAAAGTTAATTTTGATTAACTTGCTACTAATTACTTTTCCTATATTACTATTACCATTTACCTTACCCTAACTTCCAACCGTACCCTAATCAACCCCAACCCTACATCATTTATCTCCACCGAGATATTGGTGAGATCCAACGTCCAAATTTCATCTCCCCCTACCTCACAACCAACTCCTTAAAGCTGTCTCCATTCCTCTCCCAATTCTTAAACCAAGCCTCAACCTGCAGAAAAACAAACCAGCATCAACAATAACACACAAGCATCATCATCGTCGTCACATCTCCATCAGCCACCACAACAACCCAACCACAGATCAGACATCCCCAACCTCCACCACCAGTCAAGCAACAAACAAACACCCCATTACATACCAGAATCAAAACAACGACAAATCCCAAACCCACCAGAAGTCGAAGAACAGATTATAATTCAAGCCCCCCATCATCCGTCGCATCTTCGATCATCGCGCGCTACTCGGATCATCGCCGCCACCCTAGGGATCCGACGCGCCTCGACAACCGAAGCTCCGAGCAGCCGTCGCCTTCGTGTCACCCCGCATCGCCGCCCGCCGCTCCGACCTCGTACAGTCACCGTTGTCTTCGATCATCGCTCCGCCGCATCTCGCAACCGCCGACCCCCGATCCGTCACCCTCCTACGATCGCCGTGCGCCGCCTCCGATCGCCACGAACCCGCCTCCGATCCGCCATCAAGCTCTCCCACTCGCCGCCCCGATCCCGTCCGCCGCCGTGGAATCGCCGTCGAACCGCCCTAGAACGCCATCACCCGCCTCGATCGCCTGGGCTGCCGTCCCCCAAGCCCGATCCGCCCTCCACGCCGCAAATCCCGCCGCCGTCGCTCCGATTCGCCGCCCGCCGCCGCGATCTCGCCCGCCGCCGCCGATCTCGCCTTGGACCGCCGCCCCGAAGCCGCCCGACCACCGGATCGCCGTCGCCGTGCTCCGGGAAGCCGCCAATCAGCGCTGACCGTCGCCGCCTTGCCGATCTTCCCTGCAAAAAAAAAAAAAAAGGAAAACAGAAAGAAGGGAAACGAGAAGAGCAGGGGGAAGAAAGAGAAAGAGGGGGAAGTGAATTATTAATGTAAGTTTTATATATATAAGGTTTTTTATATAATATAAGTTAAGTTATATTATTAACAGTTATAAGTTATTAAATGTTAGTTTTATTAAATTAATTGTTATGAAGTTTTATTAAGTTGAGTTATAAGTTAAGTTAATATTAAAGTTATAAGTATAATTATAATTATTAGTTATTAAGTTTAGTTTTAAAGGTAAGTTTTATTGATAAGTTTTATTGATAAGTATAAGTTAAGTTAAAGTTAATTAGTTAATACTTTTGATAGGTTAGTAACTGATAAGTTTAGTTAATTAAGTTAAGATTACTATTAAGTTTTGTTATAAGTTAAAATAGTAACCAAGTTGATAGTTAACATTAGCCTCCAAGTTAGTGTTACAATAAGTCAATTAATTTGTCTTATAACTGGTTAATAACTATGAGACTGACATCACAACTCCGATTTCGCAGATTAACCCGTGCCTATCTTACAATCGAGTGTACACCCAAAAGTCGCATCGATTCAGGCAAGTATATTAATTTCTACAAACGTTTTCAACGACGCAAGTATACCGTTTCTGTTTTCAAAAAAACACAGGTATTTACCACCTGCAAGTATATTACCTTTCTACGAACTTTACAAAGACGCAAGTAATTACCACCTGCAAATATTTTTATCGCATGCCTACTTTCAAATTTAACGCATGTCATTAGTACTGTTAACATCACTACTTTTCATAAGCAAGAGTGCATTCTTCTTACGTGTTAGAAAGTGTCGTTACATTCATTTGTTAAACCATGAATTGCTAATATTGTGTCATACCATAATCTTGCCATGCTGATAATTACCTGCTTGTACACACTTGAGTGAATGGATACCGATGGCACTGATTGATGGAACACTTGAAATCGTGAACTTGTGAATTTGTGCGCCCAAGAGGCAAAGTCGTGAAATCGTGATGTCATGTGAGTTGAAAAGTTCGTGCTTGTAATATGAATTAGGCTGGCTCGTGTTCCAGCAGAACACTTGGGTGGGGTAGTTCAATGTAGTAGAGGCTGGAATGCTAGATTGCACTCTCGTGATGAACTTGACCGACACCTGGCCGGGTCGGTGAGTAGAGAGTCACGGGTAGCTCCCGTTGACTTGGGTGTAATGCTTGTCACTTCCCCCTCAGACACTGAGCTTGTCACTAGATATGAGATTGATTGATGCACTCTTTTACCTCTGCTGGTACTATTGTGTAACCTGCTAAGACTTATTGTCCTGCTTATTGATGTACACTACGCTTGCCATACTTATTGCTATACAAACTACACTTTCCATGCCGGTTACTTTACACACTACACCTTGTCTTGATCGTTACTTTGCGCACTGCACTTTGCCTGCTCACTACTTTATACACTACACTTGTTATGTTCACCACTTGCAGACCACATATTGCCTTGTTTACTGTACGCACTTCACCTTGCCATGTTAACACTACACCTTGCCATGTCTACTTCCCACACTACACATTGCATGCTCACTACTCTGTACACCACACCTTGCTACACTTGCATGTTTTATTACGCTACCTTACTTTTCTTGGTTGTGCACCATGGTGTTTTCCTCGCCCTTAAAATCATTTGCAAACTTTATTATTATCTTGCCAAGGGTCAATTTATTACTAACGTTTTAAATCTTGCCGAGCGACCCTCGCTGACGTATATTTCTTGTCTTGTGAAATATACGTCAGGTATTAGACAGGTTGCAAAGGAGCGAGTCTAGATATTGAGCAGGTTGACCAAGAGAACCAGGAGCACGAGACCCACTGCTGAGGACGGCATTCTTTCGCAGCGCTGCCTTAAAAGTTTAATACTTGTTGTTGTATTCTTTCAGGTGTATTTTAAATTCCATGTAACTGTTGTAATGGCCATGCTAGGCCTTAATTCCCTTGTGTACATGTAATCTGGATGTCGAATGTAATGATGGCATCATTTGTTGTTCCGATTGTTCGCAAAGCAAGAACCTATCAAGTAGTCATACACAGACGCTTATTATGCTTAAGTCAAAGAAGGAAGAAAAAAAAAGTACTTCTTCTTTGCTTTAAGCACAAGCGGGCCCGTTCGCGTCCTCGCCCCAAGTATAATGGGAAGCGGGAAGTGACAATTTTGGTGTGCACATTTCCTGCACGAGTCCTCTTTGACTCAGGTGCATCGATGTTCATTATTTCTCGGAGCTTCATGGAGAAGCATTCCTTGGCGACGTCCCCTCTTCCGAAGAGTTGGAATATCGTCACAGGAAATGGCGTGGTCTCGGTGCATCTTGGTTGCAATTCTTGCTCGTTGGTGGTCTATGGACATGAGCTTTACGCTGATTTCATTGTCCACGACATCATCAACTATGATGCGGTCCTTGGGATGGATTGGCTTGCGAGCTTCTATGCTACGATCGACTGTCGGAAGAAGAAGGTGGTGTTCGAGATTCCCGGACATCCAGTATTTGAGTTCAGCCGGAGTAGCAGTTCGCTTGGCCCTGTCAGGTTTCGGGCCAGGCCGGTGGAGATTGTGGCTATGCAGGTGGAGCTGGAGAGGCCAGCGGTAGTGTGGGACTTCGATGACGTCTTCCCCGAGGAGATGTCTGGGTTGCCACCCGATCGAGCTCGGGAATTTTCTATTGATCTCATTCCGGGAGCGCAGCTGATTTCGAAGGCGCCATATCGTATGGCCCCCGCTGAGTTGGAGGAATTGCGGAAGCTGGATGAGCTTTTGCAGAAGGGTTATATCAATCCTAGTGTGTCTCTGTAGGGAGCACCGGTGCTGCTGGTGAAGAAGAAGGATGGTTCGCGTCGTATGTGCGTGGACTATCAGGAGCTGAATGCGGTGACCATCAAGAATAAATACCCGTTGCCTCGCATCGATGATATTTATGATCAGCTTGGAGGTTCGAGGGTGTTTTCGAAGTTGGATCTGAGGAGTGGTTATCATCAGTTGAAGGTGAAGAAGGAAGATGTTCCGAAGACAGCGTTCAGGACGAAGTATGGACACTATGAGTTTGTGGTTATGCCTTTCGGTGTAACCAATGCACCCGCAGTTTTCATGAATTTGATGAATCTGATTTTCTATGACTTTTTAGATAAGTTTGTCGTTATCTTCATTGACGACATTCTGATCTATTCAAAGTCGGAGGAGGAGCATGCAGTGTTGGAGATTTTGAGGAAGCATCGTTTGTGTGCTAAGTTTTCGAAGTGCGAGTTTTGGCTGGACAGAGTTGCTTTTCTGGGGCATGTGGTGTCAGGCGATGGAATTTCAGTGGATCCCGAGAAGATCAGGGCCATCAGAGAGTGGCATGTTACGCAGTCAGCGTTTGAGATCCGGAGTTTCCTTGGGCTTACTGGTTACTATCGGCGCTTCATTAAGGACTTTTCTCGTATTGCTGAGCCGATGACCAGATTGACATGGAAGGATGTACCTTTTGTTTGGTCGGGTGATTGTGATAATGCCTTTGGTGTTCTGAGGGAGATATTGACGACTGCCCCTATTCTTGTTGTGCCTGATCGCAGTGGAGGGTTCGAGATCTTTTGCGATACTTCTGGCAAGGGTCTCGGTTGTGTGTTGCATCAGCATAGGCATGTTGTGGCATATGCTTCGCGTCAGCTCAAGACTCATAAGAAGAATTACCCGACGCACAACTTGGAGTTGGCTACCGTCGTGTTTGCGCTCAAGATTTGGAGGCACTTCCTGCTGAGTGAGAAAGTGAAGATCTTCACCGATCACAAAAGCTTGAAGTATATTTTTACTCAGAAGGAGCTCAACATGCGACAGCGTCGATGGTTGGAGCTCATGGCGGATTATGAGATTGATTTGCAGTTTCACCCTGGCAAGGTGAATGTGGTTCCTGATGCGCTGAGTAGGCTTCCAGCGGTGATGTTGTTGACTTCGCAGTGGAGATTGCAGCAGGATTTTTGCGAGTCTGGATTTGAGATTGTTCTTCCTGTGGAGGCTTCTTCATTGATGTGTATGCAGATACAGTCGACGATTGTGGATCGGATCAAGGCTGGCCAGGCTCGAGATCCGAAGCTGGTTAAGATTCGGGGGCAGGTGGAAGCCGGTCTGCGGACTGACTTTTTGATTCATGAGGATGGATCGCTGAGGTTTGGAGCTAGGTTGTGTGTGCCAGCTGGGGATATCAGAGAGGAGTTGTTGGTGGAGGCACATAGTTCGCCGTATTCTGTGCATCCTGGTGGGACCAAGATGTACAAGGATCTTCGTCTGAACTATTGGTGGCATGGTATGAAGAGGAGTGTGGCTCGGAGTGTAGCCAAGTGCTTGGTTTGCAAGCAAGTGAAGGCGGAGCATCAGCGTACGGCAGGGTTGCTACAACCGCTTCCGATTCCAGAGTGGAAGTGGCAACACATCACTATGGACTTCGTAACTGGACTACCTCGAAGCCCGAAGCAGAATGACATGATTTGGGTGATCGTAGATCGATTGACCAAATCCGCGCACTTTATTCCATTCCGAGTATGACAGTCCACTAAGGCGCTAGCAAGGAGATACATGGAGGTAAATTCTTTTACTCTCCGTTTCTAATTTCTTTTCCTAGTTTAGATAGTGATGTAACGTGAATCGTGCAGGAGATAGTACGACTTCACGGAGTCCCTGTGAGTATCATGTCGGACAGAGACACGAGGTTCACATCTCAGTTCTGGCAGAGTTTGCAGAAGAGTTTGGGTACGCGTCTGAGTTTCAGCACGGCGTACCATCCGCAGACGGATGGCCAGTCCGAGAGAACGATTCAGATCTTGGAGGACATGCTGAGGGCGTGCATGTTGGATTTCAAGGGTTCGTGGGAGGACCATCTACATCTGGTAGAGTTTTCCTACAACAACAGCTTCCAGGCGAGTATCGGCATGTCACCTTTCGTCGCGCTTTATGGGAGGAAATGTCGATCGCCATTGAGTTGGGATGACGTTGGTGATCGGGAGCTGTTGGGACCTGAGATGATTGTGTAGGCCGTGGATGTTGTCAGGAACATTTGGGAGAGGTTGAGGATTGCTCAGGACCGTTTTAAGCATTGGGCGGATGCTAAACACCGTCCTTTGGAGTTTCAGCCAGGCGACCATGTGTTTCTGAAGATTTCCCCGAATCGTGGTGTGATTCGCTTTGGTAAGCGAGGGAAGTTGAGCCTGCGATACATTAGACCGTTTGACATTCTGGAGAGAGTTGGCGAGGTAGCCTACCGCTTAGCCTTGCCTCCATCTTTAGAGGGAGTTCACAATGTTTTCCATGTGTCGCAGCTTCGTCGATACATCAGCGATCCATCTCATGCTGTGGATTTCTCGGAGATTACTGTTCGCCATGATATGACGTATGACCAGCAGCCAGTGCAGATTCTGGACAGGCGTCAGAAGTCGCTCTGGAACAAGGTTGTCAATCTTGTGAGGGTGATGTGGCGACATGGCTCGCCAGGAGAGTCTACTTGGGAGAGTGAGGACGAGATGCGAGAGCGCTACCCACTTTTGTTTCCAGACACGTGAGTGTTGGGAAATTCCGAGGACGGAATTTTCTTAAGTTGGGGAGGATGTAACGACTGGTTTTTCATGTATTTGGATTATCTATATTATATATATATATATATATATATTTTGGCAGATTTTCTCCTTATGTGTGGTTTTCGTCTCCGTAGCTTTCGTTTTCGTTCGTTTCGTCGTGATTTTCTAGCTTCTTCCTTAGAATCGTTGATCTTGGAGTAAGTCACTCATGACGAACTTCAAATCGCTCATATTTTAGAGTTAGAGTGATCTTAGAAGCTATAGAAATCTTCCCGAAGCTTCGCGCTTCAATTCGGCACTTTTTGTGCACTTTAGTTGGTTCAAGTAGGGGGACCAACCGACTAGATTAAGATCTAGTCGGTCAGGAACTCTACTGGAACCGACTAGTTCATTGAATCAATAATTCAGAAGTCACTGTTTACTCTTAGTCGGTCTAAGATCAACCACCGACCGACTAGATGTGAAACTAGTCGGTCAGAACTTGCTCTCAGACCGACTAGTTCCTTTGATTAATTTTACCTGAGTTACTGTTTATCGTTAGTCGGTCTAAGAACGTCTTTCGACCGACTAGGTTGCAAACTAGTCGGTCAGTCATTGTTCTTTAACCGACTAATTCATTGACCATTTTGTCGACCTGAGTTACTGTTTGGTGTTAGTCGGTCACAGTTAGCCGACCGACCGACTAGTTCTCAAACTAGTCGATCAGCCAACCTTCTTTGACCGACTAACCGCTGTCGAAACCCTAGGTTTCGCCCAGCCGCCACACGATTTTCTATTTAAACCCCAAACGTTTTATTTTCTTTCTTTCTCTTCTCTTGGCCATTTCCTTTACCCCTTGACCTCTGATCTTCCCCAACCTTCCTCTAGCCATTCCTCCTTCCTCAAGAGCCCCTCTCCCTCTCCATTTAGGCCGGCCTTCAAGGTTTAGGCCGCCTCAAAACCCCCAAAATCCCATTTTCTCCAGATTTCTCCATCCATTCCAGATCTGAACCGTGGTTTCCCGGATCGTTCTTCCGTCGACGTGCTTGCTCGGCATCGTTCTTCCGCTAACGATTCGGTAATAACTCGCCCCTATAATATTCTCCTAACCCATTTGTGATTTTGTAAAAC
This sequence comes from Scilla litardierei, assembly GCA_030789695.1. Taxonomy (NCBI): domain Eukaryota; kingdom Viridiplantae; phylum Streptophyta; class Magnoliopsida; order Asparagales; family Asparagaceae; genus Scilla; species Scilla litardierei. Next base: position 105,913,007 of record CM061132.1, read on the forward strand.
CCTAATAAATATGGATGTTGTTTTGATGATTGTTTCTCCATAAAAGCGACTTTCCCCGTAGAGTAGCGATTGTGAGACGAACCTTCGCGATCGTCATCCTCGGTACTAGGCAAGTGAAACTTGCCACCTAGGGTTTTAGGCCATGCCTTAGGCCATTTGCTTGTTGTAGCGTAAAAGAGACTAGACAGTGAAATGATAGCTGCCTAGACGCCTATTTGATCTAGTTTGACAACGAAACTAGATCCGTCACCTCAATTGATCCAGCTTGACAATGAAGCTAGATCCAACCCTTTTAACTTGTTATTCATGCATATTAAACTTCCTTGTTTAATTCCTTATCTGTACGCCTTACTACATGCCATGCCATGCCATCCATGTTGAATGTCGCATTCGTAGCACACGCTACAATACTTGTGTTTCCTGGCTCGTGTTCCAGAAGCGGGCCATGTGTGTTGGTCGATAGCCAATGCCCGATCTACTTGTTTCCGGCTAGGCACCTGTGTTGCAGGCATAACCCTAGGCCAGGCTAGGCACCTGCTTTTTAGCGGGCACAACCCTATGCCAAATACACTTCCTGGCTCGTGATCCAGAAGCGAGCATTCCGTGTTCGGGGGTAATGCCCTGGCTCGATACACGTGGAGGGGTAGGGATAAGCGGTCACCTGAGCTTACGAGTTGGCCCGATCAGCCACTCTAGCCAGCAGACGAAATCTCTGTGCACAACTTGTTTACTTAACGTGTTCACCTGACGTGAACTACTTGACTTGTACTTGTCCGTGTTTCTACTTGTAAAACTTGTTGTCCATGCCATACTTGCTACTTGCTACTTGTACTTCCCTTTACTTGTCACTTCCATACTATACTTGCCATGTTATGCATCACACAAGAACTGCTAGGTTGCTAGTTTGCCTTCACTTTCGTTTCCTTGCTCAAGTCTTGTTAGACTTGCTGACATGTGCCCCTTTACTCTTTTGGGTGTCACATGTTAGTTCCCGAGCCTGAGAGTGCTGCGGAGGACGTGGTGTTTACTGACGCTGAGTCAGAGCCTGCGTTCGTTGAGGAGTACGAGGACACGGGCGATCAGTCGTAGAGGCTGCTTGTGTTCTTCGTTTTAGATTGTTTTGCTGTCGGTGCGTAGCACCAATACTCTGTTTATGTTCGTCCTTGTTGGCCTTGTTCTGGGCCTTTAGACTCTTTCTGTTTAGCCTGGTGGCTTTTCTGGATGTTGAACTCAATTTTAATGTTGGACAATTATGCGCTTTGGGATTTTATTTCTGTATCTCCTTGCATTATTATCTTGTTCTGCTCGTGGTTACAGGGACCTGCATATGTTTTATTGACGCTTATCAGGCGCGTAGCTTCACAGCTTCACGTCTGTGCAGACCTTCTCACGTCTCGCCTCCATTTTAGGGAAGCGGGGCTTGACAACACCCACTTTAATAACAACAAAGAAGCACGTATGACCCGCTCTGATACCAATTGTTATTCAGTACGAAGAGATTAATCAATTAAACATGATGATTAAGCATAAAAACCAAGCAACGACACGCAAGGCTTGTTAACGCAGTTCGGTGCGCACACTTACATCTGCGGGGCCACGCCCAGAAAGATCATATTACTCCACTAAAATATCAATGAATACAATCACTAATATTGGATTTATATTAGGAGGAACAAACTCCCCCTCAATACAAATCGTGGTGGGTTGTCTCTACCAAACCCATGGAGTAATCTATGCAAGCTCCCCTTGCATGCAAGATCCCCTTGCAGAACTGACTCGAATCAACTCCCTTGATCCCTACCTAAGTAGCCATCAACCTCCCTCCCGGAGTATTCGATCACAATATTCAAAAGCGATAAAACCCTAGCTGCAATATGCATATCTTTTATATCAACCGGCGTCCTCTAATCTCGGAGTAGTTAAGGAAGATTGTTCACGAGCAACCCATGCAGATTGACATCCCGCAAATTAAAGAATCACTTCGAGCAAGTGGTTCCGCAATATCTTCAACAAATCTCTCAACCAATAATTGCGGGTCAATAAAATCTTCACAGATCCAATAACCGTATCTGTGGAACGGCAACTTCTTATTTCATCTTCAACTGGTCTCAAGCTTAGCCACATACACCAAAATGCCTTCGAGAGAACCAATAAGATCTGGAGTAATGTACCCTCAACCTTCTGATGACTTGTCGTTCTTTCCAAAGCTTCAGAACAACAAGTTGAATCTCATATTGCAACATTACATTCAACATGACATACAACATGGCCAATAAATAAGATCTTTCATAGAAGGTTAATAAAGAACTTCTGAAATCTCCAAGTTCCACTAATGACAATACAATCACACTACGTATGACCTAACAGACATATATAGTCGTTTCAGCTCAGGAATCATTGGAAAGTAACACAACACCTTATAAGGCACAAACTTCCTTTACTTTTGACTCTAATCTGACTGTTTGTGGTGAGGATGATGACAGATGTGGTGTATATATAGTATCATTCTCATAGCCTTTGTAATACAACATGCAATCATTTGGGCATGCATCGATTCTATCGTAACTCAAACCCAAATGACCCATCAACTTCTTGGCTTCCATGTAACTCAATGCATATTTAGCATCTATGTTTCATTGCCTCATCAACTGCATTATGCAATCAAAGGCATCATTGGACATATCACTTTCTGATTTAATGTTTATCATGCTAGCTACAACAAACAATTTATACTCTTGACATCCTTCATATAATGGTTCTTCTGCCGCATTCAACAAATCATAAAACTTTTGAGCTTCAATGTTAGGTTGTTCTACAGCTGTTGAACACGCAACATTTAGCTGATTGAGGATTTCAGAACCGGTAGCATCCACAACAATAACACAAAAGTTATATGTTCTCTCTGGCAAATCTGCTTTTGCTTGCTCCATCGAACCAAGGGGAACCCGATCAATTGAGTCTTTCACCATGTAAAACACATGTTTTCCTATAGTTCTTACAAAGCCCTTTTGTGCACAAATGGTATGCCACCATATCTTGTACCAACTAGATGAAGTTTCGACACGTCTTGCAAGGACATTTTATCAGCAGGTCGTTAGGAGATACTTCTTCTGGATGAGAGTAAGCGAAATCCAAGAACTTTTATACCCCTTCTCTATACTCATTGCTGCAACAATATCCTCTAGGTCCCTTGAAATGACCTATCCAACTCTTATCTATTTCTGACATGATTCCAATAAAATTGACCTAATTAATTTCACAAAAGCTATATTTGCAAATTGAAGAGACAACAACTTACATGAAAAGTGACCATATCATTGAGAATCGTATAATTTTCGAAGCTTATTATTTTGTGTCGTATGGCAAGTTCATGAGGACATCGATTAGTACATATTGAGGCTTCAACCAAAGACAAATCTGTGGCTGCAGCCTCGAAATCCGTGGCTGAACACATTCAGCCATGGACGATCGATAATTCCATGGCTGAAGGCCCGTGGCTGATAATGTGCTGGCTAAAGGCACTTTCAGCCACGAAATTTTCATTTCATTATAGTACCAGTTGTAAAGCAGAAGGCTTCTATACCATTAGATATGCAATGCATCATGTAATCTTGTATCCTATTTTATGCTTGTACGAACTTTCATTTCGTGAAGATTTTGGAAGCACCATCCCATGATTTTCTGAGTACACTTTAGCGGCAAGAGAATTTATTTGCAAATATTTTCCGCATTTGTACTCGTAGAACAATGGATATGTGCTTCCAAAAATCACATAAAATGAAAGAACACACAAACACATAAAATAGGATACAACATTAATACGTGTTGCATTTGCATATCTAACCCATCTACACTGGACAGATCCAATAAATATTTATATGTAAATTCCTAATCACATGCGGCCATGAACCAGTTGTTTGATCAGAACACAATGGTTTCGATGTCGTTAACCACTCTGTGCATGCATGTGATTCAAGAATACTGCATATAACATTATTAGATGGGTAAATCTACGGCTCGAATTGATCTACGTTAATGTGTGTGTGTGTGTGTGTGTAGTAAAGGAGTGATCAAAGAAAAATGTTAATGTTCGATCTTTGTTGCATCTGCCCTTATTGTACTTAATATGTTGATGTTCGGTATTCATTTTATTAAAATCTTAGTAATGAAACACGTGAAAGGCTGACTGTTTATGCTTTTAAAAATGTAATCTATTGAATAACAATTACAAGACACTAAATGTGTGTGTGTGCGCGCGCGCGCACCCTTATTGCACTTTCTTACTACTTTCTTCGTATCAATTAGAATTTGGCCCAACTCTGAAATGGCCTATTGAAACAAGTATTATACTCTCCATGTACATATAGTGGAGATTTGTGATGTATTTAGTGTGTGTGTGTGTGTGTGTGTGTGTGTGTGTGTGTGTGTGTGTGTAATGGGTAAAGGGATCCTAAGGTGCCTCCTTAGATTCAATCTAAGGAGGCGCAACCATTTCCACCCATCTCCCCCATTTTTTTGGAAATTCTTTTCATGGGTTTGTGGTTCACCTTATGGATGATCAACTTACAAAATTTCAAGGGATTTCAATACTTTTTGTGCCCCCATCTACCCCTTGCAACTTCATGGATTTTTCAGCACGTTTTTAGACCGTAGAAGTTGCAAGGGGTAGATGGGGGCTTAAAAAGTATTAGAATCTCTTGAAATTTGGTATATTGATCATCGATGATGTGAACAACAATCCCATGAAAAAAATTCAAAAACAATTGTAGAAGATGAGGAAAAATGGGGGCTCCTCCTTAGATTTCATCTAAGGAGGCACCCTAGATCCCCCTTTCCCATTTATAAATATACTAGTCATAACACGTGCACATGTGCACGTGGACTAAAAAAAGGTCAGAAAGGAGGGGGTAATAAAAAGTGTGGGTGGGCGTGTTGGGAGGGTCTAGGGGAAAAACGCAAAAAACAGGGGTTGTATGTAGAAAATTCCCCACAAATTACCGGTGCACGTGGACTGGAAAAAAATGGTTGTGTGTGGTGAGAAATTCTGGGTTTTGAGTGGTTGTATGCGATGAGCAATTCTTAGTTTTGAGTGGTTGGGTGCAAATTTCTCCACCTCTTCTCTTATCCCTCAAAATCTCATCTCTTATCCAACTTCTCTTGTCCAAATTCTCTTATCCAATTTCTCTTGATAACATCCCTCAAATGTAATATATATGTATGTATGTATGTATGTATATGTATGTATGTATATGTATATATGTATATGTATACTCTTGTCCAATTTCTCTTATCCAATTTCTCTTGTCCAATTTCTCTTGTCCAATTTCTCTTGATACCATCACTATTTTATAGAATAGATGTATGTATATGCATGTATGTATATGTATATATGTATGTTTATATTTGTATGTATATACTCTTGTCCAAATTCTCTTATCCAATTTCTCTTGATAACATCTCTATTTTATAGAATAGATATGTATGTATGTGTGTGTGTAAGTATGTATGTCTATATATGTATATATACATATATATATATATATATATATATATATATATATATATATATATATATATATATGTATACATATATGAGGAGGGATCAAATGACCCCCAAAAATAACCCCCAAAAATGACCCCCTATCAAAAATCATATGCCCCCCATTTTTTCGGAAGATCCGAACCGTTCATCTTGATCTCCACCCTCTAAATACCTGACCCACCAATTTTCAACCCGATCCCATGTGTTTTGACTGTTCATCCATCCGACCCAAATTTAACGGTTTCGCATGAACAGAACTTTTGCGAATGGTTGATGAACGGGCAAAACACATGGGATCGGGTTGAAAATTGGTGGGTCAGGTATTTAAAGGATGGAGATCAAGATGAACGGTTCGGATCTTCCGAAAAAATGGGGGGCATATGATTTTTGATAGGGGGTCATTTTTGGGGGTTATTTTTGGGGGTCATTTGATCCCACCTCTACATACATATATATATAAATGTATATATATATATATGTATACATATGTATATGTATACATATATATATATATATGTATACATATGTATATGTATACATATATATATATATATATATATGTATACATATACATATGTATACATATATATATATAAATGTATACATATACATATGTATACATATACATATGTATACATATATATATGTATATGTATTTGTATGTATGTATATATGTGTATGTATGTGTATATATGTATATGTATGTATGTATATGTATGTATTTGTATGTATGTATTGTATATATGTATATATATATATATATATAAATACATATGTATATATGTGTACTATTCATAACCCGTGCACATGTGCATGTGGACTGAAAAAAATTGTCGGAAAGGAGGGGAATAAAAAGTGTGGGTGTGTATGTGGGGAGGGTTCAGGGGAAAAACGCAAAAACAGGGGTTGTATGTGGAAAATTCCCCACAAATTACCCGTGCACGTGGACTAGAAAAAAATGGTTGTGTGCGGTGAGCAATTCTGGGTTTTGAGTGGCTGTGTGCGGTGAGCAATTCTGGGTTTTGAGTAGTTGTGTGCAAAATTCACCACCTCTTCTTTTATCCCTCAAAATCTCATCTCTTATCCAATTTCTCTTGTCCAATTTCTCTTATCCAAATTCTCTTATCCAATTTCTTTTGATAACATCCCTCAAATGTAATATATATATGTACTAGTCATTACCCGTGCCCGCGGGCATGGTTCATTTAAGATTTCCCCCGTGAAATCTTTGTTCCCCGAAAAATTATTTCCACACCCAAAATTTAACAGAACAATAAAATAGCGTAAAAATATTTAGCGACACAGGCACCTTCGACGTGGAACAACAAATTCGGCGCAAGCGCCTTCGGCGCGGAACAACAAATTTGGCGCCCGCGCCTTCGACGTAGAGCGCCTTCGGCACGAGCACAGAACAACAAACTTCAGTGTATTTTTACGCTAATTTGTTGTTCCGCTAAATTGTTTTACGCTAAATTTTTTATTTTGTTTAATTTAATGGATCATGCTTCTCCACAATCTTTCCCAATACACTTCTAATTTCAAAGTTTAGGTTCCCAAGGCACTTTTCCTCCCATTTAATCTACACAATCTTTCCCAATGCACTTCTAATTTCAAAGTTTAGGTTCCCAAGACACTTTCTCCCCAAATTTAATCTCCACAATCTTTCCCAAGACACTTCTAATTTCAAAGTTTTGGTTTCCAAGACACTTTTTCCACAAAAATTTAAGTTTTCACACTAAATTTTCACAAAATCCAATCTCAACCATTGATTTTCCAAGATCAAATCCCATCCACTCTTTATCTTGTCCTAGTCAGCGCTAGAATTCAAAAAACATTGTCAAATGTATAATAGATGTATGTATATGTATGTATGTATATGTATATATGTATATGTATACTCTTGTCGAAATTCTCTTATTCAATTTCTCTTGTCCAGTTTCTCTTATCCAATTTCTCTTGATACTATCCCTATTTTATAAAATAGATGTATGTATATGTATGTATGTATATGTATATATGTATGTTTATATATGTATGTATATACTATTGTCGAAATTCTATTATCCAATTTCTCTTGTCCAATTTCTCTTGATAACATCCCTATTTTATAGAATAGATGTATGTATATGTATGTATGTATGTATGTATGTATATATATGTACTAGTCATAACCCGTGCACATGTGCACGTGGACTGGAAAAAATGGTCAGAAAGGAGGGGAATAAAAAGTGTGGGTGGGTGTATGGAGAGGGTCTAGGGAAAAAACGCAAAAACAGGGGTTGTATGTGGAAAATTTCCCATAAATTACCCGTGCACGTGGACTGGAAAAAAATGGTTGTGTGCGGGGAGCAATTCTAGGTTTTGAGTGGTCGTATGCATCGAGCAATTCTGCGTTTTGAGTGGTTGTGTGAAAAATTCCACAACTCTTTGTAATGCCCTGAAAGCTACTGCACAAGTACTAGAGGGGGGGTGAATAGTACTTTAAAATAACAAGGAGTATAATTCCTAATTATCGTGCAAACTACTACCAACAAATGCGGAAGCTAAAATTGACAACAACAAATATACAATGCAGACAATTGATATTACTGGGTTCGGATCCACCCAAGTCTCCCCGACTTGTTCCCGGTGATCCTACGTCCCAACCACCCGGATCCCCTCCGGATACTTAGGTTAGAAAGCCTAACCCAAGATTTCCACTATGAATACATTGTGAAAAAAAAACCTTCACAAGATCAAATCATACAATCAATAGCAATAGTGAATCCCACAACCCGGGATCACAACCTTCTCTCACAACCGAGAGAATCAAAAGCAATAAAAGAGTTTATATGAAATAAACAACGACTTACCACAAACCCTATACCTTGAGTATTCTTACCGAATTATGGCAAGTAGGGATTTGAGGAAGGAGAATTCACCAAGACCTAGCACCACCAATGTGAGTAGCAATGGGTGCCTAGGAATGAGAAGGAGACTTGATTCAAGCAATAGCTTGGATGGCTCAACAAGAACAAAGCTCTCTCAAGATGGATTCTAGATCTCAAATGAGGGAGAGAATGATTTCTTGTGAGGAAGAGAGCTTTGGAAATGAGTTTCAATCTCTAACTCTTTCAATCTGAATAAGTCTCTTAATCGCAGCTCTAACCTTGAGAGAAATGACCAAGCTTCGTATTTATATGGTCCCATAAAAACGAGCTAGGTCAACTCCCAACGGATAGAAATCTGAAGCAATTAGTCGGTCAAAGAACAACCACTGACCGACTAGTTCATCAACTAGTCGGTCGGTAAAACAACATGAACCGACTAAGTGATGAACAGTGAACAGATGAAATTTCAGACCTAAAGAACTAGTCAGTCCAAGAAGACTTTCCGACCGACTAGTTTCTCAACTAATCGGTCGGTTAGTTAACTTAGACCGACTAAGAGTCACAAACTATTAGTCTGAATACAAATTGATTTAGTCGGTCCAAGAACAAATGTTGACCGACTAGATCATCAACTAGTCGGTCACCAAACGTTCTTAGACCGACTAACGATAAACAGTAGCTCAGGCTCAAATTTGCATGTATAGTAAAGCTCAACTAGTCGGTCCAACAAGGAAAGTTGACTGACTAGTTCATCAACTAGTCGGTCACCAAACGTTCTTAGACCGACTAACGATAAACAGTAACATGGCAAGAAAAGACTGACTGAAACTAGTCGGTCCAAGAAGCTTTGCCGCCCGACTAGATCACCATCTAGTCGGTCAGTTCTTCATCTTGAACCAACTAACATGCACAAGAAGTCCCGAATCGAAGCGCGAAGCTTCGGGAAGGATTGTATGGACTTCAACTAAGATCTTAGAGCTAAGATATGAGCGTTATGAAGATTTAAACCGTAAGACCTACTCAAGGCTTAACATTCTACGAAAGAAGCTTAAAGACTATAAAATATAACTTGACGATACCGTCTCAAAAGCTTCAATCGAATCTTCATGAATTCCAAAATGGTCCATAAGCTTCAACGAAGCTTTAGGCATACGATCATGCGCTTTGAGAAGTCTTGAGACGTCGCTTTGGATGTTCACGTGAATTTGGCGACGGTCTCCATAACTGCGCTCACAAAGTGTTAGTTCACGATTTATTTATGTTTGCTCATCATCCAAAACCAAATCCGGGGAGTCCAATACTCAACACTCTTCTCTTATCCCTCAAAATCTCATTTCTTATCCAATTTCTCTTGTCCAAATACTCTTATCCAATTTCTCTTGCTAACATCCCTCAAATGTAATATATGTATGTATGTATACATATGTATGTATATGTATATATGTATATGTATACTCTTGTCCAAATTCTCGTATCCAAATTCTCTTGTTCAATTTCTCTTATCCAACTTCTCTTGATACCATCCATATTTTATAGAATAGATGTATGTATATGTATGTATGTTATGTATGTATGTTTATGTATATATGTATTTTATATATGTATATATATACTCTTGTCCAAATTCTCTTATCTAAATTCTCTTGTCCAATTTCTCTTATCCAATTTCTCTAGATAACATCCCTATTTTATAGAATAGATATGTATATACGTATATACATATATATATTTTTGAAAGGTAAGTGGGTGTGTGTGTGTGTGTATAAACAGGGGGACACCATCATGGTGCGGCCAACAAGTCGAGTAGGTAAGGGAGGGGCTGGGGAGCAGTCACCTTACACCAGAACAACCAGGCAAGCACCAAGAAAGGGAACAGAAACAGAACCGGGGGTGGCACACAAAACCGGCCTAGGAAAGCCCCCAGTTCTCAAAAATAGAACTATCCACAGACTCCACGCCCTCAAGGCCATAAGAGATCATAATATCAAAGTCATCAGAGGAGAGTCTAGCAAAGAGGGTGGTTCCGGTGGTCGCCCTGGAGCGGAAGATCTGACAGTTGCGCTCGCGCCAGATATGCCAGACAGCCACAAAGAAGACCAACATGGATAGCTTTCCCTAGAGAGAGGTCTTCCCCCGTGATCCAAACCTACGCCGAAACAAGTGTGCGTCAATAATGATGGATTTGGAGCAAGGGGGAAGGCCCAGTTGGAGCTTACAGACCGCCCAAACGAAAGCACTGTAGTCGCACCGAAAGAAGAGGTGCCTAGCAGTCTCAGGATAAGAACCGCAGAGAACACAGAGAGACTGCCCCCAAGATGCCACGCCTGGCAAGCTGATAAGAAGTAGGGAGGCGATCAGAAAGGGCCCGCAGTAGGGTGAGCGAGAATTTGGGAACATGCCTAGGAAACCAACATAAGCCGTAAGGCGAGACGGTGGAGACGTCCGACGGATAGAGGACCTGGCAGAGCGGAGGGTGCATCCCTCCATCTTCGCCCACTCCCAGGAGTCAAGCCCATCCTGGAGAGCAGTCGAGGTAAAACAGGGCAGGAGATGAGCGATGCAGGCAGGGAGGGACCAGGCCACACCATCCCAGCAATCAGCAACACAACGTAGCCGCAGGAGAAGAGGAGGCCAGAAGAGCTTGGCCAAGGGCCCACAAGGAAGCCAGGGATCGAACCATAAGGAAGTGGTGCGCCGATCACCCAAGACCCTACGAAAGCAAGGAGCGGCCACGTCCCGACACCGGAGGACATGCTTCCAAGAGCCAGAATCCAGAACAGAGGCCTCACAAAGGAAGAGGGGAGTGTGTTTCAGATAAACCACCCGCATGTAGGTGGCCCAAGGAGAGTCCGAGTGAAGAATCCTCCAGAGAAGTTTGGTACCAGCAGCCAACCCAACCTCCCGCAGAGACCGAAGACCAATCCACCCTCACCTTTGGGGAGGCACATATCCTCCCACCGCCAAAGGTGGAGCTTGGAGCCCCAGATGAAGTCACGGCATAACCGGTCAATCTTTGCAAGAATGAATACTGTAGGACTGAATCCAGTAGGAGACAAAGCCGTGGATAACAGAATGAACAAGCTCAATGCGGCCAGAAGTAGATAGGAGCCGAGACGACCAACTAGAAATCTTGGCTCTGCACTTGTCAACAAGACCTGAGAAGAGCTTCGCAGCAGGATAAGTGGAGGAAAGTGGGAGACCCAGATACCCGACAGGAGGGACGACGACAGGAATGCCAAGAAGGAGGGAGAGCTCGCCCCGAATGTGACATCCCTTGCTGAGGATCAACTTGATCTTGGCTTTATTAACATCAAGGACAGTCAGGAGATGGAAGGAGAAGAGCATGCTCCCAAGCTCAGCGAAGGACTCATGCTCAGTCTTACAAAACACCAACATGTCGTCCGCGAATAAAAGATGTGAAGGAATGTGAGAACACCCATGCTTAGGGGGGCGAATGGCTCCATAGAAGGTAGCATAATCCATCAGAAGGGTGAAGGCTTCCATGACAATAACAAAGAGGAAGGGGGAGATGTGATCGCCCTGACGGACCCCTCTATTACTCCCAAATAGGCCCGCAGGAGAACCATTAACCAGCACCGAGAACGAAGGGGAATCAATGCATATCTTGACCCAATGGATAAAGGACGGAGGAAATCCAAGGCTGGAGAGGAAGTAATAGATGAACTCTATGTTGATGCTATCAAAGGCTTTCCGCAGATCCAACTGAATACAGGCACGGCCCCCCAAAGACATGGAGAAGTCGCGAATAATCTCATGAGCCATGAGGGTGGAGTCCGAGATGAGCCTACCCTTGATGAAAGCCAACTGATTCCAGGAAATCAGACTAGGGACGACCTCTACCAAACGACGGCTGAGCACCTTAGAGATAGTCTTGTACAGCACATTGCAACAGGCAATAGGACGATAGTCCCTAAGGGAAGCTGCATTGGTGGACTTGGGAATCAGGGTGAGAAAAGTGTGATTAATCTGCCTGAGTATGCTGCCATAGGAGAAGAAGGAATGAATGGCCCGGAGAACATCACCACCCACCACTCCCCACATCTCCTGGAAGAACAAAGGAGGGAAGCCGTCCGGGCCAGGAGATTTATCACTATCCAAGGAGAAAATGGCATCCTTGATCTCCAAATCAGTGACCCCTCTCCCAATCCAGTCATAGGCAGCCGGTGACAGTATGCGTTTAGGGATCAACTTGGGAAAAGAGGTGGTGTAGGAATCTTGGTGGAAGAGAGAGGAGAAGAAGCTCACCGCCTCAGTGCGGATTGAGTCAAGCTGGACGGCAGGTCCCCCTTCAGGTCCAATCATATGTAGGAGACTACTGCTGACAGACCGGTCTCTGGAGGCGGCATAACAGAAACTGGTTTTCATGTCCCCCTGGGCGAGCCAAGTCTGGCGGCTCTTCTGTCTAGCCTGGCTTTCCTCACAATCCAAACTGGAGGCAAGAGTAAAGGAGAGTGCCCGGTCCTGATGAATAAGATCGGGGCAAGAGTGAAAGTCTGGCACAGTACGCAAATAAGCAATATCCTGTCAAACCACCTCAGAGGGGGGGAAAGGACGCCGGGCCAACGGCCAACCCCAGATGGCCCCCTTAAGGGCCTTAAGTTTGGAGACCAACCGGAACATAGGGGAACCCGAGTAACGACCTCGCCACACCAAGAGTAGGAGACAGTAGAACCCAGGAATCAGAAGGTAGTGTCGGAAGAGCGGAAGGGCTTGGGCCCCGAGTCAGGAGGTCGAATAATCTTAATAAGTAGGGGAGAGGGGTCACTGGTGCCGGGAGGGAGATAGGAGGTGAAGGCATCCGGCAAGGTGGAAATCCAGGTAACGCTGACAAGGGCCCTATCCAGTCTGCAGGAGATGCGGAAATCAACGGACGAATTATTGCTCCAGCTAAGGTGATCTCCAATGCACCGCATATCATCCAATGCACAATCATCAATGCATCTGTTAAAATCCTCCATGTGGCAGGGCAAAAGAGTACGCCCCCCAACCTTTTCGTCAACAAACCGGGTGACATTGAAATCCCCCAGAACCGCCCAAGCCCCGTCCCCCAATCGTAGCAAAATCCCTACGAAGAGAGTCCCAAAGACCAACCCAATCCGACGCCAGATTATGAGCATATACAATAGACAAGAAGATATCCAGACCCCCACGGTTCTTGCAGAAAAGAGTGATGTGCTGGGCCGAGGGAGAGAGAGTGGAGCAATCCCAGACAACCGGGTCGGGCAAGATCCAGATTCTACTCTTCACCACGTGGGTATAATTGTGGAAGGCCACCCACCCCTTAGGGCAACATGTGCTTACAACATCCCCATTGGGATCCAGGACCTTGGTCTCCAAGAGGCCAATAAGGGAGACCTGAACTTATTGATGTGATGCTTAACGTCCCGGTGACGTGCATTAGAATTCAGCCCCCACACATTCCAGACCATAACTGACATAATTAAACAACGCTGGGGGTTTGGCTCCGCGTCGACACTCGAGGGGGGGCCGGACCTCCCGAGTTAGCTTTCTTGGTTTTTTTGGCATTCTTAGAGGGGATGACATATGAGGGATTGGGTATGGAGGGAGGGGTAGGGCATGGAATTTGCTGCGAGGAAATATGGATAGGATGAGAGGTTCTCACTGTCCCCACACTTCCTGGGCTAAGGGGGGTAGGATCAACAGGGGCTGCGGAACCCCTCAAGGCAGAACCGTCAGCAAAAGAATTAATATGCCCATCATTCAAATTATCACTACTCTGAGGACCCAGGCTAGAATTAATATGCCCATCATTCAAAGTGCTGCTACTCTCAGGACCCAGGCATCGTGGAGCCAAGTAACCCACGGCCCGAATAGGGATGCTCCCAGCCTTCGTCGCGGTAGTCATGGTGACTTCCCGTGCCGGGGTGATGACAGCACGGGGACTTCCTCTGACAGATACGGGTCTAACAAGGGGGATCGCAGGTACCGCTGTCCCAGAATCCAAGCCGTCAGGAAGAACAGAAGCAGCCCGATCCTTACCAGACGTAGTCCCCATGGAAGTGTGGCATGCCGACAGCAGATGGGAGGCAGGCGGGGACGTCAAGGGTCACAGAGATATTCCAGGGGAGATTCCAGGAGACCGGGGGGCCGGGGGGGCAGGGAGAGGAATGCAAAACTACAGTAGGAGGATGACCTTGCGAAGAGACCGGGAGGGAGAGAGCAGCAACGGAAATGGACTGCTCTCTGACCATAGCAAGGGCCTCCACCTCATCCACCGAGTCGAGCAAATCATCATCTTCGGGGTCAAGAGCCGACTGGGCAGAGGGGAGGGGACAAGACGCCAAGGCAGTAGTAAGGGCTGAAGTGGCACATGAGGCGATGTTGGGGTGCCAAGGCAGAGATGGATCCACGCGATCAACCCCTTCACAAAGCGGTGCAGATAGCCGGGACGGAGCAGCACACTGACCAATATCGTGGCCGAAACACCGACAGTGTGTGCATAAGGGGGGAATGCGCTCGTACTCCATATTCACTGGAATTATAGACCCATCGGCCAGTCGGGCCGAGATGAAAGTGGGGAAATCGGAGGTCGCATCAACCTCGACGAAGCACCGTGCAAATGAGAGACGGGAGGCATTCGCAGTGGCAGCGTCTATGAAGAGTGGATGGCCGACCGCACTCGCCAACTTGTCGAGAATGGTAGAGGAACAGAATTGAAGGGGGAGTTGGGGAAACCGAACCCACAGCGGCATCGAAGATAGTAGATCACGATCGAGCCCAATATGAGGAGCCCATCGCCTAAGCACCAGGAGACAACCATCGAGGAGCCAAGGCCCGCCGTGAAGGACCTCTCCACAATCCGCCTCCGAATCAAACTTGAAGAAAAAGAATCCATTTTCTTTGGAGTGAAGTTGGACCTCGGATTTGGGTTTCCACGTTCATCCAGGACTTGAGATGACCATAATACGGTCGGGGACCGACAAAATACCCAATAAGTGTGTGGGTCCAGCGACCCGAAGCGAGGGCGATTTCAGACGGTAGGATGTCGACGAGGATCTCATCTCCAACCAAGGAAGGGGGAGAACGCCAGGCTGAAGCTGGGAGTGGCGGGAGCTCTAGGAGCGCAAATAGCACTGAAGGAGATAGAGGACACGTATGACGAACGGGGAATGTCAGGAGCCTTCTGCACAGGCAAAGAACCAAGCAGTTGGGGAGCGACGATCCCCGAAGAAGCCACTGACTGGGGGGTCGGGAGGAGCCGCCCCTAAGATGAGTCGCCATAGCGGGAGGGTGACGGGGGCCTCCTCCCCTACCGGAAGCACGGCCTCCACCGCGACCCCGAAATATGCCATTGCCATCACGGGGAATGAAGGGGCCAAGGACAGGGGGGCCGCCGTCGGTTGACCACCGGGATCCAAGCGGGGGCAGCATCTCCGACATCACTAGGGATAGTGGAACCAAGGCCGCCGTTCGTCGCAACCGGAGGGGAAATAGAATCGCCCAGTGGCACAGAGGCAGCATCGCCCAAATTAGGGATAGGAAGAGATCCAGAACTAGACGATGCCATAAGGGTTTGCAGTGGGAATCAAGGGGAGCATAGGCTGCTAAGGGGGAAACCGCCAGAAATTAGGGAGGATGGTGGGTGTCGAAACCGCCGGAAAAGCTCCGGAGGACCCGAGGGGAGGACGGCGAGATCGCCCTGGGAGACCCAACACAGGAACCGAGGTAAGTGCTGATGATGTCTATATACATATATATGTATATGCATATATATGTATATGTATGTATATGTATACACATAAATATGTATAAGTATGTATGTATACATTTATATATATATATATGTATGTATGTATATGTATGTATGTATATATATGTATATGTATGTATATGTATGTATGTATATGTATATGTATATACATATGTGTATATATATATGTACTAGTCATAACCCGTGCACAAGTGCACGTGGACTGGAAAAAAGTGGTCGGAAAGGAGGGGAAATAAAAAGTGTGGGTGGGTGTGTGGGGAGGGTCCAGGGGAAAAACGCAAAAACAAGGGTTTATGTGGAAAATTCACCATAAATTACCCATGCACATGGACTGGAAAAAAATAGTTGTGTGCGGTGAGCAATTCTGGGGTTTGAGTGCTTGTGTGCGGTGAGCAAATCTGAGTTTTGAGTGGTTGTGTGAAAAATTCCCACCTCTTCTCTTAACCCTCAAAATTTCATCTCTTATCCAATTTCTCTTGTCTAAATTCTATTATCCACTTTTTCTTGTCCAAATTCTCTTATCGAATTTCTCTTGATAACATCCCGCAAATGTAATATATATATGTATGTATGTATGTATACGTATGTATGTATATGTATATATGTATATGTATACTCTTGTCCAAATTATCTTATCCAATTTCTCTTATGCATTTTCTCTTATCCAATTTCTCTTGATACCATCCCTATTTTATAAAATAGATGTATGTATATATATGTATGTATATGTATATATGTATATGTATATATCTATGTTTATATATGTATGTATATACTCTTGTCGAAATTCTCTTATCCAATTTCTCTTGTCCAATTTCTCTTATCCAAGTTCTCTGGATAACGTTCCTATTTTATAGAATAGATGTATATACTCTTGCCCAAATTCTCTTATCCAATTTCTCTTGATAACATCTCTATTTTATAGAATAGATATATGTATATACTTATGTATATATATACATATACATATACATATGTATATACATATGCATATACATATACATATGCATATACATATACATATGTATATACATAAACATATAGACATATACATATCTATATTATAAAAGAGGGATGTTATCAAGAGAAATTGGATAAGAGATATTAGACAAGAGAAATTGGATAAGAGATATCTATATCTATATTGGTTTCGCACTCGGGAGACGACCTTCACCGTGACCTATGGGCACGGGTTATGACTATACATAAACATATATACATTTGTATATACATATACATATACATATATACATATATACATATGTGTATATGGATTCATATAGATCAGGTGGCACCTGATCTAGTAGATCAGGTGCAAGACACAAAAAGGTGGGGCCCCAACGAGTAAAAGCTCATATGGGGCTTGTACTTTCCACCTTTTTGTTTCTTAGCAACTAATCTATTAGATTAGGTGTCACCTTTTCAACATTTAATTCATATGTGTGTGTGTATGTGTGTGTGTGTGTGTGTGTGTGTGTGTGTGTAGAAGATATCTTACATCTTTTATAGACGAATAAATAATAGAAAAGAGTAAGAAAAGATTTGTTTGGAGCTAGCTAGCAATATTATTATTAATTTATTGATCGCTATTTGTAAATTCAATTCTTTTGTTGGATACATATGTATTAGGATTTGTGTAACTTGGTTGGATTAATTGTTAATTGGAATTTGGATGTGTTCTTGTTTTGTTGATTTGGCACAATATATAATTTTTCTTGGCACAACTATTAATTGCATACATGTATCTTGTTCAATTTTAGTAGTATAGCGTATAGAAGAACTCTTTCGTATATAAGTATATCATATGGCCTTATTATTCATTGCAAAATATCAAGAAAATGTGATCATTTGAACACGCTTGGTCATTGCAAATTCATGGAACTCATCATAACTTGTCCCTCTCAGATCTAAATTTGATACAGACTACACACACATCCGCGCGCGCGCGCACATACACAAAGACCACGCATATACACAGACCACACACACAGAGAGAGATATACACCATCGCAATGAACGCTAAACATAAATCTTAGTTATTAAATTTGCAAATAACCAACATTAGAAGAGCTCTAAAAACATAAGATTAACAGGAAATCTATATCAACGACATGCATAAATGCCATCTATAAAAGCAGATCTCAACCCAAATTCAGTTCAGAAATGATTAAACAATGATATACGATTTACGATTGGGTCGCACACACAGAAAACTATAATAGTGCCACATACCAGAGAAGCCGATTTACTACACACACAGAAGAGTGACGGCGATGATTGGGCGATAAACGATCGTAGACTGAAGGCCGAAGATCGACGAAGACGCCAATCGTAAGGGAATACGAAGCAAATATGAGATTAGGTGAAGACAAAGCGAAGCGAAGACGAAATGTATGAGCATAGCAATGAAAGAGTAATCTAAGGATTTAGTGGGTGTATTACTGACAGTACCGTCAATGAAGGCATCGATAGTTGACGTCTCAATGAGTCTGATGCCATATAGCGCTAGGTTTCACTGACTATATAACCGTCAGTGAATCCAATAACATTTTAGGGGTTTCCCTGACGGGTTTGTCATCAATGCTAAAGCTCACTGACGGTTTTGTCAGTGAAGGGATGGATAGTTGGCACTTCCTCGAATACAACGACTTTAGTGGGGGTGTTTCTGGTGGTTTCGTCAGTGAATTAAATAATCACGACGGGAATTTTGGCCCTTTAGCAATGGTTGTGTGCCTTGTGGAAAAAATGTGTGAACGACCTACCCACTGCTGACGGCCGTTAGTGACCTCAGCGAAAATAGCCCAACATTTACTTATGAAAGTTCCTGTCGGTGAATATGGGGTTATTGCTGACGAAATCCGTCAGCAAAAGTTATTATAACATATTACTATAATTAGAAGAAAAAAATAAAATTTTCGCTGATGGCCTTCCCCATCAGCAACATCCAACTATTGCTGACGGAGACCTAACCGTCAGTAAACTGCTGTATTGCCAATATATCACTGACGGACCCTATCCCCTTGTCTGTGATGGTTCCGTCGGTGAGTGTCGGCTTTCCTTGACGACTTAATTGGTCATCAGTGACATTTCAATATCACTGATGGACACTTATTGCCGTCAGTAGAAGCGCACCTTTACTGACAGTATAATTGGCCATCAGTAAAATCCTATTTTCTGGTAGTAATATTCTACAACAATTTTGGTATGGCATTTGTGTTAGATATTCTCGTTGTTGTGGGTCCTTTATTTCCGTTAACTGCAAATAAACGAGGCCATGATGTAGAGCGCGTGGCGAACGTGTGTAGTCGCACGACCGGTTCTTGGGGGTGAACGATCGTGATCTGAACGTTACTAAATCTTCGGCACGTTAATTTGTTTCGGTTTTGTTTTTCGCATTATAAAAGGAGTTAAATGAAATCAGAATGCTGCACCAATTTGTAGCGCAAAAATATCTCTGTGCTGGGTTTTTTGTGTCCACTATTTACGTGAGTTAGTTTGAGAATTGAGGCGGTCAAGTGGTATCAGAGCACGGTTCGAGTTCTTCGACACCTCGCGATGGAGCGGATCCCCACCAATCAAGCGGCACGCGGCCATGGGCGCGAGCTTGCACTACCGCAGACGATGAAGGAGCCGTGCGGGACAACGACGTACCCCATCCTGACACGATCAAACTACAGCGACTGGGTCCTCTTGATGAAGGTCATCCTGCAGGCGAGAGGCCTGTGGTGGGTAGTCGAGGGCGCAGAGGCCGTCACCGACGACGCCGGCTACCGCAATGACCGCAAGGCGATGGAGGCCATCCTCCGTGGCGTGCCATCGGAGATGATCGCAACTCTGGCGGTAAAGCCCACGGCAAAGGAGGCGTGGGAGACAATCAAGACCCGGCGCATGGGGTCTGAACGTGTGCGCGACGCCAAAGCTCAGACGCTCAGGACCGAGTTCGAGGAGCTGAAGCATAAACCTGGTGAGTCGATTGATGAGTTGTCTTTGCGTCTAACCGGCATTGTTAGCAAACTATCTGATCTTGGTGACGAGATCAAGGAGAAGCAAGTCATGCAGAAGTTCCTACGCGTCATCCCCAAGCGGTACTCGCAGCTGGTCATGTTCGTGGAGAGCTTGCTCGACCTGATCACTCTCTCGATGGAGGACCTGACCGGTCGTTTCAAAGCGACCGAGGAACGGTTCGAGCTGGAGGCGACAGATGATGGCAGTGGCAAGCTCCTGCTGTCAGAGGAGGAGTGGCTCGCGCGCATGTGGCGGCGCAAACAGGACAGATCCTCTAGCCGCGGTGGTAGCGGTTTCATTCCAAACAAGCGCCGTGGCAAGGCGCAGGACGCACATGGCAAGGAGGTCACACGCGACGGCGGCGGCAGGGCATTCGGTGCTGGCCGCAACGTCAAGAAGGGCAAGTGCCGGTACTGTGATAAACTGGGACACTGGGCGCGTGATTGCAGGAAGAAGAAACACGACGAGGCCGCCAACCTCGTGCAGGTGGAGGATGAGGAGCCCGCACTCCTCATGGCTGAAGTTGCGTTGCTCATCACGGCACACGCCGAGTCAGAACACGGTGGCGGCGACGGCTCTGTTTTTCTCAACGAAGAACGCACCGAGGTCATGCTCGATAAGGAGGATTACGTGAAGGACACCGTGTGGTACCTAGACACTGGGGCATCAAATCACATGACGGGCGACCGCGTCGCGTTCACCGAGCTGGACACCGGCGTGACTGGGTCGGTCCGGTTCGGCGATGGCTCAGTGGTGGAGATCAGGGGGCACGGCACTGTGCTTTTCATAGCGCATGGTGGCCGGCACCGCATGTTCACCAACGTCTACTACATACCTAAGCTCCGCAGCAACATCATCTCCCTTGGGCAGCTCGATGAGGTGGGTTGCGAGGTGCTCATCAGAGGCGACGTCATGCGCGTGCGAGATCGACAACAACATCTCATTGTCAAAGTAACGCGGACTAGCAACTGGCTGTATGTGATTTCCCTTAATGTTACGAAACCGGTGTGCATGTCAGCTAGTACAGGGGACACTGCTTGGCTTTGGCATGTGCGTTTCGGCCATCTAAACTTCGAGGCGCTGCGCAAGCTCGCGCACGATGGCATGGTGTGCAGACTTCCTCACATCGAACACGTGGACCAACTCTGTGACGCATGTCTCATCGGCAAGCAGAGGCGCACACCCTTCCCGCAGATGGCAAATTATCGTGTCGAGGGTCGCATCGACCTCGTACACGGTGATCTCTGCGGGCCCATCACGCCGGCAACACACGGAGGGAGGAAGTACTTCCTCCTCCTCATCGACGACAAAACCCGCTAGATGTGGGCCGCCTTGCGGACATACAAGGATGAGGCGGCGGCCGCGATCAAAAAGTACCAAGCTGCTGTCGAGGTGGAGACCGGGAGGAAGCTGTGCATGCTGTGCACAGATCGAGGTGGCGAGTTCACCTCTGTGGAGTTCGGGGACTACTGTGCTGATCACGGCGTGCACCGGCAGCTGACGGTGCCGTACTCCCCGCAACAGAACGTCGTCGTCGAGCGACGGAACCAATCCGTCATGTCCATGGCGCGTTGTCTATTGAAGGCAAGGAAGATGCCGGGCGCGCTCTGGGGGGAGGCAGTCAGCACGACGGTGGTCATCCTAAACAGCTCGCCGACCCAGAGTGTACGTGGCATGACTCCGTAAGGCTTGGCACGAGAAGAAGCCGACGGTGCACTTCTTCAGAACATTCGGCTGCATCGCACATGTTAAGGTAACACGGCCTAACCTGAAGAAATTGGATGAACGCAGCATCCCCATGGTGTTGATCGGCTACGACATCGAGTCCAAGGCTTACCGGGTGTATGACCCGGTGAGCAAGCGCGTGTGTGTGACACGCGATGCCGTGTTCGATGAAGCGGCATGCTGGGACTGGGTTGGCTCCGACGCGGGTTCATCCTCGTTCACGGTGGAGTACACACTGTCCTTCGCGACGGCGTGCAAGGGAACCACCACGTCGACACAAGGGGGAACGACAACACCACCTGCGTCTGAGCCGGCCATGCCGCGTGCACGGACACCCGAGCCAGACATGCCCACGCTGTTACGCGCCTCACTGACCCCTGAGCCGAACGACGTGGAGTTTGTGTCTCCACCGTCAGATGCAACACCTGCGGCCATGATCGGCAACAATGAGGCACCACGACGCTACCGCACCAACAGCAACGTGTACGCCACGACCGGCGAGCACATGATGGACACAGAGGAGCTCCTGCTCGCGACCGGTGACGAGCCGGTGACATTCTAGGAGGCTGAGCCGCATGCATGCTGGCGGAAGGCGATGCTCGACGAGCTGAGCTCGATCGTCGAAAACCACACTTGGACACTAACGGAGTTGCCTGAAGAGAAAAAGCCGATTGGGCTGAAGTGGGTTTTCAAGTTGAAAAAGAACAGCGCTGGCGAAGTGATCAAGCACAAGGCCAGGCTCGTGGCAAAGGGCTATGTCCAGCACGCGGGGATCGACTTCGATGAAGTCTTTGCTCATGTGGCTCGACTAGACTCCATCAGAGTGCTGCTGGCGGTCGCGGCACACGCCGGCTGGGAAGTACACCATCTCGACGTCAAGTCTGCATTCCTGAACAGTGATCTGGAGGAAGAAGTGTATGTAGCGCAGCCGCCCGGATTTGTTCGAGACGGGCACGAGCACAAAGTATTGCGGCTGCACAAGGCTTTGTACGGACTGCGTCAAGCTCCTCATGCATGTAACGCCAAGTTGGATGACACGCTGTTATCACTTGGGTTTCACAGGAACGAAACGGAGCATGCAGTATACACCCGGGGCGTCGGCGATGAGAAGCTGCTGCTGGGCGTGTACGTGGACGATCTGATCGTCACGGGCGCGCATTTGAAGGCCATCGATCATTTTAAGCAGGAGATGAAGGCCAAGTTCCAGATGAGCGACCTCGGCAAGCTTAGCTATTACCTCGGCATCGAGGTGCGACAAGGCGCCGGTGAGATCACGCTGGCGCAGACTGCGTACGCGGCCAAGGTGCTCGAGAAGCGGGCATAACCGGTTGCAACCCGGTCCACGTCCCAATGGAGCCACGATTGAAACTGAGCAAGGAGAGCTCAAACCCACCTGTGGATACGACGCTCTACCGGAGTATCGTCGGGAGTCTACGCTACTTGGTACACACGCGGCCCGACATCACGTTCGCCGTCGGCTACGTCAGTCGCTACATGGAGTCGCCCACGACCGAGCATTGGAGCGCCGTCAAGCACATACTCAGGTATATTGCTGGCACCATTGGCTACGGATGTCGCTACGCCAATGACATCTCCGGAGCTAAACTCGTGGGGTATAGCGACGCTGACATGGCAGGCGATGTCGACGACAGAAAGAGTTCTATCGCTGTGGTGTTCATTCTCGGGGGAGCCCGGTAAGCTGGCAATCAAAGAAGCAGAAAGTGGTTGCCCTATCGTCTTGTGAGACGGAGTACATTGCTGCAACTACTGCAGCATGCCAAGGTGTGTGGCTCGCACAGCTACTCAGTGATCTTCTCGGTAAGGAGGCCGGCGGAGCTACTCTACTCGTGGACAACAAATCAGCGATTCAACTTTGCAAGAATCCGGTTTTCCATGACCGGAGCAAACATATCGAGACGCGTTACCATTTCATCAGACAGTGCGTCGAAAGCGGCAAGATCGCCGTCGACTATGTCCACACCGACGATCAGCTGGCGGATATACTGACAAAAGCACTCGGACGGGTCAAGTTCCAGGGCCTGCGCGCGAAGCTCGGCATCGTCAACATCCAGAACAACTAGATTAGGGGGAGTTTGTTAGATAATCTCGTTGTTGTGGGTCCTTTATTTCCGTTAACTGCAAATAAAGGAGGCCATGATGTAGAGCGCGTGGCGAACGTGTGTAGTCGCACGACCGGTTCTTGGGGGGTGAACGATCGTGATCTGAACGTTACGAAATCTTCGGCACGTTAATTTGTTTCGGTTTTGTTTTTCGCATTATAAAAGGAGTTAAATGAAATCAGAATGCTACACCAATTTGCAGCGCAAAAATATCTCTGTGATGGGTTTTTTGTGTCTACTATTTGCGTGAGTTAGTTTGAGAGTTGAGGCGGTCAATTTGCGCTTGACTTTATTTGATCCATCTCATGGCTGTAATTTCATAATGTGTTCACGTACTTCGGATTCAAGGTACTTTGAGATAGGAATTCTGTTAACACGATTGGATATAGAGATCACATAATCAGCCATCAGTGTTGCCCCAACGGTGCCAATTGTTGCAATCGTTATTAATTACCTAAGTTCATTTATTTCAAATAATAAACTTGTTTAAGTGGAAACCACTGGGTACATGATCAACGGGGAGATCATTGGCTATTCAAGGTTGATGGATCCAGGCCAGATGATCTCCTCATTCTTCCGTCATAAATCTGACACGAACCATTTAATAGCGGTCATGGTGATTACAGAACTAAACCTTCCCACACTCAAGTCGGCCTCCTTTTTCATGTAAGTAATATTCCAAGGCTTATGACTAGCAAGCAGATGGCAAAGATTACGTATGCATGTATTCATGTAGAGCCTATGTGAGGGCATCTTAGTCATTTTCCTATGTAAACCCTAACAATATTCTGCTGGTCAATGTATTTTATGGCATGTAGAATATGTCAGTATCGCCCTCAATAGAGCACCTCCATCTCCAATTCCATTACGGCTCTGCGTTTAACCGGGCCCACCAAGAAGCTCAAGCCCTCATAAATCACGTTGTAAATAGCCCAATGAATATCAATAATAAGTCAAGTTTATTGCTCCATGTATTAACTGACATTGCAGCACATCGGCAAGCTAAATTTGCAAGAAACGTACAAATTCGTAACCCTTAAATCGAGCAAACAAGGAACACGTAGAAAATATTGGGAACCAAAAAAAATGGCGCGGCAATCAGAAAATGAACAGGCAATATTTTTGTAGGCAATTTAACATAACAAAGCTGGGCACGCGCATATAGACGTGACATGCGAAATCCGAAGAAATTAACACGTAATAGCACAAGTTCAAAAAACCGTGTGCTTAACTTTGATTCAGTGAACATCAAATAGATCAAGAAAGAGACTGTTAACTCATAGTATGATCAACAACAACATGCTTAAGGGCTTATACTTAACACGTAGCAAGCGAGATACGATGCCACGCACGCTTGCCAACCCCACAAAGGACAGCGACGGATGTTTTCCTACCACCAGGGACATGCACATCACCTGTTTCTCGAATCAGTACATCTGATCGTCAAGAACGGGTGAGGAATTTTCAAGCAGTCGGTGTGTACTTCGTCTCTCATCGGTCGATATCACGAAAATGCATTGTCTCACAAATGCACTGCATTAGCCTTGGACCGAGACAAGAGAGCTAATGCTAATCAAATTTGTTGATAGCAACTCAGCTTATTAATTAATTAATTGATTATAACGCATCAACTTCATATGTCACGATTAGGGCTACCTAGTCTACACTGTGACTCATCACCCATAATTTTCTTACTTTAACTCTGAGAGAGGGGGTTGAGAGATTTTGGTGTAAAATGCGCAAGGTTACCAAACCTTATCGACTAAAATGAGAGAAGTGATATTATACGACAACATTAGCATAGTGATGTGTGATGTATCGAATAGAACCGGATACTTTAAGCAAGAAAGTCTCGTTGCCCTTTCTATCCAAGATTCCCACTCCAAGCCAAAGGGGACCCATCAGTGTACTTTAGCGGAGAATCAATATTTAAGCATATCCTCAGGAATGGCCTTAACATGTTTCGTTAGGACTAAACACTTGATTTGTTAACTTTATCTTCTGCTTATTAAAATCAACCTTGAAGGCCCACATTATATCCACATCGCCTCAAGCATGATTTGGCTACTGAATTTCTTTAATTCGTGAAAGCAAGGGTCAAAAGAAAATGATCATAACATCATGAACCCCTCTAGTCCCTACTCTTTTTTTCTTTCCTTCAAAAGTTTGTGTTTTCTTTATCTGTTCCGTTTCGCACACTCATCTTGTGGGTGTCACTCCTTATAACTGCCATTGTATGGGCACCGAAGATGGGGCCCATGACTTGTCAAGCAAGAAGACGTATGGGCTTGTTTGGCTATTGGAAGGTTGGTTTAGGATCTTGATGAGCATTAACATTCAACTTTTCAGAATATAGAGTTTTTCGATTGTTTCGCTTGAAAAGTGGATTTGAAAGTATTCTTTTGATGTTTGGATGATGAAAGATGTTGAAATATGAATGTATTTACGTCAATTAATATAATTGATATATCTCGTTCAAATTAATTAATGGTATATGATGTGTGTGTATTTTGTATATTTTCCATATATTTTTCTTTCATGTTTCATGCCTCTCCACAACACATTCCACATCATTTCTTTCACCTTTTAGTTTCTTTTTACTCTTGGGCTCCCTCTATGTATTTCAGCTGAAAATAAAGAATTCTGGGTCTCAAGAGCGACGACGTCTGCTTGGAAAGCGATTCAAGACGTGACAGGGTTCGAACTATTAAATGAATATAGAAAGAGAAGCAGGTTGACACGGTCGTGTGGCATGCACCACACGACCATGTGCGTTGAAGCCAAGACATAGCTGGAAAACAGAGCTCTACACAGTTGTGTGCCATCACTACTACAAAAAAAGACATTTAATAGCACATGTTAGATAACGCTTGCCAATTATAAGCGATGTTTCTTAGATGCACAACTAATAGACAACGCTTCTTTTTGCAAGTGCTGTAAAAAGTCTGATAATAGACAACGCTTCTTTCTTCAATCGATGTTTATTAGAGGTACATTTAATACACAGTGCTTCTTTCTATAAGCGATGTATTAATAATGTTGAGAAATCTAGTGCCATGGCATTCTAATAAATTTTTAATGGCAAGCTTGTAAATACATGATCTTGTAATAAACATCCAAAATGTTTAAATGGTTTTCTTGTAAATATTTATATCTATTATGCTTAATGGAAAATATATAATAAAATGTCAAAAATTTGGCGTTCTGCCAAAACCTATGGTGCCAACTCCCAAAAATTTGGTAGTCAAAAATCTGCCAAAACCTAGGGCGGGCGAACTCCCCCCATTAATCTTCCAATTCCCCCCCAAACAAATCTATAAGAAATATCATGGTCTGCGAAAACCTAGGGCTTTAGACCAATCTCATCTATGAGAATTCCCTCTCAGTCGATCAAAAATCTTCAGATATAGTCGATCAGAAGACTAGACCCATCACCGTGTTCATCGTCGCCACGTAACCGTGTTTGACGTCACCTCATCGCCGACCCTGCCGATCACCACATCGTCGTCAAGTTCGCCGTATAGGGTTCTTTAACATGTAATCGTCAAGTTCGCTATGTTGGGTTCTACAACCTATTGCTGTTAATTTTATACTTCAAGATCAAATTTTTGGATGATAAAGCTAGGGATTGTTGAGAGATGTGTATGCCCTCGAGGCAAATTCATCCCTGTGTATCTATACAGACATCTTGTTTAAAATAATACTAAGCTGTTTGGTAAGTATTTATCTAATTAAGTTAACAGTAATGTTGTAATCATTAGAAACTTAAGTGAAGTCCTGAGACTTAATGCAAGGTCAAACATGTATCGAGATGAGGATCTCGATCATGGAGAAGTGCTTGACCGTTAGTAGCATAAGACTGAAAAGGTTCGTGGTCGTAGATGTTTCGAGAAAAGGATATCGAAACATCGAATAGACCAATGTGTCTTAGTCTTCACCGGGTAGCGGTGATGATGATCTCATGATCATTTGACTTGGCAAAGTCGAAGACGAGACACATGCTCATTGGAAAATGAGTTCACGGAACGACCCAACAAGAGTTATCATATGCTTATGATTGACCAATTTATCAATGATAACTCCTAGTGATGATAGGCAAGTTGGTATTTTGACTTGAGGTCATTGTACAAACATGTGCATGAATGGTGTTACTTCGATCACTGATTAAGCCTCGGGTAAGCCCCGTTGAAAGGCCTTTGGTTGGGTGACATTTGAAACGTGCAGGAGAGAAATGACCAAGATAGGATTCGTCTCTCCCGGTCAATGTGAGTTAGTGTCGTAGTGTTAGTTTGATCTTTAGTGAAAACTCTGGCCAGAGTATGTTGGAAGATGTCCAACATTATTTGACTAAAGATCGATGGAAACTAACCGGCTTCGAGCTATTGGAGTTGACAGTTTGATCGTACCCTAGGCTTGAAACAAACGACATAGTTTTGACGAAGAGACTAAAACTGTGGTATTCATCACGGACATAGTCAGGGTGGTCCCGACAGTACTCATATTAATGAGTTAACCACATAAGTATGATACTGAAACATGGACGGCACCTGCTGCTAGCGGTTACTGCCGTCTGGGGCTTCGAGCCCCACCTGTAGTAGGGTGAGGTCGTAGGGTCTCACACAGAGTGAGAACTTCGTCAAGTAATCGGTAGAAATTAGGAAGAATATGCATTTGATGCAAGGGATAAAATACTGCAAAGAGTTTGCAATTATCTTCTGCATTCGGGATAAAAGATCCTGAGTGCAAGCGGGAGATATTGGGTGATGTAAGCCCTCAGATCATTTGTATTTGATACAAATGATTTTATATAATAGATGTGGACATTTTTGCATATGATGCAAAGAGAGTTAAACATGTTGTAAATTGTTTACGCATATAGTTAATAAAATAAACGCGAGGAAAAGGTTACTTGGATGATAGGAACGTCCCGGTCTAAACCCAGGTTCGAACGGCGTCCAAAACAGACACAAAATACACAAGATATAGCCAAAATAGTGTTGGATCTGGATCCTAACCTAGAGGGGGGGTGTGAATAGGCTAATAAAAAATTCTCGTACAACCCAAGAGAAATCACACACAGTTATAAGCATAAGTAGAGTAAATCAGAGACAATCACAGAGTGCACACAAATATACCCTATTTCGGTCGCCCCAACGACCTACGTTGTGACGGTCGGTTTTCGATCGTACTTTCTTCGTGCACGTGCTTTTGATCGTGCACGTATTTTATTTTAGACCTGTTTGTTTTTGAACACTTTTGTGTGATATGTCGTGGTGATCGTCTTTGAGAGTATTAAATGGTGGCACTATTTTGGAACGACATTTCTTGGGTCGTTCTCCCACGATTTGATCATATTTGAAGTGACGTCACGATTTTCAGCTTTGACGTTAGACGTTTCTATTTTTAGTTTCGTCCTTCGACGTCGAAATTTAGATCCGTCTTCTTAGTCCTCTTTCTTTCGTCGTCCCAAACACCCCATATTTATTTTACAATT
Source organism: Scilla litardierei (assembly GCA_030789695.1). Classification (NCBI taxonomy): domain Eukaryota; kingdom Viridiplantae; phylum Streptophyta; class Magnoliopsida; order Asparagales; family Asparagaceae; genus Scilla; species Scilla litardierei. The sequence continues at coordinate 105,942,516 of CM061132.1, forward strand.
TTTGGACTTCATTTGACCTATTTTCCATTTTTGACTAAGTTTATATTATTTTTAAATTATACTTTTACAAGCTTTTTAATTCTAATAAAAATCCTAATTTCATTATAACTCCCCAAATAATTTTTAAGCCCAAGCCCTAGCCCTAGCCGCGCCCCATGCGTGAGAGAGGGTGAGGGCGAGTTATTTTAGCTATTTTAATTATTTTAATTATTTTAAATAACTTCCTAAACCCTAGACCTAGCCCCAGACTCTTTTCCTATTTAAATAAGCCTAGGTTAAATTATTTTCGCACACACCAAAACCCTAGCCGTCAAAAACACTCCCCAAAGCTTCGTCGCAACTGCAGCCGCAGCCGCCCGCATGACCGACGGATCGCCCTGCATTTCCTCGGTCTGATCGAGGCCATCGCCCGCATCCGCCCCCCACTCCGCAATGTTGCAAGCTGTAACGTTGCAGCCCGCAGCCGCCCCGCTGCGACTGAAGAAATCGCCCGCATCCGCCCGCTACGACCGAGGCCATCGCCCGCATCCGCACCCCTCTCCGCTCCGCTGTAGCCCGCAGCGCCCGACCCCCGCATCCGCAGTGTCTGACCGACCCGCTTCCCTGCATCGCCCGCTCCTCCGCGTCGCTGCAGCGCTCCGCGTTGCAACCCCCGCTCCCCAAGCGTCCGACCGAGAGCTCCGCAGTGTCCGACCGAGGATTTCCCTCGCAGCGGCCCGCTGTGACCGACCCCGCAGCTCCGCAGCGCTGCGACCCCTTCGTCCGCAATGTCTGACCGACTGAACCCCCCGCAGCGGCTGTGTCTGACCGAGCAACATTCGACGCAACCCCGCATCCGTCGCAACGCTTGCCACCGTTGGCCCCCACAAGTTCTCCAGAAGTGTTGTGGGTCCCCCATTAGCCCCTAGCACTGCTGTGGGCCTCATTTTGGTGATCTTCTTCGTGGATTTGCCGACTACGATGTTGCGACACGTTGTAGCCCTTCGTCGCTAGATCTAGCTTTGGAATCTAGTTCACAATTCAGAGTTGACGACAAGGAATTTCTCACCACTATTTCTATTATATTCCAGACTCCGGAAAAGGTTGGTTTTCTGAACTCGTAGCGCAACCCACCCGTAGCGAAAACTGAAAACCTAACTAAAATCGGCAACTTAACTCATTAAATTTACTTTCTGCTCCCTTAAAACGATGTGGAACCGTAGAATCGACGAATGGACTTTTTGACTGTGCACATAGGATAGAATCGTCAAATAGGGCTGAACATCAAAAATGTGACTTCTGACGAATAGGGTAGTCCCGATAACCTAGACATGAACCCTAATAGGAATTTCTGAAAGCGAGACCTGACACCGTCGACGTGACACTATTTCAGACGGACTTCCGCTGACGATACGCTTGGACGAGACGCTCCGGAGAGACGACACACTCGCTACCGCAGGCAAGTGTATCCACTTGCACTTTTGGCCGTGCTTAGGCCCTAAATTGTTAGAACTGTTAACTGTGAACAAAGAGAACCGGACGTGAAATGATAGCGTCCGGGACGCCATTGACGGCACAGTCTTGACGACGAAGTCTGAGCCCAATAACAACAATATTTGACATCATAGGACTATCTTATGTGTGCGTGCGTGTGGACACCCTAGAATAACCTTTCCTGCCTTGTCACGTCCTGTCTCGTCTTGCACAGCCCAGAGGGAAATTGAGACTCTCCGAGTGATCCCTTGTCTTGTTACACAGCCCAGAGGGCAATAGGGCACTCTCAGAGTGATCCCTTGTCTTGTTACACAGCCCAGAGGGCAATAGGGCACTCGCCAAGCTAGAGCGAGTGATCCCTTGTCTTGTCATGTCTTGAATACTTGGGTTTGGGGTAGGGTTGAGCGTGCGCACGGTAAGAGGGTCTGATCCCCCTCGAACCGTAAGGCGTGAACCCTTTCATGTCACACTTGTCTTGTCTTGTCCCGCCATGTCCCGATTTGTCTTGACACCAGTAGGCTAGTCCCGTAGTTGGTAGCACACGCTACGACTACTACTTGTCACGTTTTACTTTCCTGCTGCGTTACTTTCTTTTGTTCCCCTGTTATAACCTCAGCATGCTAATCAACCAGTAAACCGTTGTTAAATAGTTGATAGACTTGCAGTTTGGTCTGACCCTTTTTTGTAGACCTTACCTGACGTACAGTTCCTTCTTTTGGTGCTGTACGACAGGTGTTGAGCCAGAGTACGTCGACGAGGTGGACTTGTGATCGCTTCACAATGTAACCCAAAAAGAGCGACCGTGTAGTTTTACCGCAAGCGCACGGTGTAGCGGCGAGCGGGTTATCGAACACAGGGAGGACGAATGACGGTGTCTTCTCCGAACAACCTGGCTATAGGAACAGAAAAGAGGGAATTTTCCTTTTGGCGATCCTGTCACAATCGTCAGACAAAATATGGGGATATAAAATCAAATAAAGGACGCCTAGGGAATGGGGAATCCCCGCTACTCACCGTATCTTGTCAATGTGATTCATTGGTATCAACATTGCTAGGGTAGAATTTCGGATGAACTAGTTGCAACTGAATGTAAAACCTAGCTCACGCTCTCGCGCTGTTGCCGGTCTATAGCTAACCTAGATTTGGGTCCAATCTCTTGCAAACCCTAGCCTAGGCGAGCTAGCATTAGGATCAACATCATCGTTCAATCGCGTCCCGAGCCCACTCTCGTGCAAACTCGGGCCGCGACCTAGGTTGGGATAGTTCCTACCCGTCCAATCTCTTGCAAACGGGTATCGGCATCGAATTGCAACCGAGAACCCTAGTATCGGTCCAATCTCTTGCAAACCGATACTACGGAAACTCGATTTCAACCCAAGTCGGATTTCTAGGGTTTTCTATCGAGTTGGGATCCAATCTCTTGCAAATCCCGATCGATATGAACACCTAGCTATCCGTAATAAATCAATCCCAAACTAACCCTAATAGCAATTCTAGCAATATTTCTACCAAATCATCACAAATCAGAAATTGGGCTCGTAGGGTTCATCCCCACGCCCCAAGACGTAAGGACTACTCACAATTCATAGCACAAATACAAAAATAATCAATGGAAATAACAATAGAATTCATCACAATATTCAAATAAGCAATAAAAATAAGATTTTTAAGGGAGAGGGAGACAAACCAATAGAGTTCTCCAAGAATCCAACAAAAATAAACGTTTCTCTCCTCTCCAATCACAATAATCAAAAGCTAAAAAGTTTAATCTAAAAAGCTGCAAAAAGTAAAAGAAAAAGCTCTCTAACCTAGGTCAAAAACTGGGGTTAAATACCCCCCAAAAATCGTCCAAAAAATGTGACCAAAATGCCCCTGCGCAGCCTGAAAATCGCAATTTACGCTACAGACAGCGCGACTCACTCGGCCGAGAGACAAAAGTCGCTATGCCGAGTAAGAAACCCTGAGAAATTCCAGTAAGTCTGGGTCTTCGGGGGTCTTCACTTCGGGGGTCGCTCGGCCGAGTGAGTTGTCGTCACTCGGCAGATGGCTTCTAGATACTCGGGCGGTCGTCATTTTCCACTCGGCCGAGTGGGTCTTCTGAAGCTCAGGCAGATGAAAAACAGTAAGTTGGCTCTTTTGGATGGGCGTCGTCTGAGTGCCACTCGGGCGGACGGGATCTCGTCACTCGGCCGATGTGGCTTCTGATGCTCGGCCGAGTGCACACATGAAGTGTATCCGTTCTGGCCGGCCGAGTGACTCCTTCACTCGGCCAAGTGAGACACCAAAAATGCCCATTCAGCTTGTTTTTGCCTCCTCGTCGCTCCTACGACGTTCTTTCTTCTTCCGCTCCTCTCCATTGGCAAAATACCCCACGGGGAGGTAGTCGGTGACACCTGGAGTAGGCGTATCTCGGTATCACTCCAAATCGCTCCAAATCACCTGAAATACGACAAAAACAACAAATCGTGAAAAGTATCGCAATATCGTCGATATATCGAGAAAAACATGATTTGAGCGATCTAAATGGCACGCAAACATGCGGGAAAAAAGTGTAAAATATGGAGTGATCAAAATCCCCCAAGCTTACCTCTTACTCGTCCTCGAGGAAGATAAGTAAAAGGCGAACCCGGTGGATTTCGAAAACGAAAACGACGGAAAAAAATGAAAAACGAAAAACGAAGAAGAAAGAAGAAAGCGAAGAGGGAAGCTGCTAGATCATTTTTCTCAGGACGTGGGTTTTGCTTACTCATACAGCATGCACCGAATGTAAAATACATGTCAAAGAATTTTATTTCGATATCATAGTATAATGGTGCAAATAGAAATAGAAAACCCAGGAATATCGATATAGCATGAAAAACAGAATAATTCTAAAATTAACATTGTCTAAATCATTTAAAGCGGTATACAATATCGCAGATCACACACTTTTCAATTGAATGCTTTCTATGAGGAGTATAAGAATATCACGCAATAGAATAGAAAGAATAGAAAAGCATGGATATCATGAAATGAGTGCTAGGCATTGATTTCTGGATTTCGTGAAGCTAAAAATAATCTCACCGAGTATAGAATATTACTTAGCCTAGGTTGTCGTGCAACGTCAAGTGGTCACTCTCTCACACATCATTGGATTCTCTCCCCCAAGCTTATCTATAAGCGTGGTGGCACAAAAACAATATTTACATCCCCATTTTTATGAAGCTCCAAAAGTAATAAAAATAAAAACAAAAAAGAGGGAAAGAAAGAGAGAACATGAGATGGGATCTTTTATTGAGGTTCTTTTCTCTTTTTCTTTTCCTTTTTTTGGTATTCATATATACACAATGATCCCAATCAAAGAGAAATAAGGATATACAAGAATTTTTCTTTTTCTTTGTTTTTGGGAAATTTGGAGCTAGGAATTAATAGCGGGGGAAATGCCATATATTAGAATCGCTAAAGGGAGATTCACCAATGATTTTAAAATAGAGAATTGATGTTCAAGATATGTGTAGAAAGAAGTAAATATGTCTCTCAGTTCACTCTATAGGACGTGCACGACAACTTCAGCAGGGTAATCTAATCTACTCAGTTTCGATCACAAAAAAGCTAACTAATCCAGATTCATCATAGCTAACATCATTTAATCATCCTGAAGTGAAATGTACAAATCATGCATATAGAAGTGATATAGGAAAAGAAAACGGTACTCCAGATATAAGCATTCAATGCGTGAATCTTGGTTTGTTTTCTGTGATAGCATACATATGAATATTCAGACTCAGCTAATAATAAAATTTCATCCATTTTCATGCGGAAAAAGTGTGGGTTACTATCTCTAAATGCAAGGCAAATCATAGCCTATGATATCAGAAATAAAATCTAAGACATGACAAATATAGCATGCATATATAGAGAAAGCTAACGCCACGTAATCATCATCACAGAAAAGTCATCTCTAGCATGAGACGAAAAAGAAATAAAGATAAAGGGAAAATGAAACTAATTACAATGCAGCACACAGAGAAAATAAGAAAAACGTGATGCATGGTAAAAAGAAGAAAAAGTGATGAAAATGAGTGCAAATGCGGAAAATGGCGTGAAAAAACCAAAAATAAAGGTGGTAAATCGAAAAGAACGTGAGAACTCACTCCCCCAAGCTAAACTGCACAGTGTCCTCAATGTGCGAAGTGTGGCGCACCGAGAGACGCGTAATGTGAGGGGAATGTGAGGATGCATGCATGATGAAAAAGAAAATAAAATAGAATAGAAAATAACGAAATGAAAAATATGATGCGGACATGATGCATGCAGATAGAGGAGTGAAATAGATATAAAGGTGTGACACCAAAAACTCTCCCTCTCTCCCAAAAAAGATATATAAAGATAGGAACTAAATGTGTACCCAAAAACAGTGATGGAAGGTGGGGTGGGCAAAAATCATCAGGAACCAGCAGAGACGGGCAGCACGACGGTAAAAAAGATCGATGGCATCAAGGGTGCCTAAGAAGGTGGGGCTGCGCCGTCTCCGTCCTGAGGTGGAGGAGGAGGAGGAGGTGGTGGTGGCTGGGGAACAGACTGCTGAGTGGGTGTGGGTGTGGGTGTGGTAGCAGGCTGGGTGGGGGTAGGGGTGGGGGTGGGTACCTGCTGGGTGGGTGTGGGTGTGGGTACGCGAGGGAGCCGGTCGAGAATCTGCGTGAGGCAGTAGTGAATGCCTGGGAGAAGGTCGAGACGGCTGGCCATGGTGGTGACAGTGGCAGACATGGTCCTAAGGTCGCCTCTGAGGGCACTCACCGCCCCCTCGAGAGCGCGAATGCTCTGAAGTACAGTGTCGGGGGGAGGTGGTGCAAAGGGACGGACCTGTCGGTGCTGTGCAGGATGAGGCTGGCGTACTCAGGTGGCGTAGGTGATGGGCTCAGCAGGCATGTGGAGGTAGGGTGCTGTGCTCACAAGTGTGGGCCTAGCCTCAGGGTGAGGCTGGGACGCAGGCAGGCGTGAGGTGGAAGCAACATCAGCGGAAGTGGAGTATAAAAATTACGACGAGGCGGCCAGAGAGGTCGGTGACACAGAAGTGAAGACAGATGTCACGACACTCTCAGAAAGTACGGCTGCGGTGGGGACAGAAGTGAAAACCGCTGGGGAGGAAGCGTGGGGTCCGAAAGGCGAAATCCCAGCGGAGATCATGCTAGCCATGGTCTCCACGACCGCAGCAAAAGAGGGCTCTCCACTCTCAACGAAGGTCGGTGGGCGCTCGGGAAGTGCAGAGCAAAGGGGCTCAATGGACAGAGGGCCAGCAGGAGTGGTGGGAGTGGTGGTGAGCGTGGAGGTAGTGGGGGTGGTCTCAGCGAGTGTACTCCCGACACCGGCAGAAGTGTGGACAGAGGTGTCGGGAGCAGCAGAAATATCAGGCTACTGAGGGGCCACGGGGTCAGCGGGTGCAGCGTGGTCAGCGGGTGCAGCGGGGGCAGCGTGGGCCTGCTCAGCCTCCTCAGCCTCGAGCACGTAGGCGGCGGGGATCAGGAGATCCATCGCCGGGAGCCAGTCCACCTGTGCTGGTGCTATCTGTGTGCGAGCTGGGCTTGGAAGAATCATGTAATCAGCACCGAATGGACCGTGCAGCCAGACCCAGTGTCGCTGACCGTGCGGACGAAGCTTCTTCATCCGGGCTATGACATCTATAGACAGGGAAGTGGGGCCCGGAGAACGATGCAAATCGGCCGATAGGTCCTCGTCGGTCATCAAGGTGAGCAGTGTGATCAGACCACTGTAGCATATCAGTGAGCGAGCGCCCACCGATACGATGATGCGGTCCAAGAACCAGCTCGTGATATCAATCACGATGGCAGGGACCAACTCGTCACTGTCCCTAGCTAGAACTCTGGGACGCGTCATCGCATAGAGCATATAAAGCTCTGGCGTGGACATCGTCCCAGGCTCATACCTCGCCAAAAAGGTAGTCTCCATAAGACGCTGAGCTATGCGGAGGCAGGGATGGACGATGGCCGAGGCCTTGGCCCTACTAGGGTCAAAGGCGGTAGGTAGACCCGTGATCCGGGCCCAGAAGGCACCGGAATCGAATGAAGGTGGGGGAATGTGAGTGGGGGCGTAACCACGGTCGGCCCCGGGGACATCGGGCCACGAAAAGAATGCTCTCATCATACCGAGAGTGACCTGGCACTCCCGGTCCATGAACCTAAACGAGCATCCCTTGTCGGTCCGGGCGATAGAACTAAGGACCTCAAGTGTCGGACGGAGAAACGTGTCCGCTGACACCTGGAAGAAATCTCTCCAGCCCACGTTGTCATACAACGTGAGCATCCCCTCAAGTACCCCAGGCGTCCTAGGTCTGCAAGGTGTGCGAACCTGGAGGGTACGATCGAGCGCTGGGAAATGCGCTCGAAAACGACGCGGTGTGCGTCGTCCCGGAACGTAATTCCCAGCGGCCCGACAAGTGGAGCCGGTGGTGGTGGCTGTGGGATGGCAGGGAGTGGCTGTGCGGGGTGAATGGGCTGTGCGGGCTCTGCAGGCTGTGCGGGGTGTGCAGGGCCTGCAGGCTGTGCTGGGTGAACGGGGTGTGGTGGAGTAGGCGGAGGAGAGTCCTCCACCTCGTGGGAGGGGCCGGCATCATCCGACCGCTTCCGCTTGGCGGAAGATCTCCTCGACCGCGGCCGTGTCCGGGGCGGCATATGGCCCCCGGGTGCTCACCAAAAACGTGAAAAATGTGGCGTGCGTAAAATAAAGGAAAGAGTATACCGCGACACGCCGCGAGAGCAAAGCGATGGAAGCGTGCGAAGACGACGCCTCCACGTAGCCCAAAACGATCCCCGGAAGCTCCCCTGGGCTCCCCTAAGCTCCCCAAATTTACCTACGCATAAAACGAGGAGATTAGCGTGTAATATTCAAAATGTATGGGGGGTTAGGGGTAGAATAGATAGAAATTGATTTTAATTTGGGTTTGGGGTTTGTTAGACACATGGATCATCGAAAAATACGCAAAAGAGGAGAAATAGGCGAAAAATCGGGTTACCGGAGCTCGGCCGGCGAGGTGACCGCCGGCGGCGACTCGGGCGAGGGGCGGCGACGTTCGGCCGGAGGTGGGTGGCCGAGCACCGGCGTGTGGTCGGGCAAGCGAGGGTAGGAGATCGCAACGCAGGGGAATCGCGGCTCGGGCTCGGGTGTTGGAGAGAAATGACGCTTCGTATTTCGCGCCCGAGCCCGCCATGCTTAAATAGGGAAAGTTACGACTCGGCCGAGTGGCCTTGCCATCCTCGGCCGAGTGGAATAAGTCCATTCGACCGAGTGGCTCAAGCTACTCGGTAAGACTCGCCCTAGGAGCGTATCAGTTTTACTCGGCCGAGTGAATATATATACTCGGCCGAGTGGCAATTATACTGAAATCAAGAAAAGAAACAGAGAGTTGGGTACAACAGACTTCCCTCGTTCGTGAGCCGCTCGGGCAGACGAACTTGTGTGCTCGGCCGAGTGACTAGTATACTCGGCCGAGTGAACTTTGTTTTCTGCTGTTTGGCTTCGTTTGGGCTCTAAACTCTGTTTTTCTTCCTCCAGTCGATTTCATCTTCCTCCTAAGCATCGAGCGCCTTCCTGGAGCGCTCCACGTCGCCTTGTTCATCCTCCTAATGATGGATTTCCCTATCTCCTCTCCTGTCAAGAAAAATAGGACCCGTTATCATGAAATTTTTGGGCGAACGACTCAAAACACTAATAATTTCTAAAACAAAAATAAAGGAAAAGTAAAAATAAAGCGATAACCGTCGGGTTGCCTCCCGACAAGCGCTCGTTTAAGGTCGTGAGCTCGACCCCCTTTGATTTTCAATTAATGCGGGATATTGGGTGCATATGAGATGCACCCGTCAAATTTTCCGGGGAGAACGCTTGGATTCAGAAGTTGCGGCGGCGTGTTCTCCCTCGGTGATCTCTCGTCTCGGGTAGTGTTGGGGGGTGGCTCCCCCAAGCTAGCGCTTGCTCCGGTCCTCGGCTTCACCGGTGACACCGATTTCCGTTTCGCCGGAGCTTTCTTCGGAGACTTCAATTTTGAGAGCTTGCAAAGCTCTTGAATCCTTGCGACATCAGCGTCGCCTTCATCAATTTTAGCGGAGAAATCAGGGGAATGCTCCATCTTTTCTTCTTGGTCCAAGTCCGGCCCTTTCTCAAAATCTTCATTGAATAGAGCGCCGATGGAATGGGGGATCGCCTCCTCAATAACCTCGTCAAGGAGGTCCATATAGTCCAGCTCCTCATGGTAAGGCATGTGTTTCATTGCCTTGGGAATATGAAGCTCCACCTCGATGTTGCCGACATTCAATGTTAGGGTTCCTTCTCGTACGTCGACGATGACACCGGCGGTGGCGAGGAACGGGCGTCCAAGTATTAATGATGTATCTCCCTCCTCCTTGACATCCATGATCTCGAAGTCGCACGTCAAACATATGCCCCCCGGGACTTGTAACGGGATATCCTCTGCAATCCCCACCGGCCTTGTGATCTTACCATCGGCTAGTTGTATCCGCATGTCGGTAGGCTTCAATTCCGTGCCGGTGTTTAGCCTTTGGAACATAGAGAGAGGCATGAGGCTAACACTAGCCCCTAAGTCCACTAATGCATTTTGAAGGGGGACGCCGCCTAGGGTGCAAGGAATTCGAAAACTCCCCGGGTCTTTGAACTTAGCGGGCTCCTTCTCTCTCTTGGTGAACCAAGTCCCCTCCTTAGCTAGCATTATTTTCTCCTTACTCTTTCTCCCCGAAATCAAATCCTTTAAAAATTTTGCGTATGTCGGGATCTCAACGATAGCATCAAGAAAGGGAATATTGAGGCTTACCCCTCTCAAATATTCGAGAAACTTCGCTAGTCGCTTCTCCATCTTTGCTCTAGCAAGCCTCTGAGGGAATGGGACCGGTGGCATAAAACGCCTCTCTTCAAGCAATTGCTCCGCTCTAGACTTTTCTTTTTCTTGCGGCTCTTTCTCCGGCTCAACTTCAATGATAGGTTCACTTGGCTCTACTCTCTCCACCACAGGCTCCTCGATAGGAATCATGACGGGAGTGGTGTCCTTCCCGCCTCTAGTTGTAACCGCAACCACGGCATTGATGTGACTGGTGGCGCCCCGTGGGTTTTGCTCGGGTTGAGCCGGCAATTGTTGAGTATTTCGATTGAGCAACGCCAATTGCTCTGAGATTTGGGCCACAACGGTTGTAAGAGAGTCTTGGCCTGCCTTCAAGGAAGCATTGATTTTCTTTTGCTCGACCATAAACTCCTCCACATTAGCTTCAAATTCGGATCGTTGATGAGCTTGTGGGGGGTTTGGATTTCTCCACCCTTGATTGTATCCGGGCGGCCTATAGGGTCCAACTTGTTGCTTTGGTGGGAAATTATGTTGTGGAGGCCCCCTCGGTGGATAATGTTGTTGTTGTGGGGGCGGTCGAGCTTGTTGAGGTTGTTGTTGCGGCGGGTTCAATGCTCCATCATTGTTTGCATATGAGAAACCGGGATGGTTTCTAATGGCCGGATTGGCCCAATATCCTTGATTCCCCGCGACGTATTGGACTTGCTCCAAAGATCCCTCTCCTTGTTCGCCTCCCAAATACATAGCTTGAGATTGGTCTTGCCAATCACACATTTGATTCGTTGGTGCGGAGGTGGAAGGGGTTCCTTGGGGCTCCGTGATATACTTCTCCAGTCTCTCCACTACCTTGTGGAGAGAATCAAACTTGTTTGTCAGCTCCGCTACGGCCTTTGCCTCATAGATGCTAGATGGCTTCAAGGAGGACGAAGAGTGTCCTCTCTCGTCACCCCATTGTTGATTGTTTGAGGCCATCTCCTCAATTAGGGCCGTAGCTTCGTTGGGAGTCTTCGATAGGATGTCACCATTTGCCGCCGCATCAATAATCTGCTTGGTCCCCCGTTGGAGACCATTGTAGAAGCTATGGACTAGCTCCCAATCTTCGATGCTATGGTGGGGGCATTGATGCTGCAGATCTTTGAAACGCTCCCAAGCCTCATAGAGTGTCTCCTGAGGTCCTTGCTTGAAGGACATAAGAGCACTCCTAATCTTTACCGTCTTGGAGGGCGGATAGAACTTGTCAATGAACGCACTCGCCAACTCGTCCCATGAGGTAAAGACTCCGTCAGCTTGCATCCTCAACCAATAAAGAGCTTTGTCCTTTAATGTGAATGGGAAGAGGCGCAGTCTGATGGCATCTAGGGTGACGCCCGGCATCTGAAATGTGGCGCACTTCGACAAAAATAGCTGGATATGGTAGTGAGGATTTTCATGGGCGTTCCTATGAAATGGATCCTGCTGCATCAGGACCACTAGTCCGGTCTTCAGCTCAAAATTCTTGTCGGTCGCCAACTCCGGCACGGCAATGGATGAGGTCGTAGAAGAGGTCTTAGGCCAAAGCCTATCGCGAATGGAAATGATCCTCGCCATCCTTGCCGCCAATTGTTCCGCAGTTTCCGGGTTGGTCATAAACCTCCCTTCCGGATCTTGTCTCCTCCCCGCTCTGATTCTCTGCACAGTACGTTCGATCTCGGGATCAAATAATATAGCTTCAGGGTCCGCCGTTGATCTCGTGTACATGCAATGGGAAAACAGAGGTTCAAAGACATGATTAGCACAGTGGAAGGGTTAGATAAAAAAATAAAGAAATAAAACAAAAAGAAGAAATAGCAAGGGTGATAAGATCAAACACTATCGCCTCCCCGGCAACGGCGCCAAAAACTTGATCGCTTCACAATGTAACCCAAAAAGAGCGACCGTGTAGTTTTACCGCAAGCGCACGGTGTAGCGGCGAGCGGGTTATCGAACACAGGGAGGACGAATGACGGTGTCTTCTCCGAACAACCTGGCTATAGGAACAGAAAAGAGGGAATTTGCCTTTTGGCGATCCTGTCACAATCGTCAGACAAAATTTGGGGATATAAAATCAAATAAAGGACGCCTAGGGAATGGGGAATCCCCGCTACTCACCGTATCTTGTCAATATGATTCATTGGTATCAACATTTCTAGGGTAGAATTTCGGATGAACTAGTTGCAACTGAATGTAAAACCTAGCTCACGCTCTCGCGCTGTTGCCGGTCTATAGCTAACCTAGATTTGGGTCCAATCTCTTGCAAACCCTAGCCTAGGCGAGCTAGCATTAGGATCAACATCATCGTTCAATCGCGTCCCGAGCCCACTCTCGTGCAAACTCGGGCCGCGACCTAGGTTGGGATAGTTCCTACCCGTCCAATCTCTTGCAAACGGGTATCGGCATGGAATTGCAACCGAGAACCCTAATATCGGTCCAATCTCTTGCAAACCGATACTATGGAAACTCGATTTCAACCCAATTCGGATTTCTAGGGTTTCCTATCGAGTTGGGATCCAATCTCTTGCAAATCCCGATCGATATGAACACCTAGCTATCCGTAATAAATCAATCCCAAACTAACCCTAATAGCAATTCTAGCAATATTTCTACCAAATCATCACAAATCAGAAATTGGGCTCGTAGGGTTCATCCCCACGCCCCAAGACGTAAGGACTACTCACAATTCATAGCACAAATACAAAAATAATCAATGGAAATAACAATAGAATTCATCACAATATTCAAATAAGCAATAAAAATAAGATTTTTAAGGGAGAGGGAGACAAACCAATAGAGTTCTCCAAGAATCCAACAAAAATAAACGTTTCTCTCCTCTCTAATCACAATAATCAAAAGCTAAAAAGTTTAATCTAAAAAGCTGCAAAAAGTAAAAGAAAAAGCTCTCTAACCTAGGTCAAAAACTGGGGTTAAATACCCCCCAAAAATCGTCCAAAAAATGTGACCAAAATGCCCCTGCGCAGCCTAAAAATCGCAATTTACGCTACAGGCAGCGCGGCTCACTCGGCCGAGTGACAAAAGTCGCTCGGCCGAGTAAGAAACCCTGAGAAATTCCAGTAAGTCTGGGTCTTCGGGGGTCTTCACTTCGGGGGTCGCTCGGCCGAGTGAGTTGTCGTCACTCGGCCGATGGCTTCTAGATACTCGGGCGGTCGGCATTTTCCACTCGGCCGAGTGGGTCTTCTGAAGCTCAGGCAGACGAAAAACAGTAAGTTGGCTCTTTTGGATGGGCGTCGTCTGAGTGCCACTCGGGCGGACGGGATCTCGTCACTCGGCCGATGTGGCTTCCGATGCTCGGCCGAGTGCACACATGAAGTGTATCCGTTCTGGCCGGCCGAGCGGGGTCTCGTCGGTCGGTCGAGTGACTCCTTCACTCGGCCGAGTGAGACACCAAAAATGCCCATTCAGCTTGTTTTTGCCTCCTCGTAGCTCCTACGACGTTCTTTCTTCTTCCGCTCCTCTCCATTGGCAAAATACCCCTCGGGGAGGTAGTCGGTGACACTCTGGAGTAGGCGTATCTCGGGATCACTCCAAATCGCTCCAAATCACCTGAAATACGACAAAAACAACAAATCGTGAAAAGTATCGCAATATCGTCGATATATCGTGAAAAACATGATTTGAGCGATCTAAATGACACACAAACATGCGGGAAAAAAGTGTAAAATATGGAGTGATCAACTTGTCAGCAGACGTAGAGTTGGAGGGTGCTGATCCAGAGTACGATCCAGAGGAGGAGCAGAGTTAGATGCCCTCTCGTTGCTGTTCCAGAGTTTCTGTTCCAGTTTTAGATTGGGTGCGTAGCACCTGTTGTTTTCTTGTCTAGATTGGGTGCTTGCACCAGTAGATTTCTTTCTGCAGTTGTAGCCCTTCGGGCGTTTAGACTCTTAGTACTTTGGATGATTTTCTTTGGAATAAAATGATATGCTTTTTCTTTTAGTACTTTTATTGTTCCGTACTAACTTGTAGGGACCTGTTCCTTTGTTTTGGAATACCACAGACGCTTATTGGGTCTGAGCTCTCAGCTCTGGCCTAAGCGGGCCTTAGTCACGCTTCGCCTCCGTACTTTTGGGAAGCGGGACGTGACAGGTTTTAGTGGTGGCCCATGCAAGTCCCACCCTTTCTGCAAATTCGGAACAATCAAAGTATTAAACTTCATTTTATTATCATCCGGTAATTGTACGAGTCTAATCTATGACTTCTGTCAATAGGATGGCAGGACGACGTACTACCTGAACGGGGAGCTCAGGAGATGGAGTTCCGGAAGACCAGGGCGGAGAGTTCCGTCAGTTTCTGAGCGTGATGAGAGAGATGCTAGAGGTGCAGCATCAGTTGGTTCAGCAGTCCCAGCGTGCTGCCCAGGCTCCCCCAGTTGCACCACCGCCACCACCTCCTACCCCTCGAGCTGCTCCAGGAGTGAAGCAGTTCAACGAGCTTCAGCCGAGGACATTTTCAGGGAAGGAAGGACCCCTAGCTGCTGATGAGTGGATCCAGAGCACTGAGGAGAAGTTGGTAGCAGTGAAGATCCCTGATGATACTCGCGTCGAGATAGCGAAGATGCAATTGATGGAGAATGCAAGGAACAGGTGGCACATCGAGGAGAGGCGTCTCGAGAAGCCAGTGGATTGGAAGACCTTCAGATCGATGTTCAAGGATAAGTATTTCACCAAGTCTGCTAGGAGGGAGCTGTTGAGCAGTTTTATAGATCTGAAGTAGGGGGATATGACTGTCGAGGAGTATAAAGCTGAGTTCGAGATGCTGAGTCATTTTGCCTCGCATATGGTAAGGAAGGAGGAGAAGCGAGCTGATCGCTTTTGTCAGGGGATGCGTCCGAAGATTCAGGCTTATATGTCTTCGGCGAATTTCATGACTATGAGAGCTGTGCTAGATGCTGCGAAGAATCATGAGATTATATCGCGTCACCTGACCCTTCAGCTGATAGAGGGAAGCATCCTATGGAGCAGTACCGGCCACCTGCTAGGCCGGTGATGAGGCCAGTTTAGACGGTGCCATTCAAGAGGCCTGGAACACCAGTGCAGAATCAGAACAAGGGTCCATGCCACTTCTGTGGCAAGCCAGGACACGTTCAGGTCAACTGTAGGAGGAAGTTGTGACTGTGCCTAGTTTGTGGAGATGCCTCGCATGCTGCGAAAGATTGTCTGAGAGCCCGTAATGCTATTGTTGGAGTGCCAGCCCCACTGCAGATGAGAGCGCCTGCCCCAGTCCAGAGAGGATCTGCTGTACGTGGACCACCCTTGGTGCCACAGAAGCAGATGTTTCAGCGAGCAGCGCAACCCCAGAGGCCGGCGTATACCATGACAGCTGTTGAGACTGAGGAGCTGGATGGAGTTATTGCAGGTAACTCTTTAATCCTAGTCTTTCTTTTCATAGTTTAGATCTTATTGTTAGTGTTGCTTGCTTGGCTTGTTTGTTAGAGTAGCTTGGTTTGACCGTAGTTCTTTTATATCTTAGGCACCATTCTAGTGTCCTCTCACCTGGCCTTGGCCTTGTTCGACTCCGGTGCATCCATGTGCATCATATCCCAGAGATTCGTAGCAAGTCACTCCATTGGCCTTGTTCGACTCCGGTGCATCCATGTGCATCATATCCCGGAGATTCGTAGCAAGTCACTCCATTCCCACCCATACACTCCCTAAGTGTTGGGACATCACCACAGAGAACGGAGTGGTGACAGTGAACTTGGGATGTCGATCGATTCCATTTGTGGTCAGTGGACAGGAGCTTTTCGCAAATTTCATTGTCCATAACCTGCCACATTTCGATGTCGTTCTTGGCATCGATTGGTTGGGAGATTTCCATGCCTCGATCGATTGTCACAGCAAGAGGGTGGTATTCTGGATTCCAGGCCATCCGGAGTTCGAGTTCCGTAGCAGAGATGAGTCGCTTGGGCCCATCAGATATCGGGCCAAGCCAGAGGTACCGATTGTTGCAGCTATGCAGATGGAGACGGAGATCGAGCGGCCAGCAGTCGTCAGAGACTTCGACGACGTCTTCCCAGAGGATATCTCGGGTCTGCCACCCGACCGAGCTTTAGAGTTTGGTATCGATCTTATGCCGGGAGCGCAACCGATATCAAAGGCGACGTACCGTATGGCTCCCGCTGAGCTCGAGGAGCTGCGGAAGCAGTTAGATGAGTTGTTGCAAAAGGGTTTCATCCACCCTAGTGTGTCACCATGGGGTGCACCAGTTTTGCTCGTGAAGAAGAAGGATGGGTCCCGCAGGATGTGCGTGGACTATCGAGGGCTGAATGCTATCACGGTGAAGAATAAGTATCCGCTTCTGTGCATCGATGATATCTTCGACCAGCTTGGAGGCTCGAGAGTTTTCTCGAAGTTAGACTTGAGGAGTGGATACCATCAGTTGAAGGTGAAGAAGGATGATGTTCCGAAGACAGCTTTCCGGACGAAGTACGGACATTATGAGTTCGTGGTCATGCCATTTGGCATGACCAATGCGCCAGCTGTGTTCATGAATTTGATGAACTTGATTTTCTATGACTTCTTGGATAAGTTTGTCGTTATCTTCATTGACGACATTCTGATTTATTCGAAGTCTGATGAGGAGCACAGCTGTCATCTGAGGACGGTACTGGAGATGCTGAGGCGACACAAGCTATATGCCAAGTATAGTAAGTGTGAGTTATGGCTGGACAGAGTCGCGTTTCTGGGACACGTGGTGTCTGGTGATGGCATATCTGTAGATCCGGAGAAGGTCAGAGCAGTTCGAGATTGGCCGACTCTGCAGTCAGCGTCAGACATCAGGAGCTTTCTTGGCTTAGCAGGCTATTATCGGCGATTCATCAAGGATTTCTCGAAGATTTCTGAGCCGATGACGAGGCTGACAAGGAAGGATGTTGAGTTTCATTGGTCTGATGCTTGTGAGGAGGCTTTCAGTATCTTGAAGGCGAGGTTGACCACGTCACCGGTGTTGACAGTGCTGGATCGAAGCGGAGGTTTTGAGGTATATTGTGATGCATCAGGGAAGGGCCTAGGATGCGTCTTGCATCAGCATGGCCACATGGTCGCGTATGCTTCTCGTCAGTTGAGGACTCATGAGAAGAATTACCCGACGCACGATCTGGAGTTGGCAGCGGTGTTTTTTGCACTGAAGATCTGGAGGCACTTCTTGCTGAGTGAGAGCGTGAAGATCTTCACCGATCACAAAAGCTTGAAGTACATCTTTACGCAAAAGGAGCTCAACATGCGACAGAGACGATGGTTAGAGCTCATGGCTGACTACGAGATAGACTTGCAGTATCATCCCAGGAAGGTGAACGTAGTGCTCGATGCTTTGAGTAGACTTCCCACTGCTATGATGCATACTGCTGACTGGAGGATTCAGCAGGAGCTGAGAGAGATGGATTTGGAGGTCATCCTAACTGGTGTGGTTCTGTCATTAATGAATTTGCAGATTCAGTCCACGATCATGGATTGGATCAAGGCAGCACAGGCATGAGATCCAAAACTGCATAGGATCAGGAGGCAGGTTGAAGCTGGACTACGGACAGAGTTCGTGATTCATGAGGATGGTTCACTGCGGTACGACAGCAGACTCTGCGTACCTGCATGTGATGTTCGGGAGGAGCTGTTGGGCGAGGCTTATAGCTCGCCATATTCTATACATCCTGGTGGCACCAAGATGTATAGGACCTCCGTCTGAACTATTGGTGGATTGGCATGAAGAGAAGTGTGGCACGGAGCGTTGCCAAGTGTTTGATATGCCAAAGGGGTGAAGGCTGAGCACCATCGTGCTGCTAGGTTGCTGCAACCGCTTCCTATCCCAGAGTGGAAGTGGCAACATATTACGATGGATTTCATGACTGGTTTACCTCGGACCCCGAGGCAGAACGATGCAGTCTGGGTGATCGTAGATCGATTGATTAAGTCTGCACACTTTATCCCTTTCCGAGTGGGCCAGTCTACGGAAGCTTTGGCGAGGAAATATCTAGAGGTAAAAATTTCATACTTTTACTTCTATTTTAATTTCCTCTTTGAATTAGTCATGATGTAGACCGTGTACGTGCATGAGATTGTACGCTTACATGGAGTCCCCGTGAGCATTGTGTCTGACAGAGACACGAGGTTCACATCTCAGTTTTGGAGAAGTCTGCAGGAGAACTTGGGTACGAGTCTGAGTTTTAGCACGGCATACCACCCGCAGACCGATGGCCAGTCAGAGAGGACTATTCAGATTTTGGAGGATATGCTGCGAGCTTGTACGCTCGATTTGAAGGGATCGTGGGAGGACCATCTTCACTTGGTGGAGTTTTCATATAACAACAGCTACCAGGCGAGCATTGGCATGGCGCCGTTTGCTGCCTTATATGGGAGAAAATGTCGATCGCCACTAAGCTAGGATGACATTGGAGATCGAGAGCTGTTGGGTCCAGAGATGATAGTGGAAGATGTGGATGTCGTGAGAGACATCAGGAAGAAGCTCAGAGTTGCGCAGGATCGTTTCAAGCATTGGGCTGATGCCAAGAGGAGACCGTTGGAGTTTCAGCCTGGAGATCACGTCCTCCTGAAGATTTCTCCGAACCGCGGAGTCCTTCGTTTCGGGAAGAAGGGAAAGCTGAGCCCGAGGTATATTGGACCATTTGATGTGCTGGAGCGTGTGGGAGCAGTGGCCTACCGCCTTGCTCTGCCACTATCTTTAGATGGAGTTCACGACGTATTCCACGTATCTCAGTTACGTCGGTACATCAGTGATCCGTCGCACACGGTTGATTTCTCAGAGATTACAGTTCACCCGGACCTGACGTATGACCAGCAGCCTGTGCAAATTTTGGACCGTCGACAGAAGCAATTGAGGAAAAAAGTAGTTGACCTGGTGAGAGTGATGTGGTGGCATGGATCACTTGGAGAGTCCACCTGGGAGCGTGAAGATGATATGAGAGAGCGCTTCCCGCATCTTTTTCCCAGCAGTGCTTGATGTTGATTCCGAGGACGGAATCATTTCTAAGTTGGGGAGGATGCGATGGTCGGTATTCGATCGTACTTTCTTCGTGCACGTGCTTTTGATCGTGCACGTAGTTTATTTTAGACTTATTTGTTTTTGAACACTTTTGTGTGATATGTCGTGGTGATCGTCTCTGAGAGTATTAAATTGTGGCACTATTTTGGAACGACATTTCTCGGGTCGTTCTCCCACGATTTGATCATATTTGAAGTGACGTCCCGATTTTCAGCTTTGATGTGAGACGTTTCTATTTATAGTTTCGTCCTTCGACGTCGAAATTTAGATCCGTCTTCTTAGTCCTCTTTATTTCGTCGTCCCAAGCACCCCATATATATTTTACAATTTTTGGACTTCATTTGACCTATTTTCCATTTTTGACTAAGTTTATATTATTTTTAAATTATACTTTTAAAAGCTTTTTAATTCTAATAAAAATCCTAATTTCATTATAACTCCCCAAATAATTTTTAAGCCCAAGCCCAAGCCCTAGCCGCACCCCATGCGTGAGAGAGGGTGAGGGAGAGTTATTTTAGCTATTTTAATTATTATAATTATTTTAAATAACTTCCTAAACCCTAGACCTAGCCCCAACCTCTTTTCCTATTTAAATAAGCCTAGGTTAAATTATTTTCGCACACACCAAAACCCTAGCCGTCAAAAACACTCCCCAAAGCTTCGTCGCAACTGCAGCTGCAGCCGCCCGCACGACCGACAGATCGCCCCGCATTTCCTCGGTCTGACCGAGGCCATCGCCCGCATCCGCCCCCGCTCCGCAACGTTGTAAGATGCAACGTTGCAGCCCACAGCCGCCCCGCTGCGACTGAAGAAATCGCCCGCATCCGCCCGCTACGACCGAGGCCATCGCCCGCATCCGCACCCCGCTCCGCTCTGCTGCAGCCTGCAGCGCCCGACCCCCGCATCCGCAGTGTCTGACCGACCCGCTTCCCGGCATCGCCCACTCCTCCGCGTCGCTGCAGTGCTCCAGGTTGCAACCCTCGCTCCCCTAGCGTCCGACCGAGAGCTCCGCAGTGTCCGACCGAGGATTTCCCTCGCAGCGGCCCGCTGTGACCGACCCCGCAGCTCCACAGCGCTACGACCCCTCCGTCTGCAGTGTCTGACCGACTGAACCCCCCACAGCGGATGTGTCTGACCGAGCAACATTCATCGCAACCCCGCATCCGTCGCAACGCTTGCCACCGTGGGCCCCCCAAGTTCTCCAGAAGTGTTGTGGGTCCCTCATTATCCCCTAGCACTGCTGTGGGCCCCACTTTGGTGATCTTCTTCGTGGATTTACCGACTACGACGTGTAACGACTGGTTTTCCTATATTAGTGTTATCGATATAATATATATGTCTTGGTGGATTTTCTCCTTGCGTGTGATTTCCGTCTCCGTAGCTTTCACTTTCGTTCGTTTCGTTGTGATTTCCTAGCTTCTTCCTTAGATCATTGATCTTGGAGTAAGTCACTCATGACGAACTTCAAATCGATCATATTTTAGAGTTAGAGTGATCTTAGAAGCTATAGAAATCTTCCCGAAGCTTCACGCTTCTATTCGGCACTTTTAGTGCACTTTAGTTGGTTCAAGAAGGGGAACCAACCGACTAGATTGAGATCTAGTCGGTCGGCAACTCTACTCAAACCGACTAGTTCATTAAATCAATTGTACAGGAGTTACTGTTTATCGTTAGTCGGTCTAAGAACATTTGTCGACCGACTAGATGAGAAACTAGTCGGTCAGCAATCGTTCTTTAACCGACTAGCTCTATGATCATTTTGATACCAAGTACTATTCATTCTTAGTCGGTCTAAGAACGTTCGTCGACCGACTAGATGAGAAACTAGTCGGTCAGTAGTTGTTCTTTGACCGACTAAATCTAAATCCTATTTTTCGTCAGGAGTTACTGTTTCCACTTAGTCGGTCTGCGTTGGTCAACCGACCGACTAGTTCCCAAACTAGTCGGTTAGTGGTTGCTTTTTGACCGACTAATCAGTGTCGAAACCCTAATTTCTGGGCAGCCGCCAGGCTGTTTTCTATTTAAACCCCACTTCGTTTCTTTTCTTTCTTTCTCTTCTCCGGGCCTCTTTCCTTCCCCCTTGACCTCTGATCTTCCCCAACCTTCCTCTAGCTCTTCCCCTTCATCAAGAGCCCATCCCCCTCGCCATTTAGGCCGGCCACCTCCTCTAGATCGCCGGAAAACCCCCAAAAATCCCCAAAATCTCATTTCTCCAGATTTACCCCATCCATTCCAGATCTGAACCGTAGGTTCCCCGGATCATTTCTACGGTTGCCGTGCTTGCTCGACATCGTTCTTTCGCTTTCGATACGGTAATAAATCGATCTCTCAATATTCTCATAACCCATTTGTGTTTTTGTGAAACCCTAATAGAAACTAGGTTGGATGTTGTTCTAATGTTGTTTTGTCATGGCAGTGGTCCATTTACCGTAGATAACATTTGTGTGACGTGCTTGTCGACCGTCCTCGTCGGTATCAGGCAAGTGAAACTTGCATCTCTTGATTTGGGCCATGTCCTTAGGCCATTACCTTACTTTAGCGTAAAAGAGACTAGACAGTGAAAGGATAGCTGTCTAGACGCCATTGATCTAGTTTGACAACGAAGCTAGATCCGTCACCTTCATCTTGCTCGTATGTCACGTTTAATTTCACTTAACGGTACGCGTGTTAACTGTTCATGTCATCCATGCATCTTTAA
Source organism: Scilla litardierei (assembly GCA_030789695.1). Classification (NCBI taxonomy): domain Eukaryota; kingdom Viridiplantae; phylum Streptophyta; class Magnoliopsida; order Asparagales; family Asparagaceae; genus Scilla; species Scilla litardierei. The sequence goes on from CM061132.1 coordinate 105,964,550, forward strand.
CTTCCATGTTTAATTTAAATTAACGGTACGCGAATATCTGCTCATGTCATTGCATTTCACCTGTTATGTTTAAATTCAATTAACGGTACGGGAATATCTGCTCATGTCATTGTATGCTTGAACACTCATCGTGATTGCGTAGCATCGCCACATACTAGTGCTACTTGTTCCGGCTAGGCACCCGTTTTGCGGGCACAACCCTAGGCCAATTACAAATCTGGCTCGTGGTCCAGAAAACGAGCTCAACACAGCCTGAGGGTAATAGGGCACTCGCCTGTGTGTGAGTGGTCCCTTGTACTTGAATACAGCCTGCGGGCAATAGGGCGCTCACATGTGTGTGGGTGATCCCTTGTACTTGTTACTTGACAATACATGTCACACCTACCACTTGTACTTGTCCGTGTTTTACTTGTAAAACTTGTTATCCATGACATACTTGCTACTTGTTACTTGTACTTCCCTTTACTTGTCACTTCCATGCTATACTTGCCATGTCATGCATCATACTATAACTGCTAGGTTGTTAGTTTACCTTTCTTTCAGTTTCCTTGCGCAAGTCTTTCGACTTGCTGACATGTGCCCCTTTTCTCGTTTGGGTGACACATGTTAGATCCCGAGCCTGAGTTTGTCGCTGAGGACGTAGTGTTGCTGGCGCTGAGCCAATGGTTGCCGAGGAGGAGTTTGTGGTCATTGGTGACCAGTCTCAGAGGCCGCTTGTGTTCTCTTCCTTTGTTTATGCTTGCTGTTAGTTGTCGGTGCGTGGCACCCTTACTTGTATGTTGTTCTTTGTTGGCCATGTTTGGGCCTTAGCTTTTCCTTTTGAGCCTGGTGGCTTTTTTGTGATATTGTAATTTATTTCATGGATATTCTGAGATTGAATAAATTGCTTATTGTCTCACTTCATTATTCTTATCGTTGTTTCGTATTGCGTTGCAAGGACCTGCCAATTTATTGTTGATTGACGCTTATCGGGCTTGGAGCTTTGCAGCTTCAAGTCTGAGCGGACCTTCTCACGTCTCGCCTCCACATTTTTGGGAAGCGGGGCGTGACATGTTTTATTGGTGGCCCATGCAGGTCCATTTGCAAATGCGAACTATCGGAACAACGATAATAATTATAGAATGTCCATTAAATAAATTAGAACATCCAAATTATAAGCCCGGAGTCTAGGTTTTTAGCGTTCCTATGCCTTAGGTGGCTAGTAGACGTGTTAGAGCACCTGTCCCATCTTGGTAGGAAATCCATTAGGTCAGGACTATAGTGAGACTTAGTTAGAAGTTTTTGCTTGCTAGTTAGAGGCCCCGGATTGTTTGTTAGACTCCATGCTAGTGATTGATATGATAGTCTTAAGAGTTACCTTAGTGGTTCCTGTCTAGCTCTGACCATGATAGATTCCTAGGATTTCTTTAGCCGTTCGCTTGGGTTCATCGATTTCGGGCCCAACAAAACATGATCTGGATTCTCTTAGAACCTTCCCTGAGGCATCTAATATACTCTAGCCACTAGGAAGCCTTAGTGTTAAATTTCCCTTGACCTTTAGTCAACCGATGATTAGGACCCTCTGATTCAATCTTTTCCTGGTTACTACACTTCTGTGTTACTGACCGTGGGGTTTCATCATAGTTTTCTTGAATCATAATTTAGGTGCATGCCTCACACAACCACATTCATTGCCCCACATGATCCCCTCCTTACTATTATCGTTGACCTTTCAAATCTTTCCCGTTGCTAATCTTGATTCTTCCAAAGTCGTTTTCAAATTTTCCTTATTAAAAGTTTCCACTCGATTTAAATTTTGTTTTAAACCTTCTTTCAGTATATTTCCATTACTTCCGTTTGAGCTAAAAGTCATTCTTAGATTTTGAAGACTATTTGGTCGTAATTTTAAATTACTATCTTGTAACTATCTTTCTAACATATATCGTCCGCACTTGATTTTAAACTTTAGTACTATTTCAATAATTCGATATACCACCTTTTCTAAATCGCGAAATTCATTTTAGCTATTTACCATACGTACTTTAAAGTACTTCTTCCAAGATAAATAGAACTCCAATTAATTTATGGATATATACTAATTATAAGTTGTCGTACCCGTACTTCAAAGTCTTTATACCAACCCGTTCTTGTGGCAAATCCTTGTTTCCCCTAAAAGTATTTCCGATGTTCCTCTTTCGCTAAGTTTAAATTTGTTCGAAAACCTTTAATATATATATTAGATTTCAAACTCTTTCGCGACTTAAATTTATTTGTTCTTTTCTAAACATTGAAACTTTTGTCGAGATTTTTGATTATTAGTTTATAATATTTCCCAGCCTATATTTTCATATCGATATAAATGTCTTGCCTCTTTTCATATACCAATTTTATTCTAAACCGTACTTCTGTTTTTCCTAACCTGAATTATAATTTTCTTTTCTTACTTATGCCATTAAAACTTATTCGAATACCGCATTGTGTTTGCTTCTTATATACCTTTCAAGTCACATGGTACTTCAGCTTTCAGCGAGTCGATTTTATGCTCAACGTTTTCCCTAGTTCAGATTTTCGTAAAATTACTTTTCGAAACCATTTCCTGAGTTAGACCTCCATAATTCGGTTTTAAAGCTTTATTACCAATTTAATAATTCTATATATATCCTCCCACTTACTTCCATACTACTAAGATGTTACTACCTTTCCATTCATCATACATATTACTAAAAATGATTTCTAGAATAGAACTACAATTATTTTTATATATCAGTACTATGTTCGTTGTGCTCGTGTGTTAAGACCCTTGTATAAATCAGTTTCTGCTGGCGAACCCGGATTCTCTAAAAAGTATTTTCAATACGGTTTATTGGAATTTCCCTTCAGTTTTAAGACTTGGAAAAACATTTGGCATGAGCATAAACCCTCTACGCTATATTTGATATGATTTCATTCCTTGAATCTCGAAACTTTACCAAAATTTTTAAAACTACTGTCGCATAATATTTTTCTAACCTATGTCCTTAATGTTCATGTGAATGATTTACTTTTACTCGTGATAGCTTTATATAAGCTAAATAAACCATTTCCTCTTATTATATATATTCGACTCAAACTTATTTCGAACAACTCATTTTATCGACCGGTTTCATACTCTTCATTTTAACTTATAACTTTTACACACTGTTTCCCATGTATCCTAATGGAGCATCATTACATCATTACACGACTGTTCTCATGCTTTTCGATCCTTCTATTCGTTACGCTTTTGATTTCAGTTTCTTTCCTTTTGTCTAGCCAATAGAGCTTGTCGTCGCCCGTGTCAACCTTAATATAGTTTGGTGGGCCCCATTAGTGTAATTTGATGTGTCGTCGTAGTGTATTAAATTCCATGATGCAAATGAAGTTGTTTGTGGTTGGTATTGGTATGTTGTGTGTAGGTAGTTATGTATTAGCTGCATGAGTATAAGTGTGATATACATATGATAGTAGGATTATAACTGTTTGATTGGTATTACTTGTTTTTATGAGATGTCGTATGCGTGTATACCATGGGGTATACCCGACTACAGCATATCTTAACTAATGGATGAAGTAAGCGTATTGATGTGCTAATTATAGATGGATGGATATGGTATGAATATATGATACTTGTATGAGACTATACGGTGAATGCATGTATTAGGGAGAGTATGACATTATTAGTGTGCTGATATTTGTATTATTATTATGGTATATAAAGTGATTGAATGCGTGATATTACCTGATCAAATATTAAGGATATTTGACATTGTGATATGTATATGGTTATGTTGGTAGATGTGTATGCATCAGATAGTATTGGTATATGTATGGATGCTGTGTTATGTATATGGAATTATTCTGCTATGATTTTGAGTCTTACTCAAGCTTGAGTGGGTATACTCTATGTACGTTGGTGTATATGTATGTGGTTGGTGTATAGTGATGGATGATGTATGTATAATGTTTGGATTGTTTGTGTCCGGTTGTGTTACGTACATGATTGTGGGTCACTAAACCAGTATATAGTTATAGGTGTTAGTCTTGTGGTATAGTTATTCATTAGGGGGCTTGCATGCGTGAATATATATATATATATATATATGTACTAGCTAAACTAAGCGTGTCGATGTACTGAGTTTATAATCGTATGATTGGTAAATATGAATGAAATGTTAGCGTGTGTTGGTGTGCACCATGCACGGGTAAGTATGTGCTTAGTTATAAGTTTTTGTGACTATAATATGTGTGGCGTGTCGTGGGTATAATTATAGGGCCGTATGTGATGTGAAGTTATAGTGAAATATCTGCATGTATTGGAATGGCTATAAATTGTGAAATTATAATGATGGTGGAAGTATATTATATATATAACTTGAGTTTAGATGGTGTGGTGTGATTACGTGTGTTGACGTGTTTGGTATTGGATGTATACTAGGAGATATATGGAGTAGTGTATTCTTATTGCCTTGTTCATAGGTAGCTACCTAACGTAGAGTATTACGATGGTATTTACTGGTGTGAACTATTTAATTGGTTGTGAGTATATGGACTATTGTTTTGTGCTAGGTAAGTAATAGCTATATAAGGGATGTATGTATATATATGATTGAGATACATGTATGAGTATGAATGGCTATGATAGGAATAACTGTATGATGTACGTGAATATATATATATATATATATATATATATATATATATATATATATATATATATATATATATATGTTTACCTGTTGGTAGTGTTAATGTTTGATTACCTAGTGCGAATATAAGCACTTGTAATAACTATAACTGATTGAATGTGATATGATTGGGGTAGTTACTAGAGCGACTAGATATGTTAGAAAGTCCGAGGACGGACTTTATTCTAAGGTGGGTAGTATGTAACGACTGGTTTTCCTATATTAGTGTTATCGATATAATATATATGTCTTGGTGGATTTCCTCCTTGCGTGTGATTTCCGTCTCCGTAGCTTTCACTTTCGTTCGTTTCGTTGTGATTTCCTAGCTTCTTCCTTAGATCGTTGATCTTGGAGTAAGTCACTCATGAAGAACTTCAAATCGCTCATATTTTAGAGTTAGAGTGATCTTAGAAGCTATAGAAATCTTCCCGAAGCTTCGCGCTTCTATTCGGCACTTTTAGTGCACTTTAGTTGGTTCAAGAAGGGGAACCAACCGACTAGATTGAGATCTAGTCGGTCGGCAACTCTACTCAAACCGACTAGTTCATTAAATCAATTGTACAGGAGTTACTGTTTATCGTTAGTCGGTCTAAGAACATTTGTCGACCGACTAGATGAGAAACTAGTCGGTCAGCAATCGTTCTTTAACCGACTAGCTCTATGATCATTTTGATACCAAGTACTATTCATTCTTAGTCGGTCTAAGAACGTTCGTCGACCGACTAGATGAGAAACTAGTCGGTCAGTAGTTGTTCTTTGACCGACTAAATCTAAATCCTATTTTTCGTCAGGAGTTACTGTTTCCACTTAGTCGGTCTGCGTTGGTCAACCGACCGACTAGTTCCCAAACTAGTCGGTCAGTGGTTGCTCTTTGACCGACTAATCAGTGTCGAAACCCTAATTTCTGGGCAGCCGCCAGGCCGTTTTCTATTTAAACCCCACTTCGTTTCTTTTCTTTCTTTCTCTTCTCCTGGCCTCTTTCCTTCCCCCTTGACCTCTGATCTTCCCCAACCTTCCTCTAGCTCTTCCCCTTCATCAAGAGCCCATCCCCTCGCCATTTAGGCCGGCCACCTCCTCTAGATCGCCGGAAAACCCCCAAAAATCCCCAAAATCTCATTTCTCCAGATTTATCCCATCCATTCTAGATCTGAACCCTAGGTTCCCCGGATCATTTCTTCTGTTGCCGTGCTTGCTCGGCATCGTTCTTCCGCTTCCGATACGGTAATAAATCGATCTCTCAATATTCTCATATCCCATTTGTGTTTTTGTGAAACCCTAATAGAAACTAGGTTGGATGTTGTTCTAATGTTGTTTTGCCATGGCAGTGGTCCATTCACCGTAGATAACATTTGTGTGACGTGCTTGTCGACCGTCCCCGTCGGTATCAGGCAAGTGAAACTTGCATCTCTTGATTTGGGCCATGTCCTTAGGCCATTACCTTGCTTTAGCGTAAAAGAGACTAGACAGTGAAAGGATAGCTGTCTAGACGCCATTGATCTAGTTTGACAACGAAGCTAGATCCGTCACCTTCATCATGCTCGTATGTCACGTTTAATTTCACTTAACGGTACACGTGTTAACTGTTCATGTCATTCATGCATCTTTAACTGCCATGTTTAATTTAAATTAACGGTACGCGAATATCTGCTCATGTCATTGCATTTCGCCTGTCATGTTTAAATTCAATTAACGGTACGCGAATATCTGCTCATGTCATTGCATGCTTGAACACTCATCGTGATTGCGTAGCATCGCCACATACTAGTGCTACTTGTTCCGGCTAGGCACCCGTTTTGCGGGCACAACCCTAGGCCAATTACAAATCTGGCTCGTGGTCCAGAAAACGAGCTCAACACAGCCTGAGGGTAATAGGGCACTCGCCTGTGTGTGAGTGATCCCTTGTACTTGAATACAGCCTGCGGACAATAGGGCGCTCATATGTGTGTGGGTGATCCCTTGTACTTGTTACTTGACAATACATGTCACACCTACCACTTGTACTTGTCCGTGTTTTACTTGTAAAACTTGTTATCCATGACATACTTGCTACTTGTTACTTGTACTTCCCTTTACTTGTCACTTCCATACTATACTTGCCATGTCATGCATCATACTATAACTGCTAGGTTGTTAGTTTACCTTTCTTTCAGTTTCCTTGCGCAAGTCTTTCGACTTGCTGACATGTGCCCCTTTTCTCTTTTGGGTGACACATGTTAGATCCCGAGCCTGAGTTTTTCGCTGAGGACGTAGTGTTGCTGGCGCTGAGCCAATGGTTACCGAGGAGGAGTTTGTGGTCATTGGTGACCAGTCTCAGAGGCCGCTTGTGTTCTCTTCCTTTGTTTATGCTTGCTGTTAGTTATCGGTGCGTGGCACCCTTGCTTGTATGTTGTTCTTTGTTGGCCATGTTTGGGCCTTAGCTTTTCCTTTTGAGCCGGGTGGCTTTTTGTGATATTGTAATTTATTTCATGGATATTCTGAGATTGAATAAATTGCTTATTGTCTCACTTCATTATTTTTATCGTTGTTTCGTATTGCGTTGCAAGGACCTACCAATTTATTGTTGATTGACGCTTATCGGGCTAGGAGCTTTGTAGCTTCAAGTCTGAGCGGACCTTCTCACGTCTCGCCTCCACATTTTTGGGAAGCGGGGCATGACACGACGTTGCGACATGTCGTAGCCCTTCGTCACCAGATCTAGCTTTGGAATCTCGTTCGCGATTCAGAGTTGACGACGAGGAATTTCTTGCCACTACTTCTATTATATTCCAGACTCCGGAAAAGGTTGGTTTTCTGAACTCGTAGCGCAACCCACCCGTAGCGAAAACTGAAAACCTAACTAAAATCGGCAACTTAACTCATTAAATTTACTTTCTGTTCCCTTAAAACGATGTGGAACCGTAGACTCGACGAATGGACTTTTTGACTGTGCACATAGGATAGAATGGTCGAATAGGGCTGAACATCAAAAATGTGACTTCTGACGAATAGGGTAGTCCCAATAACCTAGACATGAACCCTAATAGGAATTTCTGAAAACGAGACCTGACACTGTCGACGTGACACTATTTCAGACGGACTTCCGCTGACGAGACGCTTGGACGAGACGCTCCGGGGAGACGACACACTCGCCACCGCAGGCAAGTGTATCCACTTGCACTTTTGGCCGTGCTTAGGCCTTAGATTGTTAGAACTGTTAACTGTGAACAAAGAGAACCTGACGTGAAATGATAGCGTCCAGGACGCCCTTGACGGCTCAGTCTTGACGACGAAGTCTGAGCCCAACAAAAACAACTTTTGATATCATAGGACTATCTTGTGTGTGCGTGCGTGTGGACACTCTAGAATAACCTTTCATGTCTTGTCACATCACGTCCTATCTTGCACAGCCCAGAGGGCAATAGGGCACTCTCCGAGTGATCCCTTGTATTGTTACACAGCCCAGAGGGCAATAAGGCACTCTCCGAGTGATCCCTTGTCTTGTTACACAGCCCAGAGGGCAATAGGGCACTCTCCGAGTGATCCCTTGTCTTATTACACAGCCCAGAGGGCAATAGGGCACTCGCCAAGCTAGAGCGAGTGATCCCTTGTCTTGTCACATCTTGAATACTTGGGTTTGGGGTAGGGTTGAGCATGCGCACGGTAAGAGGGTCTGATCCCCCTCGAACCGTAAGGCGTGAACCCTTTCGTGTCACACTTGTCTTGTCTTGTCCCGCCATGTCCCGATTTGTCTTGACACCAGTAGGATAGTCCCGTAGTTGGTAGCAAACGCTACGACTACTACTTGTCACGTTTTACTTTCTTGCTGCGTTACTTTCTTTTGTTCCCCTGTTATAACCTCAGCATGCTAATCAACCAGTAAACCGTTGTTAAATAGTTGATACACTTGCAGTTTGGTCTGACCCTTTTTTGTAGACCTTACCTGACGTACAGTTCCTTCTTTTGGTGCTATACGTCAGGTGTTGAGCCAGAGTACGTCGACGAGGCGGACTTGTCAGCAGACATGGAACCAGAGGGTGCTGATCCAGAGTACGATCTAGAGGAGGACCAGAGTTAGAGGCACTCTCGTTGCTGTTCCAGAGTTTCTGTTCCAGTTTTAGATTGGGTGCGTAGCACCTGTTGTTTTCTTGTCTAGATTGGGTGCTTGCACCAGTAGATTTCTTTCTGCAGTTGTAGCCCTTCGGGCATTTAGACTCTCAGTACTTTGGATGATTTTCTTTGGAATAAAATGATATGCTTTTTCTTTTAGTACTTTTATTGTTCCGTACTAACTTGCAGGGACCTGTTCCTTTGTTTTGAAATACCACAGACGCTTATTGGGTCTGAGCTCTCTGCTCCGGCCTAAGCGGGCCTTAGTCACGCTTCGCCTCCGTACTTTTGGGAAGCGGGGCATGACATATGTCCAGTCTCAAAGCAGATACTAGTATTGAATAGCGCAATAGGTACAAAACCACAAGTTAGAGCACGCTCAGAACACCCTCTACATCACTACACTCGCCAGACTCTCAGTACCCCCACACACTGTGTTTTCTCACACTATCAATCCTAGTAACCCTTTCTACCAGCTAGTCCCAAACTAGCTGGGTCCCACTTGTCTAGCCCAACCGGACAAGTCCCAAAATAGTCACAAAATATAGGTAAAGTTTCCCCTACAGAGAACGTTACACTAAGACACGAATAAAAGAGTTAAGGGTTTAGAAATGCTCAGTTCGTGTCCGTGTAGGCGTCTCTGTCAATCAACATGGTGTCATCTCCAATCTGATGCAAACGGTAGTCTCGATCCGACTCCTGAATGGCAAATGGCACACTGGTCTGTATGTAAGGAAATTTCAGTTCAAATCTGAATAATAGAGGTCGATGCGCATACCAATCTCCTTAAATCCAACGCCACGTCAGCAGCCAAATTCTATCTCCTTCGCTTGATTTCGTTTGCATGGGAATTGTCCACGTCAGCATGATTTGTTTCAATTTGCGTGCAGTCACCTCGTCTTCTCTCCGTCTTCGACACCTCCCAATGTCTCCTCCGAGCGGCGACTCCGAGCGGTGATCAGCGACACTCCTTCGACAGCGGCTTCTTTGCGTGCTCAACGGTGACGACAGCTCATGGTAGAGAGCAACAGTGTTTGGCAGCGGCGGCCGTCTCTTCTCTGACGTGTAGCGATCTCTGGTGATCAGCTCACGGTGGCAGCGGTGATTTCGACTTCTTCAACGTTTCGTCACGACAGGTGACGGTGTTTTCACATAAGCGACGACAGCAACAGTCTTTGATGGACTCCCTCGCTTCGCTCACCGACAACTTCGACGTGCGGCAATGACTCTTCTCCAACTGCGAAGACGATGAGAGGTTGACTTCTCGGGCAGCTCGGTGGTGTTCTTGGCAGCTTCGAAGATCCCACCGACTTCGACTTACCGCAGCGGCGATCTCTCGTCTTCACAGCGTTTGGCGGCTGCAACTTTGTGGCATGGCACTTCTTCGACGACGAGACTTTGATGGTGACGACAGTAGGCGTTCGCTCGTCGTCTTCTCTGATGACCTCGACGTGGGCTGATCTGGTTTGAAGATGATGGAATCTCATCTTCGCCTCCGATGGGTAGCTGCGGTTGTAACACGAGAGCGGTGTCACACCCCGCTTCCCAAAAACACGGAGGCGAAGCGTGACGAAGGCCCGCTTAGGCCGGGGCTAAGAGCCCAGACCCAATAAGCGTCTGTATTTTTCCATAGCGAAAGTACAGGTCCCTGCAAGTTAGTACGAAATAACAAAAGTACTGAAAAGAAACATTTCATTTTATTCCAAAATTTATCATCAAAGTACTGAGAGTCTAAAAATTCCGAAAACGGCTACAACTGCTGAAAGGGAAACTAATGGTGCAAGCACCCAACCTAGACGAGAAAAATAAGAGTGTAATGCACCCAACTCAAACTGAAATGGATAACTCTGGAAGAGCAACAGAAGATCTCTAACTCTGATCGTCCTCTGGATCGTACACCGGATCAGCGCCCTTCGGTTCCAAGTCAACTGGCAAGTCCGCCTCGTACTCGTACTCTGGCTCCACACCTGACGTACAACACCAAAAGAAGGAAACTGTACGTCAGGAAAAGTCTACACAAACTGTCAGACTCTACAGCAAGTGTATCAACTATTAACAAATGATTTACTGGTTGTTTTAGCATGCTGGGGTTATAACTGAGTAACGATAAGTAGCGTAGCAGGAAAAGTAAACGTAGCAAGCAGTAGACGTAGCGTGTGCTACCGACTACGGGACTAACCTACAGGTGTCAAGACAAGACGGGACGTGGCGGGACAGGACAAGACAAGACGAGACAGGACAAGTAAGACACGAAAGGGTTCACGCCATACGGTTCGAGGGGGATCAGACCCTCTTGCCGTGCGCACGCTCAACCCAACCCCAAACCCAGGAACTCAGGACAAGATTTACAGGGATCATTTCCGCTAGGGAAACATCCGAAACGCCCGTAGGCTTTTTGGTAACAGGGATCACTTCCGCGGAGGGAAGCATCCGAAACGCTCGTAGGCTTTTTGGTAACAGGGATCACTTCCACGGAGGGAAGCATCCGAAACGCCCGTAGGCTTTTTGTGTAACAGGGATCACTTCCGCGGAGGGAAGCATCCGAAACGCCCGTAGGCTTTTTGTGTAACAGGGATCACTTCCGCGGAGGGAAGCATCCGAAACTCCTGTAGGCTTTTTGGTAACAGGGATCACTTCCGCGGAGGGAAGCATCCGAAACGCCCGTAGGCTTTTTGGTAACAGGGATCACTTCCGCGGAGGGAAGCATCCGAAACGCCCGTAGGCTTTTTGTGTAACAGGACACGACATGACAAGTGTAGGGAAAGTTATTCTAGGGTGTCCACTCGCACGCACACACAAGATAGTCCTATGTTGTCAGCAGTTCATTGTTGTCAGGCTCAGACTTCGTCGTCAAGTCTGAGCCGTCACAGGTCGTCCCGAACGCTATCATTTCACGTCCGGTTCTCATCACACACAATCTAACAGTTCTACAAACTAGAACTAAGGCACGGTCAAAACGCAAGTGGGTACACTTGCCTAGAATGGCGAGTGCGTCGTCCGTCCGGGGCGTCTCGTCCAGTCGTCGCGTCCGTGGTAGTCCGTCTGAAACAGTCACGGCGACGGCGTCAGGTCGTGATTTTAGAAATTCCTATTTAAGTTCATTTCTAGGTTGAACGTGGCTACCCTAACCGTCACGAGTCAAGTTGTCCGATCAGCCTATCCGACGATTCTATCCTATATGCACAGTCAAAAGTCCAAACGTCGGTCTACGGTTACACATCGATTTAAGAGAGCAGAAAATAAATTTACTGAGTTAAGTTGCCGGTTTTAGTTAGGTTTTCAGTTTTGCTACTGTGGGGGTTTCGCTACGAGGTAGGGGAACCAACCTGTCCGGAGTCTGGGGTAGAGCGGACGTACAGTCTAAACGGCGACCGATCTGATTGGCACGGCTACGGATCGTCTTCTAGCGGTGTCTCGGCTATGGGCAGCGTAGCCAGACACGTTCTGATAGCGGACGAAACGCGTGAACAGCGAGCAGTTCGTCGGGTAGGCGTACTACGGCTTCCGGAGAGCTGCAACGACAACCGAGATGAACGGTTCGTCGTACCCAACGCCTACGACATCGGGAGTCATAGGAAGAGTTCGTGACGTCGATGAATACTCCCAGAAGGTGCAGGAGACTGTCGGAGGGCTCCAACAGCGAGGAGAGGCGGCGAGATCTTGGCGACACGTCGGAACGTCGCCAAACACCCAAAACAGCGAGCAACCACGCTGTTACAGGGAGTTTCGCGGCCTGGGGTCACTGTCAACGGCGAGAGGAGGCAGAGGGGGGTTCACAGCGACGGCGTGAGGGCTCCGGCGGTGGCGGCAGTGGCGGCGGCGGCCGTGGCGAGCTGCTGCTGCTGCTGTGCGTGCTTCCGGCGACTGCGGCGGCTACCGGCGGCGAGAGGCGGCGCAGTGGGTCGCAGGCGAGAGAGGGGAGGTCGGGGAAGCTGTTGGAGTTGATCGGCAGTGGCGGCGACCTCCGGCGTGGGCTCAGGTGAGAGAGGAAGAGGGTTTGCGTGGGGGTGTTTTGGGTTTCTAGGGCCGGCGCAATGTTTCTTGCGGCTGTGAAAGTTTTAGGAAAACTTAGGGTTTTCTTTATAGGGGTGGGGCCCACGTGACTAGGGGAGATGCTACATGTGATGGGGCTGCCACCTAGCTAGGTTTAGGGTTAATTAGAGGTGGTTAGGGCTAAATTGTTAGGGGCAAACTTGTAATTAACTGGCTCTACTGGTGTACAAGGGTCAAACGGTGCCCAAAAATTATAAGAAAAATACCGGGGCGACCGGGTCGACGAAAGAAAGAAGTCAGAAGAGACGGATTACAATTTCGATGACGGGAAACAAAATTAAAAATAAAAACGCCTCAAGTCAAAAAATGAGATACGCGACGTCTCCTCGGAAAAGGTCAAATCGTGGGCGAACGGCCCGTGAAATGACGTTGCATGTCAACACGACAAATGCAGTACCCTCAGAGAGAGTCACAACGACATATCACACGATAGGGTTCGGAAACAAACAAAGTCTAAAATAAATACGTGCACGGTCAAGCGCACGTGCACAAAGAAATTACGATCGGAAACCGACCGTTACATCCTCCCCAACTTAAAAATGATTCCGTCCTCGGAATCAACATCAAGCACCGTTCGGGTAAAGATGCGGAAAGCGCTCCCTCATATCATCTTCGCGCTCCCAGGTGGACTCTCCAGGTGATCCGTGACGCCACATCACTCTCACCAGGTCGACTACCTTATTCCTCAACTGCTTCTGTCGACGGTCCAAAATCTGCACATGCTGCTGGTCATATGTCAGATCCGGGCGAACTGTAATCTCTTAGAAGTCCACAGTGTGCGATGGATCACTGACGTACCGACGTAACTGAGATACGTGGAATACGTCATGAACACCCTCCAAAGATGGCGGCAGAGCAAGGCGGTAGGCCACTGCTCCCACACGCTCAAGCACATCGAAAGGTCCAATATACCTCGGGCTCAGCTTTCCCTTCTTCCCAAAACGAATAACTCCGCGGTTCGGAGAAATCTTCAGGAAGACGTGATCTCCAGGCTGAAACTCCAAAGGTCTCCTCTTGGCATCAGCCCAATGCTTGAAGCGATCCTGTGCAACTCTGAGCTTCTCCCTGATGTCCCTCACGACATCCACAGCTTCCACTATCATCTCTGGACCCAACAGCTCCCGATCTCCGATGTCGTCCCAGCTCAGTGGTGAACGACATTTCCTTCCATATAGGGCAGCAAACGGCGCCATGCCAATGCTCACCTGGTAGTTGTTGTTATATGAAAACTCTACCAAGTGGAGATGGTCCTCCCATGACCCCTTCAAATCGAGCGTACAAGCTCGCAGCATATCCTCCAGGATCTGAATAGTCCTCTCGGACTGGCCATCAGTCTGCGGGTGGTACGCCGTGCTGAAACTCAGACTCGTACCCAAATTCTCCTGCAGACTTCTCCAGAACTGAGATGTGAACCTCGTGTCTCGGTCAGACACAATGCTCACAGGGACTCCATGTAAGCGTACAATCTCCTGCACGTACACGGTCTACATCACGACCATTTCAAAGAGAAAATCAAAGTGGAAGTAAAAGTAGAAACGAAATTTTACCTCCAGATATTTCCTCGCCAAAGCTTCCGTAGACTGGCCCACTCGGAAAGGAATAAAGTGCGCAGACTTGGTCAACCGATCCACGATCACCCAAACTGCGTCGTTCTGCCTCGGGGTCCGAGGTAAACCAGTCACGAAGTCCATCGTAATATGTTGCCACTTCCACTCTGGAATAGGAAGCGGTTGCAGTAACCCGGCAGTATGATGGTGCTCAGCATTCACCTGTTGGCATATCAGGCACTTGGCAACTCTCCGTGCCACGCTCCTCTTCATGCCAATCCACCAATAATTCAGACGGAGGTCCTTATACATCTTGGTGCCTCCAGGATGTATAGAATAAGGCGAGCTATGAGCCTCGCTCAACAGCTCCTCGCGGACATCACCTGCAGGTACACAAAGTCTAATGCCGTACCGCAGTGAGCCATCCTCATGAATCACAAACTCCGTCCGTAGTCCAGCTTCAACCTGCCTCCTGATCCTCTGCAGCTTCGGATCTCCTGCCTGTGCTGCCTTGATCCGATCCACGATTGTGGACTGAATCTGCAGATTCATGAATGAATGAACTACACCAGGTAGGACAACCTCCAAATCCATCTCCCTCAGCTCCTGTTGAATCCTCCAGTCGGCTGTATGCATCATCGCGGCAGGGAGTCTACTCAAGGCATCAGGCACTACGTTCACCTTCCCCAGATGATACTGCAAGTCAATCTCGTAGTTAGCCATGAGCTCTAACCATCGCCTCTGACGCATGTTGAGCTCCTTCTGCGTAAAGATGTACTTCAAGCTCTTGTGATCGGTGAAAATCTTCACACTCTCACCTAGCAAGAAGTGCCTCCAAATTTTCAGTGCGAAAATCACTGCTGCCAACTCCAGATCGTGCGTCGGGTAATTCTTCTCATGAGTCCTCAACTGACGAGAAGCGTACGCGACCACGTGGCCATGCTGATGCAAGACGCATCCTAGGCCCTTCCCTGATGCATCACAATAAACCTCGAAGCCTCCGCTTCGATCCGGTACTGCCAACACCAGTGTCGTGGTCAATCTCGCCTTCAAGATACTGAAGGCCTCCTCACAAGCATCTGACCAGAGAAACTCCACATCCTTCCTTGTCAGCTTCGTCATCGGCTCCGCAATCTTCGAGAAATCCTTGATGAACCGCCGATAATAGCCTGCTAAACCCAGAAAACTCCTGCTGTCTGATGCTGACTGCGGAGTCGGCCAATCTCTGACTGCTCTGACCTTCTCCGGATCTACAGATATACCATCACCGGACACCACGTGTCCCAGGAATGTGACTCTGTCCAGCCAGAACTCGCACTTGCTATACTTGGCATAAAGCTTATGTCTCCTCAGCGTCTCCAGCACTGTCCTCAGATGACAGCTGTGCTCCTCCTCAGACTTCGAATAAATAAGAATGTCATCAATGAAGATGACAACAAACTTGTCCAGGAAGTCATAGAATATTAAATTCATCAAATTCATGAACACAGCCGGCGCATTGGTCACGCCAAACGGCATGACCACGAACTCATAATGTCCGTACTTCGTCCGGAAAGCCGTCTTCTGAACATCGTCCTTCTTCACCTTCAACTGGTGGTATCCACTCCTCAAGTCCAACTTCGAGAAGACTCTCGAACCTCCAAGCTGGTCAAAGATATCGTCGATGCGCGGCAGCGGGTACTTATTCTTCACGGTGACAGCATTCAATCCTCGATAGTCCACGCACATCCTGCAGGACCCATCCTTCTTCTTCACGAGTAGAACTGGTGCGCCCCATGGCGACACACTAGGGTGGATGAAACCCTTCTGCAACAACTCATCCAATTGCTTCCGCAGCTCCTCAAGCTCAGCGGGAGCCATATGTTACGGCGCCTTCGATATCGGTTGCGCTCCCGGCATAAGATCAATACCAAACTCTAAGGCTCGGTCGGGTTGCAAACCTGAGATATCCTCTGGGAAGACGTCGTCGAAGTCTCGGACGACTGCTGGTCATTCGATCTCCATCTCCATCGGCATAGCTGCAACAATCGGCACCACCGGCGTGGCCCGATACTTGATGGGTCCAAGCGACTCATCTCTGCTGCGGAACTCGAACTCTGAATGGCCTGGAATCTGGAACACCACCCTCTTGCTGCGACAATCGATCGAGGCATGGAAATCTCCCAACCAATCGATGCCAAGAACGGCATCAAAATGTGGCAGGTCGTGGACAATGAAATCTGCAAAGAGCTCGTGTCAACTGACCACCAAAGGAATCGATCTACATCCCAAGTTCACTGTCACCACTCCGTTCCCTGTGGTGATGTCCCAACACTTGGGAAGTGTATGGGTGGGAATGGAGTGTCTTGTCACGAATCTCCGGGATAAGATGCACATGGATGCACCGGAGTCAAACAAGGCCAAGGCCGGGTGAGAAGACACTAGAATGGTGCCTAAGATATTAAAAGGAAACTACGGTCAAACCAAGCTACTCTAACAAACAAGTCAACAAGCAAGACTAACAATTTAAAAGCTAAACTATGAAATGAAAGACTAGAATCAAAGAGTTACCTGCAATAACTCCATCCAGCTCCTCAGTCTCCAAAGCCGTCATGGTGTACGCCGGCCTCTGGGGCTGCGCTGCTCTCTGAAACATCTACCTCTGTGGCGCCAAGGGTGGTCCACGAATGACAGGTCCTCTCTGAACTGGAGCGGGCGCTCTCATCTGCAGCGGGGCTGGAGCTCCAACTACAGCATGACGGGCTCTCGGACAATCCTTCGCAGCATGCGAAGCATCTCCGCAAACTAGGCACAGTCCCATCTTCTTCCGACAATCCTTCTGAACGTGTCCTGGCTTCCCACAGTAATGACACGGTCCCTTGCTCTGACTCTGAATGGGTGCTCCAGGCCTCTTAAATGGTACTGTCTAAACTGGCATCATCGCCGGCCTAGCAGGTGGCCGGTACTGCTCCATAGGGCGCTTCCCCTTATCAGCTGGAGTGTCAGGTAGGAGCGAAATAAGCTCATGATTCTTTGCAGCATCCAACACCTCCCTTATAGTCGTGAAACTCGCCGAAGACATAGAAGCTTGAATCTTCGGACGCAGTCCCTGTCGGAAACGATCAGCTCGCTTCTCCTCCTTCTTCACCATATGCGGAGCAAAGCGACTCAGCATCTCAAACTCCGCCTCATACTCCTCGACGGTCATGTTCTCCTGCTTCAGATCTATAAACCTGCTCAGCAGCTCCCTCCTAGTAGTCTTGGTGAAGTACTTCGTCCTGAACATAGACCTGAAAATCTTACAATCCACTGGCTTCTCCAGACGCCTCTCCTCAAGGCACCACCAGTTCCTCGCATTCTCCGTCAGCTGCATCTTCGCTATCTCCACTCGGGTATCATCTGGAATCTTCGCAGCAACTAACTTCTCCTCCGTGCTCTGGATCACTCGCCAGCAGCTAGGGGTCCCTCCTTCCCCGAAAATGTCCTCGGCTGGAGCTCGTTGAACTGCTTCACTCCTGGAGCAGCTCGAGGGGCAGGTGGAGGTGGCGGTGGTGCAACTGGAGCAGCCTGGGCAGCACGCTGGGACTGCTGAACCAACTGATGCTGCACCTCCAGCATCTCTCTCATCACGCCCAGAACCTGACGGAAGTCTCCGCTCTGGTCTTCCTGAATCCCATCTCCAGAGCTCCCCGATCGGGTAACACGTCGTCCTGCCATCCTATTGACAGAAAGACACAGATTAGACTCGTACAATTTCCGGATGATAATAATAAAATGAAATTTAATACTTCAATTATTCCGTACTCGCAGAAGAGGGGACCTGCATGGGCCACCACTAAAACCTGTCACGCCCCGCTTCCCAAAAACACGGAGGCGAAGCGTGACGAAAGCCCGCTTAGGCCGGGGCTAAGAGCCCAGACCCAATAAGCGTCTGTAGTTTTCCATAGCGAAAGTACAGGTCCCTGCAAGTTAGTACGAAATAACAAAAGTACTGAAAAGAAACATTTCATTTTATTCCAAAATTTATCATCAAAGTACTGAGAGTCTAAAAATGCCGAAAACGGCTACAACTGCTGAAAGGGAAACTAATGGTGCAAGCACCCAACCTAGACGAGAAAAATAAGAGTGCAACGCACCCAACTCAAACTGAAATGGATAACTCTGGAACAGCAACAGAAGATCTCTAACTCTGATCGTCCTCTGGATCGTACACCGGATCAGCGCCCTCCGGCTCCAAGTCAACTGGCAAGTCCGCCTCGTACTCGTACTCTGGCTCCACACCTGACGTACAGCACCAAAAGAAGGAAACTGTACGTCAGGCAAAGTCTACACAAACTGTCAGACTCTACTGCAAGTGTATCAACTATTAACAAATGATTTACTGGTTGTTTTAGCATGCTGGGGTTATAACTGAGTAACGATAAGTAGCGTAGCAGGAAAAGTAAACGTAGCAAGCAGTAGACGTAGCGTGTGCTACCGACTACGGGACTAACCTACAGGTGTCAAGACAAGACGGGACGTGGCGGGACAGGACAAGACAAGACGGGACAGGACAAGTAAGACACGAAAGGGTTCACGCTTACGGTTCGAGGGGGATCAGACCCTCTTGCCGTGCGCACGCTCAACCCAACCCCAAACCCAGGAACTCAGGACAAGATTTACAGGGATCATTTCCGCTAGGGAAACATCCGAAATGCCCGTAGGATTTTTGGTAACAGGGATCACTTCCGCGGAGGGAAGCATCTGAAACGCCCGTAGGCTTTTTGGTAACATGGATCACTTCCGCGGAGGGAAGCATCCGAAACGCCCGTAGGCTTTTTGTGTAACAGGGATCACTTCCACGGAGGGAAGCATCCGAAACGCCCGTAGGCTTTTTGTGTAACAGGGATCACTTCCGCGGAGGGAAGCATCCGAAACGCCCGTAGGCTTTTTGGTAACAGGGATCACTTCCGCGGAGGGAATCATCCGAAACGCCCGTAGGCTTTTTGGTAACAGGGATCACTTCCGCGGAGGGAAGCATCCGAAACGCCCGTAGGATTTTTGTGTAACAGGACACGACATGACAAGTGTAGGGAAAGTTATTCTAGGCTGTCCACACGCACGCACGCACAAGATAGTCCTATGTTGTCAGCAGTTCATTGTTGTCAGGCTCAGACTTCGTCGTCAAGTCTGAGCCGTCACGGGTCGTCCCGGACGCTATCATTTCACGTCCGGTTCTCATCACACACAATCTAACAATTCTACAAACTAGAACTAAGGCACGGTCAAAACGCAAGTGGGTACACTTGCCTGGAATGGCGAGTGCGTCGTCCGTCCGGGGCGTCTCGTCCAGTCGTCGCGTCCGCGGTAGTCCGTCTGAAACAGTCACGGCGACGGCGTCAGGTCGTGATTTTAGAAATTCCTATTTAAGTTCATTTCTAGGTTGAACGTGGCTACCCTAACCGTCACGAGTCAAGTTGTCCGATCAGCCTATCCGACGATTCTATCCTATGTGCACAGTCAAAAGTCCAAACGTCGGTCTACGGTTACACATCGATTTAAGAGAGCAGAAAATAAATTTACTGAGTTAAGTTGCCGGTTTTAGTTAGGTTTTCAGTTTTGCTACTGTGGGGGTTTCGCTACGAGGTAGGGGAACCAACCTGTCCGGAGTCTGGGGTAGAGCGGACGTAGAGTCTGAACGGCGACCGATCTGATTGGCACGGCTTTGGATCGTCCTCTAGCGGTGTCTCGGATACGGGCAGCGTAGCCAGACACGTTCTGGTAGCGGATGAAACGCGTGAACATCGAGCAGTTCGTCGAGTAGGCGTACTACGGCTTCCGGAGAGCTGCAACGACAACCGAGATGAACGGTTCGTCGTACCCAACGCCTACGACGTCGGGAGTCGTAGGAAGAGTTCGTGACGTCGATGAATACTCCCTGAAGGTGCAGGAGGCTGTCGGAGGGCTCAAACAGCGAGGAGAGGCGGCGAGATCTTGGCGACGCGTCGGAACGTCGCCAAACACCCAAAACAGTGAGCAACCACGCTGTTACAGGGAGTTTCGCGGCCTGGGGTCGCTGTCAACGGCGAGAGGAGGCAGAGGGGGGTTCACGGTGACGGCGTGGGGGCTCCGGCGGCGGCGGCAGCGGCGGCCGTGGCGAGCTGCTGCTGATGCTGTGCGTGCTTCCGGCGACTGCGGCGGCTACCGGCGGCGAGAGGCGGCGCAGTGGGTCGCAGGCGAGAGAGGGGAGGTCGGGGAAGCTGTCGGAGTTGATCGGCGGCGACGGCGACCTCTGGCGTGGGCTCAGGTGAGAGAGGAAGAGGGTTTACCTGGGGGTGTTTTGGGTTTCTAGGGCCGGCGCAATGTTTCTTGCGGCTGTGAAAGTTTTAGGAAAACTTAGGGTTTTCTTTATAGGGGTGGGGCCCACGTGACTAGGGGAGATGCTACACGTGATGGGGCTGCCACCTAGCTAGGTTTAGGGTTAATTAGAGGTGGTTAGGGCTAAATTGTTAGGGGCAAACTTGTAATTAACTGGCTCTACTGGTGTACAAGGGTCAAACGGTGCCCAAAAATTATAAGAAAAATACCGGGGCGACCGGGGCGATGAAAGAAAGAAGTCAGAAGAGACGGATTACAATTTCGATGACGGGAAACAAAATTAAAAATAAAAATGCCTCAAGTCAAAAAATGAGATACGCGACGTCTGCTCAGAAAAGGTCAAATCGTGGGCGAACGGCCCGTGAAATGACGTTGCATGTCAACACGACAAATGCAGTACCCTCAGAGAGAGTCACAACGACATATCACACGATAAGGTTCGGAAACAAACAAAGTCTAAAATAAATACGTGCACGGTCAAGCGCACGTGCACAAAGAAATTACGATCGGAAACCGACCGTTACAAGCGGCAAGGGCTACGACTCGGCGGTACTTATGCATTGCCTCTCCGATGATGTTGGCGACGTTATTCGGTTGATTTGATTACGTCTAAGCTTCGAGCGGCTCTTGAACGATGTAGTTGAATAGGTGGCTCAGCTCTCGTAGGAGGAGGATGTAGGAGGAGGTTTGAGAACGAGAGGTATGTTTGAGGCTCTTTGACGTTTGGAGATGATATGAAAGCTTGGCCTTTTTTTGATGCTTGGAGTTGTTTTCGTGAAACCCTTTGAGAAAGAGAGGATTGCGGCTTAAAGACGTGGGATAGGGTTTTTTTTTGCAAAATGAATTTTAGCCCGATTTCCCCTTTTTCCTTTTACGATGGTTGCTCTCCTTTTTGTTGCTGCACACTTAACACATAAGAACGATTCCCTTAAATAGAGGATGAGCTAGGGTGTTCCAATGTGATTTGGAGTTTGAATAGGGATAAAATTGGATATGAAGAATTGCAAAGATATGCAATGGGATTTGAAAGTAATTCAAAATTGGATATGGAAGAAAAGATCATTGCAAATCTTGCTACTTGATTTGACCACATCCATCTCATCCCTTAAGGACCAAGTCCAACTTGCTTTAGCCAAAGCTCTCTCTCTCTCTCACCCAAATAGCTATATGAATAGCAACTCCTCCAAATAGTGAAATATGTATCGTTTTGCCAATCCTGAAACACACTAAGCACACACGTCAGATATAACGACATGTTTGTCATCATCAAACCAAAATCCTAGATCGTTGCTTCCAACAATCTCCCCCTTTTGGTGATGACAACCCCATAAAAGATTTGAGCAATAAGTATGGGTGTGTGAAGTGTGTTGAAGGGTGTAATGCAATATGAATCATGGAATGAGATATTCAAGTATTACAACATAGCATGCACAATCAAGTATTACAACATAGCATGCATAACATTATAACAAATATAAAAGCATGCTCCCCCTTCTCTCAAGCTCCCCCTTGAGCATTATTTTTCATGCTCCCCTCCAACAAATAATACCGATATCAAATCTGTCAAATCTTTCTTTTTCTCCCCTTTGTAAACACCAAAAGTGGATTAATGAAGTTACAAAAATATTCCATGCAAAAATAAACCATTATTAAATGTAGCATGCAATTTGCATAAGTTTTCCAAAAAATAGACAATTCAAGCTCATAGAATTTCATAACACGACTTCCCACCTTTGTATAAGTATAAATATATAGACAATAAAGTGCAAGGGGAGATTCAATTTCAGAAAAACAACCAAATCAATCCACATTTTCCAATTTTCATGAATATCACTAGGATTGATTTTTCCCACGTCATCGAAGATGAGTTGAAGTTACCAAACCCCAAAACATGGCCTAAAAGGACTTTTAAGTGTGGGGTGGCATTACTTGACGAGTTATATACACCAACACTAATGATTACCCATTTAGCATAAGTTGGATACTCGTGGGTTATGTATTAGCCATGAAGTGTATCCATTTTTCATACGGAGCAATTTTTTTCTTCATTTCTTTTGTGCTTAATTTTAATTCATGGCTAAACACTTCATATCCCTTAGAAAATTCAGAATATAATCATTCCTACATTCACTTTCCATTGTTCTTCAAAAAAATCTCCAAAAGTACTAAAAGTCTAATATTTTGTGAAAGTATGCATGTAGGTGTAGAAGTCAAGATACTAATTCATGATTCGTGTCATGGCTACTAAATAGATAACAACATTTTAATGTATCTACAACAATAATGAATTGACTTCTACCAGGGATACATTTAAACATTCATACAATACCACTTATAATAAATCATAAAAGGTATTCTTTTGAGCTCATATTGTTTTAATTTTTTCAGAAATAAAACATATTTAGATCATGCAAACAAGCACACAAACAAAAATAAAAACAAGCACACAAACAAAAATAAGAACAAGCACACAAAACAAAAATAAAAACAAGCACACAAAACAATCTATGAAGGTATGCAATGGAATACAAAGAGGGATAAAAAGTATACTGATCACTCCGTATTTTACACCTTTTTTCTGTATGATTGCATGCCATTTAGATCGCTCAAATCGTATTTTTCACGTTTATTCGACAATATTGCGATGCTTTTCACGATTTGTTGTTTTTGTCGTATTTCAGGAGATTTGGAGCGATTTGGAGTGATTCTGAGATGCACCCACTCCGGAGTGTCACCGACGACTCTCTTGAGGGGTATTCTGCGATTGGAGAGGAGTGGAAGAAGAAAGAACGTCGTAGGAGCGACGATGAGGCAAAAATACAAAGAATGGGCATTTCCTGCATGCCACTCGGTCGAGTGAAGGAGTCACTCGGCCGAGCATAGACAGCCCGCTCGGCCGGCCAGATCGGACACGCAACAGAGCTGATATCAGCGTGCACTCGGCCGAGCATCGCCATACCACTCGGCCGAGCACCGAGTCATCCCTCGCCCGAGTGGAGCCAAGACGACGGCAACCTAGAATGACCAACTCTCTGGAATCCGTCAGTTAGCCCCAAAGACTGACTCGGCCGAGTGACGAACGACCGTCCGCCCGAGTGAAGAACGCCCATCGGCCGAGTGAAGAAAAGTCACTCGGCCGAGTGACTCCCGAGGAGACGACCCCCAAGACCCCCAACTCTCTGGAATCTATCAGGGTCTCTCACTCGGCCGAGTGAGCTGCGCTGCCTGTAGCGTAAACTGGGATTTTGAGGCTGCTCAGGGGCATTTTCGTCAGGATTTTTTGGGCGATTTTGGGGGGTATTTAACCCCAGTTTTTAACCTAGTTTAGAGAGCTTTTTCAGAACTTTTGGCAGCCTTTTTAGATTAACTTTTTAGGAGAGAAAATTGATAATTTGTTGGATGCTATTTTGTTCTTCATTGGTTTGTCTCTCTCTCCCTCAAAAACTCCATTTTTATTGATATTTTGAATATTGCTATGAATTCCATTGATTTTATTTGTGAATTTCTATTGAATTGCATGATGAATTGTGAGTAGTTTTATCATCTTAGGGCATAGGGATGAACCCCTACTAACCCTATTTCTAATTTGTGATGAATTGGTGAAATTATTGCTAGAATTGATTAGGGTTAGTTTGGGATTGATTTAATACGAATAGCTAGGGATTCATACCGATTGGGATTTGCAAGAGATTGGATCCTAACTCGATAGGAAGCCCTAGAAATTCGAATTGGGTTGCAATTGGATTTCTCCGGAATCAGTTTGCAAGAGATTGGACCGAAACTAGGGTTTTCGATTGTAATTCTATACCAATTCCCGTTTGCAAGAGATTGGACGGGTAGGAACTATTCCAACCTAGGTCGTAGCTCGAGTGTGCACGAGAGTGGGCTCGAGATACGATTGAACGTTGATGATTGTTCTTCACGCTAGCTTGCCTAGGTTAGGGTTTACAAGAGATTGGGCCCTACCCTAGGTTTGCTATAGACCGGCAATAGCGCGAGAGCGTGAGATTGGTTCTACATTTAGTTGCAACTAGTTCACCCGAATTTCAAGTCTAGCAATTGTGAAACCTACGAATCACAATGATGAGATACGGCAAGTAGCGGGGATTCCCTATCCCTAGGCGTCTTTATTAATTTGTTATTTCTTTTATACGATTGAACGACTGTGACCGCATATTTGCGAACATTTCTCTACCATTCTTATAGCCAGGTTGATTGAAGAGGACACTGTTATTAGGCTTCCCTGTGTTCGATACCCGCTCGCCGCTACACCGTGCGTTTGCAGTAAGACTACAGTGTGGGACGTGTATCCGGGGCGCGATCAAGTTTTTGGCGCCGTTGCCGGGGAAGCAATAGTGTTTGATTCTACCTACCTAGCTATTTTTCTTTTTTGTTCTATTATTTCTATTTTTATTTTGCCCTTCCGTTGTGCTAACAATTTCTTCGAAACTCTGTTTTCCCTTGCATGTACACGAGATCCTCGGCGAACCCCGAAGAAATACTATACGATCCGGAGATCGAGCGTACATTGAGGAGGATCCGAGCGGAGAGGAGACCCGTTACGGAAGGAGATTTTATGACCCATCCTGAGACACCCAAAGAATTGGCAGAGCGAATGGCGAGGATCATTTCCATAAGAGATAGGCTTCGGCCTAAAACTTCTTCCACGACCTCATCCATAGCCATGCCGGAGTTGGCGGCCGACAAAAATTTTGAGTTGAAGACCGGATTGGTGGTTCTTATGCAACAAGATCCTTTTCATGGGAACTCCCATGAAAACCCTCATTACCACATCCAGCTCTTCTTATCAAAATGTGTCACCTTCCAAATGTCGGGTGTTTCCGTAGATGCTATCAGACTGCGCCTCTTCCCTTTCACACTCAAGGACAAGGCCTTATATTGGTTGAGGACGCAAGCTGAAGGAATCTTCACCACTTAGGATGAATTGGCGAGTGCCTTCGTCGACAAATTTTACCCGCCCTCCAAGACGGTGAAGATAAGAAGTGCTCTCATGTCCTTCAAGCAAGGACCACAAGAGACTCTCTATGAGGCATGGGAGCGCTTCAAGGACTTGCAACATCAATGCCCCCATCATAGCATTGAGGATTGGGAGCTCGTCCACAGTTTCTACAATGGACTCCAACCGAGCACGAAACAAATTATTGATGCTACCGCCAATGGAGCCATTTTGTCAAAGACTCCCGATGAAGCTACTGCCTTGCTTGAGGAGATGGCCTCGAACAACCAATAGTGGGGTGACGAGCGAGGACACTCTTCGTCCTCCTTGAAGCCGTCTAGCATTTATGAGGCCAAGGCCGTCGCGGAGCTAGCCAACAAATTTGATTCTCTCCACAAGGTAGTGGAGAGATTGGAGAAGTACATTACGGAGCCTCAAGGAGCCCCTACTACATCCGCACCGACAAATCATATGAGCGATTGGCAAGACCAATTCCAAGCCATGTATGTAGGAGGAGAGCAAGGAGAAGGAGCTTTGGAGCAAATTCAATATGTCGCAGGGAACTCTGGATATTGGGCCAATCTGGCCGCTAGAAACCATCCAGGTTTCTCATATGCCAATAATGATGGTGCATTGAACCCCCCGCAACAACAACCTCCTCAAGCTCAGGCTCCACCACCACCACAACCGAATTATCAACCAAGCAGGCCACCGCAACAAAACTTCCCACCGAGGCAACAAGTGGGACCTTATAGGCCACCCGGGTACAATCAAGGGTGGAGAAATCCCAACCCTCCACAAGCTCAACAACGTTCGGATTTTGAAGCTAAGGTGGATGAGTTTATGGCGGAACAAAGAAAGATTAACGCCACTTTGAAGGCGGGACAAGATTCTCTCGTCACCGTCGTCGCTCAAATTGGAGAGCAACTTGCTTTGCTCAATAGAAACAACCAACAATTGCCGGCTCAACCCGAGCCGAATCCACGGGGCAACACCGGCCATATCAATGCGGTCGGTGCGGTTACAACAAGAGGAGGGAAGGATACCACTCCCCCCATGACCCAAATCAAGGAACCCGTGGTGGAGAATCTAGAAGAGAGCGAGCCGACAATTGAATTTGAAAAAGAGAAGGAGCCGCAAGGAGAAGTGAAATCTAGAATGGAGGAGCTTATTGATGAGCGCCGATTTACGCCACCGGTGCCCTTCCCTCAACAGCTAGCTAGAGCCAAGATGGAGAAACGGCTAGCCAAGTTTCTCGAGTATTTGAGAGGGGTGAGCCTCAATATCCCCTTCCTCGATGCTATAGTGGAAATCCCATCATATGCCAAGTTCTTAAAGGACTTGATTACGGGAAGGAAGAGGAAGGAAAAGATCATGCTCGCGGAGGAAGGGACTTGGTTCACAAAGAGGGAAAAGGAGCCCGCCAAATTTAAAGATCCAGGGAGTTTCCGGATTCCTTGCACTCTAGGTGGCGTCCCCTACAAAAAGCATTGGTAGATTTGGGGGCTAGTGTTAGCCTCATGCCTCTCTCCATGTTCCAGAAGTTGAATACCGGCACGGATTTGAAGCCTACCGACATGTGGATTCAACTAGCGGACGGGAGGATTACAAGACCGGTTGGGATCGCGGAGGACATTCCACTCCAAGTTCCGGGGGCATATGTTTGGCATGCGATTTCGTGATAATGGACATCAAGGAGGAGGGCGATACATCGCTCATACTTGGACACCCATTCCTCGCCACCGCCGGTGTCATCGTCGATGTACGGGAGGGGACTCTTACCTTGAACGTCGGCAACATCGAAGTGGAGCTCCATATACCGAAGGCAATGAAGCAAATGTCGTATCATGAGGAGCTAGATTACATGGACCTCCTTGATGAGGTCATCGAAGAGGCGATCCCCCACTCCATCGGCGCACCCCACGAAGATAGCTCGAAGAAGGCCTAGATTTGGCCGAAGAAGAGAAGATGGAGCACTCCCCCGATGTCTCCATGGCGATTGACGATGGCGACGCTGATGTCGCAAGAATACGGGAGCTCTGCAAGCTCTCGAAGTTGAGGACTCCGAAGAAAGCTCCACCGATACGACGATCGGTATCACCGGCAAAGTCGAAGACCGGAACAAGCTCTAGCTTGGGGGAGCCACCCCCTGACCGGCACCCCGTTTACGGTATGGGCGCGGTGTCGTTTTACCGCAAGTGCACGGTTAGTGTAGGGTGCGGTTTTATCGAACTCAGTGAGGTGGATGGCTTGAGTGGCTACTAGCCTCGCCTAGGTTGTGTGCTAGCTACGTGGATGATGTGGGTGGAAGTGTAGAAATAAAAGATAGAAATGAAAAAGACACGAAATGAATCCCCTCTAACACGGGCTAGAGCACTCATGACACTTGGCATTTGACTTGACCCAGGGTGAGACATTGCCCCAAAAGGTGATACCTAGCGTCCATGGCCCGATATTCCGGTCGGTGCCAAGCACGCTAGGCCTACCTGGTTCCGGACGGTGGGCATTCCCATGTCCATTAACACCTTCCGCAACCGGGAGCATTAAGGCCACAATGATATCTCCCAACACTTCGTCCAAGCCGTTCCCACGCGCGAGGACTCCATGTCGACACTAGGGGCGTGAGCTATGGCTAGGGAGTCAACCACCAAGTTTATTCCCCCTTGGCCCGACGGTCAGAGGCGGTCTTTCTCTCGCCAATGACAATGAAACACCCCGCGTAACCCTAATGGCCAAATAGGTCAAATGTGATTTCTAGCAATACATCGAAGCGGATCTTGACTGGACAGGCACCGGACCCCAATCCCCAACACATCTAGTGTGTTGCCATACGAATTGGACCCAGATTGCTAGAAATCCCCATTGACGCATTTCATCGAACACATGCCATGCAACCAAGTCAAATGAAACAACCAAGCATCAATCCTACACTAACCCGTATTAGGGTTCATCAATACTACTCCATGATGAAAAACATATAAACAAACAACACAAAAGACATACAAACATTCAATCCTTATCATGAAGCAAAAGAAATACAACACAAAAAATGGAGAACAAGAGAAAGAAATACTTATCTTGATTTTGAACCTCCAATCCAATACAAGACTTATTACAAGAGAAACCCTAATCTAACCTAATCTAAACTCACAAGAGAAAGGGGCAAAAAGCCCTAAAAAACTGAGGAAGATCAAGAAGAAGATGCCCTAAAAGTCGGCCAGCATTGGGTATTTATAGCCCCCATTCCGAGCCCTAACGGATCGGGTCCAAAACCACAGGAAAAACGCCACCCGATCGGTTGACAAGTCAACCGATCGGGTGATCTGTTACAAATAATAAACAGAAAATGGCGGAGTTTCACCCGGTCAGATGAACCGGTCGGTTGAGTTCTTGGGGTGACCGGTTGGATCATCGCGCCATCGGGTGAAGAGGTCGGTTGGATGCCCGTGTCTCGGCTCTTCAGCATCAGCTACAGATGAACCGATCGGGTGAGAGTCACCCGATCGGTTGGAATTTGGCTTGAAAAGACAGAGAATCGGCCCGGTCGAACCGGCCTGTGAACCGGTCAGGTGATATCCACTTGAGCTCCAGCTGAGACTGGGTGGTGCACGCGTGCATCACCCGATCGGTTGGAGATGACCAACCGACCGGGTGAGGGGCTGAAAGATGTAATCTTCGTCGTTTGACCCCCTGGATCACGCGTGACTCCTCCCGTTGCTCCGGGGACACATGATATCATCGTTTTGCGTCCCAAATGCCAGAAATTCCTGCAAAATACCAAAAACACGGAAAAGTGAAAGAAAACAAGAAAATACAAGAAAACAAATAAAAGACGGCGGAAAATACGGAGAAACACGGAAGAAAATGCGCGCAAATATATGAAATATAAACGCACGTCAAAATCCCCCAAGCTGAACTCTTCCTCGTCCTCGAGGAAGACAAGTGAGAGTAGGAGCTCGGAGGGAGAAAATAGAGAGAAGGAGAGAAAAAGAGAACTCTATATCCTAGATCGCCCATAAGGGCCAACAAAATCAAACACGCCACACGAAGCAAGCATACGACAAAACACAACACTAAACCAAGGAATGTGAGTCCAAACAAATGCTGTGGGCCCACGCGGTGAAGCGCGGTGAGCGTGGTCGTGTGCTAGCAAACGGTATCACTATCTACATTGTGCAATAAAGCTCCATATACACATACCCAAAGAAAGACCCAAATATCAATTCAATTTGAAATTGCGGTGAATATTAGCTCAAGCATGCATGAGAAGAGTATAAGAATAGAAGCGTATCATGCATCGGGGACTCCACAGCTAGGGACTTGGAAATCACCACACTATAGCCTAGGTAATCGCTAGAAGGTCCCTATGCCAAGTGTTTTCGAAAACGATGGAGGTTGAGAAGATGTGGAGTAGAACACTCGGTGCAAATTCTCGCCTTCCCCTTATTCACGACAAGTAGGAAAATATTCACACTGGATTTTTGTTTTTTTTTGTTTTGGGTATTTGTATTTATTTTTTTTCTTTTCATTTCTCATCTTTTTGGGTTTTTCTTTTCTTTTCTCCCTTTTTTGAATTTTTGGGTATTGGGATATTTACATGTGTACTCTCCCAAGTGGGAGAACGGTACACGACGAGGGGATTTGCACCAAGTAAAATAAAAATGAAATCGGATTCTAAACACTTGGGCAAAGGAGATATTTCTCGTTAATCAGAGCATAGGCTAAATAGGTTATCCTAGTCCTTGTTTGTGGAATCCCGACACATGCGAATTGAAATATACGATATAAATATAGCATGCATATAGAAGCAGATAGTAGAAGCAAATACCGCATATTCAAATCGAAGCATGATAATCTAGGGGTCAACCAAGGATAGGTATATAAAACATACTCACAAGGTAGAAGCACACCAAATGCTAGTCACGACACACGACTCACAAGAAAGCTAAGTGGACCCACGATGCATGAAATGCAAGAGAACTCGGATTCCTGAGGTTAGTGAATGTGATTCTCGAAGCCGTGCTAGGTATGTGTGTGATTTTGTGGCAATTCATCATATGGGGTCATCTCTAGGAAAGGGAGAACAAAAGAAGAAAAGAAAAAGAAAAAGAAAAAGACGGAGAAAAACGACTCAAATAGCGAAGAAAAAGAGACAAATGACGCACGAAGTGCGACTCCCCCAAGCTAAAACTTGCATTGTCCTCAATGCAATAGTAGTGAATACGGGAGGGCAATGAAAATGGGGGGGAGTAACGCACCGACACAAAAAATGAAAAACACGAAAAACACATGAGCAAAACTAAAAAAAAGAAAAAGAAACACTCAAATAAAAGATATAAAACACGACAAAAGATCTTATAGACACAGACACACAACAGCGACACGCAAAAACATGCACACAAAAGTCGATTTCCCCCAAGCTGAACATGACAATGCTAGCAAAATGATATGATCAATGGGGATGTAGAGATATGCTAGGGGGAAAATCTGAAAAGAAAGAAATCAAAATGCAGGAGAGACAGTGTGCTCATTCTCCTCGGAAGAGGAAAAGGGTGAAATGATAAAAGGGCACGACATGAAGGGTTATTAAGATGCAAAAGCAAATCCAAGATACGCTCCCCTCGCTAAAGAGAGGAGACGAGATTATTCAAATCTAAACTAGAAAGCGGTAAATTTTTACACTACTGGATTAGGATACACCTGAGCATAGGCGGATCCAAGATCTGAAGTGGGGCAGGTAGCTGCTCTAACTGCTCCTTCTGTGGCTCCGCTAGAAGCGATGTGTCACGTGTGCCAATGGACCCAAGCAATGCACCTCCAAGCATCCCTCGTAGGTGTCCACCTGTGACCTGCAAAGGACGAGGTGCATTAGTCCATGGCAAAAAAAATTTCCCCAAAATAAAAGTATCCCAGAGATAATTGTCAAAATAAGATGGAAAAATAGTGAAAGTATGACAAATACTCCCTGAGAATGGGTCGCTATCCTCTGTACTAGCGACGACCAAATCCTCGCTCTCCATGAGAAGTGGCTCTCCAGGTGGTGACACACCGCAGCATACCTCAGGGGAAGTAGATCCTGTGTCCTGTGAGAGATATGATATGTCAAATATATACGAGTCTAAAGAAATAGGAAGTGAAAAGCGAGACTCAAAAGTGGAGTGAGAGTGAGTATGAAAATCTCCCTGAATAGGGGCAATATGCTCAAGTAGATGCTCAGCCGCAGAAGAAGTGGAGAGCGACGGTAAAGGTAGATGTGACTCGGGCTATTTAGAGTGGACCATCGTATCCAAACCCTCATGCACATCCTCCTCGACGATATGCTCATGATCCACCATCTGCCCGATGTCCTGAATGACATCCTCATGGTTGACCACCGACCAAGGAGGAAGCTGTAACAGAGATGGCTGTGGAGGTGGATGTGGAGCGGACCACTCGTATGTGGTCGTGGTGTCGTCGTCCTCTCGCACATCCTCCTCGCCGGTATGCATAAGCTCTGTGGTCTCCTCGGTGCTCTCATAGGACTCATATGGGGTATCCAGATAAAGATGAAAAGTCTCTCCCACAGATCCTAGAGAAATCTCCCCATCCTCACTATCATCATCAAAAAATGCTTCCTCATCCAAGTGGTAGTGTGGGAAAATTGGGGCATCGTCATGAGATGTGTCTATGGTGGCCGATGGCATGGTGGTCTCAACCATGAAGGTGGGTATATCCTCTCCTTCATCCCCTCTCCTCGGTGTCAGCTCGGTGATTGGTACCATCAAGTTTTGTAATATTTGGCCTTGGCTAAACATGGCACTTTCAAGGAGAGACACGAGGCTTGATTCTTCTTGTGTGTGTGGAGGGGTATAAGGTTGAGGAAATGGATGGGAGGTGTTTGGGCTAAGGTTGTGGGAAAATTTTTGGCCTTGGGGTGGGGGGAGGCTCTCAAGCGTAAATGGGCAATCATAATACACATGCCCCGCCATCCCACAAGTCTCACAAATCACAACCGAATAAGGATTGTATCCTCCCATCTGAGCATCGAAATTTGATCTCCACATGGTTACACCAAAGATACCTGGACAACAAAAATAAGAAAACTAGAGAGGAGCGTCAATAGTACAAGAAAATAACAAAAAGATAATATAATAGTGTGGGAAAAATTTCTTGGTTATTGAATATATTTTTTTTAAAAAAAAAGAAAAATAAATTTTTTGTGTTTTTATGCATAGTCTAACGAACCCAAGCTAAGCTAATATCAAACCGAACGCCTCCCCAGCAACGGCGCCAAAAACTTGACCAGCGCCCCGTTTACGGTATGGGCGCGGTGTCGTTTTACCGCAAGTGCACGGTTAGTGTAGGGTGCGGGTTTATCGAACTCAGGGAGGTGGATGGCTTGAGTGGCTACTAGCCTCGCCTAGGTTGTGTGCTAGCTACGCGGATGATGTGGGTGGAAGTGTAGAAATAAAAGACAGAAATGAAAAAGACACGAAATGATTCCTCGCTAACACGGGCTAGAGCACTCATGACACTTGGCATTTGACTTGACCCAGGGTGAGACATTGCCCCAAAAGGTGATACCTAGCGTCCATGGCCCGATATTCCGGTCGGTGCCAAGCACGCTAGGCCTACCCGGTTCCAGACGGTGGGCATTCCCATGTCCATTAACACCTTCCGCAACCGGGAGCATTAAGGCCACAATGATATCTCCCAACACTTCGTCCAAGCCGTTCCCACGCGCGAGGACTCCATGTCGATACTAGGGGCGTGATCTATGGCTAGGGAGTCAACCACCAAGTTTATTCCCCCTTGGCCCGACGGTCAGAGGCGGTCTTTCTCCCGCCAATGACAATGAAACACCCCCGCGTAACCCTAATGGCCAAATAGGTCAAATGTGATTTTTAGCAATACATCGAAGCGGATCTTGACTGGACAAGCACCGGACCCCAATCCCCAACACATCTAGTGTGTTGCCATACGAATTGGACCCAGATTGCTAGAAATCCCCATTGACGCATTTCATCGAACACATGCCATGCAACCAAGTCAAATGAAACAACCAAGCATCAATCCTACCCTAACACGTATTAGGTTTCATCAATACTACTCCATGATGAAAAACATATAAACAAACAACACAAAAGACATACAAACATTCATCATGAAGCAAAAGAAATACAACACAAAAAATGGAGAACAAGAGAAAGAAATACTTATCTTGATTTTGAACCTCCAATCCAATACAAGACTTATTACAAGAGAAACCCTAATCTAACCTAATCTAAACTCACAAGAGAAAGGGGCAAAAAGCCCTAAAAACTGAGGAAGATCAAGAAGAAGATGCCCTAAAAGTCGGCCAGCATTGGGTATTTATAGCCCCCATTCCGAGCCCTAACAGATCGGGTCCAAAACCACAGGAAAAACACCACCCGATCGGTTGACAAGTAAACCGATCGGGTGATCTGTTACAAATAATAAACAGAAAACGGCGGAGTTTCACCTGGTCAGATGAACCGGTCGGTTGAGTTCTTGGGGTGACCGGTTGGATCATCGCGCCATCGGGTGAAGAGGTCGGTTGGATGCCCATGTCTCGGCTCTTCAGCATCAGCTACAGATGAACCGATCGGGTGAGAGTCACCCGATCGGTTGGAATTTGGCTTGAAAAGACAGAGAATCGGCCTCGTCGAACCGGCCTGTGAACCGGTCGGGTGACATCCACTTGAGCTCCAGCTGAAACCGGGTGGTGCACGCGTGCATCACCTGATCGGTTGGACATGACCAACCGACCGGGTGAGGGGCTGAAAGATGTAATCTTCGTCGTTTGACCCCCTGGATCACGCGTGACTCCTCCCGTTGCTCCGGGGACACATGATATCATCGTTTTACGTCCCAAATGCCAGAAATTCCTGCAAAATACCAAAAACACAGAAAAGTGAAAGAAAACAAGAAAATACAAGAAAACAAATAAAAGACGGCGGAAAATACGGAGAAACACGGAAGAAAATGCGTGTAAATATATGAAATATAAACACACGTCACCCCCCAACATTGCCCATGATGAAGGGGCGCTGAGGAAGACCACACACCACCATGATCCAAATCCAAGCGGTCTTCCCGGCAAATTCGACGGGTGCATCTCATATACACCCAACATCCCGCGCTAAATTGAAAATTTAAAGGGGTCGAGCTCAAGACGTTAAACGAGCGCTTGTCGGGAGGCAACCCGACGGTTATCGCATTATTTCTATTTTAGTTTTTATTTTTGTTTTAGACTTTATTAGCGTTTTTGAGTCGTTTGCCTGAAAAATTGTGACAACTGGTCATATTTTCTTTGACAGGAGGAGGAGGAAAGGATATCTATCATATGGAGGATGACCGAGGTGAAGAAGAGCACTCCAGGAATGCGTTCGAGGCTTAGGAGGAAGAAGAAACCACCTGGAGGAAGAAAAACAGAGAGTAGAGCCAAAACGGAGCCCCGAAGCAGGAAATAGAGCCTCACCCGGCCGAGCACCATAGTCACTCGGCCGAGCAAAGAAAGCCGTCCGCCCGAGTGGCGCACCAACGAGGGAAGTCTGCTGTACCCAACTCTCTGTCTTTTTTGTGATTTCAGTATAAACTGCCACTCGGCCGAGTACATTTCTTCACTCGGCCGAGTGAAACTGATACCCTCCTAGGGCGAAAATTTCCAAGTAGCTTGTGCCACTCGGCCGAATGGACTTTTTCCACTCGGCCGAGGGTGGCAAAGACACTCGGCCGAGTCATAAGCGGAGGGAGAAAATTTAAAAAACTTTTCCGTTACAATCACTCGGCCGAGTGACATAGTCACTCGGCCGAGCCGTAACTTCACTTATATAAGGCGAACGGGCTTGGCGCGACTTTCGAAATGCCTAAATCCCAGTTTTCGCCCGAGCCCCTTCAGCTCCCGCCCGCTGCGATCACCACCCGCTCGCCTGATTCACCTCGCCGCCGCCGTCGCTCGCCGCGCCACCATCGGCGACCGCTCCAGCGACCACCCCCCACCGCCGGCAACCTCCCTCGCCGTCGGCCGACCGTCGGTAACCCCCATTTCATGCAAAATCTCATTTTTCCCATATTTTTGACGCTCCATAGACCCATTGAGCCCCTAACTCAAATCGACTTCTTTACTTATCTGTTATACCCCATCTTCCCCATGTATTTTGAATTTTATACGTTGATATCATTGTTTGATGCGCAGGCTATCTTGGGGGAGTTTAGGGGAGCTTTCGGACGCGCTATTGGATTCGTGGAGGCGGCGTCTTCGCACCTACCCGCTGTTTTGCTCTCGCGACGTGTTCAGGTACATTCGTTCCATTTTTTTAGCACGCCGCATTTTTCATTAGTTGGGTGAGCACTCGGAGCACACATGCCGCCCCGTACACGGCCACGCACTCGGGGAGCTTCCGCCAAGCGGAAGCGGCAGGATGAGCCCGGCCCCTCCCATGCTAGGGAGGACTCCCCTCCACCTTCACCACCTCACCCCACACAGCCACTTCCAGCCGACCCCATCCATCCGCAGCCACTTCCAGTCGATTCCGTTCACGCACAGCCACCACCGGATCCGGCCGTCGGGCCGCTGGGCATCACGTTCAGAGACGACGCACAACGCGTCTGATTTGAGCGTATCGCCCAGCACCCGATAGTACCCTCCAGGTTCGCTCATTTAGCAGACCTCGACCGCCTGGGGGTACTTGAGGGGATGCTCACGTTGTACGACAACGTGGGTTGGCGAGATTTTCTGTCTGTGTCGACGGACACCTACGTCCGTCCGACACTCGAGGTGCTTAGCTCGATCGCCTGGACTGATGAGGGATGCTCCTTTTGACTCATGGATCGAGAGTGTCGGATCACTCTCGATATGCTTAGAGCATTCTTTCAGTGGCCCGCAGTCCCCGCGCTCGACCGAGCCTACGCCCCCACACACATCCCTCCCCCATCTTTCGATTCCCACGCCTTTTGGGCCAGGATCACGGGTTTACCACAGGCCTTTGACCCTAGTAAGGCCAAGGCCTTGGCCATAGTCCACCCTTGCCTCCGCATAGCACATCGCCTTATGGCGACCACCTTTCTAGCGAGGTACGAGCCTGGGACGATGTCGACGCCTGAGCTCTATATGCTCTACGCGATGACTCGCCCCAGAGTTCTGGATAGGGATGGTGTTACGATGGTCCCCGCCGTTGAGATTGACGTCGCTAGCTGGTTTTTGGACCGCATCATCGTATCGGTGGGCACTCGCTCCCCGATATGTTACGGCGGCCTGATCACCCGGCTAGCCCTGATGACCGGTGAGGACCTTCCGGCCGACCTGCGTCGACATTCGGGCCCCACTTCACTTTCGATAGACGTCATGGCCCGGATGAAGTTGCTTCGTCCCCACGGCCAGCGGCACTGGGTATGGTTGCACGGTCCCTTCGGTGCTGACTACATGATCCTCCCGAGCCCCGCTCGGACACACATAGGACCAGTACACGAGGACTGGCTTCCGGCGATGGATCTCCTGATCCCCACCGCCTACGTGCTTGAGGCCGAGGAGGCTAAGCAGGCACACCCTGCACCTGTTGACCCTGTGATCCCTCAGCCTGAGCCCGCACTTTCTGCCGCTCCCGACACCTCTGTCGACACTTCTGCCGGTGTCGGGAGTACACTTGCTGAGCCGTCCTCCACGCCCACCACGTCTACCACCACCCCCACCACTACTGTGCCCCTGTCGGTTGAGCCACTCACCTCTCTGCTACCTGAGCGTCCACCCACCATACTTGAGAGCGGCGAGTCTTCCTTCGCTTCCGTCATGGAGACCCTATCCACTTTGATCTCCGCTGGGGTTTCGCCTTTTGTTCCCCACACTTCCTCCCCAGCGGTCGACCCTTCTGTCTCCACCGTAGCTGTCCTATCTGAGAGTGTCGTGACGTCTGTTCCCACGTCTGTGTCACTGACCTCTCTTACCGCCTCGTCACCGATTTTGTCTTCCACTTCCACTGCTGCTGCTTCCACCTCACACCAGCCTGCGTCCCAGCCTCGCACTGAGGCTGGGCATCCACTAGTGAGCACAGCCCCCTTTCCACCCATGCCTGCTGTCCCGATCACCTCACTGCCTGTATTAGACAGCCCCGACCTGCTCAGCCTAGACCTGTCCGTCCCTCCGCTCCACCACCCCCTGACGCCTTAGTTCAGAGCGTTCGTGCTCTTGAGGGGGGCGATGAGTGGACTCAGGGGAGATTTTAGGGCTCTGTCTTCCACAGTCACCGCCATGCAGCACCACCTCGAGTTACTTCCCGGCATACACTTTTACCTGACCCAGATTCTCGAGCGACTGCCACGACCACCACCACCACCCAGCAGACTGTTACCCAACCACCACCCCCACCACCCCCACCTCCGCCTCAGGACAGAGATGGCGCAGCACCACCAGCTTAGGCACACCCTTGATGCCATTGATATTTTTTGCCGTTATGCTGCACATTCTCTGCTTGGTCCTGATGATTTTTCCCCACCCCTCCTCCCATCACTATTTTTGTCCACATTTTGACCATATCATTCTATATCCTTTTTCGGGAGTGAGGGAGAGTATTTTTGGTGACACACACATATCTGCATCACTCTTATCCTTGCATGCATCGCATCTGCATCATATTTTTATTTTGTTATTTTTATTTCTTTTTATCATGCATGCATACCCACCCCCACCCATTTCACGTCTCTCGGTGTGCCACACTTAGCACATTGAGGACACTGTGCACTTTAGCTTGGGGGAGTGAGTTCTCACTCTTTTTTCTTTTATCACCTTTTATTTTTAGTTTTTTCCCATTTTTCCGCTTTTACACCCATTTTGCATCACTTTTTCATTTTTTTACCATACATCACGTTTTTCTTATTTTCTTTGTGTGCTGCATTGTAAATAGTTTTTATTTTTCTTTTGTCTTTATTTCTTTCATCTCCTGCTAGAGATGACTTTTTTGTGATGATGATGACGTGGTGTTAGCTTTTCTCTTTATGCATGCTATATTTGTTGTGTCATAGCTTTTTATTTCTGATATCATATGCTAAGTTCTGCTTTGCATTTAGAAATAGTAACCCACTCTCTTTTGCCGTATGAAAATTGATGAAATTCTATTATTAGCTGATGGCTGATGATTCATATGTATGCTATCGTAGAAAACACACCAAGATTCACGCATTGATGCTTATATCTGGAGTACTGCTTTCTTTTCGCATATCACTTCTTATTGCATGATTTGTACGCTTCACTTCAGGTTGATTGAATGTCTGCTAGCATTGATAAATCTGGATTAGTTTACTTTTTGAGATCAAACTGAGTAGATTAGATTACCCTGTTGAAGTTGTCATGCACGTCCTATAGAGTGAACTGAGAGATACATTTATTTCTTTCTCCACATATCTTGAACGTAATTTCTCTATTTTAAATTCATTGGTGAATCTCCGACTCTATTATTGGCATTCCCCGGTTATTATATCACATGCTCCAAATTCCCCAAAACCCAAAGAAAAAAAATACTTCTTATTGCATGATTTGTACGCTTCACTTCAGGTTGATTGAATGTCTGCTAGCATTGATAAATCTGGATTAGTTTACTTTTTGAGATCAAACTGAGTAGATTAGATTACCCTGCTGAAGTTGTCATGCACGTCCTATAGAGTGAACTGAGAGATACATTTATTTCTTTCTCCACATATCTTGAACGTAATTTCTCTATTTTAAATTCATTGGTGAATCTCCGACTCTATTATTGGCATTCCCCGGTTATTATATCACATGCTCCAAATTCCCCAAAACCCAAAGAAAAAAAATACTTGTATATCCTTATCTTTGATTTGGGATCATTTGTGTATATATGCTATTAGAAAAAAAAGAGAAAAAGAGAAAAAGAAAAAGAAAAAGAAAAGAAAAAGGAAAAAGATTTGAGAATAAGAAAAGAAAAGAGAAAAGAAGTTCGAAAACAATCCCATCTCATATCCTTTCTCTCTTTCTTCCCTCTTTTACTTTTATTATTGTTTTCTTTGACTTTTGGAGCTTCGTAAGAAATGGGGATGTAAATATTGTTTTGTATATGCCATCACACTTATGGATAAGCTTGGGGGAGAGAATCCGATGATGTGTGAGAGAGTGACTACCTGACGGTGCATGACAACCTAGGCTAAGTAATATTTTATACACGGTGAGATTGCTAAAGTTTCACGAAATCCAGAAATCTACGCTTAGCATTCATTTCATGAAAACCACATTTTTTCTATTCTTACTACTCTATCGTGTGATATCTCTTATACTCCTTATAGAAAGCATTCAATTGAAAAGTGTGTGATCTACGATATTGTATACCGCTTTAGATGCTTCAGACGATGTTAATCTTAGAATTATTCCATTTTTCATGCTACATTGATATTCTTGGGTTTTCTATTTCAAATGCACCATTATACTATGATATCAAAATAAAAGTCTTTGACACGTGTTTTATATTCGATGCATGCTATATGAGTAAGCAAAACCCACGTCCTGAGAAAAATGATCTAGCGACTTCCCTCTTCATTTTCTACTTTGTTTTTCATTTTTTCGTTTTCCATTTCTCCATCGTTTTTATTTTATCTTTATCCACCGGGTTCGCTTTTTACTCATCTTCCTCGAGGACGAGTAAGAGGTAAGCTTGGGGGATTTTGATAACTCCGTATTTTACACCTTTTTTCTGCATGATTGCATGCCATTTAGATCGCTCAAATCGTGTTTTTCACGTTTATTCGACAATATTGCGATGCTTTTCACGATTTGTTGTTTTTGTCGTATTTTAGGAGATTTGGAGCAATTTGGAGTGATTCTGAGATGCACCCACTCCGGAGTGTCACCGACGACTCTCTTAAGGGGTATTCTGCGATTGGAGAGGAGTGGAAGAAGAAAGAACGTCGTAGGAGAGACGAGGAGGCAAAAATATGAAGAATGGACATTTCCAGCATGCCACTCGGCCGAGTGAAGGAGTCACTCGGCCGAGCATAGACAGCCCGCTCGGCCGGCCAGATCAGACACGCAACAGAGCTGATATCAGCGTGCACTCGACCGAACATCGCCATACCACTCGGCCGAGCACCGAGTCATCCCTCGCCTAAGTGGAGCCAAGACGACAGCAACCAAGAAAGACCAACTCTCTGGAATCCGTCAGTCAGCCCTAAAGACTGACTCGGCCGAGTGACGAACGACCGTCCGCCCGAGTGAAGAACGCCCATCGGCTGAGTGAAGAAAAGTCAATTGGCCGAGTGACTCCCGAGGAGACAACCCCCAAGACCCCCAACTCTCAGGAATCTGTCAGGGTCTCTCACTCAGCCGAGTGACATTTGTCACTCGGCCGAGTGAGCCGCGCTGCCTGTAGCGTAAACTGCGATTTTGAGGCTGCTCAGGGGCATTTTCGTCAGGATTTTTTTGGGCGATTTTGGGGGGTATTTAACCCCAGTTTTTAACCTAGTTTAGAGAGCTTTTTCAGAACTTTTGGCAGCCTTTTTAGATTAACTTTTTAGGAATTAGATTTAGCTTTTAGGGAGGAGAGAAAAGTGATAATTTGTTGGATGCTATTTTGTTATTCATTGGTTTGTCTCTCTCTCCCTCAAAAACTCCATTTTTATTGATATTTTGAATATTGCTATGAATTCCATTGATTTTATTTGTGAATTTCTATTGAATTGCACGATGAATTGTGAGTAGTTTTATCGTCTTAGGGCGTAGGGATGAACCCCTACTAACCCTATTTCTAATTTGTGATGAATTGGTGAAATTATTGCTAGAATTGATTAGTGTTAGTTTGGGATTGATTTAATACAAATAGCTAGGGATTCATACTGATTGGGATTTGCAAGAGATTGGATCCCAACTCGATAGGAAGCCCTAGAAATTCGAATTGGGTTGCAATTGGATTTCTCCGGAATCGGTTTGCAAGAGATTGGACCGAAAGTAGGGTTTTCGATTGTAATTCTATACCAATACCCGTTTGCAAGAGATTGGACGTGTAGGAACTATCTCAACCTAGGTCGTAGCTCGAGTTTGCACGAGAGTGGGCTCAAGATACGATTGAACGATGATGATTGTTTTTCACGCTAGCTTGCCTAGGTTAGGGTTTGCAAGAGATTGGGCCCTACCCTAGGTTTGATATAGACCGGCAATAGCGCGAGAGCGTGAGCTTGGTTCTACATTTAGTTGCAACTAGTTCACCCGAATTTCAAGTCTAGCAATTGTGAAACCTACGAATCACAATGATGAGATACGGCAAGTAGCGGGGATTCCCTATCCCTAGGCGTCTTTATTAATTTGTTATTTCTTTTATACGATTGAACGACTGTGACCGCATATTTGCGAACATTTCTCTACCATTCTTATATCCAGGTTGATTGAAGAGGACACTGTTATTAGGCTTCCCTGTGTTCGATACCTGCTCGCCACTACACCGTACGCTTGCGGTAAGACTACAGTGTCGGTGCTCCGGGACGTGTATCCGGGGCGCGATCATATACCTTCTCGTCGTTATTTGGCTAAGGAGCTAGAAATAGAATGAGACTTTAAAAATTTTCTCCTCGCCCAATCTCCACCTCACCTTTATGAAAGGTGCTAACTGTGATCTTGGAATATAACAATGTCCACTAGTGTTAGCCATTATTGTTTTAGGAACCCACACTTGTTTAAATTTGATATTTGTGTTCCTAAATTTACAATAATATGATGTGTGGGGTACACTATCACAAGTAAAGCACTTTGCATATATGTTCTTTGCAATAGAGGGAACATTGTGGAATTTCTTAAATTTTGGCTTTTCAACGGTTTTCAAACCAAATCCAAGTCCTCTTCTATTATTACCATATAATTGATTCTCTAAAATTGTATCCAACGATTATTTTCCCATATAAAATTTCTTAATGGCCGCTTCAAGATTGGAAACTTTAGATTTTAACAATTTATTTTCATCCAAAAGCAAAGTACATTTACTTATAAAAGCTCTCTTGTTTTCCTTTTCCTTCTTTTCAAATTCAATCATTTTTCTTTTAAAGTCATTATCCAACATTCAGAATTTATCAGTAAGCTCTCTAATCACATAGTCATTTTCAGTTTCGAGCTTAATCAAATCAAGCTTAAGCATGCTAGTATCATTCAACAATGAAGGGCAAGAGAGACAAGGTGCTTCATCATTAAAGCTAGACTTTTCCTTTTTCAATATGTCAATAGTAGAGTCATGAGCAACAATTTCAATTTTCAGTTTTTCAATCTCCTTATACATATCATATTCAGATTGTTGCATTTCAAAGTTCTCATTTTGATAATCATCTATAGTGGATTCAAGCTCTACTATTTTATCTTGTATTTCTTTACAAAGAGTAAGGAGTTCAGCTTTACTACCAGAAATTACCTCATCGTGTATTCCCATTAATCCCATGCATGAGTGGGCTTCATGATCATCCTCCTCACTCTCAGCTTCGCTATCCATATCCCAAGTTAGCACCTTGGATTTTCCTTTTTCTTTAGCGACCTGAGCTGTCTCATGTGGGTAATCCCTCATTCGTTGTCCTCTTTTCTTGCATTTAAAACAAGTCATTCTATTAATAGCATTCTGATCAGAAGTTTGCTTAGAAGACTGAAAAAAGTTAGAGCGATTAAACCTGGGTGCCATTTCTGTTCTTCCTTACTTGGTCTGGACATACTTTTTGAAATTTCTGACCATTAGTTCTATGTCCTCATCATCATTTTCACTTTCGCTAGCTTTCCGAGCAAGCGGCTTTGTAGCTTTTTCCTTCTCCTCATGTTTCTCTCTTTCATCAATATTTTGCAATTCAAGCTCGTGGGACATTAAATTACCTATCAAGTCCTCCACCCTCATCTGTGATAGATCTTTCGCTTCTTGGATTGCATTGACTTTAGGCCTGAAAGAGCTTGGCAGTGCTCTTAATATTTTTCTCACTTGTTCAAGGCTAGAATATGGTTTACCGAGCGAGTTAGACTTGTAGACGATGTTGGTGAATCTCACAAACATCTTTGATATGGTATCTGATGGTAGCATGTGAAATCCCTCGTACTCTGTACTCAGAAGTGCAAGTCTAGACTCCTTCACCAGTGACGTTCCCTCGTGCATCACCTCCAATGTATGCCATATTTCCTGCGCAGTTAGATAATGTGAGATACGATTGAATTCAGATTTATCTAATGAACAAATGAGAGCATTCATAACTTTAGCATTAAGAGAATAAGGCTTCCAATCATTATCATCCCATTTATCATCAGGTTTAAGCATCTCAGTATTTTCAATTTTAATAACAGGTAGTT
The DNA here is from genome assembly GCA_030789695.1 of Scilla litardierei. Lineage (NCBI taxonomy): Eukaryota > Viridiplantae > Streptophyta > Magnoliopsida > Asparagales > Asparagaceae > Scilla > Scilla litardierei. The sequence continues at coordinate 106,008,512 of CM061132.1, forward strand.
TATAGCTTTTTTCAACAATTTGCCAAGCTTTATAATCAATAGAAATCAAGTAGATTCTCATACGATTTTTCCAATAAGCATAATCTACTCCATTAAATCTAGGTGGACGTGAAATAGACTGACCCTCAGTAAAAGCACTATCAATGTGATCCATGGTCAAACCTAGGCTAGATCCTAAAACCTGCTCTGCTACCATTTGCTGAATCTGGATCCTAGCCTAGAGGGGGGTGAATAGGCTAATAAAAAGTTCTCGCGCAACCCATGAGAAATCACACGTAGTTATAAGCACAAGCAGAGTAAATCATAGACAATCACACCGTGCACACATATATACCCTGGTTCGGTCGTCTCAACGACCTACGTCCAGCCCCAAAGCAGATACTAGTATTGAATAGCGCAATATGTATAAAACCACAAGTTAGAGCACGCTCAGAGCACCCTCTACGTCTCCACACTCGCCAGGCTCCAGTACCACACACACTGTGTTTTCTCCACTATCAATCCTAGTAACGCTTTCTACCAGCTAGTCCCAAACTAGCTGGGTCCCACTTGTCTAGCCCCAACCAGACAAGTCCCAAAATAGTCACAAAATATAGGTAAAGTTTCTCCTACAGAGAACGTTACACTAAGACACGAATAAAAGAGTTAAGGGTTTAGAAATGCCCAGTACGTATCCGTGTAGGCATCTCTGTCAATCAGCACGGCGTCAGCTCCAAGCTGATACAAACGGTGTCTCGATCCGACTCCTGGATGTCAAATGGCACACTGGTCTGTATGTAAGGAAATTTCAGTTCAAATCAGAATAATAGCGGTCGATGCGCATATCAATCTCCTTAAATCCAACGCCACGTCAGCAGCCAAATTCTATCTCCTTCGCTTGATTACGTTTGCATGGGAATTGTCCACGTCAGCACGATTTGTTTCAATTTGTATGTAGTTGCCTCGTCTTCTCTCCGTCTTCAACAACTGCCAATGGCTCCTCCAAGCGATGACTCCGAGCGGTGATCAGCGACTCTCCTTCGACAGCGACTTCTTCTCATGCTCGACGGTGAAGACAGCTCACGGCGGAAAGCGACAGTGTTTGGCAGCGACGGCCGTCTATTCTCTGACGTGCAGCGATCTCCGGTGATCAGAACACGGCGACAGTGGTGATTTCGACTTCTTCTTCAACGTTTCGTCATGACAGGGGATGCTGTTTTCACACGAGCGACGACAGCAGCAGTCTTCGACGGACTCCCTCGCTTCGCTCACCGACAACTTCGACGTGCGACAATGACTCTTCTCCGACTGCGACGATGAGGAGAGGTCGACTTCTCGGGCAGCTCAGCGGTATTCTTGGCAGCTTCAAAGATCATGCCAACTTCGACTTACAGCAGTGGCGATCTCTCGTCTTCACGGTGTGTGGCGGGTGTAACTTCGTGGCATGGCACTTCTTTGAAGGCGAGACTTTGACGGTGACGACAGTAGGCGTTCACTTGTCGTCTTCTCCGATGACCTCGACGTGGGCTGATCTACTTTGAAGATGACGGCGTCTCGTCTTCACCTCCGGTGGGTAGTTGCGGCTGTAACACGAGAGCGGCAAAGGCAACGACTCGGCAGAACTTATGCATAGCCTCTCTGATGATGTTGGCGGCGTTATTCGGTGGCTTTGATTGCGGCAAAGCTTCGAGCGGCTCTTGAACGATGTAGTTGAATTGGTGGCTCAGCTCTTGTAGGAGGATGTAGGAGGAGGTTTGAGAATGAGAGGTATGTGTGAGGCTCTTTGATGTTTGGAGATGATATGAAAGCTTGGCCTTTTTTGATGCTTGGAGTTGTTTTCGTGAAGCCCTTTGAGAAAGAGAGGATTGTGGCTTAAAGACATGGGATAGGGTTCTTTTTTGCAAAATGAATTTTAGGCCGCTTTCTCCTTTTTTCTTTCCGCTGGCTACTCTCCTTTTTGTTTCCGCACACTTAGCACATAGGAACGATTCCCTTAAATAGAGGATGAGCTAGGGTTTTCCAATGTGATTAGGAGTTTGAATATGGATAAAATTGGATATGAAGATTTGTAAAGATATGCAATGGGATTTGAAAGCAATTCAAAATTGGATATGTAAGAAAAGATCATTGCAAATCTTGCTACTTGATTTGACCACATCCATCTCATCCCATATAGGAGCAAGTCCAACTTGTTGAGTATTGATTATCCGGATTTGGTTTTGATGATGAACAAACATAAATATCGTGAACTAACTCGTTGTGAGCTCAGTTATGGAGATCGTCGCCAAAATTCTATGAACATCAAAAGCGACGTCTCGAGACTTTTCAAAGTTCGTGATCGTGTGCTTGAAGCTTCGTTGAAGCTCAAGGACCTTTATTGAAGTCAAGAGATTCGAAATGAAGCCTTTGAAGACGGTTCGTCAAGTTTTATTTATAGTCTTCTTGCTTCTTTTCGTAGAATGTTAAGCCTTGAGTAGGTCTTACGTTTTAATCTTCATAACGCTCATATCTTAGAGCTAGGATTACCTTAGAAGCCCATACAAACTTTCTCGAAGCTTAACGCTTCTTATCGCGTCTTCTTGTGCATGTTAGTTGGTTCAAGAAGAATAACCAACCGACTAAATGGCAATCTAGTCGGTCGGCAATCCTTCTTGAACCGACTAGAATGCCTTGTTCATTTTTAGCTCACTTACTGTTTACAGTTAGTCGGTCCAAGAAGGTTCACCGATCGACTAGTTGTGAAACTAGTCGGTTAGGAATCCTTCTTAGACCGACTAGTTGAGCTTTCATTTTCCAGCCTAACTTACTGTTTACAGTTAGTCGGTCAAAGCACAACGACCGACCGACTAGTTGAGAAACTAGTCGGTTGGAAGTTGTTCTTAAACCGACTAGCTGTCTTTAAATTCAGCCTATTCTATTTCATCTGTTAGTCGGTCAAAGAACACTCACCGACCGACTAGTTGTGCAACTAGTCGGTTGGCAAGTCTTCTTAGACTGACTAGTTCTTTATGCCTGATATTCTCTTTTGGCTGTTCTCCAGTTAGTCGGTTCATGTTGAATCACCGACCGACTAGTTGAGAAACTAGTCGGTAAATGATCCTTCATTGACCGACTAGACTGCTTCAGAATAGAGCCGTTGGAGCATTAAATGCCACGATTTTTGCTCTCTCTTTCCTCTATCCTATATATACTTGAAGGGCTTCTTGCTAAGCCTTCAAGGCTGATATTTATTGCATTTAGAGAATCAAAGAGAAGCATTTAATTCTCATTCCAAGCACATTCATTTCTCAAGAATCTCTCTCTCACTCTTATTTCCAAAGAAAGATTCACATTGATTGTGAGCCACTCAAGCCAAGAGCTTGATCCAAGGTCACCAACATCTTCCTAGCCTCCCATTGCTGGTCAACATCTTGGAGCTAGGGTTTGGTGCCTTTATTCTTCCCCAAAATCCTTCTTGCCCTAAATCGTAAGTTTTACTCAAGGCATAGGGTTTTATGGTAAGCATTTCTTATTTCATTTACATTGCTATTGTAAGTTTTACTCTCGGTTGTGAGAGTTGTGTGTGATCCCGGTTTGTGGGAGTCACATTTTCTTTTGTGTATGATTTGATCTTGTAGAGGTTTTCTACAAGTATTTCATAGTGCAAATTTGAGTTAGAGGTTTCTAACTCAAGTATCCGGAGGGGATCCGGGTGTTTGGGACGTAGGATCACCGGGAACAAGTCGGGGAGACTTGGGTGGATCCGAACCCGTTAATTCATTTGTTTGCGATTGTATTTCTTTGTTGTCAATATTTTCATTTCCGCATTGTTGGTTGAGTTTGCAAGATAATTAGGAATTATCTTCTTAATTATTTTAAAGTACTATTCACCCCCCCTCTAGTACTTGTGCAGTAGCTATCAGGGCATTACACAACTTGCTTTAGCCAAAGCTCTCTCTCTCTCTCTCTCTCTCTCTCTCTCTCTCTCTCTCTCTCTCTCTCTCTCTCTCTCTCTCTCGCCCCCCCCCAATAGCTATATGAATAGCAACTTCTCCAAATAGTGAAAGATGTATCGTTTCGCCAATCCTGAAACACACTAAGCACACACGTCAGATATAACGACACGTTTTTCATCATCAAACCAAGATCCTAGATCATTGCTTCCAACAAATTGCCTGTAAAAGGAGTTTTATGGGAAGACCCAGCCCATTGGGTCGGGTATGTAGATACTGCCACACAAAATGCGGGCCCGGGCACTCTCTAAGAATCCGGTACACCATTCCCGTTCTAAACACATAGCTGTCAGTCACCATTTCCTTGATGATCATGTTGCTAAAAAGGACATCATTTTAGTGTACGTTGAAACCCAGAAGCAAATCGCTGATATTTTCACGAAACCACTCAAGGAAGACTCCTTTGTGCGGTTACGTCGAGAATTGGGGATTATGGGTGAATCCGAGATTTAGGATTCATATTTTCAATAATCTGGCATGATAATATTTTCGTTATATATGCTCATGCTAGATTAGTTGTGATTTTCTGGATTTTTGGTTGAATTTTCGGAATTTATGCTCGAAATATTCATGAACGTCGTATTTAAGATTTTCGATGTTTTATGGAGTAGTATAATGATGTATGAGAGTATTTCGATGTATCGTCCAAGTGCGATTAGGAGAGAACTCAAAATTTCTAAATTTCAATTTTTTGGACCCTCTTAGTCGGTCCAAGTTCATTGGCCGACCGACTAGATCTCATTCTAGTCGGCCAGTGAATGAACTCAGACCGATTAACTCAAGCACTAATTTTGGCTTCAGTTACTGTTTGCACTTATTCGGTTCATGTTCATTGGCCGACCGACTAGAATGCAATCTAGTCGGTCAGCGCTTGAACTGTGACCGACTAAATGCGTCGGGGGCTGCTGCGTCTTTTGGTCTTCCAATCGATTTATTAAGCCCCGCACCGATTAGAATCCATTCTAATCGGTGCGAAAATCTTTCTCAGCCCCAAACCCGTTCGTCTCCCTCACTCTCCTCCACCGTGTGTCGACTTTTTCGGCCATCTCCTTCGTCGTTTGCCGTCGATCTCCCTCTCTCCTCCACCTAGGTATCCCTTTCTCTTGTTTTAGGGTTTCAATCTAGGTCTTTTCGTCGATTTCAGTTCGTTTTTAGGGTTTGTCTAGGGTTTGATTTTCGACCTAGCTTTAGATTTCTAGTTCGTTTGCATGTGTCTCGTCCCGATCATGGCAAAGACACGTATCCCCATCGAACCCTCGCGTCCGTCTCCTATGACCGTAGAGTCTCCGTCTACGGACCCCCCTCAATCCAAACACCGAGCCAAATCGACCCATCCATCGTCTTCTTCGCCTCCTCTTAAGAAGAAGAGGACGGCGACTGCGAGGCCTAGAGACCCAAGCGTAGGAAGCAGACTGTGTCTCCAGCTTCATTTCGTGCACCCTCTCCACCCGATGACTCCTACACTGAGTATATTCCGGAGTCCGAGCATACCGCTAGGACTCCTACTCCTCATCCTCGTTCTAGCACTCGTCCGTCTAAGGGGAAGGCTCCCATGCCATTGGGCGATTTCGATATATCGTTGTGTCGCGATGACTCGTTGTGTCTCGCGGCTTACAACCGTATTGAGCACTGTCCATTGCTATTGGAGCACTTCGTTCAGTTCTCCGATTTTCCAAATTTCGCCGATCTTCTTTCCCATAGCGGTCTCATTGATTATCTTCGCCATGACCCCAAGGCGAACTCTCACCCGTACCCCCGTCTCGTCAAGCTATTCTATGCGAATCGTGTCCGGGTTCAGTATGACGACACTCACTCCATTGAGACGACTGTCTTGGGGACACCTATTGTCCTCACGGCAGAAATCTAAGGGGAGTTGATAGGTGTGTCATCCTCTGGCCTTCTTCCTGCCGATATCTCGGTTGATGATATTTCTGATCTTGACCAGGCGATGCTCGCTGAAATGTTTCATGTCATCCCTCCCGCCATGATTGGCGTCCCCTCGAAATCTTTTAAGGCGAATGCCTGGGTTCTTAACCTTATCCCGAAGTCGTGCCTCCTTCCGAAGTACGGCTCATCTAGCTTACCCTCCCAGCCATTTCTTAAGCTAATCTACGTTCTTTTCATGGGGAGCGAGATCAATTGGGCACGGATTATTCTTGACAAGATGGATTCCTTTGAGTGCATAAGGAAATCCACCAAGTCAGCCCACATTCCATATCCGTGCCTATTGACTCTCGTGTTTCGTCACTTCGGCGTTTCTCTCCCTCCCGATGACCAGCGTCCTCTTGGTCCTCCCCTGAATGCGACGGCCGTCAAGAAGTCTCTTGCGGTGCTTCATCACGTTCAGAGGACGACCCCTTCAGCTTCTGCTTCAGCTGCTGCTGCTCCTTCTCCTACTCTGTCGCTCGCTGAGTTTGCAGTTTCCCTGCGACGTGTTGAGTCTCGTGTTTCTCGTTCTTAAGGATGCTAGCTCGCATCTGCTCTCACTTGGGCATTGAGGTTCCTCCGTCGGTTTCTGACGACGAGGAGATTGACGAGGCTGAGCTCCAGGAGCTTGTTGGATCTGCTACTCGTGCCCCTGAGGGTACGTCTGCTCGTGCTGCTGCTACTTCTGCTGGTGATCCCAAGAGCACACCTGCTGCCACCATTCCTCCGGTGGATATTTCGTCTGTTGGTGCTCCCGAGACCACTCACGTTGCCACTCTCCCATCAGTTGACACTCCTGCCGTCTCTGAGACCACCACACCTTCTACAGAGCCTGCTGCTGCTGTTGATCCTCCATCCGCCTCCTGAGCTTGCGTTAGAGGACTCTCCCTAGTGCACTTTGGATGATATATTTGTTGTGAGCGAGTGGGGTAGGATAGTTAGGTGGTGATGGATTTTTTGATATTTTCGGATGTTTTTATGATGTATTTTGATGTATACATGTTCTGTGATACTTTGATATCTGTTGTGATATATGTTGTATGATGTGCTTCGATCTGAGGATCGCTTATATGTGTGTTGGCAGATGTACACTTTTGATGTATCCATGTTCTTATATATATATACATCGTGTTGCCATTTACTTCTTTTGTGCACATTATATTTTTGTCTCTGTTGTTGACTTCGTCGCTCGACGATTACATTTGATTTAATAGAAATTAATTCTATGAAAACATAGAATTGTTTTCCATGCACCTGATTCATCAAGAATGTTGATATTGGAGAGTATGTTCCATAACTCAATATGTGAAATTGATTTGAGTTTTGATGATTTCATTTTCGATTTTCGACTATGGCCTCGTTGGCACGCTTTGATTTACTTCGTATTTTACTTTGGTGTCATTTGGACCGTGGTCGTATTCTTCGACTCCCGTGCTTTTATTTGTAGCCATTGTTGTCGTTGATCTCCTCCCGCTCTTTTTGCTAATGCCAAAGGGGGAGAGAATTAATAATGACGATCTGCTACATGATAAGTCAAAGCAATTTACCGTGAATCTAATTTGATATTTTAGATTCAGGGGGAGTTAAGATATAAAAATGGATTTCAAATCCGATATTTCAATAATTGGATTCACATTTTATACTTTACTCGTCTGCTTGATGCGTATGATTATTATTTAATTTGGAATTAACGTGTCATCAATGCAGGGGGAGTAAGTAAATTCCATTTGAATCATTATTTTTGATTATTATTTATGTTGGTTTGTCATCACCAAAAAGGGGGAGAATGTTGAGTATTGATTCCCCGGATTTGGTTTTGATGATGAACAAACATAAATATCGTGAACTAACTCGTTGTGAGCGCAGTTATGGAGATCGTCACCAAAATTCTATGAACATCAAAAGCGACGTCTCGAGACTTCTCAAAGCGTGTGATCGTGTGCTTGAAGCTTCGTTGAAGCTCAAGGACCTTTATTGAAGTCAAGAGATTCGAAATGAAGCCTTTGAAGATGGTTCGTCATGTTTTATTTATAGTCTTCTTGTTTCTTTTCGTAGAATATTAAGCCTTGAGTATGTCTTACGTTTTAATCTTTATAACGCTCATATCTTAGAGCTAGGATTATCTTAGAAGCCCATACAAACTTTTTCGAAGCTTAACGCTTCTTATCGCGGCTTCTTGTGCATGCTAGTTGGTTCAAGAAGAAGAACCAACCGACTAGATGGCAATCTAGTCGGTCGGCAATCCTTCTTGAACCGACTATAATGCCTTGTTCATTTTCAGCTCACTTACTGTTTACAGTTAGTCGGTCCAAGAAGGTTCACCGACCGACTAGTTGTGAAACTAGTCGGTTAGGAATCCTTCTTAGACCGACTAGTTGAGCTTTCATTTTCCAGCCTAACTTACTGTTTACAGTTAGTCGGTCAAAGCACAACGACCGACCGACTAGTTGAGAAGCTAGTCGATTGGAAGTTGTTCTTAAACCGACTAGCTGTCTTTGAATTCAGCCTATTCTATTTCATCTGTTAGTCGGTCAAAGAACACTCACCGACCGACTAGTTATGAAACTAGTCGGTTGGCAAGTCTTCTTAGACCGACTAGTTCTCTATCTTCTGAACTTTACTTTTTGGCCGTTCTCTAGTTAGTCGGTTCATGTTGAATCACCGACCGACTAGTTGAGAAACAAGTCGGTCAGTGATCCTTCTTTGACCGACTAGACTGCTTCAGAATAGAGCCGTTGGAGCATTAAATGCCACGATTTTTTGCTCTCTCTTTTCTATATCCTATATATACTTGAAGGGCTTCTTGCTAAGCATTCAAGGCTGATATTTATTGCATTTAGAGAATCAAAGAGAAGCATTTAATTCTCATTCCAAGCTCATTCATTTCTCAAGAATCTCTCTCTCACTCTTATTTCCAAAGAGAGATTCACATTGATTATGAGCCACTCAAGCCAAGAGCTTGATCAAATGTCACCAACATCTTCCTAGCCTCCCATTGCTGGTCAATATCTTAGAGCTAGGGTTTGGTGCCTTCATTCTTCCCCAAAATCCTTCTTGCCCTAAATCGTAAGTTTTACTCAAGGGATAGGGTTTTGTGGTAAGCATATCTTATTTCATTTACATTTCTATTGTAAGTTTTACTCTCGGTTGTGAGAGTTGTGTGTGATCCCGGTTTGTGGGAGTCACATTTTCTTTTGTGTATGATTTGATCTTGTAGAGGTTTTCTACAAGTATTTCATAGTGCAAATTTGAGTTAGAGGTTTCTAACTCAAGTATCCGGAGGGGATCCGGGTGTTTGGGACGTACGATCACCAGGAACAAGTCGGGGAGACTTGGGTGGATCCGAACCCGTTAATTCGTTTGTTTGCGATTGTATTTCTTTGTTGTCAATATTTTCATTTCTGCATTGTTGGTTGAGTTTGCAAGATAATTAGGAATTATCTTCTTAATTATTTTAAAGTACTATTCACCCCCCTCTAGTACTTGTGCAGTAGCTATCAGGGCATTACACAACTTGCTTTAGCCAAAGCTCTCTCTCTCTCTCTCTCTCTCTCTCTCTCCCCCAAATAGCTATATGAATAGCAACTTCTCCAAATAATGAAAGATGTATCGTTTTGCCAATCCTGAAACACACTAAGCACACACGTCAGATATAACGACACGTTTTTCATCATCAAACCAAAATCCTAGATCATTGCTTCCAACAAAATGCCAGTAAAAGGAATTTTATAGGAAGACCCAGCCCATTGGGCCGGGTATGTAGATACTGCCACCCAAAATACGGGCCCGCGCTCGCAAGGCAGGCACGGGCACCGGCTGGGAGCAGGTGCCAGCCCGCGCCCGCTGGGAGCCGACGCGGGCGCCCGCTGGGAACGGGCGCCAGCCTGCCCCGCTTGCGCTACAGAGGCACGTGCAGTGCACGTGCCTTGAGGCACGTGCATTGCAGGCAGCTGACGCGAGGGTGGGCCCCACAGCGGGCTAGGGTTGCATGCAGTTCTTTTGGTGACTGGCTTTGTGCAAAAAATCAGTTTTGGTCAGATCTTTGGACACACGTTTGAGGGGTCAAACGGCCTCGGAATGACTCGACGTTTTTTCCTACGCGTTCACCGTTCACCGCTCTTCGATTTGATAGGTTGTATCAAATGCAAAGCTCATCGGTGAGGGAGTTAAAATTCATTGATGTTTGGCCTTTCATTAAGGCAAACTAACTTGAAATAATTACTCCAAAACATTTAGTCCCACATCGGAAGTTGAGTAAAGAGGAGGGGTCAGCTGCCTATATAAATAGGGGCATGCCCCCTCCTCATAAATTCGTCCCAAGTTCTAGATCTGAGCGGCTACCAAAAAGTTTGGAGCACGCTAGGATCTAAGCTGAAAATAAATATTCTCTTCTCCATATATTTCTCCATTGCTCCTGAAGGGCTCTAGCAAAGCCACGAAGGGGCTCAGATTCAATCTGGAGTCATGGCAAAGGATCCACTCAAGGTGAAACTTTTTTCGGCACGTGGTTGGCTTAGCGATAAGGGGGTTGCTTGCCTCGGGACGCGGTGTGGTTCGGTAAAGGGTTCAGCTCGGGACGAGGACCGGCTCGGGACGCGATTCAGAAAATTTTGTCGGTGCAAGATGCAGAGAGATGATGCCCTCGAGGCTATTTATCTCTGCGTGAATAGTACAAACATCTTGTATGAAATAACAGTAAGCTGTTTGGTAATAATTTATCTAAGTTATTTTATAATGTAGTTAACATTAGATATTAACTTAGGTAAAGTCCTGAGACTTTATGCAAGGTCAAACAGGTATCGAGATGAGTATCTCGATCATGGAGAAATGTTTGACTGTCTATAGCATAAGTCTAAAAGGGTTCGTGGCCGTAGATGTTTCGAGACAAGGATATCGAAACATCGGATAGACCATTGTGTCTTAGTCTTCACCGTTTAGCGGTGACGATGATCTCATGATCGTTTGACTTGGCAAAGTCAAAGACGAGACACAGGTGCTCATTAGAGAATGAGTTCACTGAACGATCCACAAGAGTTATCATATTGTTATATTGACCAATTTGTCAATGATAACTCTTAGTGATGATAGGCAAGTTGGTCTTTTGACTTGAGGTCATTTTACGAACCTGTGCGTGAACGATGCCACTTAGATCTCTGACCTAGCTTCGAGGCTAGGCCTGTCGAAAGGTCTTTGATTGGGTATCGAGAGGATTCATTTCTCCCAGTCAATGGGAGTTAGTGTCGTAGAATTAGTTCGGTCTTTAGTAAAATCTCTGATCAGAGTATGTTGGAAGAAGTCCAACATTAGTTGACTAAAGGTTGATAGAAACTAACCGGAGTCAAGTTATTGGGGTTGACAGTTTGACCGTACCCTAGACTTGATCTACACAACATAGTTAAGACGAAGAGACTATAACTGCGGAATTCATCACGGAAACAGTCAGGGTGGTCCCAACAATACTCATGTCGATGAGTCAACCACATAATGATGATTCTGAAGCAGTGACGGCAACCACTGCTCGTGGTCACTGCCGTATAGGGCTTCGAGCCTAACTTGTTGTAAGGGTCAGGCTGTAGGGTCTCAAACAGAGTGCGACCTTCGTCTAGTAATAGGTAGAAATTAGTTAGGGAGAATAATTTGCATTTGATACAAAGGAAGAGAAAATTGAATTTTGATGCAAATGACTAATTTGCATATGATGCAAAAAGAGATTAAATATGTTTTAAATAGTGTAAGACCATATTTAATAATATAAATGCATGTAAAAGGTTACCTAGATGACGAGATCGTCCCGCTCTAAATGCAGGTTCAAACCGCGTCAAAAACGGAGTCCAAATGCACAAGTTATAGCCAAAACAAGTCAGCCCAAACTATTGGGCTGAACCCAGCGAAAATGGAGGCCCACCAAGCCTGAATTTTCTGGTTAGGTTTTTTGAAACCCGGGATTTTTTTTTACGGCTGGATTTTCCATTTTTGAATTGTTTTGGATAACTTTGGACGATCAATTGGAGGGTCAAACGGACTCTGATTGAACATCCTATGCATTCACCGTTGAACATCCTTCGAATTGATAGGTTGTATCAATCATGAAGCTCAACGGTGAGGGAGTTAAAATTCACGGAAGTTTGCACTTTGTGAAAGGCAAACTAACTTGATTTAATTAACTCTAATTTAATAGTCCCACATCGGTTTTGCGGAAAAGAGGAGATTTCGCCGCCTATATAAATAAGGGCCTCCCCCTTCCTCCAAACTCGTCCCAAGCTTCAGATCTGAGCGGCTCCCATAAATGTTGGAGTACGCTCAGATCTAGGCTTAAATTAATATTCTCTATCTCCCTTTATTTCTACCTTACTCCTGAGGGCTCTAGTAAAGCCACGAAGGAGTTCGGATTCGGATCCGAAATCTTGACGAAGGCTTTCACTCGCGTGAAACTTTCTTCGGTGCGTGGTTGGCTCGGTGACACGAGGATTGCTCGCCTCGGGATGCGGAGCGATTCAAGGAGCGGTTCGAGGAGCGGCTCGGCGTGGGATAGGGAGCGACTCGGAAGACGGCGCGGAACATCTCGCCTGCCCCAGGGTTGAGATTCCGGGTATATGTTTTAAGCTTTCGTTTTAATTATTCGCAGTAGTTAGATCCCTCTTGGGATAGTCAGATCCACCCCGAGTTGGCATAGATCCTGGCTAAGAGGGTCTGGTTCCTTAGGGCTGCATGTTAATTAGATTAACATTTTTCTGCTGCGTTTTTTATATCTATGTTCCGTCCGACTTAGGACGGAAATAGAGTATTTGTGCCCCAAGCGTCCTAGAAAACCCTTCAGTGGTATCGGAGCCATGTATTTATGCTGATCTAGGACATCGATTAATTAATTGAATGCTTTTAAAATACTTTTAAAATGTTTTAAAGTTATGAGATAAATTTTAAAATGTTTTAGATGCTTTTTAAAATGTTTCTTTAAATTTATGTGATAAGTTTAAAAAGATTTTAGATGTTTAAATATTTTATATGATAAAATTTTAAACATGAAATTTTAAAATGATGTTTTAAATTTATGTGATGATTTTAAAACTGATTTTAAAACTTTTTAAATTGATGTGATAAGTTTAAATGATGTTTAAATATTTTATATGATAAAAATTTTACGCATGAAATTTTTTTAAATGATGTTTTAAATTTATGTGATAATTTTAAAACTGATTTTAAAACTTTAAAAAATTTATGCGATAAGTTTAAAATGATTTTAGATGTTTAAAAATTTTATATGATAAATTTTTAAGCATGAAAATTTTAAAATGACGTTTTAAATTTATGTGATAATTTTAAAACTGATTTTAAAAGTTTAAAATAAATATTTTAAGTGGCATGTGTTATGAATAGGCCCAATGGGCCAATTGGGTATCCAACCCACTATTGAAAGTTATAAATACACGGGTAGGGGGCTCCAAACCCCTTACACCTATTTCTCCCTAAATTCCCTTCACAACACGTTATCAGCACGATCACGCTCGTTGGAGGAGACGGCGGCTCGCGGGAAAGGAGATCCACAAATCGCTCAGAAAAAGAAGATCGTAATCTTCTCAACGGGGAGCGAAAAGGGCATCCTTCACCAACCGTCGCCTAGATTCCTCGTCGAATCTAGATGTAAAAATCCAAACTTTTTAGATCTAAACTTGCTTTTCTCATTAGATCTGCATGTTTTAGGATCAAAAAGTTCACAAACTCGGTTAAATTCAACATTTTTAATAAGATCTACATGTTTAAAACAATAAAAACTTGTTTTTAACGATCAAATTTGTTGAAAAAAATCCGATTTTTACCTCCCCCGCCTTTGATCCAAAAATAAAAATCCGCACGCCCGTAGGGCGGAACGGTGGCGCGCTCTTTGCGACGCCGTCGGAGAACAATCGCCGCAGCCTGAAGCCGCGGCCTCAGGCCGCGGCCAGTCGCCGCGGCCTGCAGGCCGCGGCACTGTGCCACGGCCTCAGGCCGCGGCCAACTGTCGCGGCCTGAGGCCGCGGCCCTGTGCCGCGGCCTCAGGCCGCGGCCCTGTGCCGCGGCCTCAGGCCGCGGCCAGTTGCCGCGGCCTGAAGCCGCGGCGACACGCCGCGGGCCCCCCCTAGGGTTTCCAAAAACCCTAACCCTAAACGGGCTATTTTTCGGGGGAGGCCCAATATTAACCCTAATGGGTTGTTTTCATGGCCCAAAAGGCCAGAAAATTAGCCCATCCACAGAAATTATTTTATTTATTTTTGGCCCTAAAAAGCCCAAAATAGTTAAAAGAAATTTTTAAAAGGGTTGAAAGCGGTAAAATAAAACATTATATTATGGATCAAAAAGGCAAAAAGTTTTTCAAAAAAAATGTTTTTTGCACGACACACAATTTTAATTACTTTAAATGCTTGTGTCTTTTTGATTATCTGCGTGGTTGTATGTTGCAAAAATATTATCTGCGTGGATGTGCAAATATTAGGCTATGTTTTTAGGGATCAGCCAGGTTTCCGACACCGTTTTTAAATTCCCGCAATTTTTCTTTTCTTTTGAGAGAAACTTTGTATGTGAGGATGAAAATGTAAAAAGAAGACCGAAGGACACCAAAAAGAAGCTGAAGGCGTTTCGCTCAATGAAGATAGGGGCTTCTCTCTGAAGTTCCCGAGTTGTAATTTATTTTCATGCTTTTTATTTTTGATGTAACTTCGGACTGGACTTTTTATTTATTTTTCGGTGTCGGCTGGCTGATCCACATAGCCTAAGGTCATTATTTCTGTTTTTCATTGTTTTTGCATTAAACTGCGTGGTTGATTAATTAGCTTTAATACCATGTTTTAATGTCACAATGAAAACCCTTAAATAGCATGCGTGATTGTTAATTTTTAGTAATTAATTATTCACATTACCTGAAAAAAGCATGTATGTTAAAACCACAGTAATTTAAATTCATACCATGAAAATGACTACATTATATGCGTGGATGTCTGTCTTATTTTCAGTCTTAATGATACATGCTATTTTTTCCGTACATGCTAGATCATAAAATGGCCAGACTCGCAAATGTAGATTTCTCAGTCCTGAAGGCTGATGGGTCAAACTACCTGAGTTGGCAGTTGGACCTGAAGTTCCATCTGCGCTCTCATGGTTTCAGTCTCACACAGACTGAAAAGGCAACAACTAGTACTGCCCCAGCTAACAAGGAGGCTTCAGTGGAAGCACCTCATACAGAGGAAGTTTCCGATATATTAAAGGCGAAAGCAATTATATATATCAGGAAACACTTAGACTCGACCTTAAAGGACGAGTACCTCACTGTAGAGGACCCTTACGAGCTGTGGAATGCACTCGAGGAGAGGTACCGACATCAGAGGGATGTCATACTCCCCCGTGCACAGTACGAGTGGACTCACCTCCGCATACAGGATTTCAAATCCGTAGCGGAGTACAACTCAGCTCTCTTCCGCATCACCTCACGCCTGAAGTTTTGTGGTGAACCAGTGACGGAGAAAATGTTGCTGGAAAAGACGTTTACGTCTTTCCACGAAAAGGACATGATCCTTATGCAACAATATCGAGAGAGGAAGTTCACAAAGTACTCTGACCTTCTTTCATGCCTGCTTATGGCTGAACAGAACAGAGACCTGTTGGTTGCCACCCACAACCTACGCCCTCCTGGCTCCGCTCCATTGCCACCTCCTGCAGAGGCCCACTTCCAGTCTTCCCAGAAGAAGAAGACGGACAAAAAGGCAAAATTCCAGAAATGGAAAGAACAGAAGCAGCGGAAGAAGGCCACTCACCCAGCTCCTCCCCAGAACCAGAAGTTCGTGGACAAGAAGCAGAAGAGGATTCCCAACAAAGGAGGCACTCCCAAGAAAGACTGGGAGGACAAATGCTCAAAATGCGGGATGACGGGCCACTGGTCCAGAATCTGCCGCACAGCAAAACACCTCCAGGACCTCTACCAGGCAAGCCTCAAGCCTCGAGCTGAAACAAACCTGATGGAGATCGCAGCGTTGGCAGAGACCTCATAGACTCCCGAAGATTTCATGGGAGATGATACTCTCTAGATCTGGACCACTTTTATGCAATTAGCAATGTATCTTAAATTTTTATGCATCGTATCTAGTTCTATTTTCCATGTCAAACAATATCTCTTTAGCATTTATTTATGAAAGTGAATCTTTTATCTATATTTATTGCTTGAATGTCTTTCCCCATTTTTTAGATATGGAACTTATCTGCCTAGTGGACAGTGCATCGACGCACTCGATCCTTCAAAACATAGACTATTTCACGAGCGTAAGTAGTTATTCTGGCCCACTGAGAACAATCTCAGGACCAGCAAATATAATCGAAGGATCAGGGGAAGCAATTATATTGCTCCCCGGCAACACACAAATAACACTTAAAAATGCGTTATACTCCCCAAAATCCATCCGAAACCTCCTAAGTTTTAAAGACATCCGTTTAAACGGATATCACTTAGAGACGGTCGAGGAAGATAAAAGGGAATACTTGCTTGTAACGGCTCTTACAAATGGTTCAAAAACCATCGTTGAACGTTTCAAGGGACTCCCCTCGGGACTCTACCAAACAAGTATACAAACTCCAGAAACATCCATGGTGGAGCACCTGCAGTGCCCCCAAACACCAGAATTCCAACTCTGGCACAGTCGATTGGGACACCCTGGTTCGGTTATGATGTACCGCATCATAAAGAACTCCAGGGGCATTGACCTGAAGAACCTGAAGATTCTTCAAAAAGGCAAATTCCCATGTCCACCCTGTTACAAGGGTAAACTGATCACGAGACCCTCTCCACTGAAAGTGGATGTGGAGTCTCCCAGCTTTCTGGAAAGAATCCACGGAGACATTTGTGGGCCGATTCACCCATCAAGTGGTCCGTTCAGGTACTTTATGGTCCTGATAGACGCATCAACTAAGTGGTCACATGTGTGCCTACTGTCCACCCGTAACCTAGCACTATCTAAGCTTTTAGCTCAGATAATAAAGTTACGGGCCCACTTCCCCGACCACCAGATAAAGAAACTTCGTCTGGACAATGCGGGGGAGTTTACGTAACAAGTCTTTCTAGACTATTGCCAAGCTCAGGGAATTGAAGTCGAACATCCTGTAGCGCATGTTCACACCCAAAATGGGTTAGCAGAATCTCTAATTAAGAGACTGCAATGGATCGCTCGTCCATTATTACTTCAATCCCAGATGCCAGTGAATGCGTGGGGTCATGCAATTTTGCATGCTGCATCTTTAATAAAATTAAGACCCTCTGGAGGTCAGTCATCTTCTCCAATGCAACTAGCACTTGGAGCCCCACCAATTGTCTCACATTTGAGAATATTTGGTTGTGCAGTATACGTCCCCATAGCACCACCACAAAGGACAAAGATGGGTCCACAACGTCGCCTAGGCATTTATGTTGGGTTTGACACCCCCTCCATAATTAGATTCCTAGAACCCCTTACGGGGGACGTCTTTAAGGCACGTCTAGAAGACTGTGAATTCGATGAAACATCGTTCCCAAGACTAGGCTCACAGACAAAGAAGCCCGAAGCTTCAGAAAGTATCACTTGGGATACAAAAACTTTATGTCACTTTGATCCGCCAACAAGCCAGTGTGAGGAGGAGGTCCTGAAGATTCTCCACATCCAAAACACTGTCCATCTCTTGCCGGACAAATTTACTGACAACCAGAAGATTGTCAAATCACACGTCCCTGCTGCTAACACTCCAGCTAGGATTGACATACCGCAAAATGGATGCAATCCGCCTGCAGCAGAAATGGTTGGACCTCTCAAAAAGAGAGGACGACCACCGGGATCCAAGGACCAAGTCCCTCGAAAGAGTAGGACCCTTGGCAATGGTAAACAAATACCACCACAGGATGCTAATTTAAGCCCTGCTACCCCATCTCTCCCAAACTCTCATGAAGAGGAAAAACCGGGAGAAAATGAAGTATCGATACACTATGTACGAACTGGGGAGTATTGGGACAGAAAAAGCACAACAATAGATGACACTTTTGCGTGTAATATTGCCATCAACGTCGCGTACTGCGACGATGATATTGAACCACGCTCTCTGACAGAATGTCAAAGCAGAGATGATTGGCCAAAGTGGAAAGCGGCAATAGGAGTGGAGTTGGATTCACTCACCAAACACAAGGTCTTCGGACCAATAGTCCAGACACCAAAAGGTGTAAAACCTGTGGGTTATAAATGGGTATTTGTTAGAAAACGAAATGAACAGAATGAGATCGTACGCTACAAAGCAAGGCTTGTAGCGCAGGGTTTTACCCAACGTCCTGGGGTGGATTTTGAAGCCACATACTCCCCGGTCATGGACGCGATCACCTTCCGATTCCTCATTGGCATAACAGCACAAGAGGGTTTAGATATGCAACTCATGGACGTGGTTACTGCATACCTATATGGCAACCTAGACCGAGACATCTATATGAGATTGCCTGACGGTTATTCTTTGCCTGCAACACTAAAAGAGAGAGAACGTGACATCTACTCAGTGAAACTGCAAAGATCATTATATGGTCTAAAACAATCTGGAAGGATGTGGTATAACAGACTGAGCGACTTCCTTGCACAGCAAGGATTCAAAAACGACCCAGTCTGTCCTTGCATCTTTATAAGAGCAAAGGCAACAGGATTTGTAATTATAGCCGTCTATGTAGACGACTTAAACCTCATCGGATCTCCTGAAGAGATCGCAAAGATTTCTAAAAGCCTGACAGAAACCTTCGAGATGAAAGACCTCAGAAAATCAAAATTCTGTTTAGGCCTTCAGATAGAGCATCTTAAAGATGGGATCCTGTTACACCAGTCAACTTACACATCGAACTTATTGAAAAAGTTTCAGATGGATAAGTGACACCCCCTCAGCACTCCGATGGTCGTCAGATCATTGGATGTACACAAAGACCCCTTCCGGCTGCTGGAAGAGGGGGAGGAAGTACTAGGCCCTGAAGTGCCTTATTTAAGTGCTATCGGTGCACTCCTTTACCTGGTTAACTGCACTCGCCCTGACATAGCGTTCGCAGTAAACTTACTAGCCAGATATAGTGCTGCACCTACACAGCGGCACTGGGCCGGAGTTAAGCATCTTCTGCGCTACCTCCAAGGGTCCATAGACTTAGGTCTATTCTACAGGAAAGGGGCATCAACTGGTTTAGTTGGTTATGCTGACGCAGGTTACAGGTCCGATCCTCATATAGAGAAGTCTCAGACCGGATACATGTTCACATATGGCGGCACTGCCATATCCTGGAGATCTGTGAAGCAGACCATGACGACCGTCTCATCCACCCACTCCGAGCTACTTGCGATCTTCGAAGCAAGCAAGGAATGCTTTTGGCTATGCTCGGTGATCCAGCACATACTCACCTCCACCGGCCTGTCGACCGGCGTTCTTGCACCCACTACACTCTATGAAGACGATGCAGCATGTATAGCCCAGCTACAGGACGGCTACATCAAAGGTGACAAGACGAAGCATATCTCCCACAAGTTCTTCTGGACGCACGACCTTCAGAAGCAAAAGCAGATTGAGGTACAGAAGATCCAATCATGTAATAACTTGGCGGATTTGCTTACCAAATCCCTGCCTACTAGTATCTTTGAAAAACTTGTACATGGGATTGGGATGAGGAGAGTGAGTAAATGTAAACTGGGTCAGGATGAGAGAACTATGAACTCATAGATACATAGGAGACTGATGTATAGATTCATAGGAAATCTGCAAGCCTGAAGCTTGGTCAGATAAGGGGGAGTCAACCGCAGAGTTGTACTCTTTTCCCTTGGCTACAGGTTTTTTCCCACTGGGTTTTCCGTAGTCAAGGTTTTGACGAGGCAACCTCGTTGACTCTGGATCCTGAAGTATCCACCCCTAAACACATCCCCAAAACAGGGGAAGTTATGGGTTAACTGTTCTTTCTTTAACAAGACAGTTACCCTAACTCGGATCCTGAAGAATCCACCTCTTATTTCAATGTTGATTGGATAAGGGGAAGTGTTATGAATAGGCCCAATGGGCCAATTGGGTATCCAACCCACTATTGAAAGTTATAAATACACGGGTAGGGGGCTCCAAACCCCTTACACCTATTTCTCCCTAAATTCCCTTCACAACAGCATGCAATTTTTGTGATCTTTTAAAACAAGTTTTTATGAGATAAAATAAAATGTTTTAAAAATCATATTTTTAAATTTAAATGTTAAATTTAAGTATGCAGGCTAAAATTGTTTATGTGATAAACATTATTCTATTTAACTGTTAAATAGTTGTACACTCTTTTTATGCGTTAAAATTAGTTTAACTTTATTTTAATGGCTATGTGAATGTTGTCACTTATTTGATAACACAAGACAACCCTTTTAGGTTAGCCATTAAGAACTCGTTAAATTTTATGAGATAAATTCTAAATGAAATGCTATGTTTTAATAAAACATTAACAATATTTTAAGACCTAATTCCCGATTAGGGTAGTCCCTTTAATGAAATTTTAATTCTAATTGTTATGAAATTAATTCTCATTAAAGGGCTTCGCTTTTAGCGTTGTTAATAAATTTATTAAAATCCTAATAACGATTAGGATAGCACGTGAACCTTATAGCTGATAAGGATTTAATAATTGTTATTAAACAAATCCTAAAATTTTGAATTTAAGGATTCAACTAGTTGATATGATTAATTAGTTGTTAATAAAAGCCTTTTATTCTATGGCACGCATATAAAAATGACAAGCTTCATTCAATGGACCATGATCCAGTCAATGTGCTTGGCTAAGTTTGTTGGATCACCTTATAAGGGATAGTGATCCTGGCTTAGTCAATTCCCTGGCAGTGTTCCGCTGGACCGCAATGACGCGAATCATGATTGTATGACACCCTGGACTATATCTAAGTCAAATACGTTAATAATCTTCTTCAAGATTAGCCGTAGCCCTCCTTGTTTTAGGGGTTGGGAACTATAGGACCAGTGTTCCAGTTGTTGAGCTACACTCAAGCTGTGACATGATAACCTTGTAGAAACCAACTCCTTAAATACATAAGATGAAATCTTGACTTGACCCAAACCGTCGTGTCATGAATACACCGAGTGCCGGCTTAAGATAAGTCAATGATGTAGTCTGGCTAGATGTAGTCTAAGACCTGACCCAAACCGACGGGTCGTGAATACACCGAGCGTCGGGGTAAGTCAGGCTAGACACGAAAACAAGGGTCCGACTAGACTAGACATTGTGATTTGGATGAGCACACTCATGATCACAAATGGCTAGGGGTAAAAACCGATAAGAGGGTCATATGTGATATTATCAATGAAGAGTCATCTTTCGATTACATAGTCAAGCAACTTGTTGAGGTACACTCAAGGTTATTAGGCTCAGGGTGATTGAACCTCTTACCCATTTATTTAATTCGATTAAATCGTTCATTGTTAAGGCTTAAAAATGATCGTAAAAATAGTGGGAGGATATAGATAGATAAAAGCCAATCTACCTATATTTAATGTTGAACATATGCTAAACTAGGGCAAGACTATGTTTATCGAAGGAATCAAAATATAATATTTTAATGAAATAAGTTAACTGGTCAAATAGATTGATTAATTGAATATCAAGTTAAATTCTAATTGATAGAATTAAACTATATTCTCGTTGACATTAAAATGACCTTCTAAAGAACAGACTTAAGAAATATGATTTCATTAAGTTCTGGGTCCAACAAATAAATTCACGCTACATGTCACTCGTCTCTATATGGGGCAGCTTGAACATATAGGATATTCGATGTATGTTTCTCCCTACAACTTGTCAAGCTACACTCAAGGTTGTATGGAAAAAAAAATTTGATCCGCAAAGTTTGAGAATTCGATCTAACTGTTTGAGTCGAATACGAGTGCATGAGCGGTGCAAGACTATACATCCCAACCGGATCTTGAGACAAGCAACATGTTGAGCTACACTCAAAGTTGCAAAGCTCAAGCGTTTGGATACATGAGATGCTTGCATAGCTATTCATTTATGTTAGGCTATTTAATATCTAAATATGATTTAGAAAAGGAAGAAGGCACTCCGGAAAGTCAATTGAGAAAGTTAGTTATATTTATCATTAGTAAAGGCAAAAGTAGGAGGAAATGAAAATGTGACATATTTTGATGTAACGATTTCAGAATCATAGTTATACAAAAGACGTCTAACACATTTTGACGAATGTCGTCACCTTGCTTCTGAAGCAATGTTTTGTGTTAGTAATTTGTAATAACTATAATATATTAAATGTTGGTATATAAATACACAAGATGGTAGCAAACTTATATGGCAAAATAGACTAGGCTGTATCGAGAGACTAAGCTTCATAAGTCACATAAAGAGGGGTCTGACCTCTCATATTATGAAGTCTGTGGACAGTTTTGAATCTTATCCTCTTAGATATAATGGTCGAAACCTATCTGTAAGACAGTGGGAGAATGAGTTGTCGAACTCAATCTCGTACATACTGATGTATCCGAGTCTAGATTAACCAAAATAAGTTATTCTTATATTTTATTAAGACACGTGTTCTTGATGAAACACAAGTCTGATAAAATAAGGAACGAAATGACAAAAGTATTTAAACTTATTCGATTAGATCGAATGATCAAATACTTAGCTACATAAAATCTTGCGTAATTAAAAGAAAATATGATTTTCTCTCAGGTCAAGTCTGTTAACACATCGGTGTGTTAAAGGTATGAATCACACTTAGTTAGACTTGGTGCGATCCATAGCAAGTGACTCTGAGTTAAGTCCTCCCTCTAGGTTAAGTCCCAGATAGTAATGCCTAGGTTTTGATAATGTTCTCTGAGGACATTATCAATAAGATATTCATTAAATCGATCATTAGGAAGTTGTATAATTACTCGAATCTCGTGAGACGAAGGGTCGAGTTAGACATCATAATTGATGATGACTTAGTCACTTCTAGGATGAAATTCGGAGTAGTAACTCCGATTTATAACTTGATGCAATCAGAATATGTCCGTATGCATAAATAAATTTTAGAATTTAGTTTACGTGCCCAAGGAAAATGTTTCCTCATTTTCTGCAAGTAAATCTTTAAGTTAAAAGATTGGTGCAGAAAGAAAATAGTGAAGTTCAATCATGTTGGTCGAGAACAATTTTCATCCTAATTCTTATAAAACGGATTATGATGAAACCGTCTCGCTAGCAGATGTGTTTGGATCTACTCGGACCGAACTCGATGTAAGTGCTCAAGTTGACCATGAAAATTGGAGCATTCACTTATAAGTTCGTTTTCTAAATATGATTTCGACGAACCAACTTATATGAATTAGCCAGAAAGCTTTCAAGGTCAGTGGAAGCATATAAATTACATGCGAGGCATCAAAGGGATGGAACATATATTTAGACAAAGTAATCAAAGAGTTTGATACTTTATCAGAAATAGATATGAGCCATTTGAAATGACCAGTAACTAATTTAAAATTATTATCATAAGGTACGATGAACTGGATAAGATCCAAGAAAATAAAATATTATGGATTCCGAAAGACCAAGTGAATTATTTGAATAAGATTCAAATGGTTGGTCCAAGCATGAACATAGAAACCCCTTAAGTCTATAGAGTAGACGGTTTAGCAGACCCACTCACGAAGGCTCTACCACATGAAGTCTTGAAAACTAATGTGTAAAAACGGTATGAAATACCAGGATAAATGGGCCTGAGTGCAAGTGGGAGGTGTAGAGAGATGATGCCTTCGAGGCTATTTATCTCTGTGTGAATAGCACAAACATCTTGTTCGAATTAACAGTAAGCTGTTTGGTAATAATTTATCTAAGTTATTTTATAATGTAGTTAACATTAGATATTAACTTAGGTAAAGTCCTGAGACTTTATGCAAGGTCAAACAGGTATCGAGATGAGTATCTCGATCATGGAGAAATATTTGACCATCTGTAGCATAAGTCTAAAAGGGTTCGTGGTCGTAGATGTTTCGAGTCAAGGATATCGAAACATCGGATAGACCATTGTGTCTTAGTCTTCACCATTTAGCGGTGGCGATGATCTCATGATCGTTTGACTTGGCGAAATCGAAGACGAGACACAGGCGCTCATTAGAGAATGAGTTCACTAAACGATCCACAAGAGTTATCATATGGTTATATTGACCAATTTGTCAATGATAACTCTTAGTGATGATAGGCAAGTTAAGCTTTTGACTTGAGGTCATTTTACGACCCTGTGCGTAAACGGTGCCACTTAGATCACTGACCTAGCTTCGAGGCTAGGCCTGTCGAAAGGTCTTTGATTGGGTGTCACTTGAAGCGTACGAGAAGAGTAATGACAAGAGAGATTCATCTCTCCCGGTCAATGAGAGTTAGTGTCGTAAAATTAGTTCGGTCTTTAGTAAAATCTCTGATCAGAGTATGTTGGAAGAAGTCCAACATTAGTTGACTAAAGATCGATAGAAACTAACCGGAGTCAAGTTATTGGGGTTGATAGTTTGACCGTACCATAGACTAGATCTACACGACATAGTTAAGACGAAGAGACTATAACTGCGGAATTCATCACAGAAACAGTCAGGGTTGTCCCAACAATACTCATGTCGATGAGTCAACCACATAATGATGATTCTGAAGCAGGGACGGTAACCACTGCTCGTGGTCATTGCCGTATAGGGCTTCGAGCCCAACCTGTTGTAAGGGTCAGGCTGTAGGGTCTCAAACAGAGTACGATCTTCGTCTAGTAATAGGTAAAAATTAGTTAGGGAGAATAATTTGCATTTGATACAAAGGAAGAGAAAATTGCATTTTGATGCAAATGACAATTTAAGCTAAGATAGGGGACTAATTTGCATATGATGCAAAAAGAGATTAAATGTGTTTTAAATAGTTTAAGACCATATTTAATAATATAAATACATGGAAAAGGTGACATGTGTGTATATTATATATATTCACACACGTCTTCTTTTGTGTTTTCTGTTATTTTCCGCCGTCCCGTATCCGTTTTATCGTATTTTCTAGTTTTCTTTCACTTCTATGTGTTTTTACGTGTTTGCAGGAGTTTGCCAGTGTAGGGGACACATAACGAAGATATCATAAGTCTCCAGAGCAATGGGAGGAGGTACGCGTGATCCTTTATATATTCACGCACGTCTTCTTTTGTGTTTTCCGTTATTTTCCGCCGTCCCGTATCCGTTTTATCGTATTTTCTAGTTTTCTTTCACTTCTCCGTGTTTTTGCGTGTTTGTAGGAGTTTTCCAGTGTAGGGGACACATAACAAAGATATCATAAGTCCCCGGAGCAACAGGAGGAGTCACACGCGATCCAGGGGGTCAAACGACCGAGATTGCTATCTTTCAGCCCCCCACCCGATCGGTTGGATACATCCACCTGATCGGGTGATGCACGCGTGTACGACCTGGACAGCAGCTGAAGCAATATGAGCATCAACCGACCGGTTCGACGACCGGTTCAGCCCAATAGGCTTCTCGGGAAATTGAAGCTGAACTCCAACCGATCGGGTGACCTTCACCCGATCGGTTCATCTCTAGCCGATTCCCCCAAAAGACGACCAGGAGAGCTCACCCGGCGGCCAGCTAACCATGCCAAAACATCGCAAGTTTCTATCTTTTGGACGATGTTTCCAACTGATAGGTTGATTTTTCAACCGATCGGTTCACCCGATGACCACAAGATCCAAACGACGAGCCGCTTGCGCCAACCGATCGTGTCACGTGACCGGGTGAAGTTTCTGAAGACCGCAGCCGAAGCACGTAGCAGCTCAACCGATCGTGTGATTCTTCAACCGATCGGGTGACGTCGTTTTCTATATATAGAAGCCCTAGGTTTTCAGAAACGAGAGCTATGTATTTGTCTGTCCTTTTTCCTATTGTGACGGCTGGAATTTTATCTTTATTTGTAAGTGTTCCGATCTTTATCAAACTTTTCTATTATCTTAATTGCATTATTACTACCGCATTTCAATCGCCTGATTATGAATTTAACGGTCGATTTTCATTTAGATTGCTTTTTAGCTAAAATGTGTGAGTAGTTCCCAAATCTAGGATTTTAGTGGAAACCCCTTCGTGGGTTCTCCCTAATGCATCCATAGGACTAGGATATCGATAGAGAATAGGAATCTATTGGTTACGCAGGGTGTTTTATTGTCATCGGTGGGAAAAAGACCGCCTTTGACCGTTAGGCCTAGGGGGAATAAACTTGGCGGTTGACTCCCTAGCCATAACTCACGCCCTTAGCGTAGACATCAAATCCTTGCGCGCGGGAGCGGCAGGATGAGATGTTGGGAGTAATCGTTGCGAGCTTAGTTCTCCCAGAGTCGGTCAGTGTTAATGTACATGGGAATGCCCACTGACCGAACCCGGATAGTCCGGCGTACCATCCTGGGCACCGACCGGAATATCGGGCCCATGGGACGCTGGTATCACTCTTAGAGGCAACGTCTCACCACTAAACCCGAATTCCGATCGTTATCCTATCCGCCGGTCGTAATAGCGAGAACACATGAAAGGGTGGAAACCGAAGTCCCAGTTTTCCCTTTATATTGTTTAACCTCGTATCTACATTTCGTGACAACCCATCTATCGATTCGGACTAGCTCACCCCTAGGGTGAATTGGTTCCTTTCTGACACAAGCACAACCATGCCTCCCTGTATTCGACCCCCAAGCCACACTACAACACAATGCACTTGCGGTACAAATATTTTAGATCTGGTATCCCCCCATCATATCGCACACTTGCATGACCACAAACTGTGACACGCAAATCGGGGGAGGAACGTCAAGCTTTATGGCGCCGTTGCCGGGGAGGCAACGTGCTTGTTAATTTTAGGACCTTAAAACCCTTGAGTCTAGTTCATATCCCTACCTCGCGATAGTTTTCACATTCTTCATTTTCATTTTTTATTTTCTATTTTCATTTTTTGTTTTTATCTGTTCATATCCCATACTTGCTTCACGGGTGTTTGTTGCTTTTCATGCGTAGGAATACAAGGAGTCTCGACGACTTGATTCCTGTTGATCTGGAGATAAACGCCACCATTAGGCGTCTGGCCGCAGAGAAGAGAGGAAGAGAAGAGTCTGAATCCATGGGGGAGAATACCCCCACCGCATAAATCCCTGCTAGAGTACTCGATACCATCCATCGAGTCCACCTCCTCTATCCGACCTCCTGTTATTACATCACAGAGCTTCGAGCTTAAGCCGTCTTTAGTGACGTGGATCCAGCAGGATCAATTCTCTGGGGCACCCATGAAGAGCCCCATCGAACATCTGGACTCCTTCCTCGAGAAATGTGACACATTCTGGATTAATGGAGTCACAACTGAAGCAATCCGAATGAAGCTATTCCCCTTCTCTCTGCAGGATAAGGCCAAGCTATGGCTTAGGGGAAAGGACCCGAACACCTTCAACACTTGGGAGAAGCTCTCTAATGCATTCTTGACTAAGTTCTTTCCTCCGGAAAAGACTATGAAATTGAGGAGTGAGATCTCCTCCTTCTCCCAAGCCAGCCACAAGTCCCTTCACGAAGCTTGGACAAGATACAAGTAGATGCAATATAGATGCCCTTATCACGAGCTTCCCAAGTGGCAGATAATTAATTTGTTCTATAACGAATTGAGGGATGACTTGAAGTCTTCGATGGACGCCGCGGCTGGGGGTCCTTCATGTCTAGAAGTGAAGAAGATGCCGGACAATGGCATCAAACAATGAGCGGTGGTGTGACAAGCGAGCCACACCTAGATTTGGGGGTATCCATAGGGTCGAGGACGTTGACAAATTATCCAGCAAGTTTGACTTGCTGTCGACCCAGATCTCAGTGCTGATGGTAGGAGCCGGTGGTGCCGGTACACAACATATTGCGGTGGTGGAAGTAGAAGTCATGGGGGACTTTGAGGGTGGTGACATCTCGCCACCGGTGGACCAAGCGAGCGCACTATTCTACAATCCCACGGGAAATGCACCGTATCCACCACGGACTAGTTCCAATCCGGCCTACTCTCCAAATAACCAAAACCGCCCTAATCTTAGCTACCGGGCACCTTATCAGCAACCGTAACCACAAGTATATCAGCCGTCTAGGCAACAACAACATCAGTTTCAGCAGCAGCAGCCCCCACAATCATACCAGCAATACCCCCAAGGAACCAGCAGCCCATGCAGCAGCAGCAGCAGCCGTATGGCCAACAGAGAGTCGTCTCCCCGGTTGAGTCCCTCTTGACTCAGTACATTTCAAACCAGGAGAAGATAAATTTGAAGCTGGAAATGGGGCAGAGGGCCCTCGTTAACCAAGTAACCCAGCTGGGGTTACAGGTGGTGAACCTTCAAAGGTCGTAAAATCAATTGCCGACACAATCGGAAGTGAACCCGAGGGGGGTTAATCAGACTTTGGCACTAATGCATGAACATGCGAATGTGTCTGCTATCGTCTTGAGAAGCGGAACACAAATTCCTACAAGAGTGCCCGCCAAGGAACCGAAAGCACCGTTGGTCGTAGAGCGACCAATTGAAAAAGCTAATGACAACGGTGCTTCGTCACCAAAGACTATGACTCCGGAGGGAGTCCCTGAAAAAGAGAAGAAGACGGACGAGGAGGAGAACTTTCGAGTATTCAAGCCCGTTGTGCCTTTTCCACAACGTCTTGCCAAAGTCAAAATTGATGAAAAATACGGCATGTTCTTCGCTTTGGTCAAGGATTTGATCTTACGAATCCCATTCCTTGAAGCTATAGAGACCATACCCTCCTACGCGAAATTCCTCAAGGATTTGGTGACAAAGGGTTCTAGAAAGGAAAAGGTCGTTCTAACAGCGGAATGCAGCGCTCTCATTCAGAGAGCGAATCGGCCCAAGCTAAAAGACCCGGGGAGCTTCTCTATCCCTTGTGCGATCGGGGAGGTAAAGATCCATTGTGCGCTCGTCGATCTTGGAGCGAGCGTCAATTTAATGCCCATGTTGCTATATAGGAGGATAGGGATGTGCGACCTGGAGCCCACCGGTATGAGCTTACAGCTTGCAGACCGATCGGTCAAATATCCGGTAGGGGTCGTAGATGACCTACCAGTCAACGTAAGTGGGGTACATGTGCCAGTGGAATTTGTCATTATGGACATGCCTGAAGATACGTATAACCCCATCATCCTTGGACGGCCCTTCATGGCCACCACCGGCGTTTTAATAGATGTGAAGAAAGGGAAGCTTTCCCTGAATGTTGGCGACCAAAGGGTCGAGTTTGACTTGGGGTTGTCCATGAAGCATCATCCTGATGAGCAAGGGTGCAATATGTTGGATATAGAGGAAGAGAGAGCAGCTGAAGCCGGGGCCTGGTAAATTCTTTTAAGGAACCCCCCCCCCCCCCCCCCCCCCCCCCCCCGACAGCTTGGAGGACCTTGAAGAGCATGACGGTCTAAAAAAGAAAGAAGTTACTGAGGAAGCGGGTGCGTCACATACGATCCCTCCAGGATTCCAAAGGTCTCCTTCGACGAGGAGAAAAGGGAAAGAGCCCATGGGGCTCACCGAAGATGAGATCCGGATCTTGAAAAGAGTGGCGGTAGATGCCAATATAAGGGAGAAGCCCCCAGATTCCATCAACGGGGGAGGATCATCGAGCAATCTTCTTGTCACCCGCCGATGACACCCAAGGCCACCAACTCAAAATCTGAAGCGACGCCAATCTTAGGGCATCACCCCCATCCACCTTGAATAACATCTACGGGCGTCGAGCAAATGACGTTAAACAAAAGCGCTTCATGGGAGGCAACCCATGCTCTAAACTTTCATCTTTGTTTTGGGATTATTTTTAGCTTTATTTTTCTTCTTTTGATAAATAAATCCATCCACGGGAACATTCGTCGAGAGACTTAGGCCATTTGTGAATTTTTGCAGGAAACAAGCCCTCAACCGATCGATTGATCACTCAACCGATCGGGTGAGACGTATCAGACAATGGCCTATATCTATTCTCCAGCGAATCAGTCGGGTGATGCAAGCTAAGACCGGGCGGCTGACCGTGTAGGAACGGCTAAAGTCTCGGAAAATTTGGGATTTAATCAACCGATCGGTTGATCAGAAGCATGGTCGTGTGACGGACTGCACTGAATTCTCGGGAAAAATTGTGAAGCGGTCAACCGATCGGGTGAGTTATCAACCGATCGGTTCGCCTGTAGCCTCTTTTCAACAAAATTTTCGACCTAATAATCAACCGATCGGGTGAAAACTCACCCGGTCGGTTCGACTTAAACCCTATAAATACCCCGACTTCACCCGTTCATTTCCCCCTCACCCGATTTCGATTCTCCTTCGCCGTTTCGACTTCTCCAAGTTCCAACCGACCTTGTTCTTCCCTCAACTGACCAAAAATCCCCCTCAATCGATCTCTCCACTCCCTATCTCCTTCCCCCCATCGATCTCTCTCTCTCTCTCTCCCTCTTCGATTTAACCCCCATAAAACCCCTAATTTCCGCCCAACTCGCCTCATTTTCGAAAATTTGTTGAAAAAAAACGACGCGGCTTCACACTCCATCTCATTGCGCTGCATTGGATAATCTACGAGCAAGGATCGTCATCTCTACTGGGTAACTTCGCTCCTTAGCTCCATTTTCAATTTTACCCTAGTATTACTATTTTGTTCGATTGCCTGTGTTTGAGTGCATTCATCATATCTTGCATACGCTAGCATCACACACACGTGCATGGCCCAGGATCAAGATAAGGGTAAGGGTATTATGCGTGAGGAGGGGTCATCTCGCAAGAGACGAAAGACCACACGTCCACCACACTCACGTCCTCCTCCTGCACAGCCTGCACCACCCCAACCCCAGCCCCAACCTTTCATCCCAGCTGAGGACCCAATGATGGGCCCGTATGGCTACCATTTTAGGAGTTAAGAGCAAAAAGATTTTTATCACAGACTTGATGCACGGGGGCATCTATCAACCAAATTTACCCACACTTAAACGCTTATCGATCTCGGAGTATTCACCGAGGTCGAGACTCTCTTCGCAAATTTAGGTTGGTTAGCTTTCCTAAATGCCACCACGGTATCCTACCCCTCCCTCACACTTGAATTTCTATCCTCCCTTGTATGTGAGTCGGGGTCGATCGTCATCTTCCGCGTCCGTGACAAAACTGTCCGCACCCGCCTGGCTACTATCAATCACATCTTCGGATTCCCCAATCCTGGGGACAACGCTATCCATCACTCCAGATCCCACCTTGATTTCGACGTCGACCAATTTTGGTTTCGCCTCACCCTACAAGGTCATTATCCTCGAGGCAAGGCCAAGGCCTCCTCTATCATTCACCCCGTTTTTCGTCTGGCCCACCGAATCATATCTTGCACATTCTTCCCCAGGGATAAGTCCGGGACGATGACTATCCCTGATCTTTTTATTTTGTGGGCCATGACGTTTGATTTCATTCGTGCTGACGACGGGATCACCTTCGAGGCCCCCCGCATTCCCATTCATGCTGGCGATTGGCTTTCCATAAATTGCTTGACATTAGCCGTGCTGGCAAGGGCAAACTTTATTGAGGGGGCCTCATTATTATCATTGTCACATATCCCCAATATAGTGTCTTCATCCCTCGTGATTTCCCTTCTGCCCCAGGACCCTCATCCATAGATCTCGATGTCCTTCGGCATATTCACATGATCAAGCCCCGCCCCGACGGTCGTTTCACTTTCCACTACGGACACCCCCTGCTCCCTATACCATTCTACCCAACCCAGCTCGCATGACTATCGCTATAGTGGCACATTGGACATTCCCACCTGATCCTGACTTTCTAGGGGGGTTACGTCTTCCATTTATCCCGGGCTCACCCAGACCACCTTCCCCTGCCGCCCACTTAGGCGAGCAGGACATTCATACGTCTTGTGGAGACCCTGGGGCTGGGTCTAGTAGTGCCATCATGGCTTCTATCCCCACCACCACTGTCACCACCTCTCCGGTCCGTACTACCTCCTCCTCCTCCTTTCGTCGAGCCACATCCACTCGCCTCGCTCTCGAGACTGAGCTGGCTTCACTATGCGTTGTCGTTTCGTCCTCTGCCCCCTCGGTCCCATCCTCCTCCATCTTCTCTCACCCACGTTTCCTCGCACTTGGGAGGAACGTGGCCACCATCCTCCGCATTCTCACTCACGTACACGGACCTCCTCCACCTACTCCACCCACCTCACCACCCCCCTTACCTCCACCATCGCACTCTTCACCTCCCCCATCACATTCATCACCACATCCATCACCCCCTAGTTGACCATCCCCTCCCACCACCACCATTCCCATTCCTGCCACTTCACCTCCACTCACGACCACCACCGCTGTCACCACAGATCCACCACCCTCCACTTCCGTCACCCCATACGTGTGCCGCAAGAAATTGCAGGTATGTTCGTGATCACTTCCCCCACCATCCTCTTCCGTCACCGTATCTACCCCATCTACCGCCATATCTACCCCATCTACCACCGCATTGGTCACCATTTCACTCCCACTCACCATCACCACCACCACTCCACCCATAATTCACACCTCCACACCCACCGATCCATCACCTCACCCAATTTCTCCACTTCTTCGCACACCCCCCACCTCTCCCCTCCGCACCCCTCCATCTCCTACCGAGGAGGACGAGGACGATTCCTCTCCTGCTTTTTGATTACATTTTCTTTTACGATCTTCCCCCTTGCATATTTCTGCATCATCATGATTATATCTTTTCGCTAGCATTGTCATGTCTAGCTTGGAGGACGTCATTTTTTCTGTGGGCTGTCGTGTGATGTTTTCTATGTGTGCTTGTTTCTATATGTCGTGTGGTGTGATTTTCTATCTTTTATCTTCTGTTTATTTGTCGCGTGGTGTGATTTTCTTTATTTTTCAGTTTCGTATGTGTGTTTTTCTTGTTTTTCATTTCTTTTTGAGTCGGTGCGTATTCCCCCCATTTTCATTGCCCTCCCGAATTCACTTTTATTGCATTGAGGGTAATGCAAGTTTCAGCTTGGGGGAGTCGCACTTCGTGCGTCGTTTTGTGTCTTTTTCTTCGTTTTTGAGTCATTTTCACCGTGTTTTTCTTTTTCTTTCTTTCCTTTTTGTCCTCTCTATCCTAGAGATGACCCCAAATGATGAATTGCCATAGAATCACACACACACCTAGCATGGCCTCGATAATCACATTCACTAACCCTAGGAAGCTGAGCCCTCTTGCATTTCATGCATCGTGGGTCCATTTTTCTTTTGTGTGAGTCGTGTGTCGTGTCTAGCTTACGATGTGCTTCTACTGTGTGATTTTGATTTATATACATGTCCTGGAATGACCCCTAGACTATCATGTTTCGATTTGAATATGCGGTATTTGCTTCTCCTGTCTGCTCCTATATGCATGCTATATTTATATCATATATTTCATTTCACATGTGTCGGGATTCCACAATTAGGACTAGGATAACCCATTTAGCCTATGCTCTGATTAGCGAAGAAAATATCCCTTGCCCAAGTGTCTAGAATCCGATTTCCTTTTATTTACTTGGTGCAAATCCTCTCGTCATGTACCGTTCTCCCACTTGGGAGAGTACACACATGTATATACCCCAAAATCCAAAAATCCAAAAAAAAGGAAAAAGAGAAAAGAAAAAAATATATGTATAGCCAAAAGCCAAAAAAAATACATATATCCAAAACCCAAAAAAATTCCCGTGTGAATATTTTTCTACCTTCCGAGAATAAAGGGAAGGCGAGAATTTGCACCGAGTGTTCTTCTCCACATCATCTCAACCCCCATCGTTTTCGAAAACACTTGGAGTAGGGACCTTCTAGCTATTATCTAGGCGATAGTGAGGTGATTTCCTAGTCCCTAGTTGTGGAGTCCCTGACACATGATACGATTCGATTCTTACTGTTTTCTGATGCATGCTTGTGCTATATATTCGCCGCTTATTTCAAATTAAATCAATATTTGGGTCTTTTCTTGGATTTGTGTATATGGAGCTTTATTGCACACTGTAGATAGAAACACTGTCTGCTAGCACACGACCACACTCACTCGCGATTCACCACGTGGCCCACGACACTTGTTTGGACTCGTTTTCTTTGGTTTAGTATTGTGATTTGTCGCTTGCTTGCTCGATGTGGCGTTTTTGATTTTGTTGGCCCTGACGGGCGATTTAGGATTTTGATTTCTCTTTTTCTATCTTTCTCTCTATGTTCTCCCTCCGAGCTCCTACTCTCACTCGCCTTCCTCGAGGATGAGGAAGGGTTCAGCTTGGGGGATTTTGACGTGTGTGTATATTTTAAACATTCACACACGTCTTCTTTTGTGTTTTCCATTATTTTCCGCCGTCTCGTATCCGTTTTCTCGTATTTTCTAGTTTTCTTTCACTTCTCCGTTTTTTTGCGTGTTTGCAAGAGTTTACCAGTGGAGGGGACACATAACGAAGATATCATAAGTTCTCGGAGCAACGGGAGGAGTCACGCACGATCCAGGGGGTCAAACGAACGAGATTGATATCTTTCAGCCCCCACCCGATCAATTGGATACAGTCAACCAATCGGGTGATGCACGCGTGCACGACCCGGACAGCAGCTGAAGCAATGTGAGCATCAACCGATAGGCTTCTCGAGAAATTGAAGCTGAATTCCAACCGATCGGGTGACCTTCACCCGATCGGTTCATCTATAGCCGATTATCCCAAGAGACGACCCGGAGAGCTCACCCGGTGGCCAGCTGACCGTGCCAAAACGTCGCAAGTTTCCGTCTTTTGGGCGATGTTTCCAACCGATCGGTTGATTTATCAACCAATCGGTTCACCCGATGACCGCAAGATCCTAACGGTGAGCCGCTTGCGCCAACCGATCGTGTCACGTGACTCGGTGAAGTTTCTGAAGACCGCAGCAGAAGCACGTAGCAGCTCACCCGATCGGGTGATTCTTCAACTGATCGGGTGACGTCGTTTTCTATATATAGAAGCCCTAGGTTTTCAGAAACGAGAGCTGTGTATTTTTCTGTCTTTTTTCCTATTATGCCTGCTGGAATTTTATCTTTATTTGTAAGTGTTCCGATCTTTATCAAACTTTGATATTATCTTAATTGCATTATTACTACCGCATTTCAATCGCCTGATTATGATTGTAACGGTCGATTTTCATTTAGATTGCTTTTTAGCTAAAATGTGTGAGTAGTTCCCAAATCTGGGATTTTGGTGGAAACCCCTTCGTGGGTTCTCCCTAATGCATCCATAGGACTAGGATATCGATACTGAATAGGAATCTATTGGTTACGCAGGGTGTTTTATTGTCATCGACGGGAAAAAGACCACCTTTGACCGTTGGGCCAAGGGGGAATAAACTTGGCGGTTGACTCCCTATCCATAGCTCATGCCCTTAGCGTAGACATTGAATCCTTTCGTGCGGGAGCAGTAGGATGAGATGTTGGGAGTAATCGTTGCGAGCTTAGTTCTCCCGGAGTCGGTCAGTGTATCATCCTGGGAATACCCACTGACCGAACCCGGGTAGTCCAGCGTATCATCCTGGGCACCGACCGGAATATCGGGCCCATGGGACGCTGGTATCACTCTTAGAGGCAACGTCTCACCACTAAACCCTAATTCCGATCGTTATCCTATCCGCCGGTTGTAATAGCGAGAACACCTGAAAGGGTGGAAACCTAAGTCACAGGTTTCCCTTTATATTGTTTAACCTCGTATCTACATTTCGTGACAACCCATCTATCGATTCGGGCTAGCTCACCCCTAAGGTGAATTGGTTCCTTTCTGATACAAGCACAACCCCGCCTCCCTGTGTTCGACCCCCAAGCCACACTACAACACAGTGTGCTTGCGGTACAAATATTTTAAATCTGGTATCCCCCCAGCATATCGCACACTTGCATGACCACAAACTATGCCACACAAACCGGGGGGGACAGCAAAAGGTTACCTAGATGACGGGATCGTCCAGCTCTAAACGCAGGTTCAAACCGCGTCAAAAACAGAGTCCAAATGCACAAGTTATAGCCAAAACAAGCCAGCCTAAACTGTTGGGCTGAACCCAGCGAAAATGGAGGCCCACCAAGCTTGAATTTTCTGGTTAGGTCTTTTGAAATCCGATATTTTTTTGACGGCTGGATTTTTCATCTTTGAATGGTTTTGGATAACTTTGGACGATCAATTGGAGGGTCAAACAAACTCTGATTGACGTGCCGTTTTTTCCTATGCGTTCACCGTTGAATATCCTTTGAATTGATAGGTTGTATCAATCATGAAGCTCAACGATGAGGGAGTTAAAATTCACGGAAGTTTGCACTTTCTGAAAGGCAAACTAACTTGATTTAATTAACTCTAATTTAATAGTCCCACATTGGTTGTTCAGAAAAGGGGAGAGTCCACCGCCAATATAAATAGGGGCCTCCCCCTTCCTCCAAACTCGTCCCAAGCTCCAGATCTGAGCGGCTCGCGTAAATGTTGGAGCACGCTCGGATCTAGTTTTAAATTATTCTCTATCTCCCTATATTTCTGCCTTACTCCTGAGGGCTCTAACAAAGCCACGAAGGAGTTCGGATTCGGATATGAAATTTTGGCGAAGGCTTTCACTCGCGTGAAACTTTCTTCAGCGCGTGGTTGGCTCGGCGACACGAGGATTGCTCGTCTTGGAATGCGGAGCGATTCAAGGAGCGGTTCGAGGAGTGGCTCAGTGTGGGATGGGGAGCGAATCGGAAGACGGCGCGGAACATCTCGCCTGCCCCATGGTTGAGATTCTGGGTATGTGTTTTAAGCTTTCGTTTTAATTATTTGCAGTAGTTAGATTCCTCTTGGGGTGGTCAGATCCACCCCGAGTTGGCAGAGATCCTTGCTAAGAGGGTTTGGTTCCTTAAGGCTGCATGTTAATTAGATTAACATTTTTTCTGCTGCGTATTTTATGTCTATGTTCCGTCCGACTTAGGATGGAAATAGAGTATTTGTGCCCCAAGGGTCCTAGAAAACCCTTCACAAGCAAAGTTGTGGGTATGTAGTTTAATTAAGCTTTTCATTTATTATATTACAGTAGCTTAGATCTATCTTGGGGTGGTCAGTCCACCTCAAGATAGTAGAGATCCATTCTAGGGTCTTGAAATCCTTAGGGCTTGCTCGTTAAATAGTTTAACATTTTCCGCTGCTTTCTTTTCTGTTTGCTTCTATCGTTCGTCCAACGTAGGACGAGCATAGAATAATGCGCAAGGGTCCCTCAAAACCCATCATTGGTATCAGAGCTTTAGTTCTACTTCTGATCTAAGGACTGCAATATTTATAAATGCAAATTTGCTTTTTTAAATACATATAAAATCTTATTTTAACTTTATGAGATAAATTTTAAAAATGGAACCACTTGTTATTAGATGCTTTAAAAATTATTTTTATGTGATAAAATTCTTTTTAGTAGCATGCTAATTTTAATGTGATGATTTTAAAATAAATGTTGTTGAATTAAAATTATGCAATAATTTTTGAACATAAAACAATTAATTTTATTAGATAAAATTTTTATATTTTAAAATTATGCTTTAAATTTATGTGATAAATTTTTAAAGTTGTTTGTTATGTTGTTAGAAACATAAAATAATTATGAGATAATTATTGAATATTGCCGAAACTTACTTTCATGTGATTTGATTAAGTTATTAATTTTAATGGCTATATTTATTCTTGGTCCTTATTTGATAACACAAGAAAACCCTTTTAGGTTAGCCATTAAAAGTGGTCTAATAATTATGAGATAATTTTGGATTGCTTCACTATGATTTAAAATTGTTTTAAATGCCTAATACATGATTAGGATAGCACCATAAAAATTATTCCTTATAGTTGATAAGGACTTAATAAAAGTTATTAACAAATTCTAATAATTTCAAATTTTAGGATTCAACTAGTTGATATGATTAACTAGTTTTAATGAAGCCATTAATAATCGTACGTGACACTTATGAATAATAAGCTTCCATCAATGGACCATAATCCAGTCAATGTGTTGTTGGACCACCCTAGCTAGACTGGGGATAAGTAATCCTGGCTTAGTCAATTCCCTGGTCGTGTTCCGCTGGACCGCAAGGATGCGAATTATGATTATGATAACATCGTCGATTATATCTAAGTCAATTACGTTAAAAATATTTTTAAAGATTAGCCGTAGCCCTCCTTGTTTTAGAGGTTGGCAACTATAGGTTCTTTGTTATAGTCGTTGAGCACACTCAAGCTATGATATAGACACTTTAGGGAAACCAACTTCCCAATACATGAGATGTAGTCTAGACTTGACCCAAACCGGCGTGTAGTGAATACACCGAGTGCCGGCGTAACTTAAGCTAGACACGAAAATAAGGGTCCGACTAGACTAGTCGTTATGATTTGGATAAGCACACTCATGATCATAAGTGGCTAGGGGTAAAAACCAATAAGAGAATCATGTATGCTATGATTGATGAAGAGTCATCTACCAATCACAGAGTCAAGCAATTTGTTGAGCACACTCAAGGTTGTGAGGCTTAGGGTGGTTGGATCTCTTTCCCATTAATTTAATTTAATTAAATCGTTCATTATTATGGCTTAAAATGATTACAGAAATAGTAGGATGATATAGTTAGATAAAAGCCATTCTATCTATATTTTATATTGAACATATGCTAAACTAGGGTAGTTCTATATTTTCCGATGGAATCAAAACATAATATTCTAAGAGAATAAGTTAACTGGTCATAATAGTTGATTAATGGAATATCAACTCAAATTCTAATTGATAGACCAAACTATGTTCTTGTTAACATTAAAATGATCTTCTTAATCACAGGCTTACGGACAATGATTTCCTTAAGCTCTGGGTCCAACAAATGAATGCACGCCACCTGTCACTTACCTCTATAAAGGCCAGCTTGAACATACTGATGTTCAAAGCATGTTTCTACATACGATTTGTTGGGCACACTCAAGATTGTATGGAAAATGGTTTGGATCCCAAAGTTTGAAACTTCGATCAAATTGTTTGAATCAAAGATGAGTGCTTGAACGGTGGAAGACTATGTATCCCAACCGGATCTTGAGACGAGCAACTTGTTGAGCATACTCAAGGTTGCAAAGCTCAAGCGTTTGGATACATGAGATGTTTGCATGGCTATTATTTTGTTGAGACGCATAATATCTTAATGAGATTTAGAAAAGAAAGAAGGCACTAAGGAAAGTCAATTGAGAAAGATAGTTTATTTATCATTAGTAAAGGCATAAGTAGGAGGAACTGAAAATTTAACATATTTGATGTCACGGTTTCAGGATAACCATTATACAAAAGAAATAGATTGTCTGCGTGTTGAAAAAAGGAACAATTGTTCTTTCTTGGACCATATAGGACGTCAAACACATTTTTGACAAATGTCGTCACCTTGCTTCTGAAGCAATGTTTTATGTGAGTAATTTGTATAACGATAATGTATTAAATATTAATACATGAATACACAAGATAATAACAAAACTTAAATGGCAAAATAGACTAGCCCGTACCAAAGAGACTAAGCTTTACAAGTCACATAAAGAGGGGTCTAACCTATCATATTATGAAGTCTACAGACACTTGCGAATCTTGTCTCAAAGTTATGATGGTTGAAACTCCTTCTGTAAGACAGTGGGAGAATGAGTTGTTGAACTCATAGTCTCATACATACAGATGTACCCGGACCCAAGCCTAAGTTAGCCAAGATAAGTTGTTCTTATTTTACGACACGTGTTCTTGTTGAAACATAAGTCTGATAAAATAGATAACACAATGACAGAAGTGTTTTAACTGCTTCGATCAGATTGAAAAGTCGAATACTTAGCTATATAAATCTTGCGTAAATTAAATAGAAAATGTGATTTTCTCTCAGGTCAAGTCTCTTAACACATCAGTGTGTTAGAGAGGATGAATCACACTTTGTTAGACATGGTGCGGTGCATGGCAAGTGACTCTGAGTACCATCCTCCCTCTGGGTTAAGTCCCAGATAGTAATGCCTAGGTTTTGATAAGGTTCTATGAGGACATTAGCAATAAGATATTCATTAAATCAATCAATCTTTAAAGGATTACTCTAGTCTCGTGAGATGAAGAGTCGATTTAGACATCATAGTCGATGATGGCGTAAACAACTTTCAAGATGCCATTCAGAGTTGTGACTCTATTAAATGGCTTGATGCAATCAGAAAAGGTCTGTGCAAGTAAATAAAGTATGGACTTTAGTTTACAACCTAAGAAAGTGTTTCTTCAATGGCTGTAAGTAAATCTTCTACACAGAAGATTGGTTCAGAGAGAAAATAGTTAAGTACATCTTATGTTGATTGAAAATGGTTATCATCCAAACTCCTATAAATGGATTATGATGAAACTGTCTCACCAGCAGATGTATATAAATCTACTAGGACCGAACTTGGTGTAAATGCTTGTAACGACCACTTTTCGTTGTACGTTTTTCGTGCACGTGCTTTTGGCCGTGCACGTGTTTGTTTTAGACTTTGTTTGTTTGAGAACACTTTCGTGTGATATGCCGTTGTGAACGTCCCTGAGAGTATTAAATAGTGGCACTATCTTGGAACGACACTTCTCGAGTCGTTTTTCCACAATTTAATCTTAGTCGATGAGACGTGACGATTCTCACTCTTGACGAGAGACGTTTCTATTTTTAGTTTCGTTGTCCGACGTCGAATTTGAGATCCGTCTTCTTAGTTAGCTCACATTCGTCGTCACGATCACCACGATATTTATTTTATAATTTTTGGAGTTCATTTGACTACTTTTACATTTTAAACAAGTTTTATATTATTTTTAATAATTAATTTTTAAATTATTTTCGGCCAAATAAAATTTATTTGAGTTTAAAACGTTTTAAAGAATTTTTGAGCCAATTTCCAGCTCATTTGGACTAAGTCAAATCCTTGGGTGAGTTGGAGAAGTTGAGATTTAAATTTTAAATATTTTTAAACTTCTAATCCTATTAGATTTAGCCCTAGGACAAGTCAACCCATCTACACTATATAAACAACCCCTAGGAAGACCTATTTTCGCAAGAAATTAGCCCTAGCCTCTTCCAAAACTCAAATTGGACGTTGCGACGATTCGTCGCAACGTTGCGACGTTCAGCCCCGCACCGACCGAGAGAACGGCCACTTTTTCCCCGCTCTGACCGGCAGCCCCACCCGCATCCTAGCCGCTCCGCATCGCTGCAGCAGCCATCGCCCGCTTCTCCGTGCCTGACCGAGAGATTCTCTCGGTCAGACCGATGGCCGCCCCCACTGTCGCCGCATCCCCGCTCAGCACCAACCCTCTGCACCGACCCGCTTCTGTCGCCCGCTTTCCTCCGTGCCTGACCGATGCTCTCACCCGCATCGCTGCATCTCTGCAACGTTGCAACCGTTGCAACGTTGCAGCGCTGCGCTCCCCGCATCCAACCCGCACGACCGATGGCCTCCCCCGCTCCGACCGAGAGAACCAAGCGCTCCCCGCACTGCTGCACACCCCAAGCGTCGCACAAGCCCGTTCCCCCGCAGCGACCGATGGAGCTCCCCGCACCGAGGCTGTACGACCGATGGCCATACGTCGCAACCCCGCATCCGTCGCACCGCTTGCCACCGATGCCCCCCCCCAAGTTCTCCAGAGGTATTGCGGGTCCCCCAAAGGTCCCTAGGACTACTGTGGGCCCCACCTAGGTGCTTTCTCTCCGACGATTCGCCGTGCACGACGTTGCGACAAGTTGAAGCCCGTCGTCGCACGTGCTAGCTTTAGAATCTGGAACCGTCGCTCCGGTTGATGCTCTGAACTTCCCAACGAGGAAACTATATTGGAATCTGGACTTGGAGCGCGATCTATTATTCCAACCCCCGGCGTCGCTACCCGACGCCGGTGTAGCTTTCGCGTTGTGTTGAGGTAACGCTTTGCACCCCTAGGACCCCCAACCCAATGCATGCTAATCAAGACTAAAATCAGTATTTTCAAAGTATTTTAAATGTTTTAAATTCACTAATCAAGATTAATAATATGGACTTTAGGCCGGTGGACTTGTGCACGTAGGATAATTGTGATTTTTGGACTCATTGGACGGTGTGCTCAGACGTCGTACTTGCAGGCAAGTGAAACTTGCCAACTCTTGTGTAGGGCCATGTTTTTAGGCCACTTCCTTGTTCCTAGCGTAAAAGAGACTAGTCAGTGAAATGATAGCTGGCTAGACGCCTACTTGATCTAGTTTGACAACGAAACTAGATCCGTCACCTAATTGATCTAGCCTGACAACGAAGCTAGATCCAACCCTTAAACTTGTTGTTCATGCATACTAAACTGTCACGTTTACTTTCCTTACATGTACGCCTTACTACTTGTCATGTCATGTCATCCATGCATTGAATGTCGCATTGGTAGCACACGCTACAATACTTGTACTTGTACTCCCTTGACTGGCTAGGTGCACCCCTAGACCAGCTAGACAAAACACTTCCTGGCTCGTGTTCCAGAAGCGAGCATTCCCGTTCGGGGGTAAGGCCCTGGCTCGACACACGTGGAGGGGTAGGGATAAACGTTCGCTTGAGCTTAGGAGTGGCCTGATCAGCCCTCTAGCCAAAAGACGGAATCTCTGTGCACGAGGTGCTTACTTTTCTTGTCTTGTACTTGTCTTGTGAATGTCATGCCATGCTCGTACTTTACTTCGCTTTACTTTACCTGTTGCACTCATTACTTTAACTACCATGTCATTGCATCATGCTAGAACATTTAGGTTGCTTTTACTTGTATTTTCAGTTTCCTTGCACAAGTCTCTTGTAGACTTGCTGACATGTGCCCCTTGCTCTTTTAGGTGTCACATGTTAGACCCTGAGCCAGAGACCGTTGCTGAGTACGTGATGTGTTGCTGACGCTGAGTCTGAGTCCATGATTGCCCAGGAGGATTTTGTTGGACACCGGTGACCATTCTTTGAGTCTTTGTTGAGCTTTATTTTGTTTTAGGCCTTTTGTTAGTTGTTGGTGCGTAGCACCTTTGTTTGTACGCTGTACTTTTGTTGGCCATGTTTAGGCCTTTAGGCTCTCTTTTTTTTCAGCCTGGTGGCTTTTCTGCGATGTTGGAATTTATATTTATAGATATTCTGAGATTATTCTTGTGTCTCATTTAATTATTATTATCTTGTTTCGCTCGCATTGCAAGGACCTGCAGTTTTAAATTTGATTGACGCTTATCGGACTTGCAGCTTTGCAGCTTCAAGTCTGAGCGGACTTTCTCACGCTTCGCCTCCATATTTTTGGGAAGCGGGGCGTGACAGGTTTTGTTGGTGGCACATGCAGGTCCAGTCTTGCAATTGCGAATTAACGAAACAACGATAATAACGGAATGTCCATTAAATAAATTGCAACATCCGAGTCATAAGCCCTGAGTCTAGTCGTTTTCTTATGACACTAGGAGTAAGAAGGCTTAGTTAGACGTCTGTGCTTGCTAGATAGAGGCCCTGACTGTTATTTAGACTCCCTGTCAGCAACTGATTAGATCGTCGTAGGAGTTACCTTAGTGGTTCATGTCCACCTCTGACCATATTAGACTTCTAGAATTTCCTCTAGTCGTTCGCTTGGGTTCATCGATTTCGGACCAAGCTGAACGCATTTCATTACCGTCTAACCTTTAGAAGTCTTAGCGCCTAGTTCCTA
Organism: Scilla litardierei; assembly: GCA_030789695.1. Classification (NCBI taxonomy): domain Eukaryota; kingdom Viridiplantae; phylum Streptophyta; class Magnoliopsida; order Asparagales; family Asparagaceae; genus Scilla; species Scilla litardierei. The sequence goes on from CM061132.1 coordinate 106,052,117, forward strand.
ATCTTTAGTTGGTCGACCGTAGGAGTCTCCGTAGACCTTCCTGATCCATATCCTAGGCGAATGTATGATTTGATCATCCGACCAATTTCCTTGCCTCGATTCACGAGATCGCCTCATGACGATCGTCGTCCATTTTCGAACCTCTCCATTACGAACCTTGAAACTCTTGAAAGTATTTTTGACCCCCCTCCTTTCCGAAGTTTAACCTTGTTCCAAATCTTAATGTATATGTACCTATATTTCATCCTCCTTCATTGATTTAAATTTTTAAAACGTTTGTCGGAATTTTTGAATACTAGCTTATGGTATTTTCCCAGCCTATATTTTTCATACATATGTAAATGTGTCGTTCTTTCATATATTAATCTTACCTTGAACCATACTTTGCCTTGCCCAATTCGATTTATAATTTTCCCTCTTATTTGTGTTATTCGAATAATACGTCGTGTTTACTTTAATATACTTTCAAGACACATGGAATTCCAGCTTTCAGCAAGTTGGTCTTGGCTCCGCGTTTTCGCTACTTCAGATTTTTGCAAAATTACTATTTTCATAACCTCTTCCTGCTTTAGACCCTCCCTGATTTGATTTTAAAGATTTGCTATTCGATCTTGATAATTCTTATGCTAAGTTACTATTATTTTTCTTTCCGCTCACCATACACGCTTTTAGAAAAATTTCCAAACCAAATTGAATTTCAAATATTTTTATATCCGTGCCAGACTTGTTGTGCTCGTATATTAAGAACCTTGCGTAAATCAGTTTTTTTTTATTTTTGACAAACCCTGGTTCTCTAAAAGCAGTTTCAAATTGATCATTTCAAAATTTTCCATAGCCTAAAGTTTTGAAGCATTTAACATGAGTTTAAATTCTCCCGTTACTTGACTTCATTCTTTGACTCTCAAAACTTTTTGACAACATTATATTAAATTACTAACGTGTAAGATTTCTAAAACCTCGTCCTTAATATTCGTGTAAATGATTTTACTTCCTTTTACATTGATTTTATATAAACCAATAAAACATTTTCTCTTATTACGAATATTCGACTCAAACTTATTTCAACTCGCTTTATCGATCTTCAAATATTTTATACAGATGAGGAATTCCAATTTTTTTTGAAGTACAACAGTTTTCAATTTTGCTTATTTTAGCTCATGCTATTTACCCTATTTTCTTTTTCCCCTCCTATATAAGCATCACTACATCTTCCTTTTCCCTCAACCTAAACATCACCATTGAGTCAATGTTTCGTCTAACCAAGCTGTCTCCTTGTATTCGTCCTATCTGAACTCGTGCTTATCGACCCTTCCCTCGTCACGCTCTCGACCTCCCTTTGTTGCTTAGACTTTAGTGCTCGTCGATGTCTGTGTCAACTCTAAGTTGCTAGTAGACCCTTGGACCCTTGTGAGGAAGTCGTAGTGCACGTACCTAACTTGTATACGTGGGCTTGAATGAGTATATTCCCATAGTATATTGATGTTTGCCTATTGAGTGATATATATATATACTCGGAGTTATTCGTGATAGTATGAAGTTGTTGTGTGTTAGTAGTTATAGATTTTTGTGTGGATAGCTATACTATACTAGGGATGCTTGTGTATATAAGAGTCAGCGTTGAAATATCTAAGTTGTGAATGTAGTAAGAGATACTTATAATGGTTGAAATAAAATGATTGGTAAAGCTATGTGTGTGCTAGGTGTGATAATAATAAGTGCATGTATAGTTAAGTAAGTAGGCCTATTGAGTGACCCGTATATATTAGCATGTATGAGTGTGTGCTCGTATGTGGGTATGTATTGTGCTTAGACGTAAGTAGTTATGTTTTGATGCCTGAGTATATAGGTGATATACATATGGAAGTAGGAGTATAATTTTGATTGGTATTGCTTGCTCTTGCGGGATGTTGCATGCGTGCATACCGTGAGGTATACACGACTATTGCACATCTTAATTATGTATGTGTGAATGTGTTAGTATACTAATTATAGGTAGTAGGCTATGGTGTGAATATATACATTATTTATGTGTGACTATACGGTGAATGTTTGTACTAGAGAGGGTATTATAAATATGTGGGTGCTGATGTCGGTAATGCTATTATTATGGTATATAAATTGATTCAACTATGTAAGTATTACCTGACTAAATATTGAGTGTAATTGACTTATGGTATGCATATGGTTGTATTGGTAGATGTATATATTATGGGGTGGTATTGGTATAGGTATGAATGCCGTGTTATGTATATAAAATATTCTGATATATGTACTGGGTCTCACTGAAGCTTGAGTGGGTATACTCTAGGTATATTGAATGTATGTTTGTAGTTTGAATATAGCGATGATTGATGTATGTATAGTGATAGGAGTGTTTGTGCCTGGTTGTGTTACGCACATGATTGTGGGTCACTACACCAGTATATAGTTATAGGAGTTGGTCTTGCGGTATAGCTAATTACTATGGACTTGCTCGTGTGAACGTATGTGTACTAGCTAAAACTAGGTGTGTATGTGTGCTAGTTATATAATGCTATGATTGGTGTACGTAAATGAAATGTTAGCGTGTATGGGTGTGCACCATGCACGGGTAAGTATGTGCTTAGTTATAGGTATTGATGACTACGATATAGGTGGTGTGTCGTAAATACAGTTATAGGACCGTACGTAATGGGAATGTATGGTGAAATAATGGAATGCATTGAATGACTTTATATATTATGAAATTATAGTAGTGGTGAATTTATGTTAGATATGGTGAACTTGATTTAATAATGGTATGGTGTGACTATATGTGTTGAGATGTTTGGTATTGGATGAATATTAGGGAGTTGTATATCCATATTGTTTGTGCATAGGTAACTATCCATATGTAGAGTAATGATTGTATTTTCTAAGTGTGACACTATCCTTATATGAGTACCTGAAATATTGTTCTGTGATTAGGTGAGTAGTAGTTATATAAGGGATGCATGCTTATATATATGATTGAAATACGTGTATGAGTCTGTCTGACTATAATAGGTATAAATGTATAACGTACATGAATATATATATAAATATATAGATATACGTGTTGGAAGTATTAATGTTTGACTACCTAGTGCATATATAAGCACTTGTGATGACTATATCTGGTTGAATTATTATATGACTTGATTGGGGTAGTTACTAGAGCGACTAGCTATATTAGAAAGTCCGAGGACGGACTTTATTCTAAGGTGGGGAGGATGTAACGACCACTTTTCGTTGTACGTTTTTCGTGCACGTGCTTTTGGCCGTGCACGTGTTTGTTTTAGACATTGTTTGTTTGAGAACACTTTCGTGTGATATGCCGTTGTGAACGTCCCTGAGAGTATTAAATAGTGGCACTATCTTGGAACGACACTTCTCGAGTCGTTTTTCCACAATTTAATCTTACTCGATGAGACGTGACGATTCTCACTCTTGACGAGAGACGTTTCTATTTTTAGTTTCGTCGTCCGACGTCGAATTTGAGATCTGTCTTCTTAGTTAGCTCACATTCGTCGTCACGATCACCGCGATATTTATTTTATAATTTTTGGAGTTCATTTGACTACTTTTACATTTTTAACAAGTTTTATATCATTTTTAATAATTAATTTTTAAATTATTTTCGGCCAAATAAAATTTATTTGAGTTTAAAACGTTTTAAAGAATTTTTGAGCCAATTTCCAGCTCATTTGGACCAAGTCAAATCCTTGGGTGAGTTGGAGAAGTTGAGATTTAAATTTTAAATATTTTTAAACTTCTAATCCTATTAGATTTAGCCCTAGACCAAGTCAACCCATCTACACTATATAAACAACCCCTAGGAAGACCTATTTTCGCAGGAAATTAGCCCTAGCCTCTTCCAAAACTCAAATTGGACGTTGCGACGATTCGTCGCAACGTTGCGACGTTCAGCCCCGCACCGACCGAGAGAACGGCCACTTTTTCCCCGCTCTGACCGGCAGCCCCACCCGCATCCTAGCCGCTCCGCATCGCTGCAGCAACCATCGCCCGCTTCTCCGTGCCTGACCGATAGATTCTCTCGGTCAGCCCGATGGCCGCCCCCGCTGTCGTCGCATCCCCGCTCCGCACCAACCCTCCGCACCGACCCGCTTCTGTCGCCCGCTTTCATCCGTGCCTGACCGATGCTCTCGCCCGCATCGCTGCATCTCCGAACCGTTGCAGCGCTGCGCTCCCCGCATCCAACCCGCACGACTGATGGCCTCCCCCGTTCCGACCGAGAGAACCAAGCGCTCCCCGCACTGCTGCACACCCCAAGCGTCGCACAAGCCCGTTCCCCCGCAGCGACCGATGGAGCTCCCCGCACCGAGGCTGTACGACCAATGGCCATACGTCGTAACCCCGCATCCGTCGCACCGCTTGCCACCGAGGCCCCCCCCCCCAAGTTCTCCAGAGGTATTGTGGGTCCCCCAAAGGTCCCTAGGACTACTGTGGGCCCCACCTAGGTGCTTTCTCTCCGACGATTCGCCGTGCACGACGTTGCGACAAGTTGAAGCCCGTCGTCGCACGTGCTAGCTTTAGAATCTGGAACCGTCGCTCCGGTTGATGCTCTGAACTTCCCAGCGAGGAAACTATATTGGAATCTGGACTTGGAGCGCGATCTATTATTCCAACCCCCGGCGTCGCTACCCGACGCCGGTGTAGCTTTCGCGTTGTGTTGAGGTAACGCTTTGCACCCCTAGGACCCCCAACCCAATGCATGCTAATCAAGACTAAAATCAGTATTTTCAAAGTATTTTAAATGTTTTAAATTCACTAATCAAGATTAATAATATGGACTTTAGGCCGGTGGACTTGTGCACGTAGGATAATTGTGATTTTTGGACTCATTGGACGGTGTGCTCAGACGTCGTACTTGCAGGCAAGTGAAACTTGCCAACTCTTGTGTAGGGCCATGTTTTTAGGCCACTTCCTTGTTCCTAGCGTAAAAGAGACTAGTCAGTGAAATGATAGCTGGCTAGACGCCTACTTGATCTAGTTTGACAACGAAACTAGATCCGTCACCTAATTGATCTAGCCTGACAACGAAGCTAGATCCAACCCTTAAACTTGTTGTTCATGCATACTAAACTGTCACGTTTACTTTCCTTACCTGTACGCCTTACTACTTGTCATGTCATGTCATCCATGCATTGAATGTCGCATTGGTAGCACACGCTACAATACTTGTACTTGTACTCCCTTGACTGGCTAGGTGCACCCCTAGACCAGCAAGACAAAACACTTCCTGGCTCGTGTTCCAGAAGCGAGCATTCCCGTTCGGGGGTAAGGCCCTGGCTCGACACACGTGGAGGGGTAGGGATAAACGTTCGCTTAAGCTTAGGAGTGGCCTGATCAGCCCTCTAGCCAAAAGACGGAATCTCTGTGCACGAGGTGCTTACTTTTCTTGTCTTGTACTTGTCTTGTGAATGTCATGCCATGCTCGTACTTTACTTCGCTTTACTTTACCTGTTGCACTCATTACTTTAACTACCATGTCATTGCATCATGCTAGAACATTTAGGTTGCTTTTACTTGTATTTTCAGTTTCCTTGCACAAGTCTCTTGTAGACTTGCTGACATGTGCCCCTTGCTCTTTTAGGTGTCACATGTTAGACCCTGAGCCAGAGACCGTTGCTGAGTACGTGATGTGTTGCTGACGCCGAGTCTGAGTCCATGATTGCCCAAGAGGATTTTGGTGGACACCGGTGACCATTCTTTGAGTCTTTGTTGAGCTTTATTTTGTTTTAGGCCTTTTGTTAGTTGTTGGTGCGTAGCACCTTTGTTTGTACGATGTACTTTTGTTGGCCATGTTTAGGCCTTTAGGCTCTCTTTTTTTTCAGCCTGGTGGCTTTTCTGCGATGTTGGAATTTATATTTATGGATATTCTGAGATTATTCTTGTGTCTCATTTAATTATTATTATCTTGTTTCGCTCGCATTGCAAGGACCTGCAGTTTTAAATTTGATTGACGCTTATCGGACTTGCAGCTTTGCAGCTTCAAGTCTGAGCGGACCTTCTCACGCTTCGCCTCCATATTTTTGGGAAGCGGGGCGTGACAATGCTCCCCATGAAAACTGGAGCATTCATGTATAGTCTGTCTTCTAAATATGATTTAGAAGAACGAACTTATATGAATTGGCTAGAGAGTTTTCAAGGTCAGTGGGAGCGAATAAAAGCATGTGAGGCATCAAGGATCCGAAACATATGGTTTGTCAAAGTGTTCAAAGAGTTTGGCACTTTTATCAAAATGATTATGAACCGTCTAAATGACCAGTAAACTTATTATGGATTATTCTTGACCTGGATGAGATACAGTCAAGAAATTAATTATGGATTCCAAGAGACCGAGTGAATTATTTGGATGAGATTCAAATATGTGGTCTAAGATAAACATAGAAACCCCTTAAGTCTATACAGTAGACGTTTTAGCAGATCCACTCACGAAGGCTCTACCACATGACATCTGGAAAGACTTATGTGTAAATGCGGTATAAGATACCGGGATAAATAGGCCCGAGTGCAAGTGGGAGATGTTGAGAGATGGGTATGCCTTTGAGGCAAATTCATCCATGTGTATATATACAGACATCTTGTTCAAAATAACAGTAAGCTGTTTGGTAAGTATTTATCTAACTTAACAGTAATGTTGTAATCATTATAAACTTAGGTGAAGTCCTGAGACTTAATGCAAGGTCAAACATATATCGAGATGCGATCATGGAGTAGTGCTTGACCGTTAGTAGCATAAGTCTGAAAAGGTTCGTGGTCATTGATGTTTCGAGAAAAGGATATCGAAACATCGGATATACCATTGTGTCTTAGTCTTCACCGGGTAGCAGTGACAATAATCTCATGATCGTTTGACTTGGCAAAGTCGAAGACGAGACACAGGTGCTCATTGGAGAATGAGTTCACTGAACGACCCAACAAGAGTTATCATATGGTTATCATTGACCAATCTATCAATGATAACTCTTAGTGATGATAGGCAAGTTGGTCTTTTGACTTGAGGTCATTGTACGAACCTGTGCATGAACGGTGTTACTTAGATCACTGATCTAGCCTCGGGTAAGCCCTGTTGAAAGGTCTTTGGTTGTTTGGCATTTGAAACATGCGAGGAGAGTAATGACCAAGATAATATTCGTCTCTCCCGTCAATGGGAGTTAGTGTTAGTTCGATCTTTAGTTAAAACTCTGGCCAGAGTATGTTGAAAGATGTCCAATATTATTTGACTAAATATCCATGGAAACTAACTGGCTTCGAGCCATTGGGGTTGACAGTTTGATAGTACCCTAGGCATGAAACAAATGACATAGTTTTGACGAAAACAGTAAAACTGCGGTATTCATCACGGACACAGTCAGGGTTGTCCCGACAATACTCATGTCAATGAGTTAACCATATAAGTATGATACTGAAATAGGGACGATACCTGCTGCTCGCGATTACTGCCGTTTGGGGCTTCGAGCCCCACCTGTAGTAGGGTGAGGCTGTTGTTGGGAGCAACGATCTAGGATCTTGGTTTGATGATGACAGATGTGTCGTTATATCTAATGAGTGTGCTTAGTGTGTTTCAGGCTTGGCAAAACAATATATTTTCACTTTTTGGCGGAATTGCTATTCGTATAGCATATTGGGAGAGAGGGAGAGTGTGTGCACAAAGAAGTTTGACTTGGTCAATGGAGAGCAAAGTTGGACTTGGTCAATGGAGGAGAGATGTGGCCAAATATATTAGAAAGATTGTCTCCTATCCTTCTCCTATTCAAACACCAACTTGATCAAATCAAATCTCTTATCTATGGTACAAAGAGATAGAATCAAATCATGTTTGAAATTCCCAATCCCTATACTCTAGGGATTCTCTCTTGCACAAAACTCTAGTACCCATCCTATATATATAGTCTTGTGTCAAGGGGAGAACATTGCGGCAATCAAAGAAATTGAGAGGGCACGGCATACAAAGATTTGTTCAGTGGCCTAGGCTAATACTTTTCTCAAGCATCCTATACAAAAACCCTAGCCCTATTTTTTGAGCCGCCAGCACCTAGCCAAAAATTACATCTCCTAAACACCTCCAAGGCCAAATTATCTTGCGGCTGTAAAACAAAAAAAACTCAAACAAAAAGCCCAACATTCGCATCGATTCCCAGGAGAGAGTTCACACAAAAAGGAAGAGACAACATCTCTATTCTCCAAAAAGACAAAGCTCCATATCATCAAGAAAAAGCTTCACAAACCCTAACTGCTACCATTATCCTATTGTTGCCGGGGACACGTTCGCTCTTGTTCCACGCAAAGAAGAAGTTGCCACACGAAGCCAAGCTACAACAGCAAGGAGGTTGCCTTGAAGATCATCTCGTGCAAGGGGCTGCACCGACCATCATCGCTGCTGTGGATCTTCATCGTGCTGCAGACGAAGACGCCGCCAACGGGAGATCGCCACTGCACGTTGGAGAAGTCAAAGACAAAGTCACCATCACCGATGAACGAGATCGAGAGCCGCAGTCGAAGCACCCCGTAAAGCCATCGCCGTCGACATCTCTTTCACCGTCGTCGCTTCCGAAGAAGCCTCCGCCGTCGCCGTGAAGTCGAAGCCCCACCAAAGTCCATCAGAGAGCAACTCGCTGTGAAGAACGATGCTGTCGAAGAGCTCGCCGTCGCTGCTGCCATTGGGATCCGCCGGAGTAGCTGCTGCACCATCTGAGATTGAGACGCCGACGCTGTTGAAGAAGCACTCGCCCCTGTATCTTCACCAAGTAACCGTCGCCGAGAAATCTCTCGCCGGCTGTCGAAGATCACCGCCACGGCGAGAAGCTCACCCCCTGTCATTGCCGTAGGAGCTATCCTCTCTATAGATCGCCGCACGTCGGAGGAGTCGTCGCTACAGAGACGAAGAAGTCGCCACCAAAGCTTCGTGTTGCTGCAGCCCTCTAGTCGCCTCCGCTGTACGCCGTGTGCCCTGATCAAATCAGAGGTGGGTGAGTAACGAAGACAACGGCGTTTGCATGGGCTAATCTGATCCGTATGATCATGAGAGGTAAAGTAATCAACGGCGAGGATTAATTCATTGCATGAGAAAAGAAACGTAAACGTTCGCTGACGTGGCGGCCGCATGATCGAAAACAAAGAGAGCAAAATACTTACTCTGGTGCTTACGTGGAGTTATTAAGGGGATTGCTATATGCACAGACCGAAGAATATTTCAGTTTGAACTGGGATTACTTTACGCACAGACCAGTGTGCTATTTGAGAACCAGGAGTCAGATTGAGACACCGTTTGCGTCAGATTGGAGCTGACAACGTGCTGATTGACAGAGACGCCTACACGGACACAAACTGAACATTACTAAACCCTTAAAATTTTTTATTTGTGTCTTAGTGTAACGTTCTCTATAGGGGAAACTTTACCTATATTTTGTGTGACTATTTTGGGACTTGTCTGGCTGGGGCTAGACAAGTGGGATCCAACTAGTTTGGGACTAGCTGGTAGAAAGCTTTACTAGGATTGATAGTGAGAAAAAACACAGTGTGGGGGGTACTGAGAGCCTGGCGAGTGTAGAGACGTAGATGGTGCTCTGAGCGTGCTCTAACTTGTGGTTTTGTACCTATTGCGTTATTCAATACTAGTTCTGCTTTGGAGGCTGGAGTAGGTCGTTGGGACGACCGAACCAGTGTAAATCTGCTGTGTACTCTGTGTCTGCATTTTATTTACCATGTTGCTGCTATAACTGCATGTGTTTATTCGTGGGTTGCACGAATTATTTTTATTAGCATATTCACCCCCCTCTAGGCTAGGATCCAGATCCAACAGCTGTAGGGTCTCATACAGAGTGAGACCTTCGTCAAGTAATAGGTAGAAATTAAGGAGAATGTGCATTTGATGCAAGGGATAAAATACTGCAAATAGTTTGCAATTATCTTCAGCATTCGGGATAAATGATCTTGAGTGCAAGTGGGAAATGTTGGGTGATGTAAGCCCTCGGATCATTTGTATTTGATGTAAATGATTTTATATAATAGATGTGGACATTTTTGCATATGATGCAAATGGAGTTAAATATGTTGTAAATTGTTTACACACATATTTATTAAAATAAATGCAAGGAAAAGGTTACCTGTATGACATGAATGTTCTGGTCTACACCCAAGTTAGAACGGCGTACAAAACGGACGCCAAATGCACAAGATATAGCCAAAATAGCCAGTCAAAGGAGTTTTATGGGCAGACTTGGCCAATTGGGTCGGGTCTGTAGATACTGCCAGCCAAAATGCAGGCCCGCGCACGCACCCGCGGGGCGGGTGCAGGCGCCATCCTGCGTCCGCTGGGAACGGGCGCCTGCTTGTGCTACGCAGTGGAGCGTGCAGCACACGTGCCTCGAGGCACATGTGCTGCATGCGGCTGACGCGCAGGGTGGCCCCACAGTGCTCTAGGGTTGCATGCAGTTCTTTTGGCGGCTGTCTTTGTGCGAAAAAATCAGTTTCAGGCTGATCTTTGGACACACGTTTGAGGGGCCAAATGAACTCGGAATGACTCGTCGTTTTTTCCGACGCGTTCACCATTCAGCGCTCTTCGATTTGATAGGTTGTTTCAAATGCGAAGCTCAACGGTGAGAGAGTTAAATTCATTGAAGTTTGGCCTTTCATTAAGACAAACTAACTTGAATTAATTACTCCAAAACATTCAGTTGCACATCGGAAGTGGAGTAAAGGGGAGTGGTCAGCCGCCTATATAAATAGGGTCCTGCTCCATCCTCATAACTTCGTCCCAAGCTCTAGATCTGAGCGGCTACCAAAAAGTTTGGAGCACCCTCGGATCTAAGCTGAAAATAAATATTCTCTTCTCCATATATTTCTCCATTGCTCCTGAAGGGCTCTAGCAAAGCCACGAAGGGGCTCGGATTCGATCCGGAGTCTTGGCAAATGATCCACTCAAGGTGAAACTTTCTTCGGCGCGTTGTTGGCTCGGCGACAAGGGTGTTGTTCGCCACGGAACACGGTGCGGTTCGGGAAGCGGTTCAGCTCGGGACGATGAGCGGCTCGGGACGCGGTTCTGAATACTTTGTCGGTGCAAGCAAAGTCCCGGGTATGTAGTTTAATTAAGCATTTCTTTTATTATATTGCAGTAGCTTAGATTTATCTTGGGGTGGTCAGATCCACCTCAAGATAGTAGCGATTCTGCCTAGGGTCTTCAAATCCTTAGCGCCTGCTCTTAAATAGTTTAACGTTTTTCGCTGCTTTCTTTTCTGTTTGCTTCTATCGTTCGTCCGACGTAGGACGGACATAGTATAATACCCTAAGGGTCCCTCAAAACCCATCAGAGATGACCTACACGTAATTTAAATTTGTGTTAAATTCCAAAATGATATCTAAGTGAACTTTATTATCTTCTAGAGTTGGCCCATTTTTTTCCGCAATTTCCATACATTCACTGATCGCAAGTAATCAACAGTTCTCTTTTCTTGTGAAAGAGTTGGCAATTATTTGAAGGGCCATATCCTATGTTACTATAATGGCCATACGCTTGTATAGAGTTGATGCTCTAGAATTTTGATGGTCTTTCCGAATTGTTATTATCCTGCATTTGAAATTGTGATTTGATCCTAGGTTGCACGAGTCTGATGTATTCTGGTATCATAATTAAGCCAATTACCATGCTGCTCAAGTGCATATTCCATGTATCGTGTTTCAGGCTTTGCATATTTGATTATATTTGAAATTGTGGTTAGCTTTAGAGCCATTTTTCAATCATGATTTGGGCTTATCCTTAGATTTCTTGGTTCTCGCTTGGAAACAAAGACGAAGTTTGGGAACATGTTATGGCTGTAGATATGGTTAGAATTAGAATCTCAATAAAAGTATACATGTGTCTCGGTTCCAGTCCTTTTTTGTTAGGTTTATTAACCATATCGGGGAAACAAGGGAGTTCATTTAATTTGTCTATTGTATTAAGATTTAGATGCATTGGAGTTTTGACTTTGTATTTTTTTTCCTTTTTCCAATTATATCTGTGGCCAATAGATTACACTACTTCTTGGTTGAGAATGCAGGAGTGGGATTTCGTGTTTATAATAAAAAAAACCATTCTGCATTCAGCTTGACAAGTAGTTTTCTGGATAACAAGAAACCTCTAGTTATTAGAAAGAGTTTTGAGTTCTTTATGGAGAAGATGGTCATGGATTTCATTTAGTGGTCAATCTATCAATTCAACACTGTTGTTTTCAGTTGACACAGTTTACTTGATTAGAAGAGATTTTCAGTTATAATCATTTGATTCATACATTGGGTCTTTTGATTATGGTATTCATCATGGTTATGACATTACTTAGCAACAATGAGATATTTCTTTTGCTAAAAAAACTTCCATGAACATAGGGAACTGCTTCTTGATACTTTCGCAGACACCTTGAAATGGTTAATATCTTGATACTTCTGTCATCCAAGTTCATTAGTCTGGCAATGTGCTAAAAACTTGGCTGCCTAATATCAACTACAGCTTCCATAAATACATCAATGTATATATATCATGAAAACGCATGGTATCTGTCTCCATAAATACAGTTTTTGATGCATTTTATTGAGTATTTTATGTATCCATTATCAATGTTTTAAATCAAAAAATTATATATTGTAAGTGGCATTTTGTGGATGGGTGGGCACATTCGTGAATCCATGATGTATGGTCACAGCTGTCCTACATTTGTTGTCTTGCTTGGCCCATTGCATCAGCCTATAGGTATCTGTCTCCATGAAATATAGGCAACTAAACCTTTAAGTCATAGGATGAGAAGACTATTGGACCCCTTCTATTGAGCAAGTCAACTTCGAATGATAGAACTGTAATGTGTATGTGTGTGTATATGTATATGTATACATGTGTGTATATATATATACTAGTCATAACCCGTGCCCGTAGGGCACGGTTCATTTAAGATATTTCCCCCTCAAAATCTTAGTTCCCTCCAAAATTAAATCACAATAATTGTTATTTAAGGCAGTCAAAACTTTTACTTCCCCAAAAATTTACTTCTCCTAGAGAATTTAGATCCCCCAAAAAATTTAGTTTTTCCCAAAATTTAGTTTTCGTCCCATCTTAATTCAGTTTAAAACAAAAGGAAAATGTAAATAATAAGACCAAAAAACATCCAGGTACATGAAATTATTGATATCCTTCATATGCATCCTTCGTATGCAGACTGTTCTGCATGCAACTGAATAGTGATTAAACCCCAGATTACAATAAACGAAGCAAATATAGAGACATATCTCGACAGATATAACAAAAACTTCAATAAATGTAATGGAAAAAATCGCAAGTGCAAAAATGGTTCAAGAAATCATAAATCAAACTATATGCCGCTTGTTGGTGGACCGTATCATTATTATAAACTGTATCATAATTATAAGTTCATCCAAAATTGACATTATAAAATTAAGAAATGAAATTAAAATAAACAAAATAAAGTTATAGTTGGAAATTTGCACTCAAAACACATAGCATTCCAACACATCAAAGAAAATTTAAATAATATAGAAACAAATCATATATACCAAGAAATTAAAAGCTAAAGAATTTACTATAATGACTTGCTTGAAATAGTTACATGAGTTCATTTCCATACAATAGTCACACTTGCATATGTTCTCACTTCAATTATAACTATGCATCCAGTTTCAAGCTGCAATACAACCAAAAAGCACTTTTGTTCCAGTTGTCATCAAAACATACCAATCAGAAACACATAACTGGAAATAGACAATATAGAGAATGCCAACAATCCATTTAGTCATAAGAAATTGATACAAAGGATCCAGCAAACAATAATAAAAAGATAATAGTTGGCATGTATTAGTGCTGAAGATTAATTGATAATCCAATAAACACTCCAAATTTAAAATACTAAATTAAAATGAAACACTTAACTACATGTCATCACTACTGCAAGACGAATGGAATTTCCTGTAAAATCTTACAAAGCCGTCAAATTTCCACTCAATGGAAGAAGATAGGCTTGCTTAAGAATGGGAAGAACATTTATATAAGGATATCTAAATGTCGATTATAAAATAGGACAATAAATGTATGATTACAACCCTTTGAAAGATTAGAAACTACTAAATTGCAATTAGCTCTGCCAAAAGCATTACAAAAACCCAAAATGCACATCAAAGATATCAAAACCCCACTCCATTGAGCTAATTTCTCCACTGATCCCCAACTCACAAAACATATGTTTTCCAAAATTTGGAGCATATTATACATTCAATTTATAAAAATAAGCATAACAAATAGCAACGAAATCCTAAATCAACCCAATAGACAATGATTCAACATCGTCAAACAATTCAATCCAATTACAAAATCCTAAAGGAAAAAAATTCCTACAGACGATCCTCTGCTAGCTTCAGGCTGCAGCTAAGTCCTCTGATCGCTAGAGGCTATCGCCACATCCATCGAGGAGCACATCGATGCGTCAAGCTTAGTGGACTTCAAGTTTCCTTCAAAGAAAATTAAAAAAGTTGTCGTTCATGCAAAAAAAACAGAGAAAAACTTTATTACCTGTCATCTCGCTGTTAGGAAATCTCTAGAAAAGATGGAATTTACCTACGATTAAAGATGCGGGCATCCATGAATGTTTCTGGATCAAGGTGGACAACCATATATGCATCAAATACATTGCATCCTTTTGGAATCTTGTATCATGTCCCCGTCTAACCAGAGATAATGAAACATTTATATTTAAAAAACATTGACAACTATCTAGAAGTATTTATTATTACAAAAAAAATCGGATATATATTAATGGAATATTTATTAGTATAAAATTCATAGATCAATAACATTGACAACTATCTTGTATCATGTCCCCATCCGTGGATGTTTTTTTAACATGTTTAACTTCCATCGTTTTTTAACATATTTAACATCTTCGTCCTGACACACTTCAAAGGATGCAATTTAGGACGAAAATGTAATTTAAGATGGAATTCAGTACTTCATCATTAAAGCGGAAGATGCAATTTAAGATGCAATTCAAGACAATGATACAATGACAGGACGAAGATGGAATTTAAGATGGAATTCAGGACGAAGCGGAACCAACATTCGGTACTTCATCATATATTTGCTTGTAAGTTTTCCACTTATAAGGCCCTGCCTAAAATCCAGAATCAAGAGAAAATTCCACAAATAAGTTTCAATAAATCACAGAAATTAATGTACAGAAAATTATGATCACCAGCGGGACTAACCTTCCCATTAGAAAATACAGAATCAAGAGAAAATTCCACTAATACCTCTCAGCTGACACACTTATAAGTTTTCTCAAAACAATTCATATAGAAACAAATCATAAATTTTCTCAAAAATGGAAATAATCAAAGTAGACGCATATTAGATAAAATTGAAATCAGACTAAATAATCACTTGCCTATTGGACTATTAGTCGAGCATCTTTCGGTGGAGATCAAAATGGCTAGCCCCTGCACACCCGGTTGCTCATCCTGAAACCCCAAAAAAATCCACCAAAAATCAACTCATCAAATAATATTTCTAAGCCACAGATTTTCCAAGAAAAGTTTCGAAAATGAAATAAATCCACAAACCTCTAAAGAGAATGTCGAGAGAGCGACAATGGCTTCTTCGACGGGGAAGATCTTATAACTATGTTTTATAAAATGAGTCAACACATGGATGGCAACTGTAATTGGAATAACACTTAATAATTAACCTGGACTGTTGGAAATCCTAGCCCCATTTACAGCATGGTTTCTGCTTCGTAAATCATGTTCATGGTAGGAGTAAGCCAGAAAATGAAAGTATATGAGCAAATAATGAAAAATATCATCAAATTAAGCAAAATGAAGGGTTGAAGAAGAGATTTTACTCTTTTTCTTGTCATATACCCCAAATCAAACAATATTTCTATCAATTCTGCCATGTATAATGATAAGAAGGAAAAGTACTAACCCCTACCTAAATATACAAAAAGGAGAAAAGGGAAGGGGAAGGGGAAGGGGAAGATACAGGGATAGCTAGCTAGGCAACCCACAAAAAAATATGTTTTAATCCATCACATGAATATCTCAAAAGCAATGGCATGTGAATTTTCCATAGCAATTTATGATAAATATAGGAGAGCACAAATCACTTAAAATTCCAGCTACAAAAATCTCCCTACAATAAGCAATGTTCGCATCCTAGACGCTGATATTATTTGTGTCCATTACAGTAAGTTGTATGCATCGTTAGTTTACTCGTGGTCCTTCTTTCTTCCTGCCTGGCAACTATATTCTCTCTATCACGTTTCTTCAACAGCAAGCCAACCTAAAGAATCAGGTCAATGCTAGATTTTAGACTTTTCGTCTCATAAATTTATGCAGCCAAATTTTGGAAATATCCACCATTTGACATGACATATGGGGAACATGCTCTTCTCCCTTAAAGAATCAAAGAAGCCAGAATTTCCCATGAGAATCTCTATTTTCTGTCCACGTTCAAAAGCATAATATGCAATTCTGTGAAGATCATTATTAATCTCTACCAATGTTATTAACCAAAAAATTTCAGTAAGCATAGAATAAAACATTAATAGTAATTTCTAAGATCATCGCATAATAAATTTAGTACCAGAACAATCATTCATTTCCATTGATCTTATGAAGAAACAATAACATGCCTGATAAATCATAGCCATCTGACCATATTGGCCTTAAACATGCACAATAATGAACTAAACAACAATTTGCTTAATCTGTGTTGAACAAATTTGCAAATGATCATTTTTTTTGACAGTAGCTTGAGATTGGAGTCTAGATATCAATAGCAGAAAACAAATCAATTAATCACCTTCAAACTAAATCAGAACTATCAATTTTGTAACAAAAATGAATTAACATGGAGGAGATTCATCTATAATTCCAGAATTAACATGCATTTCAACAACAATTTCAATCACATAACCATACATCAAGAAACCTCTCATCAGACAAACAGACTTCAGATCACCAACAATTCATTTTCAGGGTAAAGTTAAGAAATCAAATCACCTCCATCCCAAGGAGTATCATCAAGCCTGCAAATCAAAACCCAAATCCTGTTAGTTAAAAAAGAACTTAGGACTCCGAAAACCTTAAATTAAACAAACAGTTCCAATAAGAATCCTAAAATTACCCAAAGATCACGGCGTTCCAGAGCATGATGTTGTTATCCTGCGGGGCTCCACTGATCCCAGCCGGCGGATCGTTCTGCAACCGCTTGAAATCACCAACATTCGGTACTTCATCATATATTTGCTTGTAAGTTTTCCACTTATAAGGCCCTGCCTAAAATCCAGAATCAAGAGAAAATTCCACAAATAAGTTTCAATAAATCACAGAAATTAATGTACAGAAAATTATGATCACCAGCGGGACTAACCTTCCCATTAGAAATACAGAATCAAGAGAAAATTCCACTAATACCTCTCAGCTGACACACTTATAAGTTTTCTCAAAACAATTCATATAGAAACAAATCATAAATTTTCTCAAAAATGGAAATAATCAAAGTAGACGCATATTAGATAAAATTGAAATCAGACTAAATAATCACTTGCCTATTGGACTATTAGTCGAGCATCTTTCGGTGGAGATCAAAATGGCTAGCCCCTGCACACCCGGTTGCTCATCCTGAAACCCCAAAAAAAAATCCACCAAAAATCAACTCATCAAATAATATTTCTAAGCAACAGATTTTCCAAGAAAAGTTTCGAAAATGAAATAAATCCACAAACCTCTAAAGAGAATGTCGAGAGAGCGACAATGGCTTCTTCGACGGGGATCGCCATGAGAGCTCGGCCTTGATTCGGCGAGGATCCCCCGATTCAGCTCGTGTAAAGCAGCGATAGCAGCAGAATCGCCCAAATTTGAGCACAAATTACTGAATGTATGATGAAAAATTTGAAACCCTATATTTTTAAGAGCAGATGGAATGTGGGGAGTTGGTGAGGAGCTCTTGTACTGCCCCCGGATCTCTTCAATTTCATGTCCCAATCACGTTCGCTTCAACTGTATTTACTCAGGTGGTAAAAATTGGCTCGTACACTGATAGCTTCAACTTTAAACTTTATTTACTTTTTTTTGTTCATCACACACTTCTTCCCTGCACGCAGATAAACAGTGAAGGAAACCGCCATAAAAAGTTGACACAGCTGAGAAGAAGATCAGCATCATAAAATAGATGAGAAGAAGAGGAAGGAGGCTTGGATCAGGGGCTTGGATGTTGGTGTGTAGAAGCCAAGGCCAAGGGGATGCGGTTGATGCTCTAGAGGTTGAAGAAAAGTCGACAGAGCTTGCAGGTGAGAAAGAGCTTGCAGGTTGATGCTCTAGATTGAAAGAGCTTAGAAGAAGAGCTGAGAAAGACTCTTGCTCTTCCCCAAAAACAATTTCGTGGTCTCTTCCCCATGTCACGCAAAGAGCTTGCGTCAAGTCACAGTCAAATGGGTCCCACAAATAAAAGACTGAGTTAATATATGAGGGGCTGTTTTTCAAGAAATGCTATCTCGAAAATACAAACCCTTCATCTCAAAGCTTCATCCCAACCTTTAATTCCCCAAGATTTAATCCTGGCCGTCTTTTATCAACCAGTTTGTCCTAGTCAGCTTGTCCTAGTCAGCCCTAGGATTCAAAAATCGCTGTCAAATGTATAATAGATTTATAGAGAATAATGGCTATCATATGCCATATGAGAGCCTCTCTCATACGCCCTCTCACATAAATCACCCAAGTACAACCAAGTACAAGCCCATGTGGGCTTGTACTTGAGTGATTTATGTGAGAGGGCGTATGAGAGAGGCTCTCATATGGCGTATGATAGCCATTATTCACATATTTATATATGCCAAAAATGTACCTAAGAATGACCTCGGGTAGAGATACCTGAGCACACACCCGCTGTTCACGGTTTGTGAGTATTTTTTTTGAAATTTTTTTTGCAGTAGGTAGATATACTTGTTATGTAGCTCCCCACAAAATTTCAGGTCAATCCAACACTGTTTGAGCCTCCGTTCATCGATTTCAAAAACGTTGCGCAAAACTGTCCAAATTCTGGACAGTTTTGTGCAACGTTTTTGAAATCGATGAACGGAGGCTCAAACGGTGTTGGATTGACCTGAAATTTTGTGGGGAGCTACATAACAAGTATATCTACCTACTGCAAAACAATTTTCAAAACAAATACTCACAAACCCATAACAGCTGGGGTGTGCTCAGGTAACTCTACCCGAGGTCATTCTTAGGCACATTTTCCTCTTTATATATATATATATATATATATATATATATATATATATATATATATATATATATATATATATATATATATATATATATATATATATATATATATAGTAAGTCGATACTTTATATGATCGGAAAAAGCGGCTTGCCCTAGGGACTGTGCATCGGGGGTTGTTCGGTCTCCGACGGGGGTCCTCTGCCGCACCGGCTGCCGGAGCCTGGGTTTCTACCCTGCCGGCAGTGATCGGGTGAGGATCTCGTGCGGAACCGGTCTAGATCCGGCGTCCTCGAACGGCGTCCTCGAAGATCCGCTTCGATCCGCTTCAGGTGATCGCGTTCCCGAGTAAGTTCCGGTCGTTGCTTCGATCCGCTTCGAAGATTTAGGCGCGCTTCGATCAGGCGCCCTCCCGTGCGGTTCCGGCGTCCTCTTCAGGCGCGCCGACCCTCTCGTGCGGATCCGGCTTCAGGCTTCAGGCGTCTCGATCCGCCAAGCGATCCCTCGAAGATCCGGCCCTTACGAATCCGGTTGATCGACGTGCTTCGATCTCAAAGTTCCGGCGTTGTTCTGATCGTTCAGATCTAGGGGTTCTTCCCTGCTGGCTGACCGATCCGGTTCATTTTGGGTCCACGAGTAGATCATGGGTAGCAGATCCAATCCCGCTTGTATTAACGCGGGGAATCCTTTTCATCGATGTTCTTCATTCTGTCTTCAAAGGATGTCTTCACCTGCAGTTGCAAAGTCGACACCCAATTACGCTGAAGAATATCCTCCACTACAACGGAATTCTAATAATATTCGGAAGGAAAAAGCTGTCTGCCAGCCACCTGCTCCTTTGAGAGTGGCGAAGACTGGTAGAGAAGCCTGGAGTTCACTTTTTTCCGTAGGGCGTGCAGTTGAGGAGATTAGCAAATGTTCTTACTATCCTCTTCGGGAGGTTCCTTCAGGCAAGACTGTCACTTGGATTTCGCAGGAAGCAATCTCTACTAATGTTGCAAAATGGGGACGGACACTAGCTGGTTATGTGGTGGGGGACAAACCTTTTTATTCTCACCTTCGTGCATGTGTCCATCGTTTGTGGCGGCCAAAGGGTACTTTACAGGTCCACTCTAGAGAAAATGGCTTTTTCTTCTTCGTGTTTGAGCTGGAGGAAGATTGTAGCAGAGTACTCCAAGGAGGGCCTTGGATGTTTGATATAAGGGTGATAGTGCTGCGACGCTGGACTCCAGACCTCACTATGGACAGAGATCTGCTGACATCAATCCCAGTATGGGTAAGATTTCCTGACTTACCACTGAAATTTTGGTCCACAGAGTGCATAAATATTATTGCTAGCTCTATAGGTAAGCCCTTATTCCTTGATAAGGCAACTGCTTTAGGAGAAAGGTACTCCTACGCAAGATGCTTTGTTGAAATTGAAGCAAAAACCAAATTAAAAAATACAATTGAGATTGATGTGGAGGATGAGGAGAATGTGATAATTAAAGTGGATTATGAAAACATGCCTCCAAGCTGTCCAACGTGTGAGTGCTTTGGGCATTCAACCTCCCAATGTCCGTTTAAGAAGGTTTGGGTGGAGAAAGGTAAGGCTACCCTACCTGCAGCTGGAACTATTTTGATTAAGGAAGGGAATGTTAAGAGTAGAGGGTTTTCAGCTATTATAGAGCCTGGAGGTCCTTCTAATGGAAATGTAGAGTGTACTAATGGAGATGCATCGGATGTACATGTGATTCCAAATTCTACGGAAGTTGCGGGCCCTTCTGTTAGTGAACGTGTTGATGACCCTGACAATGTTGGGGATGGAAATGCTGATGAGGATGAATATGAGGATGAATGGGTGGAAGAATTTGATGGAGATGCTACAACAATAAACGAAGAGTGGGAGGATGAAATGTGCCGCTTAGTTCCAAACTTAAAGACACTCAAAAAGACTTTTTTGGATCCACCTCGACGGAAAAGCTCAAGGGATACTAGGAATCCTAAATATCGATAGGATTCTTTGCTCTATCAGAGTTATATGTTTATGTATGGCTTTGTTTCTCTTGCGATTTATGTTTGGTTCTATTTTGTAGACCAATATTGTAATTCGTTGAGTTATATGAATAAAGTTGCTTACCCTTCAAATATATATATATATATTTATATAGCGATCTTCCGTTGCGAAAAAACCTATGCGAAAGCCGTGCGAAAACATTTTTTTTATATTTTTGAAATTTTTTTTTTCAAAAATTCTTTTTTTGATGTTTAATCCATACAAATATATACCCCAGAGAAAATAATGGGTGAACCCGTTGGGCATTAGAGCACACATCCACCAGTTACAAATTTAACGGTCTCAAAACGTGCGAATTTGATGAAATGCCTTGATCGAAGGCCAAATGACATTATTTCTCAACCATTATTTTTTGAGGGGGGTATAACAACATATAATGAGAGTGGAAAAAAGAATTTTTGAAAAAAAAATTTCAAAAAAAAGATAAAAACATTTTCGAACCGTGCAAAATGTTCTCATTTGAAAATTTTCATATATATATATATATATATATATATATATATATATATATATGCAAATCTTCATGTGAGAACATTTCGCACCGTGCGAAAAGATTTTTAGTTTTTTCTTGAATTTTTTTTCAAAAATTCTTTTTTCCACCTTAATTATATGTTGTTATACCACCCTCAAAAAATAAACGTTGAGAAATAATGTCATTTGGCCTTAATCAAGGCATTTCATCCAATTCGCTCGTTTTGAGACCGTTAAATTTGTAACGGGTGGATGAGTGCTCTAATCCCTAACTGGTTCACCCATTATTTTCCCTGGGGTATATAATTGTAAGGATTAAACATCAAAAAAATTAAAAAAAAAATAAAAAAATAAAAAAAATGTTTTCACACCGTGCAAAAACACCTTTTTTCGCAACCGAAGATTACTATATATATATATAGTCATAACTCGTGCCCGCGGGCACGGTTCATTTAAGATTTCCCCCCGCAAAATCTTTTTTCCTAAAAAAATTATTCCCACAGCCAAAATTGTACGGAACAACAAATTAGCGTAAAAATATTTAGCGTCACGGATGCCTTTAGCGCAGAACAACAAATTCGGTACATGCACCTTCGACACGGAATAACAAATTCGGTGCGGGCTCCTTTGGCACGGAATAACAAATTCGGCGTGGAACAACAAATTCGGAGTGGGCGCCTTTGGCCCGGAACAACAAATTAACGTAAAAAATTTAGCGGGCGCTTTGGATGCGAATCAACAAATTCGGCGCAGACGCCTTTGGTGCGGAACAACAAATTCGGCGCGGATGCTTTTGGCGCAAAACAACAAATTAGCGTAAGAAAATTTAGCGGGCGCCTCCGGCACGGGAAATTATTCTTATCTTGGTGCCTATGCCTCGGATAGACGATGGGCCACGTGTTGAGGGAGAGATCATTCGATCTGCAGCAGTATTCGATCTGCATCAGGATTCGATCTACAGTATTAAGCGCAAGTTAAAGTTTTTTTCCAAATGTATTAATTGTGTGCACTCTGCTATTCCCCAGAAACTTGCATTCCCCAAAAACTTTCATTTCCACAGAAACGTTCATTTTCCTAGAAATGTTTTTCCTCCAAAACTTTCCATAAAATCTCATCTCAACCATTCATTCCTCAAGATTAAATCCAAGCCGTCTTTTTATAAACATGTTTGTCATAGTCAGCTTGTCCGAGTCAGCCCTAGGATTCAAAAAAAGTCTTCATATGTAATATATATAGTCATAAGCCGTGCCCTTAGGGCATGGTTCATTTAAAATATTTCCCTCTAAAAATCATAGATCCCCTAATTTTAAACGAACAACAAAAATTAAAGCACAATAATTGTTATTTAGTTAACCCTAAAATTTATTTCTCCCAGAGAATTTAGGTCCCCTCTAAAATTTAGTTTCATCCAGATTTAACTTGTGCCCTAAAGGCATGGTTTATTTAAAATATTCTTCCCCTCAAAATCTTGGATCCCTTAAGTCAAAATAACATCAATAGTTAAAGCGTAATAATAGTTATTTAGTTCCCACCCAAAAATTTTAGTTCCCCCAAAAATTTAGTTCACCCATTCCTTTAAAATATTCCTCCCCTTAAAAGCTTAGATCACCTAAATTTTTTTGATACATCGGAAAGAAGATCGTCTAATTTTAAACAAACAGAAATAATTGAAATGCAATAATTGTTATTTAGTTTCATCCAAAAGTTCCACCAAAATTGAATTTCCCATTCATTCAAAATAATCCACCCTCAAAAGCTTGGAGCCTTTACTTTTAAACGAACAATGATAATAAAAGCGCAATAATTTTATTAAGTGCCCCCAAAAGTTTTAGTTCCCTCAAAATCCAGTTCCTTCCAAATTTAGTTCCTCCAAAATTTTCACAAACATACATCCTACCTATTGATTCCTTAAGGTTCAATTCCAACAATCTTTCTACCCTTCCTTTTTCTCTTAGTCAGTAAACTCGTTCAAAAAACTTCTCAATTGTATAACAGATTTGTTTAAGTAAGGAACCTGTCTAATAGAAATTGGAATGCGTTACTTATATATAACACCAGTCATTTATATAGATCCGAGCAACACCCATATTTTTGTGAGATGTGATCTTAACCATTTCATTATAGATGAGAAAAGTTTGCGCATTTTCTATCAATATCATCATATTTGATGAACTCTTTAAGATAGGAGGCCAAACATAATATGAAACATAAGTATAAAAGAAAAAATTTGTAATAATTCCTATTATTAATCTTAAACCAGTAATGTACATTCTATATATTTCATCCCCCTCAACCTCAATAGAACCAAAGAAACAAAAAAGGCTTCATATAATTATGGTATCTGATCCAAAAAAAATGGAGTCCTTTCATGGAATTTTTTCCTAGTTACAGGTAAAGACATCAGATAGATTTCAGTTTGAGTAGTCACTCCCTTCAGGTTGGATGTGTTTAATCTTGGCCATCTCCTCATTCATTGCCTTTTTTGATGATGATGTTGTTGCTATAGCTGTTGCTGCTACTGCTTGGGTCACTGTTACTACCATCATCTTCTTGCCGATGCTTTTGCTTTTGCTGCTGCTGCTGATCCTTACTCTTATCTGGACTTGCCTTTCAACGGGATGAAGCCTCAGCATGTTTATGTTTGATAACTTTTACATGCTTCAGGAAAAATTTCCCTGCACATTCCTAGCAGTTTTATATCATGAAATAAAATCAGAATATCCCTTTTCAGTTATAGACAAAAGGAGAAATAAGAAAATCAGAAAACCTCATTATAAGATAATCACCTATTGACTTTGGAAGGCACATTCTCAAATGACATGATCACAATCAGATATCCTTCAAAGATGATGACTCTTGATTGCATAATCAATCAAAACAATACACATCAAAAATGTATCCTTTCAATTTGAAAGAGAAAAAACACAACAACCACCTAGTTTAAGACAGTATCTTAATTTTCTTGAATCGATAATATCCTGTCATCCCAGGGATGCAGTCTATAATGATCAAGTTAACCTCAATTTCCTGTAAGCAAAACAAAATCAAAACCATTAGCATCATAATTTTACACAATGATCTTTTGACTGTGGAACAAATTCTTTTTGTAACAAATCCATTGAGCAAATTAACAGGAAAATAATTGATTCAAAAATATCCCTCAATTGTATAATCGATTAAGAGACATTTTAAGCCAGATACTCTTATAGACTTATAGTTAGCACTTCATAACTACTAATAATATCGAAAACCCCATAACTACTAATAATAACTCCTAATTCATGTGTATCTATAAGTTAGCACTTCATAATCGTGTTAAGTAAAGCATTGCCATTCCTATTGTGGTTGTAATACAAAGGACAGTTAATAGACTTTGCTTTATCCAAAAACTGAACCAAGTCGCTTCAAAGCCATTGTTGGCAGGACCATAAAATCAAGTTATTTCCGTTCCTTTTTTACTTTTCAAAGAACAAAAGAATGTATAATAATTAATCATGTACATTAATAATTCAGATATACTTCACAATATTACAAATTCCTCCTATTTAAGGAAGACGAATTCAATGAGTGGGCGTTCAAGAGGATTACTTCTAAAGAACATAAGACCATAAGAAGGTATGAACATCGGAATTAAATTTTCAAAATTCCTATTGCATGAGCATGGTAATATCATAGGCTGATAATTTGATGGTAATAGAAAGCGTGGTGGGCAATATTTATTAAAGATAATAACAAACAACTTGCATGCATATATGCATTCCTTGTTAAGAATTTTCATGACATGGATTTAAAAAATAAGAGAACATGGGAAATGATTTGAATAGATTATACACGCAATTCTGCTTGTGACTCAAAAAGTCAAGACCTCTTGAAATTAACAGATTGCCCAAGCATTTGGTCCACAGAAACCAAATTTCAAATGATCAATCTTAAAATATAACATTTATTAAAAGACAAACCTAATAAAGAGGGTATCATTACTAATGCCTCTTCCTGTGTGTTACGCCTATTTGGCCGAGGCCCGAAAGACACGAGCCCAGAAACCCGACCTCCGGTCAAGAGCCCATCTGCGCACTCAGGCCCACTCGATAAGGCCCTATGGGGGACTCCCCCAAATGTCGATCCGACCCGGTCCCGGTAACACACGGGTCACTCACCCACTCCTGCGATAACCGCTCCCTCGATCCCGCTACCACTTAAGGGCAGTTATGGGGAGATGCTGGCGTGGCGCAGGGAGCGGCGACGGGGGGGGCGGATTGAGGGGGCACGATGGGGGGCGGACGAGCGACGTGGGTCGGGGGCAATCACGGCGGAGGTCTATAAAGGGGCTAGGAGGACGACAGGACAAGGGACCTGCATCTCAGGTATTCAAAACCTAAGGTACTCCATCAACGACCTAGCTCCCCCATTTCTCCTCCTTCCTCCCCCGCTCGCGCCGTGAGACGCCGTACCGATCTCCTCTCGAGTCGTACCGTCTCCGCCGGGCCTCCTCTTTTAGATCACTGTCTGACTTAGGCATCGGAGGGGTTTTGGCCGGAACCAAGGTCCGGCCCCCCTGACGAGTGTTCTCGTCTACGCAGGAGGATATCCAATCCACGGGCCGAGGCTTCCCCTCCGCCCCTCGCCGACCACGCAACCAACTCGACGACCGAGGCTTCCCCTCGTCGTCCGACTGCCGAGGCCGAGCACAACCGACCGAGGCCAAGCGTCTCAACCCAGGCCGAGGCTTCCCCTCGCCCTACCAATGACCGAGGACCCCGATTCGACCCAGCCGACGCGCTCCACGTCGTCCGCAGATCCGACTCGAGCCTCGACTGCACCAACTCGACTCACCCGAGGGACCCAAGCGGGCCCCTTGACCACGTTGACCGGGTTGTCCACGGTCAACGCTCTGTAGTGAGAAAACACTCTGAAACATCTGGCGCCGTCTGTGGGAACGAACTGTCCCACGAAGAAACAAACCACACCTGCAATGACGCAACCTCACCCGTCTCGGCGAAAGGAGAGCAAGGCCCTGACGCGAAGCGACAGGGCCCGCCATCGTTGGCAAGAATGGGCACGGGCCCGACGCGAGGAGGATCGTGAGGAAAGGGCCGGGAGACCCTCCCCGTCCCCGCCGGTCGGGAGACCGAGTGCATCTGTAACGGCGCGCAGCTCGGACGTAGCTTTGGTGGTGTCGGTGATCATAGACACTACCATGGTACGGCGACTGCTTGTCGACACTGGCAGCTCCTGCGACGTCCTCTTCATGTCAACCCTGGAAAAGATGGGGCGGCGGAAAGAAGACTTACGACCTCGCTCGGGTCCCGTGGTAGGATTCACGGGTCACTCCACCCCCATCATCGGCACGATCCATCTCCCGGTGACGCTCGGAGACGCACCAGACTCGGTGACCCTGGCGGTGGAATTCATCGTATTGGGGATCGGGTCGGAATACAATGGGATCATCGGCCGACCCCTACTCAACGCCGTCGGCGCGGTAGTCTCGACCCTCCACCAGACTATCAAGTTCCGAACGCCCGGGGGGATGGGGCAAGTCGAAGGCGACGCGGGGAGACCGAGTACCTGCTATCAACTGGCGGAGGAAGGCCCCGAAGATCGTCTAGCCGACCGGATGGCCGCGCTCAACTTAAGGAGCGGGCCAAGGCCCGCCCCCGCGGAGGAGCAAGAGCAGATCCCGGTCACGAACGTCGAGGGCCGGTTCGTCTCGATCGGGAGAGGGCTAAGCCAGGACCTGAGGGATCAACTGATCGAATGCCTGGAGGCGAACCTAGACATCTTTGCTTGGTCACCGGAGGACATGCCCGGCGTAGACCCCCAGGCGATTGTCCACCAGATCAACGCCGACCCCAACTTCAAGCCGGTCAGGCAGAAGAAGCGGAACCTAGGCGGCGAGAAGATGAAGGCGGCCTCCGAGGAAGTGAGCGTCTCCTTGACGCCGGCTTCATACGAGAGGTCTGGTACCCGGAATGGCTGTCGAACGTGGTGATGGTCAGGAAGCCCAACGGGAAATAGCGAATGTACGTGGACTTCAGTGACCTTGACAAGGCTTGCCCCAAGGACAGCTACCCCTTGCCGCGCATCGACCACCTGGTGGACAACGCCTCGGGGTACGAGATGCTTAGCTTCATGGACGCCTACTCGGGGTACAATCAAGTCCAGATGGACCCCCGGGACGAAGAAATGACAGCCTTCACGACGGACCGGGGAACTTACTGCTACAAGAAGATGCCATTTGGCTTGAAGAACGCGGGGGCCACCTACCAGAGAATGGTCAACAAGGTTTTTAGCTCCCAGATCGGGAGGAACCTAGAAGTCTACGTCGACGACATGCTTGTCAAGTCAAGACGACCGGAAGACCACATCGCCGACCTGCGGGAGACCTTCGAGCGGTTGCGGCGACACCACATTCGAATCAACCCCGCGAAGTGCACGTTCGGGGTAAGATCTGGCAAATTCTTGGGGTTTATGATAACTAACCGTGGCATTGAAGCTAATCCTGACAAGATCGAGGCGCTGATCAACATGCGAGAGCCGACGACGATCAAAGAGCTACAGAGGCTGAATGGGCGCATCGCAGCCCTGGGGCGATTCCTTTCCAAATCAGCGGAAAGATCGCTTCCCTTCTTCAAGGTCCTGAGAAAAGCGATCGCAGAACCTTCAGATAATAGGAAGGCGATACTATGGGACGAAGACTGCTCCAGGGCGTTCGCGGATCTCAAAGAGTATCTCCGCAGCCCGCCTCTCCTGTCCAATCCACGGGAAGGGGAGTCGCTGAGCCTTTACCTGGCGTGCGCGGAGGAAGCTGTGAGTTCGGTGCTGATCCGGGAAGACGGAGGGGTGCAGTGGCCGGTATACTACACGAGCCGGATCTTGAAGGGGGCGGAGGTGCGATACTCGCCCATGGAGAAACTGGCGTACGCCCTCGTTCTCTCAGCACGAAGGCTCCGACCCTATTTCCAGGCCCACACCATACTGATCCTGACCGACTCACAACTGGAGCAGAACCTCAAGAGATTCGATCGAATGGGGAGGATGCTAAACTGGGGAGTGGAACTAAGCGAGTTCGACCTCCGATTCAAACCACGCACGGCCATCAAAGGGTAGGCCCTGGCCGACTTCATCGCTGAGTGCACAACGGAGGGAAATGGCCCCCCGGAGGAAGAAGGCTCAGCAATGGTAATTCCCCAACCCTTGTCCTTTCTTTCGGCTGACCACCTCCAGCCAGGAGTTCCAGGAGCGTGGATCGTCCATGTGGACGGATCGGCCACACAGTCAGGAGGCGGGGCGGGGATTGCGATCCGATCTCCGGAAGGGAACATTGTGGAATACGCGTTGCGGTTCGAGTTCCCAGCCACCAACAACGTGGCGGAATACGAAGCGGTGATCAACGGCCTAAGGCTGGCCTTGGAGCTCGGGGCCGAGTCCATCCGCCTCCTCAGCGACTCGAAGCTCATTGTCAACCAACTCCTGGGGAGTTACGAGGCGCGGGAGGAGGCGATGCAGAGGTATCTCACTGTCGCCAGAGTGGCGTTGTCCAAGTTCAAGAACGTGGAAGTCTTGCACCTCCCGCGATCGGAGAATGCACGGGCAGATGCGTTGTCGAAGCTAGCCTCGTCCTCGCCAAAGGAGCTGGGCCGCACCATCTACGTGGAGAATCTGCAGTCCCCCAGCACGGAAGAGCAGGAGATGATGGCGATCGACCGGGAACCCACCTGGATGGACCCGATCATCCAGTACCTCACTCATGGGGAGGTGCCGACAGATGGGGACGAACGCCGAACCCTGGAGAGAAAGGCGCTCCGATACGTGATCCATGAGGGGACGCTCTACCGGAGACGCTGGACCAAGACGGATGTCCTCCCATACTTGAAGTGCATCGGACCGCAGGAAGCTGACTACGTCCTACGGGAGGTTCACGAAGGGATCTGCGGGAATCACCACGGGGGCAAGATGGTCGCACAGAAGATCTTGAGGCAGGGATACTACTGGCCGACCCTGGCCCAAGACGCAACAAGTTACGTCCAAAAATGCCAAGAATGCCAGAGGTATGCCCACCACACCTCGACTCCCCCGTCAGAGCTCATCCCTATCGTGAGCCCCATCCCCTTTGCGAAATGGGGGCTCGACATCCTCGGACCGTTTAAACCGGGCCGAGGGCAGCGGAAGTATCTGATTGTGGCGGTGGACTACTTCACCAAGTGGATCGAGGCCGAACCGTTGGCCACCATCACGTGGAAGAAAGCCAAAAGCTTCGTGTGGAATTCCATCATCTCCAGATTCGGAGTGCCACGGGCCATCGTCACAGACAATGGGAAGCAGTTCGACTCCGCAGGGTTCAAAGATTTTTGCGAGGAATGGGGAATCAAGCTTCTCTTCGCCTCTGTAGCGCACCCCCAGACCAACGGAATGGCGGAAGCGGCCAACAAGTGCATCATAGAGCCCCTCCGAAAGAAAGTGAATGACGCCGAAGGGAACTGGCCGGAGGAGCTCCCCGGGATACTCTGGTCATACCGGACGACCCACAAGGAGGCCACTGGCGAGACCCCATTCATGCTCACTACGGGGCTGAGGCGGTGGTGCCGGTCGAATTGGGCGAAGAATCTCTCCGCCTCAAATACTTTGACGAAGACAGGAACTCGCATGGTCTGGAGCTCAGTCTGGAGCTCCTCGGTGAGCGACGGGAGCAGGCACTGGCCACCATCATCCGCCAGAAGCAGAAGGTGGCCCGATACTACAACACTCGGGTACGGGGAAGAAGCTTCCACCTTGGAGACCTGGTCCTCCGAAAAGCGGGCTTCAACTCTGATACCGCTCGCAAAGGGAAGCTCGCGGCTAGATGGGAGGGGCCCTACAAAGTCATCGAGGTCCTCGGACCCGCAGCCTACCGACTAGCCGATATGGAGGGGAGGATTCTCACTCACACCTGGAATACGGAACATTTACGCAAATACTTTCAATAAATGTATCGTTTCTTATGAAATAAATTTGTTTTGAATTCATTCCTTTCCAGATAAAGCAAAAAGATATACAAAGAGACGCACGAAGAGGCCGAGGGGCATTCCCCTCCCTCATTTTTCTCCGGGGGCACCGGTGGAGCCACAGGCTGGCAGTCCACTAGGGCCTTCCCCCATACTCCGTTCGACGTCAGGGTACATCCGAAGATCCTCGAAGTTGACCCCCGAGAGTGGGAACTTCTTTTGGATCTCGGACTGACACCGGGCGAAGCCCTTCTCGAACGCCTCCGATAAGGCGGTCTCAACGAAGGAGGTGGCATACTCAGCCACGGCATCCTGAGCGATCCGGGCCGGATCCACCTCCTCAAGCCCACGCATCCGGGCCTCTAAGGTCTCGATCTGGCGTTGGTGCTCCGCCCTCTCCTTCTCGATCTCCCGGGATCTCTCGCCAAGTTGAGCAAGGAGGATCCTCGCCTGCTCCTCCGCCGCTTCCAGACGATCGGAGAGCTCCAAGGTCTCGGAGGCAGCAGCAGGGGTGGGGATCTGTCCAGCTCCCCCAGACGTGTCGGCGCCTCTCAAAAGCTCGGCGACCCGCGCCTCGGCCTCCGACTTTGCAGTCAGAGCCAAGGCTCTCTCCCGGTCCGCCTCCTCCAGGGCAGAGGACAGCTCAGTTACGCGGGACTCCAAGGACTGGACCCGCGCTTCCTCTAACTGACCTGCCTCCCCCTCCTCACCGGGGGCTACAGGGCCTCGCCCGGCATCGGATTTGGCTTTGGGAAGAGCCGCGAATTGGCGCCTCATTGAGAGGCCCACCGAGGACAACTGCACCAAGGCAACGAAGGTAAGGCAGCGAAAGCAGCTGGAGGAAGGGAGGACAAGCAGAGACACACTACCTGTTGACCAGCCTGAATCACGAAGGTGGCCAAACAGTCACCTCTGACTCCGTCCAACACTACCTGATCGGGAGGGAGACTACAGTTCTCGGCCACTCGTGCGGCGGCTCCGCGGCTCGAAAACACCGACTCCTTCTCCCCCACCGGGAAGCGTGGACGAAGAAGACCCTCCCCTGACGAAGGGAACTCGCCAGGAGTGGAGCGGAATGCGCCAAGATACCGATCGTAGGCATCGGGGAGAGAACCGTCCGGGAGAGGTGAAGGGCCGACCCACGGCCAAGCAACCTCAACGGGGGCGGGTTGAGGTTGATCAGCAGTCGGCAGGACATCAACCCCCTCGACCCCCTCACGGACCCTCTTGGAAGACCCCAGCAAGGGGAGAGAGGGGGATGACACCCTCTTCCTTTTTGAGCCTCCGGTCGTGGTCACGACCCGCTGCTTCTTCCGGACCTCCAGCACATGATCCCTTCTGCGCGGATCCGGATCTGGGACCTGCACGTGAGCGCTGGCGGGAGAAGGACCGAGAGGGAATCCACCTGCACTCAAAGGAGAAATGAGAGACCAAGCAGAGCCCGGGTGACCTCGAATGGCGAACACTCGGAGAAGCTTACCTAGGGGCCACACCGTCTTACGCAAGTTATGGTCACTAAAGAGGACGTCGATCGAGCGCTCCCTCGCAGGAATCGCCAGCATGTCCTTCGCCGTCTGCTGCTCGGCGACCGTCGGCTCACCCAGATCGAGGATGACTGCACCGGCCGCCTCCCACCTAACCGGGAAGGGTACACTCGACGGGAACGTGACAAACACGTATTCCCCCTTCCAGCGTTTCAGGGAGCTCGGCAACCCCAGCACCAGGGTCATTTTCGGGCGGGCGCTGATGTAAATCCACGCCCCTGATTGGTGGTGGCTCAGGCGGTAGAACTGGGCAAAGAGACGAAGAGAGGGCGCCACTCCCCTCAGCATACAGACAACAATGAACCCGACGAGGAGCCCGACGGCGTTGGGGCAGAATTGACACAGGCACACGTTGTGGGCCTGAAGGAATTCAACGATAAAAGGATGGAGCGGGAAACGAAGCCCGAAGCGGAAACACTTCTCGTATATTCCAACCTCGTTGGGGCCAGGAAAGCAGATCCGCTCGTCAGCCCCAGGGGCACGAGCCGAGTAAGGCGGAAGCAGGTAGGCGGAGCGCAGGCTCCCGATGGCGGTGGCACAGATCGACGAAGGCCATGACAAGACCTCTGGGGGCACCCCTGAAAGATCATCCCCGTGCCGACAAATCGCCGAAGGAGGGCTACCCGCCAGGCCCGGAGCCGCGTCGCGCTCCGGCCGACCCGAACCCGTGGCAGAGGAAGACGACATGAGGCAGAGCTCAGGCAGAATAGGGATCAGCGCAAAGAAGAAAACGACGGGATGGCGGCTCACGAACCCCTCGGCTTCTCAACTTAAGACGACCCCGCGAGCGGTGGGGATAAGCTTGCAGCTACACGTGGCAGCATCAGAGGACCGACGGCGCTTCGGAGCCCGCGCCTTAAAAGTATCGAATGGGCCAACTCATGATGACGACTAATAAATGAGTCGGCATCGACTGGCGAGCCTGTCAAAGTCGGCGGAAGTCACATCGGCCGAGCCGAACCGGCCGAGGCCGATCGACCCGACCGATGGGGGCAATTGTTACGCCTATTTGGCCGAGGCCCGAAAGACACGAGCCCAGAAACCCGACCTCCGGTCAAGAGCCCATCTGCGCACTCAGGCCCACTCGATAAGGCCCTATGGGGGACTCCCCCAAATGTCGATCCGACCCGGCCCCGGTAACACACGGGTCACTCACCCACTCCTGCGATAACCGCTCCCTCGATCCCGCTACCACTTAATGGCAGTTATGGGGAGATGCTGGCGTGGCGCAGGGAGCGGCGACGGGGGGGCGGATTGAGGGGGCACGATGGGGGGCGGACGAGCGACGTGGGTCGGGGGCAATCACGGCGGAGGTCTATAAAGGGGCTAGGAGGACGACAGGACAAGGGACCGGCATCTCAGGTATTCAAAACCTAAGGTACTCCATCAACGACCTAGCTCCCCCATTTCTCCTCCTTCCTCCCCCGCTCGCGCCGTGAGACATCGTACCGATCTCCTCTCGAGTCGTACCGTCTCCGCCGGGCCTCCTCTTTCAGATCACTGGCTGACTTAGGCATCGGAGGGGGTTTGGCCGGAACCAAGGTCCGGCCCCCCTGACGAGTGTTCTCGTCTACGCAGGAGGATATCCAATCCACGGGCCGAGGCTTCCCCTCCGCCCCTCGCCGACCACGCAACCAGCTCGACGACCGAGGCTTCCCCTCGTCGTCCGACCGACGAGGCCGAGCACAACCGACCGAGGCCGAGCGTCTCAACCCAGGCCGAGGCTTCCCCTCGCCCTACCAACGACCGAGGACCCCGATTCGACCTAGCCGACGCGCTCCACGTCGTCCGCAGATCCGACTCGAGCCTCGACTGCACCAACTCGACTCACCCGAGGGACCCAAGAGGGCCCCTTGACCACGTTGACCGGGTTGTCCACGGTCAACGCTCTGTAGTGAGAAAACACTCTGAAACACTGTGATTTATTTCATTCCGACTTGAAAGCTTTCAGGCCATAGGAAGGTGAATAGTGCCATTCTCAGACATCCCTATTTCAGAAGCTGAGCAGCAAGCATGAAGAAGAAAAGGCACGATGAAGCAAAAGGCAATATGAAAAATATGTGATAATCGATTGATTGACGTAAGTACTTCAAATTTTCAATGTTCTTCAATTTTTCATATCCTCATTTTTATTGTTTAATTTAATCCTCCTTTTAATTTCTTCTCCCAGCTACTTTTTCATTTGAATTTTTAAACATTACTCTACGATTCTACTTTATCTAACAGAAATTAGATACATGAAATAAGTTATATTTCACATTTTTATGCATTTCAAAATAAGAAATACCATTCACTTGTTAATCTTTTGCCATTAGACAAACTAAACCCAATGATTCTATTTGATCTTCACATATATTTAGTGGAAACTGTTATATAAAGTTATACGACGGCTTCTGAAGTAAAGCTACCATCAATTTAAGTATGTCAGCTGAGCATCCATCATAGGGGCTTGACATGGAATTCCTTGAATCTAACTCCTAAATGAATATACACAGTGTTATCAACAATTTGTGGAAACCCCTACAAACATCAAAACAAATATAATTGATTACATCCACATTGTCATCATGAACATACACTTCTTTAATATGGAAAATGCAAACAAACACCATGCACACACAACTCTTTATGAGTTATCAGTAACCATCAACATGATTTTACCATCTCAGGTTCTTTACTCTGTGAATAATTAGCAACCACATGCATTTGTATGAGTTAAAACGTATGCAGTTAAAAACTTGTCAGTTAACGTTTTTGCAATCAATTTTCATATGTTTGTCAGTTAATCGTGGGTGCAATAAACAATTATTGTGTTAACAATAGATAACAAATTTTCATATGTTTGCAGGTTCATATTTTGTTGGTCCATATGATTGCTGATTATAGGGAGAAACAAACACCATGTATAACAAATTTGTAGAATTAAACTGCATTTTTGGGGAGAAATAACAGTGGTAAGGGCATGCAGGGTTCATATGTATTCCTCGGGGATAAATAACAGCTTTTTGCCAAACATTTATTGGCATAATTCATGCTAATTTATTGTCGTACAATCGCCCAAGGGATTAAATTAGCAAGCGAATTTATTGGCATGAATGTATGAATATGTGAATTTATTGGAATCTTAACATAACACTTATCTGGTCAAAATTAAGATTACAAATGAAGTATATGAATAAGCTAAGTAACGCCAATATAATTAACTCACATATTAATTCACTAACAATAAATCAAGCAAAATCCTTATTAATTCACAGTGGGTAATACATTTTGATAATGTAATAAAATTCCAAATGACAATGCAAGATTTCATGACCCGAATCAAGTAAAAATAGAAATTTTTGTACTCGCCTACGTCATCCTCCCGCGCTTCTTCCTCTGAAAAAACTCCCAAGTACCAAAACCAGATGTCCAAATCCCACTTATACCCCAATTCCAAGAGCATCACATAATCTGGATTCTCTCTACTTCTCATCTTCATCTGTCACAAAACCTGATATAAATGAAAAAGGGAGAATATTACAAATGAGTGTTAGTTTTCTCAGGCTTGGACTCCCAACCGAACAATAAAAGACAGCATACCCTATACATCATATCAAGCTTGAATTATTAACAGACGTACATTAGAAATATAATTAATATATTTAAAAATCATACGCAACATAAAAATTGTCATTGTTCTCAGATTTTTCTTAAGTTATCTATATTACAAAAAAAACTTCCCAGAGTTGATACTTCTAGCGCTCTTCCTCCCAACCTGAGAAGCCAAATCATTATCTAGAACAAATTATTTCATTATCATGTCAGTATTTTTATGATTATAACGCATACGTATTCCAAGTTCCAGCATCTAAATCCCTCAAAATGTTTCCTAAAATCTCTGCAGTAATAGTTCATGAGCCCATAAAAACATGTTCTGCCATTAAAACAAAGATACCAAAATATTAACCTTGATTGATATATTTTCATCCTTCCTCTAATTGATTTAATTTGATCGTTTTCATTCAAGATTTACTCATCCATCTCAAGAGTGCAAGTAGACAAACCTGAAAAGGCAGCAATGGAAACAATCCTTCGAGAAACCACCTTTATCCTTACATAGGGAAAAGGAGATGAAAACCAACCCCCCTTTGTTGAAAACAATGATCTAGGATTTATAGTTTGATGATGACAAACAGAGATGAACGATCTGATGTGTGTGTTAAGTATTTGCAGGAGTGGCAAGGATGTAAATATCCAAATGATGGCTAACTCAAAGAGATGGAGGAATTGCTATACACATAGCAAATTGGACTTGGTCCAATATGAGATGAAATGGAAGCTCGGGTGGCAAAATTGTAATTCTGGCTAGGGTTGACTACAAACCACTATATAAGCCATCACTTAATCTTTTTCCCCCTCTAATCAAACTCACGGTTGCCCACAACAAAACAAGCTACTGCATTTTTTTTATTGGAGAGCACAATTCAATGGATCACAAAGCACCAATGGAAAAAGAGCATGCATCAAGCAAATATAAGGTGAGTTTTGTTTTCTGTTAACAAAAAGCCTTAACATCCTGTGCATTTTAAGTTAATGGGCACATCCTGGGAAAATATAAGGGGAGTTTTGTTTTCAATGAAGGGTTAATGGGCACTTAATGGGCACGCCATGTACTTTTTAATTTGACACGTGTGTAATTAATTGATTAAGGGCAGTGTGAAAACATGAGGGGCAAACTTGTAAATTTCTCTAACCTAGTCTTTTAAAACCCTTTGATGTGGCTGAGGTTTTAGACATCTCAACGTGAGCCTCCAAAATTTACATTGGGCGGCTGACAAAAAAGCGGAGGGCGGCTGAGAAATTTTTTTGGTGCGGCATTAACCAAAGATCGGGGAGAGGCAAAAATTTATAATACAAGGAGAAAGACTTCACGAAGCTGCGAGGGCATCAACATCATCTCCTAGAACCTTGCTGCCGCCACGAGCTCTTCAAAGCTGCCGCCTTCTTCATCTTGTTGGCGTATCCCGCTGCCGCGACCCATTGTCGTCCTGAAGAACCTTTACATTCCGATCGGCACCATACCGTGTGCACACTAGGTTGCCGTGCTTCATCAAGCTGCTACCAATCAAGCTATCGACTACTTCGTTGCTGCTTGCTGGAGAGAGCAAAAACAACGCGCTGCCGTAGACAAGCTTTCCTCGTGACATCGACCAGTGTACGGCGGCAGCCATCCATCCTCTGTCGCGAATACAACTTGCGGCCTCATTGCTGTATGTCAATCGGAAGGGTCTGCAAGCTATTTGAGGGTGGAAGAGAGTGCATGGATTAATTAAATGAGGAGAAATAGTGGGTACAACGAAATAGCTGAAGGCTCAGGCAAAATAAATTGGCAGTTGGAGTAAGGACATTGGGAATTAAATTATACACATGATCTTTGGCTTTCCAAGGCAGCCTATGAGTTTGAAGTGATTTGGCCTACAGAATTCAAGTTCCAACAAGATTTTCTGTGCGTACAGACCACCAATTAATTGAAGTGAACTGCAACTGCTATACGCACAGACCAGAATACTATTTGAGCTGTATCTTGACATCCAGAAGCCGGATTAAGACACCGTTTGTGCCAGACTGTAGCTGAGGCTGTGCTGATTGACAGAGATGCTACACAGACACGAACTGAGCATTTCTTAACCCTGAACTCTTTATATTCGTGTATTTGTGTATCGATCTCTGTAGGGGAAACTTTACCTGTTTGTGTTACTTTTGGGGACCTGACGACTTGGGAGTCGTCACGGAGGGAGAGCATCTGACTAGATTGATAGTGTAGAGCACGTGGTGTGCGTACGAGCTAGGTGAGAGTAGATTTGGGATCTTGACTCATTGTAGCTGTACTTGATTACATATCTATCTAGTAGTTGCTTTCGGGGGCTGGAGTAGGTCGTGGGGACGACCGAACCAGGGTATATCTGTGCGTATTCTGTGATTGCTATTTTATTGCACTGTCTGTGCCTATAACTGCGTGGGATTGTTCGTGGATTGCACGAATATTTTTATTAGCCTATTCACCCCCCCTCTAGGCTACGATCCCGATCCAACAAGTGGTATCGGAGCCAGTTTAGAGGATCTAGTCTAGATTTTTAGATGACCATGAATATATCTGATTGTGCTTTTGCTGAAGGTCAGTCTATAGCCCGTCCCCCTAAGTTTAACGGTGTAGACTTTGCTTATTGGAAGGCGAGGATGAAAATCTATCTAGTGTCTGTAGATTATGATGTGTGGGATATTGTTGAAAATGGTTATAGTCTACCCACTATTAAAATTGAAGACACTGTTATGAATAAGCCTAAAGACAAGTGGGATTTAGCTGATAAGAAACTTTATACTCTTAATGGTAAAGCTATGAATGCGCTTATATGCTCTCTTGATAAATCTGAGTTTAATCGTATCTCACATTGTCTAACTGCGCAGGAAATCTGGCACACTCTGGAGGTGACACACGAGGGAACATCGCAAGTGAAGGAATCCAGACTTGCGTTGCTGAGCACAGAATACGAGAGCTTCCGCATGCTACCAACAGAATCTGTGAAAGAGATGTTTGCGAGGTTCACGGACATCGTCTACAAATCCAGTTCCCTCGGTAAGCCATACTCTAGCCATGAACAGGTACGAAAGATATTAAGGGCGCTACCGAGCTCGTTCAGGCCTAAAGTCACTGCTATTCAAGAAGCTAAGGACTTGTCAACAATGAAAGTGGAGGACTTGATAGGCAACCTAATGTCACACGAGCTTGAGTTGCAGAGTATAGAAGCCAGAGAGAAACCTGAAGAGAAGACCAAAGCTTCCACACCATTAGCTCTTCAAGCTAACGACGACGATCTTGATGAAGAGCAAGCTCTAATGGTCAGAAACTTCAGGAGATACATTCAGACTGATCAAGGAAGAGCTGAGATGGGAAAAAGGTTCATTCGTTCTAATAATTCTAATTTTGGTTGAAATTCCTATGATCAGAAAGCTATTAATAGAAGTGAATGTTTTAAATGCAGGAAGAAAGGGCACCACATAAAAGACTGCCCACAACAACACACAGCTCAAGTTGCAAAAGGAAAAACGAAAGTGCTGACGTGGGACATGGATAGCGAAGCTGAGGAGGAGGATGAGGAACATGAAGCCCACTCCTGCATGGCATTGATGGCCAAACACAATGAGGTAGAATCTCCCACTAAAGCTGAATTCTTAGAAATCTGTAAAGGAATGCAACATAGAATTGATGAGCTAGAAGCTGATGTGGAATGCTATAGGAATGATAATTTTGATATGCAACAAACTGAGTATGACATGTCTATAGAAATGAAAAATATTAAACAAGAGCTTGTTGCATGCAAATCTACCATTACTATGTTAGAAAAAGAGAAAGCTAGCTTGCCTGAAAAAATTGATTGTCTTTCATGTCCCTCTTTATTAAAGGATATCAGCATGAATAAGCTAGATAAGATAAATCTTGGAACTGAAAATGAATTGCTTTCTGAAAAAATTAACATGCTAAATCTTGAACTTAAAGAAAAAATGAGGGATTTTGAAAAGAAAGAAGAGGAAAACAAGCAAGCTTTCATTAGTAAATGCACTTTGCTTGTGAATGAAAATGATATCTTGAAATCCAAAGTCACCACCCTAGAATTGTCATTAAAGAGATTTTCCATTGGAAAACAAAATTTGGACATTATTCTTGGAAATCAAATTTATGGCAATAATAGGCGAGGACTAGGATATTGTCTTAAAAATGTTGAAAAATCAAAATATAGAAAAGTTCACATTGAATCAACAAAGGTTGGAAATTTTCATGCTAAGTGCTTTACATGTGGATGCGTTGGTCATACTTCATATCATTGCAAATATAGGAACAAAAATATTAATTTCAAACAAATATGGGTTCCTAAATCTTTGATGACTAACGTGAGTGGACCTTATTGGATTCCAAGGTCACACACGACACCTTTTTTGTAGGTGGATGGAAATTTGACTAGGAGCAATAAATTGAACGTCTCATTATTTTTAGCTCCTTAGTCAAACGGCGACGTGAAGGTATATCTCATTCTTTGAACTTAATGCATACCTTCATAGCATTTTTTTTCTTTTTTTAACATTTTTGTGTGCTTGGATTTTCTTTGTTTTTGTTTTTGTTTGCTTGATTGTTTTTAGTGTGTTTATTTCATTATAAAACAAAAAAAATGAAAAAAAAAACTAAAGCAAAAAAAAACTTATTGCATATCTTCCTCTTTGCATCATTCTAGTGATATAAATGAATGATGATCATATCCTTGTAGAAAGTGTAGTATTATTATCATGGCTACATGCGTATGTTTTATTTCTTAATAGCCATGCCAAGTTCAATGCTTTAATAATTTGATTTCTACACCTACTTTCACTTCCACGAATATTAGACTATGTCGTACTTTTGGAGATACTATTTATGAATATTGGAAAAGTGAATGTAGGATGATTATTAACTGAAAAATCTACGGGATATGATGTGATTTGCCATGAATAAAAATTGAGCACAAAACAAAGGAAATGAATGTAAAAAAAATATTGAAAATTGCTCCGTATGAAAAATGGATACAATTCATGGCAAATACACTACCCACGAGTATCCAACATAAGCTTTATGGGTAATCTTTAGCGTTGGTGTTTTTACTTGTCAAGCAATGTCACCCCCACATCTAAGAGTCCTTTTAGGCTATGTTTTGGGGTGTGATACCTTGAACTCATTTTTAATGAGGTGGGGAAAATCAATCCTAGGTGATATAAAGTTATTTGGAAAATGATGGATTGGTTTTGGTTGAAATTTGTAAAAGTATCTCCCTTTGTACGCCTATGTTTAATAATTGCACTTACACGATGGTGTAGACTTCTATTTATTAATATCGTTGGATTTGAAGTGCTAATTATAGAATGTCGACATGCAAATGCTAGTTATAATTAATAATGCTCTTTTTTTACATGTGCTATGTTTTTAATCTTCATGAATACACTTTTGATGATGACAAAGGGGGAGAAAGGTGTGTGTTGAAAGATTTTTGGTATCAAATTCATGAGAATGGGGAGCTTGGAAAAAGGGGGAGCTTGCTAATTATATTGTTATATTGTGCATACTAGTAATATTTGATATCATCTCATTGAATATACGTCACACACGTACACTTATTTGTGCAAATCCTTTATGGGTTTGTCATCATCAAAAGGGGGAGATTGTTGAAAACAATGATCTAGGATTTATAGTTTGATGATGACAAACAGAGATGAACGATCTGATGTGTGTGTTAAGTATTTGCAGGAGTGGCAAGGATGTAAATATCCAAATGATGGCTAACTCAAAGAGATGGAGGAATTGCTATACACATAGCAAATTGGACTTGGTCCAATATGAGATGAAATGGAAGCTCGGGTGGCAAAATTGTAATTCTGGCTAGGGTTGACTACAAACCACTATATAAGCCATCACTTAATCTTTTTCCCCCTCTAATCAAACTCACGGTTGCCCACAACAAAACAAGCTACTGCATTTTTTTTTATTGGAGAGCACAATTCAATGGATCACAAAGCACCAATGGAAAAAGAGCATGCATCAAGCAAATATAAGGTGAGTTTTATTTTCTGTTAACAAAAAGCCTTAACATCCTGTGCATTTTAAGTTAATGGGCACATCCTGGGAAAATATAAGGGGAGTTTTGTTTTCAATGAAGGGTTAATGGGCACTTAATGGGCACGTCATGTACTTTTTAATTTGACACGTGTGTAATTAATTGACTAAGGGCAGTGTGAAAACATGAGGGGCAAACTTGTAAATTTCTCTAACCTAGTCTTTTAAAACCCTTTGATGCGGCTGAGGTTTTAGACATCTCAACGTGAGCCTCCAAAATTTACATTGGGCGGCTGACAAAAAAGCGGAGGGCGGCTGAGAAATTTTTTTGGTGCGGCATTAACCAAAGATCGGGGAGAGGCAAAAATTTCAAAAATTTATAATACAAGGAGAAAGACAACTTGCGGCCTCATTGCTGTATGTCAATCGGAAGGGTCTGCAAGCTATTTGAGGGTGGAAGAGAGTGCATGGATTAATTAAATGAGGAGAAATAGTGGGTACAACGAAATAGCTGAAGGCTCAGGCAAAATAAATTGGCAGTTGGAGTAAGGACATTGGGAATTAAATTATACACATGATCTTTGGCTTTCCAAGGCAGCCTATGAGTTTGAAGTGATTTGGCCTACAGAATTCAAGTTCCAACAAGATTTGCTGTGCGTACAGACCACCAATTAATTGAAGTGAACTGCAACTGCTATACGCACAGACCAGAATACTATTTGAGCTGTATCTTGACATCCAGAAGCCGGATTAAGACACCGTTTGTGCCAGACTGTAGCTGAGGCTGTGCTGATTGACAGAGATGCTACACAGACACGAACTGAGCATTTCTTAACCCTGAACTCTTTATATTCGTGTATTTGTGTATCGATCTCTGTAGGGGAAACTTTACCTGTTTGTGTTACTTTTGGGGACCTGACGACTTGGGAGTCGTCACGGAGGGAGAGCATCTGACTAGATTGATAGTGTAGAGCACGTGGTGTGCGTACGAGCTAGGTGAGAGTAGATTTGGGATCTTGACTCATTGTAGCTGTACTTGATTACATATCTATCTAGTAGTTGCTTTCGGGGGCTGGAGTAGGTCGTGGGGACGACCGAACCAGGGTATATCTGTGCGTATTCTGTGATTGCTATTTTATTGCACTGTCTGTGCCTATAACTGCGTGGGATTGTTCGTGGGTTGCACGAATATTTTTATTAGCCTATTCACCCCCCCCCTCTAGGCTACGATCCCGATCCAACACCCTTTACATCCTGCTGCCGCAATGTCTGCAGTGAAAACCACAGACCACATCAGCAATGGAATGGGCAAAGCCCATTCAAATATTTTATTTGTTGTTTTCTCCTCTCCTCTCACCATCTCTTTCTTACCTTGATTCTTTTCCTCATGTTCTTTGGTTGAATATGTGGTATGGCCGAGAATCACATACTGCCATATCTCACTACGGATATGGATTGTGTTACTTTATGTACACTGTATAAATATTAGTTTTGATGGCACACGCTGTTCTTTTCATCATATTCCATGTAATAATAGAATGTGTGATTGAAATTTCTCCTTCAGTTTTATAATATATATGTTCTGGATGATTTTAATCTCTGCTTCATGTACTGTTTGAGTCTAATACTTGTATGTTTAATATTTCACTCACATCCACTTCCTTCAGCAGTAAAATTTCCATTGTTTATGCATTATACTTTGACATATCGCATGCCAATCTGTTAAAGGCTTATTTTGAGACTTCAATTTTCGTGCAGAGAAACTATCGGTACCTTTTCTTCTTTGTGACATCATCAACTCTTCGCTGCATATATGTGTTCGCAATGTGCGCTTTGTAATATGGCAGCGGCAAGTTTGCGACATACTTTGAAGGCATGACAAATGACATTGTCCAATTGTCACCTGACTGACCAATTAACAATACACAATCAGATCTATTCTAGACATATTAAGTCTAGAAAGTAGTAAACATCTAATGAATTAAAATTACTTGACCTCTTTCTCTCCATCTGACTGAAGCTTCCTTGTAATAACTGGTGTAGCCATTTGCATTTGTTCATCGGTCGTATTCTATAGCCAATCTCCTAGTGCCAAAACCAGAGGTATAAGCTGGGGAAGAGCTAGTGTTTGGGGAGCTAATGGAGTAGGTGGAATCCGAACCCTGCTAAACCCCGATGAAATAAGATTTCCTACTATAAATAATGCTAGCTAATATTAGTTGCTAATAAACTAAGTGCACCTAAACAAAAAAGAAAACAATCAAATAAAAAATCTTTTAAGAAACCACTAAAATGTTACAACAACTTACAGTAGGAAACAACTATCGTGTATGTAAGACATCCTAACTGACATGAATCAATTTTGGATTTGCAAACCTACACCCATAGCATGCAATTGGCTATCTGAGAAACTCATACCACTAAGATAGTAATCAATCTATTTATTCCCTAGTTTTATAGGTAGGAAATCATGATAGTTATGATCACTTTATGGTTATAGTGGTATGTTTTTTCCTTAATTAATCCTAGATTAATTTATAGTTGTCTGTACATGGAAATATGAATCGGCCCAATTAGATGCATCATTCTTTCTAATTGCTTGGTTGGATATCTTTATGGTTGTCTTTTTTAT
Source organism: Scilla litardierei (assembly GCA_030789695.1). Classification (NCBI taxonomy): domain Eukaryota; kingdom Viridiplantae; phylum Streptophyta; class Magnoliopsida; order Asparagales; family Asparagaceae; genus Scilla; species Scilla litardierei. Next base: position 106,096,702 of record CM061132.1, read on the forward strand.
TTTTATTTTTGCATTTCAAGTATTTGCATCATGTTGATTAAATCTTTTTCTAATATGCTGCATTGATGAGGTTGGTATGCATTAAGTTCTAACTAATCTTACTTTCAACTTATGTTCTCATATTCGCTAAGATGCAGGTTTATGAATATCAACATGGGTAATGTAGATTATTATAGTTGACGAAACACAATAGAGATGAAATCATAACATAATTATGAATTTATTAAATAATTCAGTTCATGGTATATATAAAAACTATTTGCTGCATAGGAGACTCACATGTGCAAATTTATGCAAACTTATGGGATCAGATCCATTTTCTTTCGCCATGATTGAGTTTGTAAGGTTGTTAATGCTAAAAAACAAATTAACATGTATTTGTAGCATGTTTCCTGGATATGAGACACAGATACAACATTACAGGTTCTAATACAACATTACATGAACTAATATATTGTGGAACCTACCTTTAGGATGCATGATGCATGTATATTCTGGATGCAATGTAGGATGCATGTATATATTTTTTAAGAAGAACGGGATGAGATGCTTCCTCATCTGGGTGAGGGAAAAAAAATTGAGCCGTGAGCCACGCAAGATTAAATCCATGAGCAGAAAAAATTACATGGTTTGGTGAGCTGTGAGCAACAAAAATTTTGAGAGCAAAAAATTACATGTTGTGATAAGTCATGACGAAATTTTTTTTGAGAAGAACAGGATGAGCCATTTCCTCCTTTGCTAGACAAAAAAACTGAGCCTGAGCCGCTCAAGATTAAATCCATGAGCAAAAAATAACATGGCTTGCTGAACGTGCGCAAAAACAAATTTTTGATAGATCAAAAAAATTACATGTCTTGATGACCCGTAAGCAAAAAAAATTCTTTGAGAAGAATGGAATGAGCCGCGTCCTCCTCTTTTGTGCGAGAAACAAACTGAGCCATGCACTGCTCAAGATTAAATCTGTGAGCAAAAAATTTACATGGCTTATGAGCCATGAGCAAAAAAACTGTATTTCTGCTTAACCACAAACAAATGGCAGTCATCCGCCATACTTGTTTTTTCCCATTTGTGATTTATCCTATTAGCTCTATTGACTTCAACTAAAGGTCCACACTACTGATCTCCTAATACTCATTCTCAATAAGCCATCCACACCTATCTTTCTAACCATGAACCTTGAGGTACATAACATCTTTATAACCATTGCCCCATTTTGTATATATTGGACCAAACATGGACTACTAAAGTTCAAGTTAGATTAATTTCTATGAAAAGGCTCATCTCCATATCAACTTATATATGATCATTTCATGATGGGTAGTTAAAATTGAGATATTTTCCAGTAGCCAAAAACTTGATAATATATTTGGTTACTTCTCAAGAAAAAGTACCTTTACTTGATAAGCAGCAACTCTGGCATACTTTGGTTACTTCCAGACGAAAGCATCGGTAGCAGCCCCCCCAGAACACCCTGCTCAGCCTCGTCCCCAAAACACCTAGAATATACAGGGGAGCATCATCTCTACCATGCAGCTCTTCGACAGCCCCCCCCCAACAGTACCATCTCGTGGGCAACACCTTCTGCCTCAAGCCCATAGTTTTCAACATTCAAAAGTATTATCACATCAAAATTTAGAATCATCAACCTAGTCCACTTGATGTGCTCCACTGGATTCCAAGCTCTGGATTTCGCCACAGTGCAAGGCCCCATTGTTTCATGCATAGAAATGTCAAAATATGATATGATATACAAAATTAAAATTTTCCACATTGCCATGCATACTTCATCCCATTCATAAACTAATGCAGGCCAAAAAAGAAAAAACAAATAGAAATCTCAAACCAAGGAGTGAACATGTCACATGCCTAAATGAACAAATTCCACTCCTAAATGAATAGATAACACGCTTAAATGAACAAATTCCACCAAATTTTTTTCTTTACGTATCAAAATCACTTACTTGCAGGTATAATCCATAGAGCAAGAGGGCGACGTCATTCTGGAACTTAAGATCAGGTCGTTCGCCACCGAGGAGCAGCCCTATGATTCGTGGCCGATGTCCCTAGAAGAGGTAAACCATTTGATAAGGCAGAAACATACTATTCACCGGAACATGAAAGATAATGGCAGAGGTTAATACATTTATAGGAGTCCATTCATCACAGATCAGTTTGTGAGTCTAAAATGTAGTGTGATCATCTTTGGTTAAATATATGTATACTGGCCCATGAAATTTCAATCAGTATAAAGTACAAATTTCCAAATTTCTTAGAATGTCATGCCCAAATGTTCATATTGCCATTTTGATACTTATAGCTATTTGATTTTTTTTCCAGTTGGTGTGATAATGCACTCATTAAATAATCTGTTCGGAGTATGCATGTAGACTTTGTGTTGCTGAGATTTTTATTGGATCATTCTTTTATTTGACTGCCTCGAAGTTAATAAAGATTCAGCCATTGTTCAGAGTAGTGAAATTTCTTATATATGACTACATGGCTATGCAATGTTAATAGCTCTCTTAGAATACCTATGGATCAAATGAATGATAGATGCATATCTTTCTATGATTAGTGTGCTTTGTTATTTTTCTTCTTTCTTTTCTTTTTTCTTGTCTATTAGTGTGGGTTGGGGTTAAGATTGGGTATAATTGTGCATGTTTATTGCTACCTATAGGCATGAGCTTGTCGTTATCTCTTTGTGATTTATGTTTCTTTTCATTTTTTGTTGTATCTGAGTATCTGTTTACTCTTCTACAAACCAGCTATAAATACTATTAGAAATTCTGAATAAGAATACCTTAAAACAACAGTATAGAAAGATGGTTCACATACAACAAACCATTTCATTCTACCATTGAGAATTTTACTACTTACCTTATAGCAAAGACATAAAAAATAGAGCCTGCGGGCTCACCTCAGCGGGATATTCTCCCGATCACCAAAAAATGCCTTGTCTTTCCAGAGCAAAAAAGCCAAAGAAGATCTTCATACAATCAATGTTTTCTAAAGGAAGAAATCAAATATATATTAAGGCTAGCTAGCTCTTTTTAAACTTCATCGCCACCATTTCTTAGATTATGATATATTAAGGCTAGCTAGCTCTTGTAAAATATGATATGCAAAGATTATAGCTTTTGTCCAGTTCGCATGGCAAGGTTATAGATTTAAAACTGATTGAATCTGCACCCTTGTCAAGATGAGTAGAACTTTGTTAACAGTGTAGCTTTCTTAACACCCGACGACAATTTATTTTCTTAACACTTGATGAAGATACATGAATCTAAGTAGGGGACATTTGTGTCTACTTCTCTTTTGCCTCTCTAGCACTCCTCGCTGTTTCTTATATGCATACTAAACAGTCAAAGTTTTCTTAAGGAAGAAATCAAATATATATTAATGCTAGCTGGCTCTTTTTAAAGTTCATCGAAACCATTTCTCAGAACATGATATATTAAGGCTAGCTAACTCTTGTTATATATGATATGCAAAGGTGATATCTTTTGTCCAGTTCACATTGCAAGGTTATATATTTTAATGTGATCGAATCATTGCACATGAAGTTAAATCAAGTATCTATTCGTCAGAACTAAATAATCCAAGTTTTGTGTAAATATAACCAGAATTCATAGTTTTAACATCAGCTTTTCGAAATCCAACCCAAAAAATGGAAAAAAGTGGTTGCGATCCTATAAGGATAAAAATACCTAGTACATTACAAAAATGATAGGATCCAACAAATTTGCAGAAAAAATGTCTATGTTTGTACTCAATTGGGGTTTTTCATTCAAAAGAAAATACTAACAAAAGAATTAGAGAAAACCAAGAGTGGACTGCTAAAACTCCAAAGCAAATAACAATAAAATCATCCAAATTGGAATGTTAATGTCATGCAAATAGAGAAATACTTCATCAATTCATTGACAATTTTTTATAACAAAACTTCTCATTCTTTCATAGTCCTAATATCTTCTGGAAAAAGAAGTACAAAATTTGCAGACTATAATAGCAGAAATCATTGTAAAAGACTTAATTTATTATGCTAATCCACTATTACAATAAAAAAAAGAAAATAAACTACTTTTAATACAATAATTATACCTTTACATTGGTTAGGATGGTAGCATAAGCTGTTCGAAGAGAATGGATCTGTTCTTGAGCATCATTGGAAGTAGACTTTGCCATTTTTAGCTGATGTTGCACTGCTAATCCAGAAAAAGTAAAAGAGTTAGACCTCTAGGTGATTATAAGAAATGGAGAAAAAAATTATAAGGATCTTTCTATACTGCTAATCCAGCTATTCAGCTAACAAATATCATATTGCTGAATTGACACTCTCTTGGCTTCAGGAATAAGATAGATATTATTTTATTTTGTTATGTAAGGATCTTTCTGAGCGGGCGAAAAAAATTGTCATCAATATGATATTTGTAATAATGAGGAAGTTCCTCTTTCAATGGCTTTGGAAATGTAGTAGTGGCCATCAGCTTTGGACCCAAGACAACGAACGAAGAGATCTCCAGGACAATTTGAAACTGGGCCATGACACTGGGGCATCTTCATGGGCATCGCCATTATTTTTTAACCTCAAGCTTCAAGATTGGATTTTGATGACACAATTGGGGTGTCAGGCGCAGACATTGAATGGGTAATATCGAAATTATTGTAAGGCAATGGGGATGATTTCTCTCCATGGGATGTGAGCTGGAGCAAGATCAACATTCACGATTCCTTGAAAACATTAAAACGCAAACTGAAATTACAAAAAATGTGTTAAATTAATTTTTCTTCTTTGAGGAATTTCTACAAACATTTAGAAGATAGCAAGACAGCATGACATTGGGGCCACAACATTATCCCATTCCTTCCGATCACCAGAGGACAAATTTTTGTGAGATCAGTAGAAGAGGATGAGCGTGAGGATAGCTCACCTATTCCCTCCAGCAGATGCGCGTGAGGAGGTCTTCCAGCAGATGAGCGTGAGGAGGAGGATGAGGGTGAGGTGGTCTTCCAGCAGATGAGGGAGAGGTTGATGATGCGGGTGAGGAGGCGAGGTTGTGGCTCTTCCAGCAAAAGTCTGTTTGAGGATGCGAGAAATTTCTCTCCTACAATTTCAAGAATCATGAGCTGTGGTTTTTGATCATGCGCTGAGGCTGCCAGTTCCCTTCAACGTACGATGTGATCATTTGATGTGATCAAAATTTCAAGAATCACTCTTAAAATTCCCTCCAAGGTATTCCCTCCACCAATTCCCTCCAACCATCCCCCATCTCAACGTGGTGAACCCAAATGGATTTGAAATTTAAACCTGATTTCAAAAACAAAACTTCCAGTTCAAAAACTAAACTCAATTTCTCATATTCAAATTCTCTTATCCAAAAAGTATTAGCCACCAATTGTATATTACCCAATTATCCAATTTCTCAACCCTTATCCAATTTCTCTTATTCAATTTCTCTTGTCTTATATACAAATTGTATTAACCAACAATTGTTTTACCCAATTTCTCATCTCTTATCCAAATTCTCTTATCCAACTCTTATCCAAAAACCCATGATAACATCCCTGTTTTATTTTATATATATATATATATATATATATATATATATATATATATATATATATATATATGAGAATAATGGCTATCATACGCCATATGAGAGCCTCTCTCATACGCACTCTCACATAAAGCACCCAAGTACAAGCCCACATGGGCTTGTACTTGGTTGTACTTGGGTTCTTTATGTGAGAGGGCATATGAGAGAGGCTCTCATATGGCATATGATAGCCATTATTATATATATATGTATGTATATGTATATGTATAGAAAATAACCTATGCCCGCGTGCACGTGGACTGGGAAAAACGGTCGGAAAGGGGGGAATAATAAAAAGTCTGGGTGTGTGTTGGGGGAGGGTCCAGGGGCAAAAATGTAAAATCTGGGGTTGTATGTGCAAAATTCCACACCTCCTCTCTTATCCCTCAAAATCTCATCTCTTATCCAATTTCTCTTGCCCAAAATCTCTTATTCAATTTCTCTTGATAATATCCCTATTTTATAGAATAGATATGTATGTATGTATGTATGTATGTATGTATATGTATGTATGTATATGTATTTTTTTGAAGAGTAAGTGTGCGTCCTTATTTCCAATCTGTACAAATAATACAAATGTGCGTCGTAATAGGGATTATTCTTTAATAGAGGAAGGAGAGGACACAAGCGTCGTCACTTCCTACTATTAGATCCTAATCCCTAGAACTAAGCAAAACGAGTAATACAAGTCTCTCAATCAATACAAGCAGAGGGTACATAACTCACGGAAAGGAGTTACATGTCACCCCATATCACGGAATCCCCAATTTGCCAATGCTTCAGTTGCATCTTCATTATCCTCTCTATCCAAAACCCTGTCTTTAATAGCAATCCTGACGTCAGCTGCGATATCCTCAAACAGGTGTATTTTGCTTCTACTTGTGTTAGTAAATACTCTTCTGTTTCTCTCATTCCAAACATGCCAGACAATAGCCGCAAGAGCCATTTTGGCGAGTATGCTCAATGTGTCCTTCCCCCCATAGTGCCCAAGGAAGTAGCTTCCCACATCATGCAAGGAGTATGAAGTAATCTCTCCCGCCCCCAACTTCAATAGACATACGCAAATCAAATACTGCGTGTAAGCACACTCAAAAAACAAGTGCCCAGCACTTTCATCCCGGTCCTCACAGCACAGTACACAAGTGGCATTAATATCTCCCCCCAGCTTTTGATTTTGTCTTTTGTAAGTATTTTTCCATTCAAAGCCCGCAGCAGGAACAAAGCCATCTTCGGAATGCAACCCGCAAACCATACAAGTCTATGAAACTGGAAGAGATTACCTCTACTTCGAACCCCCTCCCACGCCGAACGGAAGCTGAATTTCTCCCCCGAGCACCAATGCCAATTGTCTGCGCCCGGCTTCAGGCGGAAGTTGCTAATTAGTGCCTTCACTTGGATAATAGCCGGTTCATTTACCCAGTTTGATCCATTCTAGTAGTCTCTAACCATCTTCATTCCTTCTCCTTCAGGGGGATCATATAGGTTCTTGAGCGGTCCGCAGGGAAGCCAGTTGTCATGCCAAAATAGAGTGGTCGTACCATCATTCACCTCTCTTTTAATCAGTTTTTGAGTGTAGTTTCTGCATTGTAGTAGAAATTTCCACGTGCCCGAGTGGGAAACAATCCCGGAGGCTCCAAAAAACTGGTCCGCACCCCCATAGGTCCGTCCCATAAATTTTGCCCACATCCCCTCTTTAGCCAGCATCCTCCATGTAATCCTTACACCCGAGGAAATATTAAGCTCTGAAAGAAGCCTAAGTCCCACCCCCCCTTCTTCTTTGGGCTTGCAAACATCTCTCCACGCCCATACACGAGAAGTTCCCCAAATAAATTTCCTGCATGCCCTTGAAATAGTACGAAGGACAGTAAATGGGATCCTAAATGCTTGCATCCAGAAAGACACAATTCCATGAATGACAGTCCTTACCAATTCAATCCTCCCTGCTATGGATAATGATGATGAAGTCCATCCCAATAGTCTTTTTTTGCATTTGTCCACCAACCTGGCATACATAGGGGGCTTGGGATATTTGGATGAGAGAGGGAGACCCAGGTATGTTGTGATGGTTGTTACCATTTTGATCCCTAACAATGCCGCCAATTCGGAAGGATTTTTAGTGCCCTTGCTAAATATCCCAGCACTTTTATCCCAATTGACCTGAAGCCCTGTAAGATTAGAAAATTCTTCTAGCAAGTTGTGGAGGCCCCTTAATGAGAATGAATTTGCCCTGCAGAAAACCAGCAGATCATCTGCGAAAAGAAGATGGGAAATAGAACCTACCCTCCTCATGGGCTGAATGTTCCTTTGGACTATGGCTTTGTTCATCAGAAGAGAGAAGGCTTCCATAGTAATAACAAAAATATACGGGAGAGGGGATCCCCTTGCCTCAGCCCTCTATTTCCTTGGAAATCACCAGCAAGGGAACCATTGATCATAATTGAATAGGAAGGGGAGGAGATACAACCCTGAATCCAACTGATGAAAGTGCGGCCAAATCCCATGCGATGGAGGATGTAGTAAATAAACTCCCTATTTACACTATCGAAAGCCTTTTGTAAGTCCAATTTGATGCATGCTCTTGCCCCCATGGGATTATTGAAATCCATGATCTGCTCATGCGCAAGCAATGAACAATCTGCCAGAAGTCTATTTTTGAGGAAGGCAGATTGATTGGGAGAGATAAGCTCGTGGATTACCTCTTTAAGCCTGTTACATATAACCTTGCTGATGATCTTGTACATCACATTACAACAGGCTATAGGTCTGTAGTCACCTAAGCCCGTAGCTTTTGCCCCCTTTGGCACCAGTGTGAGAAAAGTGTGGTTTATACGCCCTAGCAACCTCCCATTTCTGAAAAAAGACTGGACCGCCTTCACTACATCATCTTTGATGAGATTCCAATTCCGTTGGTAGAAATAGGCGTTGTAACCATCAGGCCCCGGGGCCTTGTCTGCACCCATCTGAAAGACAGCATTTTTGATCTCCTCTATAGAGATTCTTCTCTCAAATCATCTGACAGCCTCCGTAGTAATAATACGTTTAGTAACTAGCTTAGGAAAGATCTGCCAATAGTGGGTCTGATTATATAAATCCATGTAGAAAGTAGGGGCCTCATATTTTAGCTCCTCGAATGTCCCCATTTTGTCCCCATTAGGATTGATTAGATGCCCCAGATTGTTTCGCCCTTGCCTAGCCTTCATTGCTGTGTAGAAGAACTTAGTATTTCTGTCTCCTAGGCTTAGCCAATCCTGTCTACTTTTCTGCCTATACATTTCCTCCTCCATCTCCAGTAATTTAGCCAATTTGCATGATAACTGTTGTTCCTTTTGTTGTAATTCCTCCTTCTGGTGAAGGTAAGGATCACTTCTGACCTCCTCCAGTGCCATGCGACAGGCAGGAATATTGTGATTTGCCTCTTGATGTTTAGCCCAAGATCTCAATGAAACTTTTAGTAGTCTGAGCTTTTGAACAAGGCAAAACATGGGGGTACCAATAACTTGCTGCTTCCAATTTTCTTCAAGGAGCTCATTAAAACCGGACCATTTTGTCCAATGATTAAAGAACTTAAATGGTTTCGGGGAAGAGGATACCTGGGCATGAAGGTTGATCACCATAGGGGAGTGATCACTAGTATGTGGATCAAGATATTCAACAAAAGATTCCGTAAGCTTGGAGATCCAAACATTGTTGCAAAGCACCATGTCCAATTGCGCTGCAATTCTCCCTCTCCCAATTCTTTTGTTGCACCAGGTAAGTCTGGAACCAGCAGTCTTCAGTTCATGGAGAGAGCAATCATTAACACAATTGTAAAAATCCTCCACCATATTTTCATCCAACCGGCGCCCCCCTATCTTGTCTTTCGTGTAAAGGACACAATTAAAATCCCCCCCAATTAGCCAAGCTTCTCCTTTTAGTGCCATCGCTTCATCCCTTAGGTGTTGCCATAGGATTCGCCTTTCTGAGCTAGTGTTTAGAGCATAGACCACAGTAAAAATGACCGTAAGGCCGCCCGCATTTTTGCATCTCAGAGTTATATGCTGGTTAGAGGAGAATAACTGTTGCGCATGCCATACTGTAGGATCAACTCCAATCAAAATCCTACCCCCATGATGCATGGAATAGTTATCCAGAATATCCCAGTTATTTGGGAAAGAAGCTTTTATTCTCATATTACCTGCCTTCAGCTTAGTTTCCAGTAAGGCCACCATCGTCGGTTTCAGCCTTCTTAGTCTGTCTTTAAGATCCCTACGCCTCACTGAGTTATTGAGGCCCCTCGTGTTCCAGATGAACACAGACATTAAGAAGAGTTGGGGAGATCTCGCAACTGAGAACTGTTCAGTCGCAAACTTTTACGAACCTTGACACCCTGTACCGGTTTTGAAGAGGTATTGTCTTTAGACTTCAAACCCAGTTCTACTTGCTCATCTTCAAATTCTGGATTAATCATGGACAGAACTGCTGGCATTGTCTCAATCTCCTCCTCATTCTCTTCCTCAAGAGATGGGTGGACCTCAACTGAAGGGAGCGGTACAGGCTGTTTTGGCTGACAGTCACAGGAGTTGTAGAAACCACATTGATAGCTTCAGCTATCAAGCTGTTTTGTACCCCAGTCAACGGCAATAGCTCCTGGATTTTCCCCTTGTCTTTTGACTTAGAGTGCACTGCAATGTTGCTCTCAATTTGCTCCCCCGCATCAGCATGCACTACAGCGCTATCCCCTGCTACGTGCCTATGGACGGTGACCTCCACATCAGTAACCTGTACCGATCTAGAAGTTGCATCATTTGTTGCAGTTCCTTGAGGAGAGACAGCAGGCCTAGCAGTATGCATTACCTTGTCCTCTATTTGGATTGAAGGAAGCTTTACGGTATCCGGACATTTTGCATCTGTATGACCAAAACACTCACAACGGCTGCAACATGGGGGCTCTCCCTCAAACTTAGTGGTAATAGTAATGACCACCCTGTCATCTAGCTCGACATCCATAGACTTTGGCAAAGGTTTCTTAGCTTCAACCTCAACTAAACATCCCACATAAGAAAGACGTTCCAATTTCGCCGTTGCACGATCCAGGCAAATAGGCTTGCCAAGGACCGAAACAATTATATTAAGTATGTCACGGCTCCACATATTTATAGGAAGACCATGCAATTGGACCCAGACCGGGACTGAAGATACCATATCATGATCGTGTTGCAGAGTTGGGGACCAACGTTGCAGCACCGTTACTCGGCCGTCAAAGAGCCAAGGGCCCCGTGCAATATTCTTTCACAGTCCTCTTCTCCTTCAAAGCGGAAATAAAAGAACCCATTATCCCGACTATATATTTGAACACTTTTCTTTGGCTTCCACAACCTATCAACCCAAGCTCACAATTGGCCATAGTAAGGCACATCGCCCAACACATATCCGACTAAGGTATTACTCCACATTTCAGACCCTTTCGATATCAGTGCCCCCGATACTCGAGCAATGAGAGAACCGTCCTCTTTAACTGTAGGAGGAATATAAGACATTGTCATCGATTCTTCGTATGATCTTCGATTTGTGCATACCTCAGCAAAGGAGAGTTTAGCCGATGAAGTGTTGATTGTTAAGGCAACCTTCGGTCTGACAGACATTCTGTCGAACACCTTAGTTGCAGTAGGGTTATTGCCTTTACTCTTCGACCATTGAGCCGGAGGACGGTTGTTTCGTGAATCATGATTTGAACACTGCACGAAACGTCCAGATCTTGCTGTCTTGGATTTACCATCACCCTGAACAACGGTCTCGCTGATCCGAGGTGCCCTTCTCCTCGTGACCCGTATCCATTCCTCAGAATTCTTCGATCCCTCTCCAGCCTCAGGTCGAGACTGCTCAACGAACTGCTTCTCCTGCGTTCCATTCTCAGCGTTTCCCCTTGAGTCATTTCCCCCATCGCCATGCCCTAATTCATCCGGATCGCCTGGAGCACCACCTCCGTGATTAGCGGCCCCCTCCATATATATGTACTAGTCATTACCCGTGCCCATAGGGCACGGTTTATTTAATGGCTGAGTTTTTCTCCCACACAAATTTCAAGTTCCCCCAAATTTCAAGTGTTCCCACAAAATTTCAAGTTTTCCCCCAAATTTAACTTTTCTCCCAAAATTTAAGTCCCCCCAAAATTGTCATTACCACCTAGGACAAACTTGCCACGTAGGACAAAGCTTTGTCCTAGTAGGATAAGATTCAAAATCTTCAAAGAACTGGAAAAAAATGGTCGGAAGGGGTGAGAATAAAAAGTGTGGGTGTGTGTGTGGGGAGGGTCCATGGGCAAAAATACAAAAACCGGGGTTGTATGTGCAAAATTCCCCACCTCCTCTTTTATCCCTCAAAATCTCATCTCTTATATTTTCTCTTATCCAATTTCCCCGTTTTATATAATAGATATCTAAATTCTCTTATCCAATTTCTCATGTCCAAATTCTCTTATCAATTTCTCATGTCCAAACTCAGTCATTACCTGTGCCCATAGGGCACGGTTTATTTAATGGCTGAGTTTTTCTCCCCCACAAATTTCAAGTTCCCCCAAATTTCAAGTTTTCCCACAAAATTTCAAGTTTTCCCCCAAATTTAACTTTTCCCCCAAAATTTAAGTCCCCCCAAAATTGTCATTACCATCTAGGACAAACTTGCCACGTAGGACAAAGCTTTGTCCTAGTAGGATAAGATTCAAAATCTTTAAAGAACTGGAAAAAATGTTCGGAAGGGGTGAGAATAAAAAGTGTGGGTGTGTGTGTGTGGGGAGGGTCCATGGGCAAAAATACAAAAACCGGGGTTGTATGTGCAAAATTCCCCACCTCCTCTTTTATCCCTCAAAATCTCATCTCTTATATTTTCTCTTATCCAATTTCCCTGTTTTATATAATAGATATCCAAATTCTCTTATCCAATTTCTCATGTCCAAATTCTCTTATCAATTTCTCTTGATAACATCCGTCTTTTATATAATAGATATCTCTTATCCAATTTCTCTTGTCCAACATCTCTTATCCAATTTCTCTTGATAATATCTCTCGTTTGTAATATAGATATCTCTTATCCAATTTCTCTTGATAACATCACTCTTATCCAATTTCTATTTTCCAATATCTCTTATTCAATTTCTCTTGATAACATCCCTCTTTTATAATATAGATATCTCTTATCCAATTTATCTTGTCAAATATCTCTTATCCAATTTATCTTGATAACATCCCTCTTTTATAATATAGATATCTCTTATCCAATTTCTCATGTCCAATATCTCTTATCAAATTTCTCTTGATAACATCCCTCTTTTATAATATAGACTAGTCATTACCCGTGCCCATAGGGCACGGTTTATTTAATGGCTGAGTTTTTCTCCCCCACAAATTTCAAGTTCCCCCAAATTTCAAGTTTTCCCACAAAATTTCAAGTTTTCCCCCAAATTTAACTTTTTCCCCCAAAATTTAAGTCCCCCCAAAATTGTCATTACAACCTAGGACAAACTTGCCACGTAGGACAAAGCTTTGTCCTAGTAGGATAAGATTCAAAATCTTCAAAGAACTGGAAAAAAATGGTCGGAAGGGGTGAGAATAAAAAGTGTGGGTGTGTGTGTGGGGAGGGTCCATGGGCAAAAATACAAAAACCGGGGTTGTATGTGCAAAATTCCCCACCTCCGCTTTTATCCCTCAAAATCTCATCTCTTATATTTTCTCTTATCCAATTTCTCCGTTTTATATAATAGATATCCAAATTCTCTTATCCAATTTCTCATGTCCAAATTCTCTTATCAATTTCTCATGTCCAAACTCAGTCATTACCCGTGCCCATAGGGCACGGTTTATTTAATGGCTGAGTTTTTCTCCCCCACAAATTTCAAGTTCCCCCAAATTTCAAGTTTTCCCACAAAATTTCAAGTTTTCCCCCAAATTTAACTTTTCCCCCAAAATTTAAGTCCCCCCAAAATTGTCATTACCACCTAGGACAAACTTGCCACGTAGGACAAAGCTTTGTCATAGTAGCAAGGTTGTAAAAAACGCTAGGCGCTAGGCGTTCGGATTGCTAGCGCCCAGCGCCCAGAGCATTAATCGAGGATTAATCGGGGATTAATCGGCCTAGGCGGATTTGCAGTTTTTAATTATTTTATTTATTTTTATATAATATATTTATGTTTATATATAAATATAAATATATATTATTTAAAATACATCAAATATTTAATACATACTAAATCACATCAAGTTTACCTACTTTAGAGTATTTATGTGCAACAAAATAAAATTTAAAAAATACTCTTGTGCAATTAAGCCATTTACCAAAAACGCCCAGAAACCGCCTAGAAACCTCCTAGGAACCGCCCAGGAACCGCCCAGAGCGCCCAGACACCGCCCAGAACGCTTAGGCGGCCGATTAATCCCAAAAACGCCCAGATTGACCGCCTAGGCCATAATCGGGGCGTTTACTGGCCGCCTAGCGCCTAGGCGCCGCCTAGGCGGCCGCCCAGGCCGATTTTTAGAACACTGCGTAGGATAAGATTCAAAATCTTCAAAGAACTGGAAAAAAATGGTCGGAAGGGGTGAGAATAAAAAGTGTGGGTGTGTGTGTGGGGAGGGTCCATGGGCAAAAATACAAAAACCGGGGTTGTATGTGCAAAATCCCCACCTCCTCTTTTATCCCTCAAAATCTCATCTCTTATATTTTCTCTTATCCAATTTCCCCGTTTTATATAATAGATATCCAAATTCTCTTATCCAATTTCTTATGTCCAAATTCTCTTATCAATTTCTCTTGATAACATCCGTCTTTTATATAGTAGATATCTCTTATCCAATTTCTCTTGTCCAATATCTCTTATCCAATTTCTCTTGATAACATCTCTCGTTTGTAACATAGATATCTCTTATCCAATTTCTCTTGATAACATCACTCTTATCCAATTTCTATTTTCCAATATCTCTTATTCAATTTCTCTTGATAACATCCCTCTTTTATAATATAGATATCTCTTATCCAATTTATCTTGTCAAATATCTCTTATCCAATTTCTCTTGATAACATCCCTCTTTTATAATATAGATATCTCTTATCCAATTTCTCATGTCCAATATCTCGTATCCAATTTCTCTTGATAACATCCCTCTTTTATAATATAGATATCTCTTATCCAATTTCTCTTGTCCAATATCTCTTATCCAATTTCTCTTGATAACATCCCTCGTTTGTAATATAGATATCTCTTATCCAATTTCTCTTGATAACATCACTCTTATCCAATTTCTATTTTCCAATATCTCTTATTCAATTTCTGTTGATAACATCCCTCTTTTATAATATAGATATCTCTTATCCAATTTATCTTGTCAAATATCTCTTATCCAATTTCTCTTGATAACATCCCTCTTTTATAATATAGATATCTCTTATCCAATTTCTCATGTCCAATATCTCTTATCCAATTTCTCTTGATAACATCCCTCTTTTATAATATAGATGTATATGTATATATGTTTTTTTGAAAGGTAAGCTTAATTTTATTCCAATATGTACAAATACAATAAATAGCTCCAAAATAGGAAGTGAATCCAATGGGGAGAGGAGAGGGCACAAGCGCCGTCACTCACCACCATCAGATACAAGACCTAAATGGAGCTAAAACAAGAGGAAAAAGTACTATACATAGGCAAAGCGACAACAAAAGGTTATCCCATGTCTCTGAAATCCCAATTCCCATAAGCAATAGCCTCCTCCTCCGTAGAGGGGTCTTGGTCATGTAATGCAATCCTGATATCAGCAGCAATTGATTCAAAAAGAATGGTCTTCTCTTTGGAAACCCCCTCAAAAATTCTGTTATTCCTCTCCTTCCATATGTGCCAAACCATGGCAGATAGAGTAGTTTTTGCAAGAAGACACAAGGCACTCTTACCACCGAAGTGCGAAATGTAGTGTTTCCCAATCTCAGTGAGGGTAGGAGTGATGAGAGCGGTAATACCCAACTTAAGAAAAGCCCTACGGAGTATATAGTTGGAAAAATTACAGGAGAAGAAAAGGTGGTCTATAGTTTCCTCCATATCTTCACCACACAGCACGCAATGTGGTTGGATATTGAACCCCCATCTCGAAATCAAATCACGTGTGAGCAACTTACCCCGAAATGCACGGAGCAGGGTGATCGACATTTTTGGAATATGTTTACTATACCAAACAAGCTTGTGGTAGGGGAAGTACACACCTCTATTCCGGATTCCATCCCAAGCTTTTTTGAAAGAGAAACCGCCTCCAGACACCCATTCCCAATCATCAGCACCCGAACCAACCTTAATTTTCTGAAGCAAATGTTTTATAGAAGCTATGGCCGGCTCCTCCTTCCAACCCGTGCTAGTCCAGTAGTCACGCACGCTGAGGTTCACAGCACCAGGCGGTATTTGAAGAGTGGATGAAAGCGGGCCACACTCTAACCAATGATCATTCCAGAAAGAGGTAGTGCTCCCATCTCTAATTTTCCATCTGATAAGGCCAAGGGACTTCGGTCTGCTCTGCAACAGACGCTTCCAGGTACCTGAGTGATGTGGCAAACAATTTGCCGTGAAGAAGCAATCGGAATTACCATACTTGCCCACCATATACTTCGCCCAAAGGGATCCAGATGACAAGTATCTCCAGAGAAGCTTTAGACCCGCCGCCTCATTCAACTCCTCTAACAATCTGAGCCCAACTCCGCCTTCGGACTTGGGTTTACACAAATCCCTCCAAGACCACACCCTAGACGAGCCCAAGATGAATCGCCTACAGGCTGAGGAGATTATCTTCAGAATATTGATAGGAACAGTGAAAGCTTGCATCCAGAATAGAATAATTCCATAGATGACAGATCTAACTAGCTCAATCCGCCCAGAGATAGATAAAAGAGAGGAACTCCAGCCCAACATCCTCTTCTTGCATTTGTCTACCAATTTGCCATAATTCGCAGTTTTGGGGTATTTCGATGAGAGGGGCAGGCCCAAGTAGGTGGTAATGGTTGTAGAAATCTTTATTCCCAGCAATTCGGATAAGGTGTGCTTATTTTTGGCCCCCTTGCTAAATATCCCCGCACTCTTCTCCCAATTAACATGGAGCCCAGTAAGAGTAGAAAACTCCTGAAGCAAATTTTTCAATCCCATAAAAGAGAGTTTGTTGGCCCTGCAGAAAAGAAGGAGATCGTCTGCAAATAAAAGATGAGAGATGGTGTTACCCCGCCGCATAGGTTGGATCTTGCCCATGTTAATATATTTGGCCATCAGGATGGAGAAAGCTTCCATAGCAATCACAAAAAAATAGGGGGAGAGCGGATCCCCCTGACGGATACCTCTATTGCCCTTGAAAAACCCCACAGGAGCACCATTTATTAGAATAGAGAAAGTAGGCGAAGTAATGCACTCTCTAATCCATTCAATGAAGACCATAGGGAAGCCAAGCTGATGCAAGAAAAACAATATAAAATCCATGTTTACAGTATCAAAAGCCTTCCGAAGATCCAATTTCAGGCAAGCTCTACTCCCCATCTGATTGCTGAAATCTCTAATTTGTTCGTGGGCTAACAGAGTGGAATCAGAAAGTAGCCTTCCTTTAAGAAAAGCTGATTGGTTTGAGGAGATCAACTCATGAATCACAACTTTTAACCTGTTGCACATAATTTTGCTAATGATCTTGTATAGAACATTGCAGCAGGCTATGGGACGATAATCACTGAGAGAGGAGGCATTAGAATTCTTGGGTACAAGGGTTAAAAACGTATGATTGATGCTTTTAAGAAGAGATCCAGATTGAAAGAAAGATTTAACCGCCATAGTTACCTCTTCACCAATAATACCCCAGTTATGTTGGAAGAAAAGACCGTTGTAGCCATCAGGTCCAGGGGCCTTATCGGGCCCAATATCGAAAATCGCCCGTTTGATCTCTTCAGATGAGATCCTTCGACCAAGCCACGAGGTCGACTCCATAGTTAAGATACGTTTTGGCACCAGCTTGGGGAAGTTACTCAAATAGTCATTCTGAGTATAAAGCTTTTCAAAGAAAGTCGGGGCCTCACTTTTTAGAACATGCAGATCTCTGTTTTGGTGACCAGCAACATCAACTAAATGATTCAGGGAATTACAACTGATCCTCGAACTCATAGCAGTGTAGAAGAATTTGATATTCCTGTCACCCAATTTCAGCCAGTCCTGACGACTCTTCTGTCTATACATCTCTTCCTCCAGTTTCAAAGCCTCCATAAATGCCTTAAATATCTGCTGTTCTTCATGCTGCAAAGATGCATCAGAATTGATGGAAGGGTTGTTTCGGATTGCCTCCAACCTCAGCCGGCACTTACTAACCAATTTCTCAGCATGATACTCGCCTGCCCAATTGCGGAGAAGCGGTTTGAGGTGTCTTAGTTTTTGAGAGAGGCGGAACATAGGTGTTCCCAGGAAATTTACACTCCAACCCTTAGCAATAATATCCTGAAACCCAGGGCACTTGATCCAGTAGTTGAAAAATTTAAAAGGCTTTGGATCATGCGAAGGTGTGGTATGAAGCTTGACGACCATGGGGGAATGATCACTGGTACTAGGATCAAGATAATCCACAAAAGAATCAGACAGGGAGTTAATCCAAGTGGCATTGCAAAAGACCCGATCAAGTTGAGCATTTATACGATCCTTACCCACACGATGGTTGCACCAGCTAAGCTTGTTACCTGTGCTTTTGAGCTCCTGCAGTGAACATCTTGTGATACACTGAGTAAAGTCTTCAACCATAGCCTCTTCTAGCCTCCTTCCCCCAAGCTTGTCAGAAGTATAAAGTACGCTGTTAAAATCCCCACCAACCAACCATGCCGAATTGTCTATCAATCCAAGATCGCATTCCAAGCATTTCCACAACTCCTTCCTCTCAGAAATTGTGTTGCGTCCAAAAACACCAGTAATAAAACACGAGAAACCGCCTGAATTAGTGCCGCGGACCGTGATGTGTTGATCAGAGCAGGACAAAGAAACAAACTTCCAGATTTTTGGATTAAACCACATCACAATATGTCCTCCAGGGGCCATAGAAGAATTTGTCAATAGAGAGCCAGTCAGATGGAACGCCAGACTTTTTGTGATCTGAGGGACCTTTGAGCTTAGTCTCCAAAAGAATGATGGCCGAAGGCTTTATTGAATTGATTCTATTTCTCAAGTCTCGACGACGAACAAGATTATTAAGTCCTCTAATATTCCAGAAAAAGAAAGTCATTGGTCAATAAGTGAGTTGCGGTGCACTGCCCCAATCAAGTGGCGTGAGATCTTGTGCTTCTCCTGTTGTCACGACCCGCTTCCCTAAAATGGAGGCGAGACGTGAAAAGGTCCGCACGAGAGTGGAGCTGTGAAGCCCCAAACCCGATAAGCGTCCACAATACATAAACAGGTCCCTGTAACCACAACAGAATAACAATAATAAAACAAGGCGAGACTGAAAATAAAATTCCACATCTCACAAATTGTCCAACGTCAACCAAAGTCCAACATCCAGAAAAGCCACCGGGCTAAAAGAAAAGAGTCTAAAGGCCCAGAACATGGCCAACAAAAGCAACGACAACAACAAAGTATAGGTGCTACGCACCGATAACAAAACAACTGTCTAATCAAAAGTAAAGCACAACGAAGACACTAGGACTGGTCCCCAGTGTCCACGTACTCCCCGTCAAACACGGGCTCGGGCTCGGCGTCAGCAAACACCTCGTCCTCAACGAGGTACTCGGGCTCAGGATCTAACACGTGTCACCCAAAAGAGTAAAGGGGCACATGTCAGCAAGTCTAAAAAGACTTGGGCAAGGAAACTGAAGGTAAGGCAACTAGCAACCTAGCAGTTTAGTATGCATGGCATGGCAGTTATAACATGAGTGCACAATTTAAAACATGGCAAGACAATTTGCACAAGGGAACAATTTATCGGGACAAGACAAGAGTGGCCAAGCTACTATCAATTCAATCAATTCACATTTTGTAGGTGTTTACGCCCTTCGCTGAATGGCATAGCATTTCAGACCGATTGGCACTAAACACTACCCAATACCCACACGATATAGAGCCTGGGGTCCCTGCACATTGAGCTCATCTAGTGAGCCTAGGGTTGCCCCGCACATTGAGCTCGCATTCTTAGTTCACAATTCATTACATCGAGCGTTGGGGTTTCCAACTCATTATGCTCGCTTCTGGTCACGAGCCAGGAAACACAAGTATGGTGTAGGGAACACCTAGCCGGAACACGCAATTCGGGCATTGGCTATCAACCAACACATGGCCCGCTTCTGGAACACGAGCCAGGAACACAACATTGTAGCGAAGCTACGCAATCACAGCAATACCTAAAGAATGCGAGGTCATGACAATTTATTTGCGTACAGTTAATTAAATTAAACGTGACAGGCGAAATGCAATGACATGAACATATTCGCGTACCGTTAATTGAAAGTAAACATGACATGTTAATTGTGCAACATGCTAAATGTCGGGATTAGCTTCGTTGTCAAGCTAATTCCCCAATTTGCGCCTAGGCGAGTATCATTTCGTCGCCTAGCCTCTTTTACGCCTACAACAAGCAAATGGCCTAAAACATGGCCTAAACCCTAAGTGGCAAGTTTCACTTGCCTAGCACCGGGGATTGACGATCACTTCGTCACACGGATGCTATCTACGGGGGAAATCGCTGTTTTGGGGGAGACAAACATCAAACACATGAAATTAATTAGGGTTTCACAAAAATTATAAATAAGTTATGAAAACAACGGTAGAACGATTTCTTACCGAGAGGAAGCGGAAGAAACACTCCGGGGAACCCTAGGATCAGATCTGGAAGCAAATGGAGAAGTTTGGGGAAACTAGGGATTTGGGGGATTTGGGGATTTTGATGGGTTTTGATGGAGATTTGGGGAAGATGAGGGGTAGATAGAGTAGATGGATGGATTGGATGATGGATTTAGGGCTTGGAATGAAGGAATGGAGCTTGGAGGAAGATGGGGGCTGAAGATGGAAGTTTTTAGGGTTTTGGGTCGTGTTGGAGAAGAAGAAGTCGTTTGGGAGGGGTATTTATAGGTTGGGCTGGCGGCTGCCCAGAAATTTGGGTTTTAACATTGGTTAGTCGGTCAAAGAACAACCACTGACCGACTAGTTTGGCAACTAGTCGGTCGGTCAACCAACGCAGACCGACTAAGTGCAAACAGTAACTCCTGAACGAAAATAGGATTCTAGAGTTATTCGGTCCATGAACAAGTACTGACCGACTAGTTTGGCATCTAGTCGGTCGATGAACGTTCTTAGACCGACTAAGAGTAAACAGTAGCTGATACAAAAATAATTTGATGAGTTAGTCGGTTCAAGAAGCATTGCTGACCGACTAGTTTGCAACCTAGTCGGTCAACCAACGTTCTTAGACCGACTAACGATAAACAGTAACTCCTGAGAAATTTAGAAAGCAAACTAGTCGGTCCAAGAAGGATTGCCGACCGACTGGATCGTCATCTAGTCGGTCGGTGGCCCTTCTTACACCGGCTAATGAGCACAGAAAAGTATCGATACGGAGCGCGAGGCCCCGGTATCGATTCCTAAGACTCCTAGGCTTGATCTAACAGTTAGATATGACCGTTATGAAGTCCGTCACGAGTGACATACTTCGAAATCGACAATCCTAAGGAAGAAACGAGAAAATACGACGAATCGATCGAAAATGAAAACTACGGAGACGAAAACCACACAAGAGGAGAAAATCCACCAAAACATATATTATAATATATAAAATCCAGATGCATGAAAAGCAGTCGTTACACATGTTGGCTCCTGAAACACTTTGGGCCACCTTTTTCTTGCCATTTTTAATATCAAGCTTATGTTGCACCTGTTCTTCCACTTCCTTATCCCATTCGGGATTATCAGTAGCAATACATTGAGGCACTTTATCAATCTCCTCCACAAGTGCATCATCAAGCAGAGAAGGCAATCTACCATGATGATTAGCCGGCAATGAAGAGCTAACAAGGGGGGTTGTGATTTTACCTGGAGAATTGGCTAGAGGAGGCAGGGAAGAAAGCCCGGCCTGAAATAAATTTGCAGCGATATCCTCTGGTTGATGGGCTTCGGCTAGGAGAGAGGGATCAACAGAATCCCCAGGCAAAGATGAATTAGCAGAAGAAGCCAGATCAGGGGCAATAACTTGAAACTGGGGCAGCACCGGGGTGGATAATGTGGGCAGCACAGGGGTCTGCAAGTTCCGGTTGGGCAGCACAGGGATTAACTCTGGTGGCGGGGTGATGGGCAGAGTATTGAGGATGATAACGGGAGGCACCGAAGTCTTAATGATGCTCATTTCCGGAACGTGGGGGGGATTGGAAATCTCCGGTTGTAGCTCAGTGTGTTGGTTGGGAGGCTCAGGTAGCCTTTGAATGGGAAGCTCCGGAGGCATAAGGTTGGACAGCTCCGGTTGATGAGTGGAGATATGACGATCAGAGTTTGCAGTGCCAGAATTATTACCTCCTTCCATCTCTTCCAGGATTGGAATCGACCCCGAACATTGCACCTGAACACCATTAACCACTTGGATTGAAGGGAGCTTAATGCTAGCAGGGCATTGCTCATCAGTGTGGCCAAAACAGACGCACTTGCTACACCGTGGCAGGGATCCTTCATATTTGGTGGAAATAATAATAATAGAGCCATCCTCCATCTCAACATCGATGGAGGAGAGTAGAGGAGTTGATGCATCAACTTCTATCAAGCAACGGGCATAAGATATTCTTTCCAGATGAGCAGTGGCACGGTCAAGACTCATGGGCTTCCCGATGACAGAGGCTATGATATTT
Source organism: Scilla litardierei (assembly GCA_030789695.1). Taxonomy (NCBI): domain Eukaryota; kingdom Viridiplantae; phylum Streptophyta; class Magnoliopsida; order Asparagales; family Asparagaceae; genus Scilla; species Scilla litardierei. Next base: position 106,119,136 of record CM061132.1, read on the forward strand.
AGCCCCGCAAGATTCCACATGAAGAGTGGGACCCCATGGAGTTGGACCCAAACAGGTATGGAAGTTAAAATGTCACGATCATGTCTCATATGAAGGGACCATCGCTTAAGAACGACCAGCCGCCCCTCAAAAAGCCAGGGCCCCCCAGCCAAGACCCTGTCACACTCCTCCTGGGATTCAAACCGGAAGTAGAAGAACCCGTTCTCCTTAGAGTAGACCTGAACCTTCTTCCTCGGCTTCCACAATCGCTCCATCCAGGCAACCATGTGATTGTAGAATGGAATATCGCCCACAACGTAACCCACAAGAGTGTTCTTCCAATTTTCAGCTCCTTTTAGAACTAGATCAGAAGGGAATCTAGCAAACACAGACCCATCTTCTCGGGATAAATGAGGTACATGTGTCATTCCGAGTGCTGAACCATAGGTTCTCCGATTCGCACAAACATCAGACCATGATAGTTTGGTAGCATCTGGATCTCAATTGAAAGTAAACTTCTGTCGCTCAGGTAAAACATCGAACACCTTCTGAGCAATTCCCACAGGCCGAGGAAAAGCAACGCGTGGGTTGTCCAAAGCAACTCCTTTCCTCCCCCGGAGACTGCCGTTGCCCTGAGACCGAGAATCAGCCCAACGCCGGTTAAGAGGGCCCCAACGCCGGTTAACTCCTGACTGGTTCTTCCTCCTCCGGACCTCCATCCATCCCCTATCAGACTGGAAATCGCCAGGCCTACCATGGAAATCAGATCTCGTGACAGATGGGAAACGAGATCTGCTGGCTTCGCGAGATGATCGTGATCTACCCCTCCAATGAGAGCTGCTCCCACGCTCCTTTCGGAGAGGCGACTTGGGGCGATCCTGGAGGGAGATCATCGGAAGCACGTACGGGCAACGGCGGAGGCTCCTCCTGCTGTGTCGATGGCGGACGCAAAGGCGGGCGCCCTCTCGCTAGGGCATCCATCTTGGATCGCGTCTCGGTGGAGGGCGGATCTTCAGCAAAGGTGATCTCGTCATCGGAGGGCGGCGATGGGGGACAGAAGGAGATCCCGACTTCTGATCCAAACACGGTTACCTCGATTGCTGGGGGAGGCGATATTGGGGAGGACGGCTACTCGGGAGATCCACTTGGAGGAGATGGCCGTATATGTATATATGTATATGTATATGTATATGTATAATCTTGTCCAAATTCTCTTATCCAATTTCTCTTGTACAATTTCTCTTATCCAATTTCTCTTGATACAATCCCTATTTTATAGAATAGATGTATGTATATGTAAGTATGTATATGTATGTATGTATATGTATGTATATACTCTTGTCCAATTACTCTTGTTCAATTTCTATTGTCCAATTTCTCTTGTCCAATTTCTCTTGTCCAATTTCTCTTATCCAATTTCTCTTGATAACATCCCTATTATATAGAATAGATGCATGTATACGTATGTATGTATATGTATGTATGTAAATGTTTATATGTATGTATATGTATGTATGTATATACTCTTGTCCAAATTATCTTATCCAATTTCTCTTGTTCAATTTCTCTTATCCAATTTCTCTTGATAACATCCCTATTTTATAGAATAGATGTATGGATATGTATGTATGTATATGTATGTACGTATATGTATATATGTATGTATATATATGTATGTATATACTCTTGTCCAAATTCTCATATCCAATTTCTTCTGTCCAATTTCTCCTATCCAAGTTCTCTTGATAACATCCCTATTATATAGAATAGATGCATGTATATGTATGTTTGTATATGTATGTATGTATATGTATATATGTATGTATATACTCTTTTCCAAATTCTCTTGTCCAAATTCTCTTAAATCGAATATCTAGGCCTTCCTATCAATTGGGATCCAATCTCTTGCAATCCCAATCGATATGAATTCCTAGCTACCCGTAATCAATCAATCACAACCTAACCCTAATTAATTCTAGCAACAAATCAACAAATTCATCACAATTCAGAGATAGGGCCCATAGGATTCATCCCCATGCCCTAGGACGACGGCACTACTCACTAATCATCATGCAAATCTCAGAAATAATAACACTAATCGCGGCACAATTCATTGCAAAAGAGAAATAATGCATAAAAATTGGGTTTTTAATAAAAAAAGACAAACCAATGTTGATGCCAACGATCTCCAGCTGAGAATTCACAAAAGAGTAGCCGTCCAAATCCTAAAAGAAAGTCTAAAAATTGTAGTTCAAGTCTCTCCTAAAATAGGGCAAAAACAGGGTTTAAATACCCTCTGAAATCATCCTGAAAATCGTGATCAAACTGCCCATGCGCAGCCCAGACTTCGCAACCCTAACAGCAGGCGAAGAGGGTCACTCGGTCGAGTGACCCTTGTCACTCGACCGAGTGACAAACCCTGCAGAAAAATAGTAACTTCAGGGGTTTTCATGGTCTGTCTTCGGGGGTGACTCGGCCGAGTGGACTTCTTCATTCGGCCGAGTGAGCATTCATGCTCGGCCGAGTGGGCCTCCTCAGGATCTCTGAAAATTCCAGTAACTTGGGCCTTTCTCTGGACGAATTCCATGTACCACTCGGGCGAGTGAACTTTCTCACTCGGCCGAGTTGGCTTCCTTTGTTCGGCCGAGTATACGCTAAAAAACATCGTGTGCGTATACGTTCCGTTCGGCCGAGGGGGCTTCTTACTCGGCCGAGTGGGTGGTCTACCCGGCCGAGTGGTATGCTGTTGAGCTCATTTCTTCTTCTTCTCGCCTCCTCGTTGCTCCTATTGATTTTCTTCTTCTTCCGCTCATCCTTTATCGTTGATAAGTCCTCGAATGAGCCGTGGGCAACACTCTTAAGCATGTGCAAATCCTTTGATCTCAAATTCGATCCAGATCGCTCCATATTTCCTGAAATACGACAAAAACAAGAAATAGTGAAAAGCATCGCAATATTGTCGAATAATCGTGAAAAACGCGATATGAGCGATCAAAACGACATGCAAACATGCAGAAAAAAGGTGTAAAATATGGAGTGATCACTTTGCATGTGAAAGAAGCGGTGAGTATAGGGGACACCGAAAGCCAAAAAATGACACAAATGTCCTCAAAAGCAAGAGCAACTGTGACCCACTAGAGAACTTTGTACCAGTTCAACCTCACTGGGAAAAAATGGTTGTGAGTGGGGAGCAATTCTGCGGTTTGAGTGGTTTTGTGCTCTGAGCAATTCTGATTTTTGAGTGGTTGTGTGCGGTGAGCAATTCTGAGTTTGAGTGGTTCTGTGCGATGATCAATTTTGAGTTTTGAGTGGATTTGTGCGCTGAGCAATTCTGAGTTTTGAGTGGTTTTGTGCATTGAGCTTATTTTGAGTTTGAGTGGTTGTGTGCGGTGAGCAATTCTGAGGTATGAGTGGTTTTGTAGCCGCTTACTTAATTGCTCAACGCTCAGACATAATTGCTCAATGCAAAGAAAGAAAATCCTTACCATGAAGGTTGAAAGGGGGCGAGGCGCCCCTGTATTCGATCTCTCCTCACAAACCAAAGGCGTTAGTGACGATTTTCCTCTAGACACTCCTCCCCTCTCAAAAGAAACCTCCCTTTGGCCCGATAGTTGGATAGGCCCTCGGTTGATACCGGACCTCTCCTTCCCGACGAATTATTCCTCTTATCGGCGGATCGCCGACGAGTTATTCCTCTTACACATGGAGCGGCCCGCCTTCCACTCCCTGACTTCCCTTGGACAACTTGCACCAAGGGGCTTACGGCAGACTGCTCCTCCCTTCCAGCCCCTACTCCGTGATTACCTCCACCACCGGGGGAGGCGTCGCCACCCGCGGGGTGACGGTCCAAATCATCGGTGAAGGCATCGCCATGCCAAATCACCCCACTGAGCACCACCGTTCCCAGACAACAGGTCCCTTTGCCATCCAACGGCCTGCCTTCCACTCATCGACCTCCCGTTGCACATCCTGAAGTGGAACGGCACCCCAGCCTGCCATCCAACGGTAGGCCTTCCACTCCTCGACCTCCCGTCGCACATCCTAAAGTGGAATGGCACCCCAGCCCCCCATCAAACGGCCTGCCTTCCACTCCTTGACCTCCCGTCGCACATCCTGATGCAGTTTACAGTATAGTGGAACGACACCCCAGCCCGCCATCCAACGGCCTGCCTTCCACTCCTCGACCTCCCGTCGCACATCCTGATGCAGTTTGCAGTAAAGTGGAACGAAACCCCAGCCCGCCATCCAACAGCCTGCCTTCCACTCCTCGACCTCCCGTCGCACATCCTGATGTAGTTTACAGTAAAGTGGAACGACACCCCAGCCTGCCATCCAACGGCCTGCCTTCCACTCCTCGACCTCCCGTCGCACATCCTGATGTAGTTTAAAGTAAAATGGAACGACACCCCAGCCCGCCATCCAACGGCCTGCCATCCACTCCTCGACCTCCCGTTACACATACGGATGCAGTTTACAGTAAAGTGGAACGGCACCCCAGCCCGTCCATGGATCACGTCACACTTACTCAACCACTGGCGTCTTTATCGACGTATTGTAAAGAACGCAAAAATGTCCCTCCAAGCAAGTTGTTAAATTTCGTCTATGAGAAAATTAACTTGTTTACATGCAAACTTTTAGATTATCTCTGATACATATTCAATCTGAAGACATTTTAGATTAAATCGGCTACATATTCAATCGAATTCAGAAACTGCTTGAAAAATTTTAGATTAAATCTCATACATATTCCAATTGATGACATTTTGAAAATGACCCAGCCATTCAAATATATTGATGTACATACTGATACAGAACAAAACAAATTCATTAGCCTATGCTCTTGACAAACTGATACATATGATTGTCTTCGTAAGATGTTTGCAATGAAGGGGCTCTTTACGGGATAAATTGTCGACGTGATCTGCATGCTTCACCCTACAACGACGCCTACAATGACGACACACATATCCTGCCTACGGTTGTCGAAAGTCGACAACGATGTTAATAAACGCAACGAAGCGACCATCTTCGTTGCGTTTATGAACGTGTTTGCCAACTTTCTGCTACCGTAGCCCGGATAGGAGTGTCGTCATTGCAGGCGTCGTTGTACCTGGCTGTCAAGTGTGACGCCGGTTCGAAGACACCGAAAAGAACTCTGATTCCAAAGAGGCGGTGAACACCAACACATGGTTGCGTTATAAATAGAATGAGATTTTCATCTTCGAGATCGGAAAGGACAGGAGGATGTGTTTGTGTGTCTTAGACGATGTATAGTGTAAAGATGATGGGTTTGGAGGAGGAGATAGAGTGTAAAGAGGAGATGGCCGTTCCTCGTGCATGCTTGATTATAAATGGACGATAGCCCTTCATTGCATTTATTACTGTCATTGTAGTTTCCAACATCAACCATTTATCTTTACGTGAAAAAAGTACTGCTTGAATTCTATGGTCCATTTCTATCTCGAGCATCACGTCCAAATAGTAGAAGACCATCTCATCTTTACACTCTATATCCATCTCCATCTCTTCCATTTCTACCTCATGCATCATGCTCGAACATAAGAAGACCTTATTGTTTCCAGACGGAGGTTGTGTGGGCAAATAAAGAAAAAGATGATAGAAGAAAGTAGAGGAAGTTGTGAGAAGATGAGGGCTCCTTGTCTGCCATTTATAGGGGAATTGGACCAATCAAAATGAAGAGTATAATAAGGAAACAAAATAGGTTAATTACTCTCCGCGCAAAACAAGGAAACTCAACGGTTTTTCGCCTTGATCAACATTGATGCTAATAGGAAAATTACTCCCAACAATATTAATCTCCACTAATCTTTTTTAATACATTTTATTCGACGCGCACACCGTGCTAAATAATATAGAAGCGAGTAACAATCATAATTGCTCACCGTGCAAAACACATGAAAAACCAGAATTGCTCAAGGCGCACAACGCAAAACACATTGCAGCGAATTGTATTGGTTTATGAGGATGCGACAGATGTAGAGTTAATGTGTGGCTACATCAAAGACCCCGTCATGCTACAGGAGGGGTTCTCATGAATATACAAAAGACTGCTCGTCAATCTACAGCTGATTGATACCAGACCGATGCTTATCTCTAATAATTATTCAATCTGAAGACATTTAAGGTTAAATCGGCTACATATTCACTCAAATTCAGAAACTGCATGCAAACTTATAGATCAACTCTGATACATATTCAAACTGATGACATTTTCAAAATGACCCAACCATTCAAATATATTGATGCACATACCGATACAAATCCAAACTGTACATTTCCCTACGCTCTTACAACCAGAGACATATGACTGTCTTTGTAGATTTTTGCAATGAATGGGCTCTTTACGGGATAAATTGTCGGCGTGATCTGCGTGCTTCACCCTACAGCGGCGCCTGTAATGACGACACTCCTTTCCTGTCTACGGTTGCCAAAAATCAGTAACGACGATCAGAAGAAGACCATTTCCTCTTTACACTCCATCTCCATCTCCATCTCGTCCATTTCTATCTCAAGCATCATGTACGAACAGAAGAAGACCTTATTGTTTCCAGACGGAGGTTGTGTGAGCAAATAAAGAAGATGTTGATAGAAGAAAGTAGAGGAAGTTGTGAGAAGATGAAGGCTTATTGTAGGATAATGGACTTATACTCATCAATTTGAATGGTCAATTTCACACTAAATGGACCGTGAATGCCCTGGGTGCCCTGATGATGCATATGAAATCGGAGGAGTACAAGCTGATGCAGTCGTCTCCCAACTATGCTCCTCTCCTTGGTCTGCGAAGAGAAGAAGGCCCCCCTGGCCTTTCATCCCTGGATGACTGCCCTGGGTCCCATAGGTTGGCCGGGCTTGGCTACTGTTCCTCTGAGGCACAAGCACTCCCTCCTGTTCTTTTCGTTCTCTTGGCTCGCAGCCAAAATTAGAAATCTGCAGGAGGAAAGGGACAATTATGATCTTCTTCATCCACATGTAGATTTGGCCAATTTAGCTGCGAGCTAAGAGATAGAAAAGTACAGGAGGGAGTGCTTGTGCCTCAGAGGGACGGTAGCCATGCACGGCCAACCTATGTGACCCAGGGCATCCATCGAGGGCCCAACTACCAGGGGGGCCATTCTTCTCTTCGCAGACCAGGAAGAGAAGCATATATGGGAGACAACAGCATCAGCTTGTACTCCTCCGATTTCATACGCATCTTCAAGGCACCCAGGGCATTCGTGGTCCATTTATAGCGAAATTGACAATTCAAATTGATGAGTATTAAGTCTGTTACCCTACAGTAATGCCAGGGATCTCGGGAATGAACATCTTATTTACTCAACGCGTAATCCCACCGAGAAAAACGCGTAATCCCAAGTATTTTAGGCTCAGCTGAAAAAGAGGCAAATTACTCTCCGCACACGACAAGGAAACTGAACCGTTTTGCGCCTTGAGCAAAATTGAAGCTATTACAAAAATTACCCTCCGTCAAAAACTCGTAAAATTATTTATTTTCTAGCGCAACAAAAACAATCAAATTTTTTCCGTTGTGCATGCGGATTAATTGGTTCCACTATAAGCCCTTGTATTACAGTCGAGTCCTCAGATGTGAGACTGTGTGTGTACAGCGGATGGATATTGATTCATACTAGGACTTTTAACCCCCGCGCACGACGCACACAACAGCTAATTGATTTCAGCCCTTCGTTGCATTTATTACCGTCATGGCGTCAGTTTCCAACATCAACCATTTACCTTTACGTGAAAAGACTACTGGATGAATGTTATCGTCCATATCGTTATCAAGCATGCACGAATAGCAGAAGAACTTATTGTTTCCAGACAGAGGTTGTGTGAGCAAATAAAGAAGAAGATTTATAGAAGGAACATAGAGGAAGTTGTGAGAAGTTGTGAGAAGATGAAGGCTTGTTGTCAGCCATTTAGGAATTTGACCAATAAAAATTAAGAGTATAATAAGTCTATGATCCTACAGTAATGCAATGGATCTCGGGAATCAACATTTATTTACTCAACGCACACACCGCTTAATACCAACGCAAAAATCGCATAGTCCCAATTATTCTATCATGTGTATCAAAATAGGTTAATTATTCTCCGCGCAAAACAAGGAAACTCAACGGTTTTTCGCCTTGATCAAAATTGATGCTAATAGGAAAATTACTCCCAAAAATACTAATCTCCAATAATCATTTTTAATACATTTTATTCGACACGCACACCGTGATAAATAATATAGAAGCGAGTAACAATCATAATTGCTCACAAACGCATGGAAACCGGGAATTGCTCAAGGCGCACAACGCACAACGCATGGCAGCGAATTTAATTGGTTTATGAGGATCCGACAGAATTAGAGTTAATGTGTGGCTACATCGAAGACCCTGTCAAGCTACAGAGGGGTTCTCGTGAATGTACAAAAGACTACTCGTCAATCTACAGCTGATTGAAACCAGACATATGATTTTCCCAAGAATGTTTGACCGGTGGGAAGTGAGCTGGAAAAATTTATAGCCTCTTACATAATTGCACAACACTCAGAACCAATAAATTTATGGCCGTTGTGCGCGGTGAGCAAATTTTTAATGGTTTAAATAATTGCTCATAGCGCACAACAAGCAACGCCAGGTGTACGCTTTGAGCCGTTGTGCACGTTGAGCAAATTTTTAATGGTTAACATAATTGCACAAAGCGCACAACAAGCAAAGCCAGGTGTTCGCTTTAAGCATCTAAGGTATTTTATGAACAATTGTTAAACGCGCACAACCAGCAGAATTATGCCCGTTGTGCGCATTAAGCTAATGTTGCGTCGATGACAAATTTGCTCAACGCCCCCACGAGAATAAATTGCATGTTTGATCCTCGCTCACTTATGGCCCGAAGGTAAGGAGGTGGAATCAATCCGTAATTGATTCCGAAATGAAAAGCAAAAAAATGAACTGTGATAGTTACCTTTCAACAAAAAACAAGGACGCGCAGATCAATCGATTGCATAACTGCAAGCAAACTCGATCGGACAGATGTAGATGGATCTAGGGTTAGGGTTTAGTTCAGAATTTGGGCATAGCAAGGGAGATGGAAAAAATTAGTCATCAGTTAAAAGCTTGGGTGAGGCGGCCATAACCATCTATAACCATCTAGTTACCTCGGGCGACCATCTTCGTTGAGTTTATTAACGTCGTTGCCGACTTTCGGCAATCGTAGGCATGATAAGAGTGCCATCATTGCACGTGTCGTTGTAACCGGCTGTCAAGTATGTATCATACTTGACATAATGTGCTGGTGATGTCCCCCTGACCATTATTTCTTGGGTGGCTGCCCTGGGTGCCCTGTGTCGGGGACGGGCATGGTGGAAGGCGAAATCCTCACATCTGGAAACCCTTTTTCGGGCATGCCTGACTATAAATGGACGATAGCCCTTCGTAGTGCGTTTATTACTGTCATTGCGTAAGTTTCCAACATCAACCATTTACCTTTACGTGAAAAGACTACTGGATGAATGCTATCGTCCATATCTATATCAAGCATGCACGAACAGCTGAAGGACTTATTGTTTCCATACGGAGGTTGTGTGGTCAAATAAAGAAGAAGATGATAGAAGAAAGTAGATGAAGTTGTGAGAAGATGAGTGCTCGTTGTCCGCCATTTATAGGGGAATTGGACCAATCAAAATGAAGCGTATAATAAGTCCTTGATCCTACAGTAATGCAATGGATTTCGGCAATCAACATTTATTTACTCAACGTGCAAACCGAGTAATACCAACGTAAAAATCGCGTAATCCCAATTATTTAAGCATGTGGATCAAAATAGATTAATTACTCTCCGCGCAAAACAAGGAAACTCAACGATTTTTCGCCTTGATCAACATTGATGCTAAGGAAAATTACTCCCAACAATACTGCTCTCCACTAAGATTTTTTAATACATTTTATTTGACGTGCACATCGGGCTAAATAATACAGAAGCGAGTAACTATTATAATTGATCACCGCGCAAAACGCATGGAAAACGGGAATTGCTCAATGTGCACAACGCACAACGCTCAATGATGATGAGACTGCAGTAGAGTTTTACTGTGTGGCTACATCGAAGATCCCGTCAAGCTACAGAGGGGTTCTCTTGAATATACAAAATACTGCTCGTGATTCTACAGCTGGATACCAGACATATGATTTTCCCAAGAATGCTTGACCGTTGGGAAGAGATCTGAAAAAAATTTATAGCCGCTTACATAATTGCTCAACACTCAGAACCAATAAATTTATGGCCGTTGTGCGTGGTGAGCAAATTTTTAATGGTTTACATAATTGCTCAAAGCGCACAACAAGCAACGCCAGGTGTTCACTTTGAGTCGTTGTGCGCGCTGAGCAAATTTTTAATGGTTAACATAATTGCGCAAAGCGCACAACATGCAAAGCCAGGTATTCGCTTTGAGCATATAAGGTATTTTATGAACCATTGTTAAACGCGCACAACCAGCAGAATTATGCCCGTTGTGCGCGTTAAGCTAAAGTTGCATCGATGACAAATTTGCTCAACGCCCCCACGAGAATAAATTTGCCCGTTTTGCGCTTTGAGCACATTTGTGAGATGTTATAATTTTAATTCCACTTCGCACCACCGCAGTGAATGAATCACATTCCAAATTTCATCATACTTAATCTGAATTCCAATCAAGCCTACATGCAAACTTTTAGATTTAAGTCTTATACTTGTTCAATCTGAAAATATTGTAGATTAAACCGGATACTTATTCAATCTGATTCAGAAACTACATGCAAACTATTATATTAATTCTGATACTTATTCAATCGGAAGAAATATTCAATCGAAATCAGAAACTGCTTGTAAAATTTTAGATTAAATCTCATACATATTCCAATTGATGACATTTTGAAAATGACCCAGCCATTCAAATATATTGATGTACATACTGATACAGATCCAAACAGATTCATTAGCCTATGCTCTTACAAACTGAAACATATGATTGTCTTCGTAAGATGTTTGCAATGAAGGGGCTCTTTACGGGATAAATTGTCGGTGTGATCTGCGTGCTTCCCCGTCAACTTCTGTGAGTTCATCGGGAGACCATCTTCGTTCCATTTATTACCTTCGTTACCGATTTTCTGCCATCATCGGCTGGATATGAGTGTCGTCATAGCAGGCGTCGTTGTAACCTGCAGTCAAGTATGTAGCCGTTTCATAGACACCTAGAGGAACTCCGATTCACATGAGGCATCGAACAACACCAAATGGTTGCATAACAAATAGAATAAGCTTTTTATCTTCGCAATCAGAAAGGCCAGGAGGGAGTATTTGTGTGTCATAGACGAGGTATAGTGAAATGATGAAGGGTTTGATGGAGGAGATGGAGTGTATAAAGAGGCGACGGATATTGAGTGCATAGTCGAGGAGTGGAAGGTGAAATGCTCACATATGGAAGGTATTCATCGGGCATGCTTGATTATAAATGGACAATAGCCCTTCGTTGCGTTTATTACCCCCATTATGTAAGTTTCCGACATCAACCATTTAGCTTTACGTAAAAAGAGAACTGGTTGAATTCCATCATCCATTTCTATCTCAAGCATCAGGCATGAACAGAAGAAGACCATTTCCTCTCTACACTCCATCTCCATCTCGTCCTTTTCTATCTCAAGCATCATGTACGAACAGAAGAAGACCTTATTGTTTCTAGATGGAGGTTGTGTGGGCAAATAAAAAAGATGTTGATAGAAGAAAGTAGAGTAAGTTGTGAGAAGATTAGGGCTCGCTGTAGGATAACGGAGTATACTCATCAATTTGAATGGCCAATCTCACACTAAATGGACCGTGAATGCCCTGGGTGTCCTGAAGATGCGTACGAAATGGAAGGGCTACAAGCTGATGCTATCGCCTCCCAAATATGCTCCTCTTCCTGGTCTGCGAAGAGAAGAATGGCCCACCTGGCCCTTACGCCCTGGATGGCTGCCTGGGTCACATAGGTTGGCCGTGCATGGCTACCGTCCCTCTGAGGCACAAGTACTCCCTCATGTTCTTTTTGATCTCTTGGCTCGCATCCAAAATTTGAAATCTGCAGGAGGAGAGGGACAATTATGATCTGCTTCATCCACAGTCAGATTTAGCCAATTTGGCTGCGAGCCATGAGATCGAAAAGAACAGGAGGGAGTGCTTGTGCCTAAGAGAGACGGTAGCCATGCACCGCCAACCTAATTGACCCAGAGCAACCAACCAGGGCGCAAAGGCCAGGGGGCATTCTTCTCTTCGCAGACCAGGAAGAGGAGTATATTTGGGAGACGACATCATTAGCTTGTACTCCTCCAATTTCATACGCATCTTCAGGGCATCCAGGGCATTCACGGTCCATTTATAGTGAAATAGACCATTCAAATTGATGAGTATACGTCCGTTATCCTGCAGTAATGCCAGGGATCTCGGGAATGAACATCTTCTTTACTCAACGCGTAATCCAACCGAGAAAAATGCGTAATCCCAAGTATTTTAGGCTGAGCTTAAAAAGAGGCAAATTACTCTCCGCACACGACAAGGAAACTGAACCATTTTGCGCCTTGAGCAAAATTGATGCTATTATGAAAATTACTCTCCGTCAAAAAATCGTAAAATTCTTTATTTTCCAGTGCAATAAAAACAATCAAATTTATTCCGTTGTTCGTGCGGATTAATTGGTTCCACTATAAGCCCTTGTGCGTACAGTGGAGTTCTCAGATGTGAGACCGTGTGTGTACAGCGGATGGATATTGATTCACACTAGGACTTTTAACCTCCGCGCATGACGCGCACAACGGCTAATTGATTTCAGCCCTTTGTTGCGTTTATTACCGTCATAGCGTCAGTTTCCAACATCAACCATTTACCTTTACGTGAAAAGACTACTGGATGAATGCTATCGTCCATATCTTTATCAAGCATGCACGAACAGCAGAAGAACTTACTGTTTCCAGATGGTGGTTGTGTGCACAAATAAAGAAGAAGATTTATAGAGGGAAGTAGAGGAAATTGTGAAAAGATGAGGGCTCGTTGTAAGCCACTTAGGAATTTAAGCAATAAAAATGAAGAGTATAATAAGTCCGTGGTCCTACAGTAATGCAATGAATCTCGGGAATCAACATTTATTTACTCAACGTGCACACCACGTAATACCAACGCGAAAATCACGTAATCCCAATTATTCTATCATGTGTATCAAAATAGATTAATTATTCTCCGCGCAAAACAAGAAAACTCAACGGTTTTTTGCCTTGATCAACATTGATGCCAATAGGAAAATTACTCCCAACA